>OX421446.1:55564051-55574051 GCA_949126865.1 Montipora capitata
TTTATGGCCTTCGCGCTTGGGCCACAAATCAACGAAAAACTTACAGTAAGGACCGCGAACTCGGTTAGTGAGAGGTATGAAAAAGAGTTTGAAAATGGTGAACTATTCTTAACAGGCGCACTTTTTGGGGGTATTTAGTATTATTTTTCTTGTGACGTAGAATCCACGCCGACAAGTCATTCCACTGTGACGTTTGCAATGTATGTTTGGATAAACGACTCAAGGGGAACCACAAATGCCGTCCCGATTCCGGTCACGATGAATGCTGCATCTGCTTGGAGGTTTGCTCGAACTTCACGAATTAACTTTCTTTGACCTGCTCCATGTCCCTTTTTGCTAAGCGCCAAAGTTTTTTTTTTTTTGATAGGCCATTACCGAGTTGCTGTTTGCGTCTGTTTGATAGAGAATCTTGATACACAGCAATACAAATAAACAATAGTCGCACATTTTGCTGCAAATCAAACTGATTTTCCGTTTCCACCAAGACTCGCTTTGAAACAGGCAAACAGTAGTTCGGTATTTCGCTTTCCGGGAATCTTTGTTTACAATTTTTGCTTCATTAGCATAAAGGTGTCGTTTTTTAATCAGTCGGCCAAGAGTAAAGTACTGAATATAGAAAGTGCATGGCATAACGAGCTATCCCTAAAAATGTGAATGCGATATACCAGATAATCTCTGAACAATGATGCTTTGGTAAGTCGAAATTTTGCAAAAAAAAAAATACATGGGATCATTAGCGCTTTTGCCATCAAGAATTCATCAGGTGTTGATGGCTAATAACTAGCTAGTTATCTGGCTAATCGCAAAAGATGCAGACCATCAAATGAACGTATGACAACGTAAAGAGATTATTTACTAGCGGCGCCAAGCGCGGGAAAATGCGCAATAGCAAATTAGGATTCGTTTACTGTTATCATCTGATTGGCTCAGAGTTGGGCGTGAGATTTTTTCAGCCATCCAGTATTCTTGATTTTCCAAATTAGCGAACGGACATTATAAATGTAAGCTACCTGGCCCTGCCCGCCTTCGTTTAATTGTCTTGGTATTCTGTCGGAGTTCAAGGGTCTTGAAGTTCCTAATACAATTTTGAATTCTTTCCTTGCATTTTTTTTATCTCGTTGTTTTACAGGATGCATTCAGTGGCTGTCAAATATTGCCATGTTCGCACAAAGTGCATCGGGAGTGCGCCATAGCAATGATCCAAAATGGCATGTAAGTACAAATTTCGTTATCCGATACAGTTCTTGTTTTGTTTTGTACAGTGGTTCTGTGTCCTCGTTATATTTATATTGTATCGGTGATGCTTGTGAAAATGTTTTTCAAATGCAACCATTGATGTTTAAGGTGTAGTGTACCCGTGGGAAAGATGGGAAACTAGTTGCTTTACGAAGAGGCAAAAGGAATATTGAAAAATCAAAGGTCGTAAGTTCGAATCCTGCCTCGCTGTACGACTCTGATTTTTCAGTCGTTGTCGCCAAGCAACCACTTGTTTTTTTTTTTCTTTTATACACGTTGTTACACCTACGAAAATCTTGTTCCCCATTGACCCTATTATTGAATGATGGCCAAGGATTATTCTATCATCCTTGTGCTAATTATCTCTACAATTCTCGTTAGCATTGACAAAATGCAAGAAAATTTCTGCTTGAATATGAGGCTTGTTGGTCTAATTAATGGAAAGAGTAATAAGAAATAATAAATTCGTCGCAATAATGTGGTAGCCTAGACTGTAGTTTTCTGTAAATTCTGTGTTGACTCTGATACAACTTAAACATTAAAAAAACCAAAGAACAGTCCCGCTCCTAAACTCGGCTGCATGTCTCCAATGTAAATGAAGAAATATCATTCCCTTACTTAAGAGATACTCGATTCGACAAAATGCCGAGACAGCTGAGGTATTTTTCGTTTTATCATTGGTTATTTACCATGTGTAAAAAAAGTCCTGACACTTACAGCTAGGCTAGACTGTGTTCGTCTGTAAATTCTGATACAAATTAAACATGAAAAAAACAAACAACAGGTCCGCTCCTTAACTCGGCTGTATGTCTCAAATGTTATTGGAGAATTTTTTAAGCAAATTGTGAAAACTAACCGTATCGTGTGGTTTAAAAATACTTTCCTGTGCGATTGGAGGGTCTCCGAATTCTACTTTGGGTAACATGTCAACTTATCGGAAAAGGTTTAGGCCCTGTTCACACGTATCTGGAAATTTTTGAATCCGCAACTTTTTCTCCGTGGTTTCAAAAAATTTCACGCCCACATGTAACGTAATCAAATCGTATTTGCCCGTCCACTTGAATCCGGATTCGTTCTAGCACCCAGGAGTCCTCTATGACTGTTGTCAACAGAGCATGCGCCATCATGCCTGCGAATTGGAGAGAAGTGATAGTTTTTCGTTTAGCGGCCATGTTGAGTGTTTACACGGTAAAGACTGGAATCTAAGTTTGTAACGTCGGGTTTGAAACTATCCGGATTCGACCGTCCACTCGATTCCAAATGGACCTCTTTAGCTTGTACGTTTTGTTTTCCCATTTCAGACCACGTGATGTTACTCTAGGGCACAGATTCTTTCAAGTTTCGTCTTATGCACGTGCATATGTACGCATAACTTATGAAAAACAAAAGGAAAATTCCCTTGGGAACATCACGTGGTCTGAGATGGGAAAACAAAACATACAAGCTAAAGAGGTTCATTCTTTTCGTATTCAAAACTTTCCACTCTGGAGAGCGGATTCAAACAGTTGCGGACTCGCATGCCGGATTCGCCGGCGGATATGGGTGGACGTGGCGGCGAATCCGCAAAGAAAAAGTTGCAGATTCAAAAATATCCGGATACGTTTGGACGGGACCTTAGAGGAGTATGGTTGTGACCTGGATACCAAATTTCCTTTGGGTGGCACCCTTATGAATTAGAACTATTTTGTTAAAAAAAAATTCCTTTTATTGTACTGTTTTTCTTCGCAGTCGCACCTGTCCAGTTTGTCGACACCCACTCTACGCAGCACCAAGGGATTGAATTACACGCGGAAAGATTATTGGTTGACTTGCATCTGGGCACGCAGCAAGCAGTCTTCGGATTGCTACCTCTTCGGGAAAGTTAAAGGGAACCTCCACTAAAACAAAAGTTTAACTTTAAAATACGGAACATAATGTTCACAATCAAAGTTTTCCTAACAGAAGCGTTTTTATCCGAAATAGACAAATTTCAAAATCGCTTGTTTTGGTTTTCAAATTTCCCGGGCGCTGCCATTTTGAATAATTGTGACGTGCAATGGTTGCTTTATTGTATTCACACAGAGTTTTGTTTTGAAACAGTAGGGCAACCATTACACGTCACAATTATTCAAAATGGCAGCGCCCGGGAAATTTGAAAACCAAAACAAGTGTTTTTGAAATTTGTCTATTTCGGATACAAACGCTCCCATGTACCTTCGGAACAATTGACTCAAAAACAATACTCTATTAGTTTTTTTCTCACACCTAATTGTAATTAGAACCGCACTGCTCTGCTTTTTATAATCAATAGACGCCGCGTGTATATATATAACTTGATAGGTTTATTCTCCATTAAATACTGTCTGATGAGTGCGTGAGCACGAAACTCGGAGTAACAGAGAATTTTGTCTCTTCGTTATATCTTCTTAGTTTATAGAGTATACATTATAGGCTTAAAATATAGGCATGATTGTGATCAATTTAAGTACTCAATATACGTCAATTTAAAATTGTATTTGTATAATATGTAAATATATCAATTTCACTCTAGCCGCCTAGATTAGCTTTCGCTATTTGCGGGTTATAGTGATTCTTTTGTAATATGTAATAAGAATAATAAACTTGACTTGACTTGACTTGACTTGACTTGACTTGACTTGACTCTCCAGTTGTTGCTTTCCTTTTTCTACCTCTTCTTTTCGACATTTTCACTTGAAAGATCATCTTTACGGACAGCTGGGTTTTTAACGCAAAATGAATCAATAACAAAGAACTTTCATTAAATACTCTACTGTATTTTAGTGTTCGCTACACTTGTTACTGTTCTATTATGTTGCTGTTTGGAAACTGTATTATAGTTTGCCATATGTTTTTGGAATTGTACAGCTTGTATTGTAATGATTTTCCCTGTTTATTAAACAATTTAAATGCGCCTCAAATACTTGTTTGGGCCAGTTTTGACTTACACAACACTTAATACCATCATTGGAGCCTTTAAAGTGACGTAATATTCATGACCTATACAACGGACACCTCTCTAATACGGACACTTTGCTCTGTCCCTTCGGTGTCCGTATTAGAGAGGTTCGACTGTAGTTCCAAATATATTAATCTCTCGTCGTTATAAAAAAGAAACTATACAAATTTGTTTAAACATGAACAAGAAACGAATACTAGTACATTTTTTTGGCATCTCTGTTTTTCTGTTTTTTAAATTTTTTTGATTTCCAAACGTAAAATGACATACGAACGACTGTACAACGTATGGCAAACGTGTCGAAAAAAGACTTTTTTACAATATGAAAGAGGTAGGCATTTTTAACTCATTTTTTCCAAAATGTACCTCCGACTGTTTTCATCATAAATTTCAAAACTCCTTTTTTTTCTCTTTCTTTTGGGATCCAATCGCAAAGACAAGCCAATAAATACAACGGCGAACAAAACATTTAGCAAAGAAAAACTACTAATTATCGTTTGCATTCGTTACTTGAAAAAGGTCCACATTTAATATCACGCAACAATATGGACGTCAAGAACAATTATTTTAGGCAGGGAGCCAACGGCGACTAATACTAAGGCATTGGATCAAACGGTTGAAATTATCTGCAGGGTCTTTTCCGAGACAAAACGAGTCATCTTTCTATTTTAAGCGTTGAGTAAACCACCCGAGTCCATTTTTCCTGATGGAGTGTGATAAACGACAACGGCTACGGCAACAGCAAAAGCAACAGCAGAAAGCAATAATACTTTTGGCTAGAAGAGGAAAAATAATCCGCATTTTTGTTCGTTTCTTTGGCGTATTCTTCCGAGCAACAACAGGGAGTGTTAATTCCTGGCTACACGTTATAATACATCAATCAATTCCAGCGGTGCCCATCCCCCCCCCCCCCCCGGGCATTTGACACACGTGTTTTCGAATTAACATGGAAGAGTTTATCGGAAAAGACGAGGCCTTCGTTAAAGACTGGCTTGTCCGTCACGGACTGGAAAGACTTGTGGATGTTTTAAAAGGTATGTTTTCTCAGTTTTAGGTATTTCTTCACTTATACTTGTAAGCATATGAAAATATAAAAGCGACAAGGTGAACTAATATCACAAAACAATCACTGACGTGAAGACTGCGTAAACACGACTACTTCGCATTTCGCATTCAAAACTAGCCCAGCAATTTTTAAATTCATGAAAAAGCGGAGTTATATGAAACACTGAAGGGTTGCGAATTCAAATGATGCGATCTTCCGAGACAGATCTTGCGAGCGTAAAATGCGATGGAAGATCATTTAAGATGTCTTGATTCTTGACAGACAAAGTAGCCTGCGAATACAGGCGCCTATTGGAAGGCGACGATCCCGGGGGCGGGACATTTGCCCTCTTTCTTCATCTCCAACCCGGGGCATTTACACAGCTTATGTGTCCCCAGCCCGGGGAATTTGCCCATTTTTTTAAAAAAAAGCTAATGCCCAGGGGTTAGCCCGGGGGGGGGGGGATGGGCAGTGCTGGAATTGACTGATGCATAACAATGTTAGCAGAACACGTCCCAACATTGTTATGAGGACACTTCTAACAATGTTGGATAGGCATATAACATTGTTGGACACACGTCACTTGCGTCGCAATTTCCACCTCCGCTTCAGTGAATTGCTCATAGGTCTCTGATTGGAGACTGGGCCCTTAACTCTGATTGGTCTTTGCAATACAGCATTGAAGGCTGCTACACGCTTCAACATGTTGGAGAAAATGTCTGATCGAAATCAAAACTCTCTTCCGGTTGGAAACACGTCATCAAACATGCATGCTACACGTTCTAACATTGCTGCTTCAACAAATCAGATCCTGCGATCTGACTATTTTCTGACCATAAAGCCCTGACCTTCGATCTAAAATTCAAACTTTATGCTAAGGTCTTTTGTAGGCAATCTGCTTATGATTATTCAAAAGGCGACTTTGCCGGTCTTCTTAATTCCCTTGAGAGGATCTCATTAGTTAACATTGTCACTAGTGAATGTGATGTCAATTTGGCTTGGGACACGTGGAAAGACACCTTTCTTGCTGCCATTGATTCTTTTGTTCCTAAAGTCAACCCAAAGAAGTCATTTACACCTCCGTACATTTCGCGTGATCTTTTCCACGCGATCAAAAAGAAGAACTCTCTCAGGAGGAAAGCTAAGACAAAAAACTTACCAGAGTTATGGGCAAAATCTCGCAAAGCCCGTCAACACATTAAGGACGGTGCCTACTAATTCAAAGGTATTTTGCGCGGTTTACTGAATATGCGGGAAGAACAGATCTTAACGAGTGTTATTGAAATCCAAAGAGAAAATTGGGGGTAACCACGCATTTTTTTGAAGATAATTAATCAACAATATTTGTGAAAAGCTTTAAAATACAAAGCAATGTATGGTGTTTTTTCCAAACTGAAGCTTAATTATCTCTGAAAAATGCGTGGTTACCCCCAATTTTCTTTTTGGATACTAAGAGCACTTGCTAAGTTCTGCTTTCTCCGCATAGTTTTGAACCGCGCAAAAATATCCTTGCATTAATAAGCACCACCCATAGGAAATCCGAGTATCTCGAGATGCGCAGACCGTATGCGCAATAACAATAGTAGGCACCGTCCTTAAGTGCTGGATCAATGATAAAAAGAAGGACTATCTTTCTAATCTTGCTGAGTCTGTATTTTCTAACTCCAAACCCTTTTGGAGATACTTCAAGGCTAAGTCATCTAAAGCTTCCAACTACAGACACGATGAAGTTTAATGATTCAAAGCTCTCCACTGCAGGGGAAAAGGCCAATGCCTTCAATTCCTATTTCGCATCTGTCTTCAATCCTGACACAAACGGACACTTCCTTTCCTACCCCTCAACTCCATTGGTCAACACACTTAATGATATAAGTGTTGCGTCATCTGAAGTGGAAAGCCTTTTGTCTAAGTTAACACCTTCAAAAGCAACTGGTCCAGATGGTATTCCATCTTGTATCCTGAAAAAATGTTCAGCAGTGATTGCACCTTCACTCGCTGCTCTGTTTAATCCGAATGGAAAATGGCGGATGTCGTTCCTATTCCTTAAAAGGACAATCTACAAGATGTCACCAATTACAGCCCTGTATCTCTACTCTCAATAGTTTCTAAGGTATTTGAACATTTGATCTTTACTCACGTTTCTAACTTCGTCAAAACTTCACTCTATGATCTTCAACATGGCTTCCGTCCTAACAGGTCTTGTGTAATTCAACTTCTGTGTGTTCTTCATGATCTTGGCCGTTTTCTTGATGCCGGTAGTGAAATTGACAGTATTTATCCTAATTTTTCTAAGGCGTTTGACTGTCTCTTATCGCAAGCTTCTCTTCAAATTAGGTTGTTTTGGTATTTCAGGTACTCTTCTAGATTGGTTTGGTGACTATCTTCACGATCGTAAACAACGTGTTGTTGTTGAGGGTGTCTCATCGTCTGTCCGTGACGTCATTTCCGGTGTACCTCAGGTCAGTGTAATGGGCACCTTATTGTTCCTCCTATATGTTAACGACTTGCCTGATGTTGCTATTAACAGCAAAGTTGCACTCTTTGCGGACGACAGTAAGTGTTTCCACGCGATTCATTCGCCTGCTGACAATGATCTGTTACAGCTTGATCTTGATTCTATGTGTTCATGGTCTGTCTCTTGGTCACTTAAATTCAACGCAGAGAAATCTTTCTTGCTTAGGATATCACGTAAGCGCAAACTTTCTGAATATACCTATAGCACCTCTGATGCTCCTGTTAGTATCACTGACTCCCATAAAGATCTGGGCGTGGTCGTTAGTAACAATCTTAAGTGGCCCGTCCATATTGCCCACTGTATATCTAAGGCCAACCGCATGCTGGGATTCCTTCGTAGGAACTGTGCCCAGATGACGGATGTTCGCAGTAGGCGGCTACTTTATATTGCGCTTGTTAGAAAACACCTTTCCTACGCCAGCGAGGTCTGGGCACCTGAAAGCTCTGGACGCGACCTTGCCCTCCTAGAGGAAGTTCAAAGAAGGGTCACAAAATTCATTCTGCGTGACTATGAACTACCTTACCGCCTTCGACTTATAAAGCTTAATCTTCTTCCTATCTCTTACTGGCTTGAACTCAAGGACCTTCTTTTCTTTTTTAAATGCAAACGGGGCAATTTTGACGATGACATTTCTCAGTATTTGACCTTCTCGTCTCAGAGCTCATCACGTACTCGTTCAAGTCGATCAGGCCAATATGCTTCTTCCTAATTTCTGTCGTACTTCTTTATTTAGAGCATCTTTCTTCAATCGTATTGTTTTCCTTTGAAATGGTCTTCCTTCTTCTATTCGTGATATCTCCTCTGTTTCGTCTTTTAAACATAACTTATTCTCGCTCTACTTCTCTAAGCTTAACTCTGATTTCGACGTCGACCGTATGCGAAGTTGGAAGACATTTTGTTCTAAATGCCGCTTGTATAATATAAATTGCTGTTCTTAGTCACGTTTTAATGCTTCATCAGTTTTTTGTGTGTGCGTGTGCGCGTGCGTGTTTCTAGCATTTGTTTTTTTGTCATGTATTTATTTATTATTATTTTCTTATTTCTTGTCATTGTGAGGCTGGTCTTTATATGGGACTTCGTGTCCTGTAGATCACGCCCTCAACTTTCTATTATTTGTTGCAAAGTTGTAAAGTTGATAAATAAATAAATAAATGTTTTACAACTATGTTTGAACGCGTAGCCGAGACTTAAGAAACGACGAAGGCAACAACAACGCCACAAAACTCGACTATCATTGGTTAAAAGATTGCATTTTAGCACGTCAGTTTGCAGTATTCTGCATAACAACGACGTGACGTCACCAAATTTGAGGTTTTGACGACGTGAGCGTGCAAAGTAAATCTTTCATTCCCCATTTTTACCCTGAAAGTTTGCCACGACGCAAAACGCGCGTGCAGAGCCGCCTTTGTTTTTGTTCATAAACCCGTTGTTTTCTGGAGTTCTCGTCGCCGTCATACATACATACATGCATACATAATGCATACATGCATGCATACATACATACATGCATGCATGCATACATATTTGATAATCCAAGAAGTCGGGAGACTATACAGAATCAACCGTCGTCGTCGTCCGTTCGTAAATAGGGAGCTTAAGCTCGTGCGTTTTTGAGACGCGGACGGCAACCGGAAGAGAGCATTTCGAGTGCCAGGATAGCGGTGTCCCCCCATATTTTTATACTAATCATTCTCTAATGGAGAAAAGATACTTGGCAATGTAAATGTGGTTGTGTGAAGACAAGTTAAAAGGGAAAACAGCTTACTTCCGATTGCCGTCCGCGTCTCAAAAACGCGCGTGATTAAGCTCCCTAATTAATGTCCCTGAAGTGAAAACCCACTACAACGTGAGCACACAACTACAACAGTCAATCGTACATTCTCTATCATCACTTCAAAACCGCACGTACCAAGATATTTCTCCCGTATTAAATTGTACCACGCGAACGAGTTGGAATTACCGAGAAGTACTTATCAAAGAGTATAGTTGCATTTTGAAGTGACGTTTTTGTTGCCGTACAGGTCGTCATTCTTGAACTCCCTATACATTCTTTCTGACTGAACGCTGTGGTATACTAATTTCGACGGTCCCGTGGGAAACAGTTAATTTTGTTTCCCGAGAATCTCGATGTTTCCCCGAGGCGCAGCATTGTGATTTGTTTCATAGCACAAAAAGAAAAACGAACAATAGGGAGCTTAAGCACGCGCGTTTTTGAGACGCGGACGGCAATCGGAAGTAAGCAGTTTTC
>OX421446.1:55581551-55584051 GCA_949126865.1 Montipora capitata
CTCATGAGAGAGCTGGATCAAGGAGAAAAGTGACATCAGACTAACTCACTTAAGAATGTGGTGCTGTACTCTGCTGAATTATATTAATATGCAGCACTGGAGTCTCTGGCTCTCAGACTTTTAAATGCATGTTTCGCATATATAACAAGCTGCATTTACATGCTGAAATGTTAAACTAGTGAGTAAGTGATGTCACTTTTCCCTAGATCCAACCCCCTGAGGTCCAATTGCTCAGTTTTGAGCATGTGTAATTGTGGACTGTGAAATACAAAACACGTACTCACAAAGAAAACAGCCTTTAACCCTTTAAGGCCCAAGGGGGCCCCCATTGACAGGTTAAATTGTCTGGTGTTGGATGCAGTAAAATATACAAGTGGTAGTTAGACAAAAATCGAGGCTCAAAATTTTGCCAGTGAGATGATTAAGCAAACATGAGTTTAAGATCTGAAGAAAAAAGGAAGTGATCTCTTTATCATAATAGCACTTTAAAGTAATTGCAAAACTTGCTATGGGGATTGTACATGATTATTGTTACAACTCATCTCTGTTGTGTATTATTTTGACAGGTTTTAACTCGCAAGCCAGGTTTATTGACATTTCCAACTCATTATCAGCTGACGACTTTAAACAGATGAAGAATCTGGCCAGGGGCAAAGTTGATGGTTTCAGACTTGCCAAGATGAAGGTGGGCTTTGAACTGTTAAAAGAAGTGGAAAGAGTCAGTGAACACCCATGCACAGACATTGGAGAGCTGCTTAAAGGGATCCAGCGTATTGACCTCCTGGAGAAACTTGGATTACCCTCTCCTGAGAGTAAAACCAGCGGTATGGACTGAATTATCTGATCCATGGAGAAAAATAGATTTTTTTCATGATGAATTAATTTCTAATGGTGTGGTTTTAATGGGAGTTTATATATTGCTAGTGCAGATTCTAATGAGCTGCAGAAGATTATTCCATTTCTATAATAAATTTGACCATGGGAAGGTCATTGCAAAAAACCTATCAGAAGGACAGAGAGAGTATCCCCATGCAATTCCACATAAGAAATTTGAAAGCATTCTTAAAATTCATCCCACCCCGGACCCAACTTTTTACAAAGATCAAAGACATTCCGTTTGCTTGCACAAAGGCAAACCCAACAAGGAATGCATGATCAAGCCCCAAGAACATCAGAGTGGGAGGCTACTGAGGACCAAGCAAACTAGTATTCCTTGGAGGATACTACTTGTGAGGTGCTGCAATCATCCCACTTCTTTGTAGCAGCTCCGGAAATGTTACAAACAGCAAATTTTAAATTTGCCACATGTTCAACGAGCTCCTGAGCACTCTCAAGGTGTTCTGTGGGTGAAACAAACAAATTACAATTACATGACCATTCCGACCTCAATAATGTTAGGATCTGAGTTCGTTTTCTTTTCCACACCATGTTCCAGTATTTTAGATGCTGTTCCTCAGCCACTGCTGCAATGTACATTGAATTGAAAAAATGTACATATTTGAAGTGCGGGCCATAAGCAAAACGGAAAGGTTATCCTCGCCCTTAGCTGGACACAATGAAAAACAGACACCTGAAAAATTCAAGTCGCTTCAACAGGATTCAAACCCATGAGCTCTGCGGTGCTGCTGCAATGCTCTACCACTGACCAATGAAGCCACTCACTCAGTTTTTCAGGTGTCTGTAAGAGACAATTGCTTAAATTGTCCAGAGGAGTGCATGCGAGGATCACAAGTCTCCCTTTTGATGTACAAATACTTGTTTTGATCCTGTTTTGTTCCACTTACCAGCTGTTTTTCATATTCAGACATTCGTAGCATTGTTCACCTCTCTGATGCAGGTACATGCATTAATTTTGCCACCTTGTTTGAAATTTCAGTCAGTGCTGGAACATCTTCGGTTTCTTTACCATCGAGAGATGAAAGATTGCAAGATGTAGAACAAGAACTAGATGAAGAAAGATGTGTAACTCAAATGTCTTGCAAGTCCACAATAGGTTTTGCACACGGAAGTGAAGACAATGGCCAGACGTCTACTCCAGATCATGACTGCGACTTGTATGCATCCGTTTCGTTTGAGAGTGATAGTGTGTCAATTAACATTGAGGATAATGATCTTCTGCCCAAGGATAAAGTCGGATCCAGTGCCAAAGAGGTCATTTTTGTCCCCAACTGTCCTGATCAAAGTGGCCTATTAAGTGGTGGTAGCAGCATATTTGTTAGTTCGTCTGATTCATTGCCTTTAAGCTCCGCTGAAAGTACACCAGTTTGTTCAACTAGCAGCTCACAAGGATCCTATGAGAAGTCAGCAAAAGCACCAGAATTGTCCTTAACTACTCATTCTTCTGCAGCACGTGTTGAGATCGTCAATGAGAGTGACCAGGGGCTCAAGACAGGCAACAGTGAAGAAGAGGTTTCAGGGCACGTTCAGTTATTGAACAGTACAGATGATGTGACTGATGGGGGAAATACTGAGGTTGAAGACATTCAGGGACAGTCTGCTG
>OX421446.1:55589051-55594051 GCA_949126865.1 Montipora capitata
ATAACGAGCTATCCCTGAAAATGTGAACGCGATATACCAGATAATCTCTGAACAATGATGCTTTGATGAGTCGAAATTTTGCAAAAAAAAATACATGGGATCATTAGCGCTTTTGCCATCAAGAATTCATCAGGTGTTGATGGCTAATAACTAGCTAGTTATCTGGTTAATCGCAAAAGAGGCAGACCATCAAATGAACGTATGACAACGTAAAGAGATTATTTGCTAGCGGCGCCAAGCGCGGGAAATGCGCAGTAGCAAATCAGAATTTGTTTATTGTTATCCTCTGATTGGCTCAGAGTTGGGCGTGAGATTTTTTTTCAGCCATCCAGTAGTCTTGTTTTTTCCAAATTAGCGAACGTACATTATAAATGTAGGCTACCTGGCCCTGCCCGCCTTCGTTTAATTGTCTTGGTATTCTGTCGGAGTTCAAGGGTCTTGAAGTTCCTAATACAATTTTGAATTCTTTCCTTGCATTTTTTTTATCTCGTTGTTTTACAGGATGCATTCAGTGGCTGTCAAATATTGCCATGTTCGCACAAAGTGCATCGGGAGTGCGCCATAGCAATGATCCAAAATGGCATGTAAGTACAAATTTCTTTATCCGATACAGTTCTTGTTTTGTTTTGTATAGTGGTCTGTGTCCTCGTTATATTTATATTGTATCGGTGATGCTTGTGAAAATGTTTTTCAAATGCAACCATTGATGCTTAAGGTGTAATGTACCCGTGGGAAAGATGGGAAACTAGTTGCTTTACGAAGAGGCAAAAGGAATATTGAAAAATAAAAGGTCGTAAGTTCGAATCCTGCCTCGCTGTACGACTCTGATTTTTCAGTCGTTGTCGCCAAGCAACCATTTGGGTTTTTTTCTTTTATACACGTTTTTACTCCTACGAAAATCTTGTTCCCCATTGGCCCTATTACTGAATGATGACCAAGGATTATTCCTTCATCCTTGTGCTAATTATGTCTACAATTCTCGTTAGCATTGACAAAATGCGAGAAAATTTCTGCTTGAATATGAGGCTTGTTGGTCTAATTATTGGAAAGACTAAGAAATAATAAATTCGTGGCAATAATGTGGTAGCCTAGACTGTAGTTTTCTGTAAATTCTGTGTTGACTCTGATACAACTTAAACATAAAAAAAACCAAACAACAGTCCCGCTCCTAAACTCGGCTGCATGTCTCAAATGTAAATGGAGAAATACCATTCCCTTATTTAAGAGATACTCGATTCGACAAAATGCCGAGACAGCTGAGGTATTTTTCGTTTTATCATTGGTTATTTACCATGGGTAAAAAAAAGTCCAAACACTTACAGCTAGGCTAGACTGTGTTCGTCTGTAAATTCTGATACAAATTAAACATGAAAAAAACAAACAACAGGTCCGCTCCTTAACTCTGCTGTATGTCTCAAATGTTATTTGAGAATTTTTTAAACAAATTGTGAAAACTAACCGTTTCGTGTGGTTTAGAAATACTTTCCTGTGCGATTGGAGGGTCTCCGAATTCTACTTTGGGTAACATGTCAACTTATCGGAAAAGATTTAGGCCCTGTTCACACGTATCTGGACATTTTTGAATCCGCAACTTTTTCTCCGCGGATTCAAAAATTTTCACGCCCACATGTAACGTAATCAAATCGTATTTGCCCGTCCGCTTGTATCCGGATTCGTTCTAGCACTCAGGAGTCCTCAATGACTGTTGTCAACAGAGCATGCGCCATCATGCGTGCGAATTGGAGAGAAGTGATAGTTTTTCGTTTAGCGGCCATGTTGAGTGTTTACACGGTAAAGACTGGAATCTAAGTTTGTAACGTCGGGTTTGAAACTATCCGGATTCGACCGTCTACACAATTCCAAGTTCTTTGCGTATTCAAACCTTTCCACTCTGGAGAGCGGATTCAAAAATTTGCGGACTCGCATGCCGGATTCGCCGGATATGTGTGGACGTGACGGCGAATCCGCAAAGAAAAAGTTGCGGATTCAAAAATATCCGGATACGTTTGGACGGGACCTTGAAGGGGCTAGGTCACGCTGTTTTAGGTAATTTTGTTTAATTTTGTTAATTATGAGCTCTAAACGTCAAATTGGCAGAGCAAGAGTCTTTCATTTGCAATATCACGGCCACATAACAACTGAGAAAGATTTTCCAGCTTTGTAAATGACATTTTGATATAAACTGATATAAATTTGAAAAAAGGTGGGCCGAAGTTTTTCAATTTTACCCAAATTCAATCCATTTCAATCCTTTCCAGTTTTATCCATCCGTGTCCCTTCTTGGCTTCCTTGTGTTTTGTTAGGGTTCTTCTATAGTTTTGAACAGTTATTTTGATATGTTAGTTAATTCTATGACCATTCGATCAGTGCTGAAATTGCCTATAATTGCGTGACCTAGCCCCTGTAAAGGAGTATGAATGTGACCTGGATACCAAATTTCCTTTGGGTGGCACTCTTATGAATTAGAACTATTTTGTTAAAAAAAATTCCTTTTATTGTACTGTTTTTCTTCGCAGTCGCACCTGTCCAGTTTGTCGACACCCACTCTACGCAGCACCAAGCGAATGAATTACACGCGGAAAGATTATTGGTTGACTTGCATCTGGGCACGCAGCAAGCAGTCAATGCATAACTCCATCAGGAAAAATGGACTCGGGTGGTTTATTTAACGCTAAAAATTAAAAGATGACTCGTTTTATCTCGGAAAAGACCCTCGCCGTTGGCTCCCTGCTTAAAATGATTGTTCTTGACGTCCATATTGTTGGGTGATATTAAATGTGGACATTTTTCACGTTACGAATACAAACGATAATTATTAATTTGCCTTTGCTAAATGTTTTGCTCGCCGTTGTATTTATTGGCTTGTTTGTGCGATTGGATCCCAAAAGAAAGAGAAAAAAATAGGAGTTTTGAAATTTATGATGAAAACAATCGGAGGTACATTTTGGATAAAATGAGTAAAAAATGCCAACCTCTATCATATTGCAACAAAGTCTTTTTTCGACACGCTTCCCATACGTTGTACAGGCGTTCGTATGACGTATTTTACGTTAAAAAACCAAAAAAAAAAAATTAAATTAAAAAACAGGAAAACAGAGATGCCAAAAAAATTTACTAGTATTCGTTTCTTGTTCATGTTTGCACAAATTTTTATAGGTCCTTTTTTATAACGACGAGAGATTAATATATTTGGAACAACAGTCGAACCTCTCTAATACGGACACCGATGGGACAGAGCAAAGTGTCCGTATTAGAGAGGTGTCCGTTGTATAGAGGTCATGAATATTACGTCACTTTGAAGGCTCCATTGATGGTATCAAGTGTTAAAGAGTCAAAACTGGCCCAAACAAGTCTTTGAGGTGCATTTAAATTGTTTAATGGACAGTGCAAATCATTGCAATACAAGCTGTACAATTCCAAAAACATATGGCAAACTATAATACAGTTTCCAAACAGTAACATAATAGAACAGAAACAATGTTGCGAACACTAACATACAGTAGAGTATTTAATGAAAGTTCTTTGTTATTGATTCATTTTGCGTTAAAAACCCAGCTGTTCGTAAAGATAGTCTTTCAAGTGAAAATGTCGAAAAGAAAAGAGGTAGAAAAAGGAAAGCAACAACTGGAGAGTCTTCAAAGAATAAGAAATCTTGATGATAAATGGCAATGACATGTCGATATATAATTTTTACTGATTGAAAACAGGATACTGTTATCGTATGAACAATGAGACAATTTTTTGATTACACTCTGATATGTAACGACAAACAGGAAATCGTGTTGAATAAGAACTGTCAGTTTCAGTTTCAGTGTAATTACTTGGAAAATGCTATGTTGCTTTACACCAGATATGTTGCTTTACACCATATAAATAAATAAAAAGAAAAAAATAAGTTACAAACAGAAAATTAATCGCTACTATAGCCTCGAAACTAGGTGCCTAAAGGCATTGACAGATGAGGTGCTTGCTACAAAGGCAGGCAGACTATTCCATTCGTGTATGGTTCTTGGGAAAAAAGAGAATTTATAAGTGTGCGGGGAGCAAGAATGTTAAGCTTTTGAGGATGATTACGGCGGGTTACAGTTTTACAATAGCTTAAGTGGTCGTTGAAGTTAATAGGAATTAATCATTTTTGTAAAGAAACAGTAAACTTTTATCAGTTGCGGGACCATAGGCGCCTATGGTCCCGCAGCGGAACGGATAAAAGTTCACTGTTTCTTTACAAAAATGATTGGAACCGTTCCACTTTTTATCGAACCCGTGCAATTTCTCCTCTGTCGTGAAAACGCGCCTCATGCACGTTGTCATTTACACGAGAACGGTACTAACTCAGACCGGTTCGAGGATTTCTCGTCTCGGTCCAGCAACCGATCGCGAGACGAAGTCAGACCGGTCTCATGTAAACACATGAAAAGGAATGTAGGGCGGCCGATACGACCTCATGCCGGTCTGAGTTCGTCCCTGTCTCGTGTAAATACCCGCTTGGACGCCTGAGACGACTAAGAAGTCAACCTCGTTCCCAGGGTCTCTCATCTTAACGCCTGGGGCGAGCGAAGAGAGGCGTTAAGATGAGAGACCCTGGGAACGAGGTTGCTAAGAAGTCTGTTAAGTGCGTCATTTAGCACGCACTTAACTAGAGATGTTTAATGCGTCCACCTTATTTCCCGTATTTATACTAGTCGTCTAAGACGTCTTAGACGTCATAGAAAAAGCATCTGTTCACTTTATCAAATACGCTCAGATGTGTGGTTTAATACTGTGTCAATCATCACGGCCGGGGCGGGAAGGATTCCAAACGAAATGTTTGCTCTTATCGCAATTTCAGAACTTCGTCACCGTACGTGGTTGAGTGGTCTAACGCGCTCTCAGAATGCCAGGAAGCTGGGGGCAATTTTTGGGTGTCCTAATCGCCGTAAGGTAGTTTAGAAATACTGAAGGACATAAAAGTGGATTCACCCGATCGGAGCTTAATTCAATATCCGTGGAGTATGCATATT
>OX421446.1:55601551-55621551 GCA_949126865.1 Montipora capitata
CTGTCGCAATTTCGCAAATTTTAGTCCTACAGTCGTCATTCTGTATTATATTGCCACAATGAGCCAGTAGGACTTGTGCTTAAGGAAGAAGCAGAAAATGGCAAATGATTGAGGCGTTCTGCATGTAACATGGCAGCTAAATTACGCCATCTGCAATTGTGCCCCATTTCTTTAGATTGAACAAAAATTAACAGCAAGAAACAAAATAATACTTGTTTAATGCAATTTGAGCCCTATAACTATACTACATGTACCTCTGCCCCTACTACTTAATATAATAAAATAAAAACTGTATTTTTTATTGTAATGATTGTTTAATAACTATTTATTGTTACTGTAACAGTAATGATAATGATGATAATGATAATGAGAATAATCAGAGTATGTGTCAGCTAGCTACTAACTTGGGAGGCTGCCAGTCAAATCAAATTAAATCGCGTCACGTAAAAGCAGATCAACAATTTATTACTATCAAGTGATGGTATATACACCAGTGAAGATGGAAAAAAATCCTCTCAGCCGGGAGAGTAGAGAACCAATGAAGTCAATTCAGGTATGATTTGAGTCTAGCCTGCAGATCAGGCGGACGCTCATCCTAGGTCCAACCTTCTTAATGGGACGCCACTTTGAAAGCACAGTGCCTGTTCCCCTTTTCCTTTCCCCAGCACCATTTCATGCTGTCCTCCTCTCCCTGAGTGCTATTTTTTGACACGTCCCATTCCTTTGTTAGTCTCTTTATCCAAAATGTTGGCCGATAATTCTCAACAAAAAATGCCTCACCTATTCGTCTGGTAGTTGTTTTGTAGTGTGGGAAGTGTTTTTGATTCTGGGATGAGGTTTGGATTCTGGGATGTGTTTTGGATTCTGGGAAGTGTTTCGGATTCTGGGAAGTGTTTCAGATTCTAGGAAGTGTTTTTGGATTCTGGGAAGTGTTTTGGCATTCTGGGAAGTGTTTTGGCATTCTGGGAAGTGTTTTGGCATTCTAGGAAGTGTTTTGGCATTCTGGGAAGTGTTTTGGATTCTGGGAAGTGTTTTGTCCCTATGGGCCACTGTACAAATCCCAGACAAATGAGTGGAATGCAAGTGCTGTCACCGATGTGCCAACATATAAGTACTTATTAAGTTATTGGTTTGTTTAATTATATTGTGAAGAGCAATAATTGTCATTTAATCCATTCATCCCTGAAGCGGGCCATGTACATTGACGTACATTGACGAATTGTTTGGCATTGGACGGAGTAAAGTCTATAAGTGTAGGGAAGGGTTAAGTAAGTAAAAAAAGTAAAGTCTGTTTATAAGCCAAGTGGTCCATCAGAGGCGGAGCTTATCCCGGTTTCTGTGGCGTGAAGCGACTAGGAGCATTTTTACTCCCTCTTGGTCCATCGCAGGGTTACCCCCAGCAATTCGTTGGTACCCATTTATGCACCTGGGTGGAGAGAGGCACCGAGGGAGTAAAGTGTCTTGCCCAAGAACATAACACAATGTCCCCAACCAGGACCCGAACCTGGACCACTCGATGCGGAGTCAAGCACACTAACCATGAAGCCACTGCGCCTCCCCCAAAAAGGGTTAAGTGGATAAATACCAAAGGTTTTTTTAATTGTAATCTTTAGGTGGATTTGATAAGCATTGCAGATGGGTTTGGATATTCTTACTACAAGAACCATTTGCCAAAGTTGGGTCAGAAGCCTGAATCACTTATCATTCGACCATCGACCCAGCCAGCTTTGTCTTCAGCTGATAGTGCGGCAATGTTTGAGATTGGTGAAAGAGTTCGTGTTTTGTTAAGTGGTGCTACTTTGAAGGACATGCAGGAAGGTCATGGAGGATGGAATGATCAGATGGAAGAGGTTAGATATTAAAATTAATAATGTAACAACTCATACCTTAGTTTGCAAACTTTGGCAGTTCGTTTTATCTTGCAATTTGTCGTTCAAGTTTGTTGCAACACAAGTTCCACACGAAAATATTCAATTGCCTGGCCCCAGTTGTTCAAAAGGTGGATAATGGTATCCACCGGATAAATTATTATCTGCTGGATAGCGCAATCAGTTTCTCTATGACTTATCCAGTGGAAAGTGATTTAGCATGTGGATAGTGGATAGTGCTACCCACATTTGAACAGCTGGGCCCTGGTGTACCTTAGTACAGACTTTTTTTGTAAATAAATTGCTGGACAGTTGAATTATTGTAACAGTTGCTATACATGTAAGTTTGCAACTCTGGAACCAATTTCCAAAACATTATGCAGTGTAACATTTCCTTAAACTTAATTCTATATTGCAATTTTTGTGGTAATGCTGAAAAATGTTTCTGTGACTGCATGTGACCTCATTTGACCATCTGGAACTAGAAGATTGGGTCATGTATACATGTATAATATAAACACCAATGAAATACCAAGTGCACTTTCACTCGAAAGGAAAGGAACTTTATTTAAGTGTCTAGTTGTTCTAGCGCTGGAGCGCTAATTGGGGACACTGTAAACTGAAATGAACAATGAAAGTAAATCAAGTCAAATGTTGGTTTTTGAGGAGAGGGGAAACCGGAGTACCCGGAGAAAACCTCTCGGTGCAGAGTAGAGAACCAACAAACTCAACCCACATATGAGGCCGAGTCCGGGAATCGAACCCGGGCCACATTGGTGGGAGGCGAGTGCTCTCACCACTGCGCCATCCCTGCATCCCACACGTAAAGATAACATGTTATCTTCACACGTGAAAAGATAGCTCTTGCTATGGTTACATATACCGGGTAAAACACGCCTTTCAATGCCTTTTGTGAAATGATTTAGTATTTCATGTTTAATATAAAATAAAAAATAATTTATTACAAGGCTGCTTGGAGAGACGAAATTTCTCTTCTTGTCTTGTGTTGAAAAATATTTTTCAACACTCGAAGAGTAATTTTATATCTCGGCACGGCCATGTAATATCCTCTATTTCTTTCTGATTTTTATAAATTTCAGGTGATTGGCTTGGTTGGAACTGTTCACAGAATTACAGAGCGTGGTGACGTTAGAGTACAGTACCCTGGTTTTGCAAACAGGTGGACGTTTCATCCTGCAGCTCTCACAAAGGTATTTTGGTGCAAACAGAGGTTTTCCAGTATTACTTTTGTGTTTGGGAACTAGTTGATTTAATTTGTATGATGCTGGAAGTTTTAATACATTTCCAGAGTTTTTGATTGATTTTGCCAACAGTGCAGCCATATGAATTCCTTTACAATGTTAAATTATGTGGTTTTGGTTGCCATCCTGTGTATGCTTAGGGGCAATTAACTTGTGATCAGAAACAAACATAGTCAACTACACTGCTTACTGTTATTGTGTTTTAAGATCCTTCTAAAAAAAAAATGTTTCAATCTTCTAGTTTTCAAAGATTTTAGAAGACCCTCGAAGGTCTTTTTGACAAGTAACTTGTTGTAGTGTGTTATATAAAGTTTGTCCCCTTTCAGATTGATGAATTTCATGTCAATGACAGAGTGCATGTAATGAAGGACAAAGAACTGGTCAAAAAACTCCAGCGTGGGCATGGCGAGTGGACAAATGAGATGACTGTGGTAATTTTCAAAGATTTTGTTTTCATTTTGGTACAGTTTTAAGCCAGTGAGTTGTGTGACACGATAAATTTTATATATAGAATGATGTGTGCTGACTAACACCAGAGAATTTTACTCGTCATTGCTCAGGGCTCCAGCGGTTCAGGAGTCAATGGCTTAACCTCTATGTATGTAACTCCAAAGTCATGTCCCCTTTCAACCATTGATTCCTTAAGGAGTGAGACATAATAGATTGTACTCTGTCAAATGCCAGATGATTTTACATATCAGTGGAGGTGGTAATGGGTTATGAAGGATTATTAACTATGCGTATGTACACTCAGCAACACATACTTGATGAAGCAAAAAGTATGTTGTGTACCAAGGAGGTAATAATTTAATATATAGATTTTGTGAGTGTCTCTAAGCTAGCAAAGGCAATGAACACATAGTTTGTTTTAAAGCTGAATGAAAGATGTGTGTTTGGGAGGTCTGGGGGCCACTATAATTGCCAGTCCGTGGAGAGTAACTGTCTCTATTGGGTGGCATTTCACGAGGAGCAGCAGAAAATACAGATGACCAAAGAAAAGAATTTTGAGCAGAAAACTGTTCGCTTTCAATGCATAGAAGTTTATGAAGGTTTTGTTGGTATTATATATGTTTAGCCTCTTACATGTGGTGCATGGCACACAGGGAAATGGTCATTGCTTTTGAATCTCCTTTTGCAAGATAAGGTGTAGTTAAGTCTCTAATTTTTATTAGGATCAATGACTCTAAATTCCTATTTTAATCAGTTCGTTTTGTTGTGAAAAAGGTTCTTGACTCATTCATCGTGGTAAAGTATGATTATTTAACAATTATTCGCCAAAGGCGAATAATTGTTTTAGTATAATTACACAGGTGATTATTTCAAAAAAGAGAAAAAAAAAACACTTCAACGCGAAATCATCTTCACTTATAGTGGCAAAATGACTACTGGCAGCCATTTTGTCCATCGAAGTGATTATCGGCTGATAATCCGAGATAGCGAGCCAATGAGAGTGCGTGATTTTGTATAATCACCTCTGTATTTATACTAAAATCAAATATTCCTGTTTGTCTTCTGTGATTATCACTCACAGCAGCCTTCTCAAAAGGTGACATGTATTACTAACTGGTTGACCTTATGGCTTGATGAAAACTTGTTAGTATGCAGTCGATTAGCACCGTGATCTTCTGGTACATCAAAATTAAGTGGTAACATTATGAGACAAACAAGGGCAGTGGAGTGTAAAGTTAACCTCATGGCTCAGGCTTGTTCATTCATTTCTTCAGGCCTTAGACAAAGTTGGTCAAGTCTTGAAGATTTATTCTGATGGTGACGTCCGAGTTGCAGTAGCAGGACATCACTGGACGTTTAATCCTGCAGTGCTTGTGAAACGATCATCTCCTGCTGCTGCAAAGGGGGGCCAGTTAAATTCACCTCAAAGCCAGCAAGCCACAGCATGCAATGAGTTGCAGGGAATCTTGCAGCCCTCTTCATCTACTACCTCATACTATGCATTGCAGCGGCAGCAACATGGTTATTCGGCTTTGGAGGAAAACAGAAACACTCACCAGCCCCAGAGAGAAATAGGTACTGTAGTACTCTCTGTGATTTGAGCACAGCCTGCTTTTGATTAGAAAAAAAAAGAAAGAAAAAGATGGCAAAGAAGACTCAGTCTGTCAAGTATGACACGCAAAAAAAAATGGACTCGAAAATCTGTGAATCAAATGAACCTACATTTAGTTCAGTTGCCTCACTCTAATGGCGTAGTTCTGCAAAGTCTCTCGTAACTCAGTGGTAAATTATATAAAGTAGTTATTAGAAGGCCATATCTTCATCTCCTGTGAGGGATAGCAGTTTACTTTTTTAAAATTTTCATGTAGTTGTCACTAATGTACATCTGAGAGCGTTTAGAACCATTTCGTTTGCTAAATGCTGAAAAGTCATTTTGCTTGAAGATATATGTTTTTGTCATGTAAAGTAAAGTAAAGTAAAGTAGACCTTATTTAACGTCGATAACTCGTAACAGTAACTTTTAATCACTGACAAACCTGAGGTCGACGGTGCGCTCATTTTACTCCCCCCACTCCATCAGTGCTCCGTTTTACGGGTATTTAAAGCTACGTAGCTACACGGAAAGGAAAGGAGTCGAAACAAGGATGCGAGATCCGGGAATCGAACTCAAGACCTCTTGCACCAAGGCCGCGCACTAACCGACTGTGCCATCCTTGTTACATTAACATGTACCCTGCAGGGTTTGAGCTAGGATTTGATCACTGGGGAACAGTTTGTGAGGGACATTTTCTTTTTTAGGGCATAGTTAATCGAGGGACTGGTTTATAATGAAACTTTCAAAAGCGAGAACAATGTTGTTGCAATCGATGTTGAATTGACCGTGACCCTGCACAATCTTTTGTTTTCGCTTCGCACGGGTTCGCAAATTAGTTGCGCATAATTTAATCGAAGGATTTGATTGGTTATCTTCTCGAAAAAGGTGTGTTTTGTGCAGGGTCAAGGCCAAAAATACGGACAAAAACATGAAACAAAGGAACTTGTCCAGTTTCATAACTATCTCCGTGCATTAACTATGTTTAGGGGGACCGTCAAATTTTTATCAGTTTTCTTACGTTCAAACAAAGAAACAGGCAAGACGACAAAAACATATTTTATAACCTGTTACTTGTAATTAAAAATTTAATTTACAAACAGAAAAGTCAAGAAAAATGGTGTGAATCGCTTGCGATTGGTCATTGTTGTCTAAAAGCACTACGCAGTGACGGTGTTGCTGAGTGTAACCCCCATAGTTTCTTAATAACGACATCCACGCATTTTTTTAGTTCTCTGTGTCTTAGGAGGGTCGAGGGTTCTAAAATTTCTACACCTTTTTTCCGATGCAAAGGCCTTTGTTTTCTTAGATTTCCGACAAAAACCGCAGAACATCGCCTCCTTTTCATAGCGCAACTACGTGTAATCTCGCAACCAAGTTTTCTGGAAAGATGGTGCTTTCGTTGCTTTCCTTTGACCCTCATCTGTTTCTTCCTCATTAATACACTGTTCTTGTTCTGTATTTTTTTCTCTGATCAATCTGGCTTCCATTTGAAGCGAAAAAGCGATCTATTGTACTAATACGTTTTTGCCGCGACATTTTAATTCCCAGATGCGTGCATTACGCTTGCTAAAAATGACTTTAAAATGAACTTAAAACACGCGATAAAATTCCTCCTACGGGCTGTGTACAAAACTGAAATGAATTCATGATCCTAGGTGTATGACAGAGGTGATTTCAGTGTGATTTTACTGCAATTTGTTCATTGCCATTATCAGATTTGCTACAGGTACAGTGTATGTGTTAATTTGTACCCAAACTGCAGCTTATTGTCAGTGGCAACAGTTAATACATTGGATAAGCACACCTGGTTTATACACTGTCCACGGGCAAAAATGAAGTGTGGCTAATGTTGTAGCATTTTCTTTTGTGTCTTTGTAGATGAGTCATTGCGCTCCCTTTTGGATCATCTCCGGATCAACAGCTCAACGGATGTTGGATCCATGATCGTGAGTGAGGCAGGGCAAGGTCATGTTGATGAACTGAAAAGGATGTTTAAAGCACATCCAGACAAGGTACATATACAATCTAGTTTTTTTTTGCAACTTGATGTTTTTTGTCCATAACATTACTGCGCCTTTCAATAACATGGGGACTCTTAAATTCAAAGGCCAACCGACAAATGCGTTTTTCGCTACCGTCAATCAAATGTTCGGCGGCTTCTCCCAGCTTCCGACTATGTTGACTGAACTGGGCTCAACGATGTGATTTGATTACTGCGCACTCGACAGTAGTCGGAAGCTCACAGGAGCCGCCGAACATTTGATTGACGGCAGCGAAAAACGCATTTGTCGGTTGACCTTTGAATTTAAGAGTCCGCATGTTATTGAAAGGCGCAGTAAGTGAAACGGCCATAACTGTATAATTAAAGTTGTCAAGCCCATCTTCAGGGGGCAAGTCATGGGATGCACGTCGTTTGTTACTGCAGATATTCCCGCTAAGTTTTTTATCCTTGCTTAACAGAACCTTTGGTGTCACACTTATATCTCGATCCACTTCGTTATTATTCTGCTAGTTTCTTTCTGCATAATTTGTCCATTTAAATGCATGCTCATTTTGAATGTAGTTTCATGTTAGGCTTCAAGTGAAGTTCATGTAAAGTAGTTTTTCTATCTGGAATCCATGCAATGCTTCGCCTACAACATTCACTTGTAACTCTCATGTTGATTCCTGTCCACTTTGTTCATTGTTGTAACTAATATTTTCTTTGTCTCAATTTTAGCAACCATTACTATTTATAAAGCACTGAAAATCTTTGATGTAATGAATTTCATTATTTGCTTGTTTTAACAGGTAGACGTCGTTCGATCAGATAAGACAGCTCTGCAGATTGCCAGCCATCAGGGATTCACAAGTGTCGTGGAGCTTCTTGTTCAGATGGGCGCTAATGTCAATCTTCAGGTAGTATTAAAGATTCTACCACTTGTGATTTTCATTCATTAGTGTTTTCATATGATTGCATGTTTCCTTATTACAATAATTAAGAACAATTATTAATATTGTTGGTGATAAGTTCACTTTATTGGATCAATCCAGCATCCACTGCAAAAAGGACAGAATTTCATACATCAAGTTACCCGAACAACATCGATTAATACATCTCAAATTTGTTTGAAGGGGACTTGTATGCCCAAGCCATTGCCGTTGAGCGTTATAATGATTGCATAAACCTGGTGGTCTGTTTTTGCAAGCAATGACTGCTAATGACTTGCAAAGATCAAGTAAGCAAGAAAGCAGAGCTGATATATGCTATCATATGTACATGCCCCTGGAGACTAGCGGCCGCCCCACATAAGCATTAATTGAGCCTGGGGAATGACTGCTGGCCAGCACGCACTGTCTGGAGGTTAACTCTGCCTAAATAACCTAATTTAGCCTCATTAAACCCGGTAGTCTGTTTTGAAAAGGATCGGCCAAATTTAGGAGGCAGTGCAGCCCGGTAGTTGGAGCGCTTGCCTTGATATCTGAAAATACCAGGTTCAAATACCCGTTCTGACCACTCGTCGAATTTGTTCCTGGTATTCCATGGTTCATTCTTAAAGGCCGGGACACACTAGGCGATCAGTCACAGGAACAAGTCGCCGCAACAATTCGCCTCGTGTGACACGGTTAATTTTGTGAAAATCATTGTTGCTGCGGCAGCATTTTGTGGCTGCGATCAGTTGCATGAATTCAAACCAGTTTGAATTTATGCGACTGATCGCAGCGACAAAATCAGCGAAAGCAGCGTTGTCGCACCGTGTGTATACCTCCGGCAACGCGTCGATTCGACAAAATACAAATGAACCAATGAGAGAGCGTCATATGGTCCGCCATATTGAATTAGAAAACTAGTTCGCATTCCCCCTCATACGAGATCTTTTCGTGAGCACTGAACAGGCGTCGTGTCGCAGCGATTTGTTTTGCAAGTAGTACGCACCTAGCGACTTGGTGCGGAGACCTGTCGCTGCGACTTGTCGCCTGGTGTGTCTCGGCCTTAACAGTTGTTGCTGTTCTGTTCTATCGTTTCATTGATTGTGTTTCAATGGACCTGAAAAGCCCCTATGGGGGTTGCTCAATTAAGTATCACTTTCTATTTTGTATTTAACTTTGGCTTTCGTGAGCCAATCGCAGCCCAGGACTAGATCAATCTTGCCTCTGACTCATCGCTAGATCAATCTTGCTTATGTGCTGATCATTTTTTTTAGGATAGTGAAGGAGACACTGCTTTGCATTATGCAGCCTTTGGGTAATTTTGATTGTTCAGTTGATTTTTTTTAAATTACGGTGCCTACTATTGTTATTGCGCATACATTCTGCGCATCTCTAGATATTCGGGTTTCCTATTGATGTTGCTTACTAATACAGTGATATTTTGCGCAGTTTAAAACTATCCGGAGAAAGTACATCTTGGGATCCATAAAGAAAATTGGGGGTAACCATGCATTTTTGAGAGATAAGTAAGGCCTTTAATTTGAGAAAGAACCACATACATTGCTTTGTATTTTAAAGCTTTTTACAAATATTACTCACCAATTGTCTTCGACAAGTGTGTGGTTACCCCCAATTTTCTTTTTGGATTTCAGTAGCACTTGTTAAAATCTACATTTCCTGCATAATCATAAAACGGGGCAAAAATACCTTTGAATTAGTACGCACCGCCTTTAATGCTTATTTGTGCACCCTAAGACACTACATTTTCTTTCAGTGTAAATACATTATTTGTGGACTCTTCTAGAGTGGTTTTCAATTGAGTATCGAAAGTTATTAGTGAATTACTTTGGTTTTGCATTACTTTACTCAGTGATTGGTTCAAAGTTCTCGCGCCACTTTTTCAACCAATCAGAAGTGAAACTAAAACCAATTGTGGCTCGCGCGTGCACATTTTCCCGCGCTTTGTGTCGGCTACGTGTAATTACTTCGAGTTTTGATTGGTTTACTAGATTGTCTCCGTCCTTTTTGATTGGCCAAAGTAATTACTTTGGTTTTGGTTTTACGACACTCATTTGAAAACCGCTCTAAGTGTGTGGAGATAAGGCTAGATTTTCGCTCGGTGTCGAAAAGGAAGCCTCCACAGACGGGGGCAAATAAGAGACTTGCTAAAATTGGATTTGATCATTATTGAAGTAAGATTTGTAACGTGTCAAGCTTCTGTACACAAGCAAGTTTGTCAGGGTTGATCGATTTGAGCATTGTTTATTTTTCCAGAAACCAGCCATTAACAGCGGCGGCCCTGCTGAAGGGAGGTGCAGATGGAAACAAACGCAACAAAAACAAATGCTCCCCTTTGCATGTCGCTGTTAACAAAGGATACAGTGAAGTGGTCAAAACATTGCTGAGTTATTCATGCAATGCGAATGCACAGGTATGTATGTGCTACAGTAAGGCTTTTCGTTTGTGTGGGAAGTAATTTCACACTCTTTTATCATTTTCGCATTACTGTGCGTAGTGATTGCCTTAAAATATCGCAAACAATCTCGTCCCCAGAGTCCGCTTTTCTTTTGGTCAGCTCCAAGAACACGGACTCTGGCCACTTCCGAGGCAGAAAGTCCGCAAATCACGAACTTCCGGCTCGTCTACGCACGCTCAGAAATTTGAAACAACGGTGGTTGTCAACAATTTCCATTGTCATTGAATTTGGTCTTTTAGCCGTTAACAGTTTACAGTACCTACACCAGATTATCTTTTCACCCAACAACGTGTAACAAGGATCTTTCCCATAGCGTCCTTTGTTTGAATTAACAAGATTGTTCTTTCCAAAAACTAGTGTATAAGTTTACTTTTTTATTTAGAATTTTTACCTGTTATGACCAGATGGTAAAGACACAAGCTTGTGCGTGGACTCACTTTCAAAACGAGGCCAAATGTAAATTGTCTTTTTATCGTTGCATTCACTTTATAACTGAAAGAGCTCTATCTCTTGCAGGATTCGTATGGGGATACTGTTTTGCATGATGCTATAGCCAAAGACTTCTCCGAGATTGTTGAACTTCTTGTGAACTTCGATGGAGTGGATTTATCTGTGAAGAACAAACGAGGATTTAACTGTCTTCATCATGCGGCCCTAAAAGGAAACGCGAGGTTAGCACGAAGTTTGCAAAGTTATATTTTAAAATGTTGGTAATTGTCAATCATTGGTTTCTACTGTCAAACACTGTAGCGGAACGTGTTCATATGTCACATCAAGTGTCGTGATTGGCTGATTTCTCTAAGTGAAACCGTCCGCCAGCTGTCGCTGGAACCATGATTAGAAGCACAAAAAAGCAAAATTGCATGTTAGCTGTAAGTTTAACTTTAGAGCACGTACTACGTATACATTTAGGTTATGAAAGGAACAGTAAAAAAAAGACGAAATAATAGAAAAGTCTTGTAACGTGAAACTTCTTCCTTTTAAAAATGAAAGAGTTAAAAATGGTAACCGAAATACGCCCGAAAAGCTTCGCGACACACACGAAGAAACAAATGCCTTGTTTGGAACCAGTCGGAAGTGGATGTCCTTCGTGCTGACCAAAAGGATTGCTTCCTCTTGGAACGATTACATAACCAAATTCAACGTTTTGAAGACCAGCAGGGATGGCGAAGTGGTGAGAGCACTCGTCTCCCACCAAAGTGGCCCGGGTTCGATTCGCATGTTGAGTTTGTTGGGTGTCTATTCTGCTCTTAGAGGTTTTTCTCCGGGTACTCCGGTTTTCTCTTCTCTTAAAAAAACAAGTTTTCGTTTTCTTCTTGTTCAACTTTCCAGTAACTTCGGGTGGCTTATGAAGAAGTCGGGTGGCTTATGAAGAAGTCAGAAAACTGAAAATGCAGCTTAGTTTATAAACGTGTACATGGAGAAGTCCCATCATATATGTTTGAAACTTTAAGGTTAAGTAGCCAAATGTGTCAGTGGTGTAGCAGCTCTCGTAACCTGCTATTGTTTGGTATTGTAAGCAGCCTCTATTGTTTTCATGTCGAAGTCATTGTTCCAATTGTTTAGTCTTTTGTTTTTGGCAGAAAACTATTAGACAGGGAAGTGTTAATTTTATTTGTCCTGAATCACGAGTGGGGTTGTGGAGGGTGACAACTCAAGTATGGAAGAGTTTGACATTAGATTTAAGAAGGCAGACTACAGCCTGAATTCTATTAACAAAAAAAATGCAAAATTAAAGATCTTTTGCTCATGTTCTTATTATACCAGCTTTCTGATATCCATTCTTTTAGGTTCTTAAAATTTTAGATTGTCTTGTATTTTCTTTTACACTTATTCTCACAAAGGCGACAGGTTTGTCAGTGGTTCTGTACTACACGTGCCCTCCTCACTTATGTCCAGGGCCCGGTT
This sequence comes from Montipora capitata, assembly GCA_949126865.1. Classification (NCBI taxonomy): domain Eukaryota; kingdom Metazoa; phylum Cnidaria; class Anthozoa; order Scleractinia; family Acroporidae; genus Montipora; species Montipora capitata. The sequence continues at coordinate 55,614,020 of OX421446.1, forward strand.
GTTCGAAAGCCGATTAACTTATTCCAGGATTAGCGTGAACTTTTGTTTCGTGTTTTCAACGTTTTGGTGAAAGTTTCTTTTGCTTACTCTTGTTTTCACGATTGACTTCTTCTAATGTGAAGTTTTGCCGAATATCAGGGTTGAAGAGCATTTTGGGAGTAAAGAAATAGACTCCTTGGTCAACATTTAATCTGGGATTAGTGTTAATCGGCTTAAGTGCAAGTGAGTAGATGCAACTGAATCCAATTTTGATATCCAACACGAAGTGTCCGTCAAACTCTAAAGCCGTGTTCACATAAGGTCTCGATTGTGATCGAATTATAATCGAATTAAATATGAAGTGGGTTCACATCAGCTAATTACAGTCCCTGATTATAACTGGATTATAATTACTTCAAACAACCTCAAGGGAGTTGTTTGAAGTAATTACAGTGCGTTATTGAACAGAATGGCGAACACGTTGTGGTATGAGCAGACGAAACTTCTAATCGCTTTATGGAGCGAAGATTTGAATTTGTCATCTTCTGTTCTCAGAAGCTATCCTTGGTTCTCTCCTCGCCTCAAGCATGGTGATGATGATCGTGGCAGCCACGCGATACGGCGCCATTTTATCTCACACTGCGAAGTTACCCTATTGTATTTGAATTTTCGCAGATGTGAACACAACCATACACCTTATTCCAAAATGGCCGCTATTTAGATATTCTTTTGTTTTTATTCAAATTAGACCTTGATGCTTCGTTCAAGGCAAAATATTCTTTTGAATTTTCAGCTCAAGAACGAGGCATCAAGGGCTAATTTGAATAAAAACAAAAGAATATTTAAATGACGGCCATTTTGGAATAAGGTCTATAATAGGCCACTTTGGAAAATACCATAATATTCTTTGTTTGTCCCCCCAAATTTTGCATAAGCATTGTTTCCAGTTTCTCTTGTACTTACAATGGTCACAAGAGAAAACAAAAACAATGCTTATGCAACATTTGAGGGGACAAACAAAGAGTATTATGGTATTTTCCGAAGTTGCCTATTGAATAAAATTTGAATGGAGTATGATAGATAGCCTGGATTATACTTCCGTTGATCATAATTAACGTTGAGTGTGAACACGGCTTAAGCATTTCCTACTTACTTCTAACAAGAAGGTTAGTGTTATTTTTAGGTCAGGGTAAATGCAGTAGTTTATCCTAACTTGGGGATCAGCATTTGGGTACACGTGGTGACATTGTCTGTATTCCGAGACACGGGTGGTGTTGAAGTTGGGCAGAAGAACAGAGCAAGGGGACACTTCATGACGCTTATTGAAATCCGTGTGCATCTAATATTGTTTGCCCGCCGCGAGGGTATCTAAAGCCGTAATTTTATTTTCCTCGCGACAGGGCGGTATCTTTGATAGTGGAAAAGTGTCCAGATCTGTTAAACATTGTCAAAGAAGATGGATTTTCAGCTCTCCACTTGGCTTCATTAAATGGACATTTTGCCGTTGTCAATGCTCTTATTGAGGTACGTAACAATAGTGATTATTTCGCCAGTTTTGGCGCTCAATTTGTACCAAATAATGCAAAGTTTAACACATTCTGACACAAACATCTCTAACCTTTTTTGTTGAAAGTGGAAGTCGGTTTTTCATTTCGCAACTTGTGTGGCAACTCTTTGCGGCATCAGCCAACGAAAATATGCCTTTTGTTCTTACGTGATCATCACGTTAGTTATAAGGAAATCAAGAAACGATAATGGCTAGAGCGAGAATGCACGCCTTTTCCAAAACACAATAATATCATTGGTTAAAAGTGAAAAAACAATCGTGCTGCACGTGCGGCACGTGCGGTACTCTTCTTAACAACGACGTGAAATCACCAAATTCGAGGTTTTGACAACAAATTGAGTAAACAAACGTGAACCTTTCACCCTGTGTTTGTACTCTGAAAGTTTTTTTTAAACTACTCAGGTTGCTTTCTCAACTGCAAAGAGTATTCTTTTTCAAAATCGTCACTTAAATCTTAGTGCTTCCACAAATTTTCCTGTTAAAGAAATACATATTGTTATCGATGGTAACTCGGAAGCACTCGAGAAATAATCCGAATGCTCCTTTGTAGGAATCGACCTGCGACCTTCCGATTACCAGTTACTAAATCGTATCTTTTTGGTTATTCGGGGATACTCGGAAAAAATCCGAATGCTCCTTTGTAGGAATCGACCGCCGACCTTCCGATTACCAGTTACTAAATCGCATCTTCTTGGTTACTCGGGGATACTCGGAAAAAATCCGAGTGCCTCTTGGAGGAGTGGAACCTACGCCGCCGAACTATAGAGACTCGTGGGAGGCCTCTTTTGAGTGATCCTCGACCAATTTCGCTGCTAACTGTCTAACGTTACTTGGGTTTTTCTTCTAAACAATTTTCAGGCTTATCCAGATATTGATGTCAACCTCCGAAACGTTCGGCAACAGACCCCGCTTCTCCTTGCTGTTGATAAAAGACACGTGACCATAACTAGGCTTCTCTTGCAAAACGGAGCACAGGTCAATTTACAGGATGACGTTGGCGATTCACCGCTTCATGTAGTCGTTATGTACCATTCAATGAAGTCTGCGGGGAGTAATGTATCGAGGAAAGAGGTAGGCTTCGATCAAAGAACTTTTTTGAAATCAAAGATGGCCGTTATAGCAAGCCCTGGCCATCTCTGAGCTCGCTTTAACAGTGCAATTGGTATCATCTGATGTTTATTTATGGTGGGGAAAGTGTCGGGTCAGTGATTGTTTTTATCCAAGCTTCATCTATGCTAAGGTGGAGTGTTTCACAAGCCTCCACCTAACGGACCAAAAACGGGTTTACTGGATTAGCTTCGAAGCCGTTTTGTTTCCTCCCCTCCCCCCTCCGGGGGTTTTCAAAGGTGATAAGTGCATATCTAGTGAACACCTGAGTTAACCAATAACAACAGGCAAAAAGCACAATCCACTTGTGTGGTGTAACAATTGCTTCGTATTTCTGCTTCAGCTTCGTTGGGTGGTGCGCGTCTTTCGGAGCTGAAGCTGCTCGGTTCGATCCCCAGTTACTGCGGCCACAGTCATGAAACAATAAGAAAATATTTGCTAGGGCCTGGTTTTCACTAGCTACGCAAGCGAAAGCATATGGCGAGGTAGTAAATACTCACTCAGTGATCTTGGTGTTTCAAGCAATCTGATTGGTTCGCTATCTCGGAGTATTTGAGCATTAGTATATACCAAAACAGTGAATAGCGTTGAACGCGCGCGCTGATTGGCTACTCAAACTCCGGATATCCACTGCTATTTACCTCCGAGCAATTCGCGCGGAATTTCCGCCCGAAAATGTTGTAATTTTTGCAGGCATAAATGAATTAAAATCATTTTTTGTGCTACACGATCTCACTGTTTTAGTATATGCTAAAACAACTATTCACCTCGGTGTCGGTGGCTAGCCAACTCCACTTCGGTGAATAGTGGCAGAATATTTACCTCGCCGCTTCGCGGCTTGGTAAATATTCTACCACTATTCACCTCGATTTCAAAGAATAATTGTTAATTATTTAACGGAGAAAACGGGGTTGATACAAGCATAAGCACAAGCGTTGTGTGAAAACGAAACACAGCATAAGCACAATGAAATGAGCTACGTGTGTCCAATTAAAGCGCTCTTTCCATATTCCCCGCGTCTGAGCATTTCAACAAAGCGGCGGAGGCCGGCGTTGCTGTTGATGCTTGTGTCGACGTTTTCACTTAGCATGAGTTATACTTACGTTTGCGCTTGTGTTTGCGTCGCTAGTGAAAGTGGGTTTGTTTGGGATACTAGAGCGATTTTCAATTAAGTGTCGAAAGCAATTAGCGAATTACTTTGGTTTATGATTACTTCACTCACCTTGCATACGGCGAGAGCTGCTGAAATTTAAACTGACCAATCAGAATTCAGCGAGCGGGAAAAACTGTGCTATCCTTGTGCTTTTCGACGTCACGCCAATTGTTTACATTCGGATTGGTTAGATCGGTGGACATTCGCTCAGCCTTCTCTTGTGACTCTCTTGACCGTCGCTTCTTTGAACTCATCGGGACAGAAATGATGCATTGTTCTGGCAATCAATTTGCCAATCCAGTTTATGAATTGGTCTAGCATGTGATTAAAAACCAGGATCGCCTTTGAACTTTATTCTGTAGAAGAAGAAGACGTTGCTGAGTGAACATTTTTACGACGAAATCCCTTGGTTTGTTCAGCACTTTGATGTCCGATAACTGAGCCGCTCTAATGAATGTTGGATCAATCGCATTTGGCCGTCTGACCATATGAAGTTTTTTCAGCTCTTGTTTGTGTCCATCATGATCGAACTTCAGGTGAAGCGCTATGCTGCTTTATGCCAACTTCGATGGCTTGTGATGAGCTTGCCTGCTGCCCAAATTGTTGTTGTATTTGGGCAAGATTGGTCTTATCGGGTTGGAACTTAATAGTGAGGGGAACAATTTTTCGTTCATCTGCTGTGCCAAACAACAAACAATCCTGTTGGGTGTTCCACGTGCTTGGCGAGTCTTGCACGACCATCATCTATCAGATCTGGAGTGGAGTTTTCTTTCAGTGATTACATCCACGTAGCATGCAGCACTTTTTAGTGACTTCAGGATCCCCGGCCCGTTTTGCTGTTTCAAAGGGAGTCGTGCATTTTTTGAGCAGTTTGTCTTCATTGCTTGTATTTTTTTCGTTTGTTCATGGTGGCGCAAAGTAACTTTGATGATTTGAAAGGACTTGAATCCTTAATTGAACTAGCGATTTTTTTAATTAAGGAACCAACAAGTGAATGGTACACAAAATTAGGAGAAACTGTTGGTTGAATAGACAATATTTGTAGACATAATTATCTACCCAGTTTAAGTACTAAGCTCAACAAGTTGTTTGGCTCCACAAGTTTCAGTTTCAGGCCACGTACCCGAATTCACCTAGGTACTGTTGTACACTACCATAGTTCTTTGGAAATTGAATAGCTCCTTGAACACCAGGTTGCTTGAGAAGAAACTTGATGCGTTTGTTCTCTACATTGGTGAATGCAGCCACTAACTGTCCATTGTGGATAAACTCCAGACCAACTCTTTTTTCAATTTAATCTTTGTTCTTCGCAGGGCATTAACAATGGTGTCCCTTGTAAAATGTTAGTTAAAGAGTTTGTTTAAGTTATTTCCAATTTCATAGGGCACTGTGGTTGCCAGATTCACTTTAAAACTTATCATGGAAATGTAAATCAATGCCAGTGAAAAGTCAGTCTCTTGAATTGTTGATAGAAAATTAATTTAAAATATGCATATTGAAACATCAGTTGAGGAATATTTTTTCCCCTTTTTGTGAACCTAACATACATTGCTGCCATTTATTTATTGCTTGGTCATTCAATGTCTTGATCACATCAAATAGGTAGGTATTGTGTATCTTTATCTAAAAACTTAACTGGTTGCTTTTTGGAGCCCTTTTGCAGCATATTTAGATAGGCAGGAAATGTTCCACATTTTATGGTAAATAGTTCTGCATAGTTTTAAGGAATATTGCGGCCAAATCTAATTGAATATGAGAATAAAATATGCTGTTTGACATTTTGTGAATTTAAAGACTATTAATATTGTTTGTGCTTGTTTTAAAAGGCTTAAGGTTGGCACTCAAAAGTGTTCCTTCAACAATCTTATTCTGTAAAGATTACATTGGGAGAATTGGATTAATGCAAGTTTTTTCTTCTAGCCTCTTTCCCCAGTGCCCTCTGAGAATGGAGTTGATTTGGTTTTGCCCGATGTTGAAAGATGAAACAATGCCTAAACCAGCCGCAAGGAATACTTCATGGTGCTTTTTTACAAACATGGGCATGAGGGTGCTCGTAAGCATCTGAGCATTGTTTCGCATGCTAAAGTGATAATTATTATAAATAATTTGTTTATCTTAGAGAGTCTTCTTTTCCTGTTGGTCATTCAAAAATTGTTGGAATAGCTTGTTTGAGCTGTTGGATAGAGGCAGAACATTTGATGAGGGCCTCCTGGGGAGAGGAGTCCTTGTTCCCTTTAGATATTTTCTTGTGTTTCCTTGTTCCCCAAATTACTTTGAAACTTGTTCCCAGCCTTTTGATCCCTAAAATGTAAATATTAGTTTTCTTCCCTTGTTCCCTAAAATATTTTGATATTGTTACTCTGTTCCCCAGTTCAAATAAGCCATGTTCTCTTCTTCCCTCAAACCCCTGGGAGTGCCTCTTTGATGTTGATTCTCGTATTGGCCTAATAGTAATTCACTGTAGAATTGCAAGAAACAGCAAGTTCTTATTTGGGAGTGAGGGAAAAGCTTTGAATAAATTTTTCCTCAATACAAGAAACAAAATTTGACTGCACCTTCTAGACCTTACTCTTTTCAGACATGAATCAGCTTGTTTGCACCTTTCTGGCGACCTGCGGGAGGGCAAGCTCTAGAAACTCTTCCTTAGTGAGCCTTCCGCTGAAAAACTTTCGAAGTCTGGCTTTCCGGTGTTAGGGGCCGAGGTTTTTGTGCAAAATTCATCAGCGGCTTCCTTGCAGCTTCTCTAAGGTGTTCCTTCGGGCAATGGTTAGTAAAAGTTTTGTAGTGCATATACAAATTTTCGGTACTTGAAAAGGTATGTTTATACGAAACAAATATCAGCTTGACAATTTTTCTTTCCCGATACTCTATTTAAAATGCACGTGAGCGCTATTAATAGAGGGCCAGAAAACCATTTAAAACATTTTCTGGCAATTTTTTTGTCAACAAACTTGGGTTGTCGGCGAGCAGAATTCGAACGTAAGCTGTTGTGCTTTGGCTTTTATTTGTGCTTTTTCTAACTAATCTAAGACGAATTCAGGCTAGTATTTTCGAATCAAGTGTAAGAAGACCGCAAAACCGTATTGATAATGTATTTATTTGAGTTAACTTCGCGAATAAAGACTTAAATCGCTTCCTTTCGACGGGGTAGATCGACACGCACAACCGAAATGCACTGTTTCCGGTGAAAGGGCAAATGATTGACAATGATTGACAGGATAGCACGGTTTTGACTGCCGCGCGCACTGCGGGCGCGGGTTCCGTATGCAAGGCAGTGATTGGTTCAAACTTCTCGAGCCACTCTTTCAACCAATCAGAAGTGAAACCAAAACCAATCGTGGCTCGCGCGTGCACATTTTCCCGCGCTTTGTGTCGGCAACGTGTAATTACTTCGAGTTTTGATTGGTTTACTGGATTGTCTCCGTCCTGTTTGATTGGCCAAAGTAATTACTTTGGTTTTGGTTTTACGACACTCATTTGAAAATCTCTTTACCATGGTAGCGTTTATTTATTTTTTTTCGAACACCATCTTGGCCGCCTTGAAATCGTGTGCATCCGCTCTGTAGATGTGAATAGCTTCAAAGGGGGTGTGTCGCGAAATTTAGCCAAATTCAGTGGAAACTGGAGGGAACCAAATCAAGCGAAGCGTAAAAATAACTACTTAAAACATTGAAGGAAGGTTTGAATAGAACACATTCAACAGAAAAGTGAATGAAATGGATTGGG
>OX421446.1:55626551-55629051 GCA_949126865.1 Montipora capitata
AGACTACACCTAAATCGTTTTTATACTTATTTCCTCGTGTAAACGTACATCATCGTCAATTGCATGCGTGCACTGAAGCGAACTGACAAAGATTCTCTGTTTGGCAATGTTCTAAATGTAAGCAGTGCTGCCCAGTGGTTTGGGTGCTTGCCTTGAGATTAGGAGAACCCCGAGTACAAGAGTCGTTGTTACCACTCCTTGAATTTGTTCCTGGTAGTCCCTGGTTCAACGTCTTGGCTACGCTTGTACATGTAAATAGCCAACTGGTTTGCCTCCCCGGCCAGTTGGGATTCTTAACAGTTTTTGTTGTTCTGTTCTGTTCTGGTTTCATTGGCCCTGAAAAGCCCCTATGAAGAGTGATCAATTAAGTACCGCTATGTATGTAAAATATTTGTGTATCTTTTTACAGAAGAACCATCTGTCCAAGTTGCAGAATTGAGCGAAAAAGACGAAAAATATTTGGAAACTCTTCATTCTCTGCTGACCTTGCAAGCGCACGTCAGAGAAATCGAAGACGCAAATATGTGTGCCATATGTTTGGAAAAACGCCGCAACGTTGCCTTCATGTGTGGCCACGGCACATGCGCAACTTGCTCTACCTCCCTGGAGATTTGTCCCATGTGCCGGAAACCCATCGATAAGAAAATAACGCTGTTCAACTAATCCAGGAGTTTTCCCCCGCAAATGTTTGATGGCAGCATAGTGCTGAATACTCTTCTTATTTGGGCATTTGTACCCAGAGAAAACCTATAAAAAGCAAGTTAAATCTGTTTAACGGGAATCGAAAAGTGCGACCTTCCTATTGATTCTCGATTGTATTTGGAATTGAGAAAACCAGGACCTTCTTTTGACTGGAATAAGGTGAGGCCAATTAGTATGCCTTGTTGGATTTACAGAAATGGGTTTATCAGCTGAGTTTGTATGGTGCAATGGCCACCGTAAAGAAATTCGAAAGCTGACGTTTCGATCGTTTGCCCTTTTCTAACGAAAGTCGGCAAACTGCGCACGGAGATGCTGGTATTGATGCAAAGCGTGGGACTCGATCCTAGCTCATACGCGTTTTTCCGTGACTCACAAACTATATGGGAGCGTGGAACAGGCTAATGACTTTTTGGAAAAAATATTTTATAAATTAATGCCGGGTATAGATAGTAATTTTTGGCAAATTGTCAGTGGGATCAAAGTATTGGACTCTTACTCTTCGTTTGTACACCAGCTCAGGAGTTATTTGGATCGATCTTTCGCTATGAAAAAAAAAAAAGAAAAGAAAAAAAGAAAGACTTTTTGGGTCAAACTCGGGAATGCAAATGATAGGTGTTGAAAGCCTATCAATTGAAAATAAATGACCTTGATAACAGAATTGATTGGAAATCAGCACCGGATATCGAAAGTGCACTCGGTAGCTGTCTCTGGATATTGGAGCCCGATGCACCTTGTGATCTCTTTGCAACTAAAAATCCGAAATGGTGCGAAGAATGATATTTTTATAATTAACCCAGTTCCCACGCAATAGTCTGTTAGCCTCTGATGGCGAGTATTTTCGCAATTTGTTAAACCGTATAAAGGTGGGGGTACACGTGAATTTGAATGGCATTTTAAGAGACTTAAAGAAGGGATAAGAGAAAGAAAATTATTTCAGTGGAACACCAACAGACAGTTCCCCCCAACCCAAGAGCACACCAGGTTGGTAGGGGACTGTTTGGGTGTCCATATATCAATTTTTAACTTCAAAATTCTAATCTTCAAACTACATGAAATCTGAACTGTTCCTTATATCTCCAAATTGTACTACTCTTTTGAGAAAAACTATCTTCTCCCAAAAAATTTACAAAACACCCCAAAAAAAAGATTTGTGTTTTGAGCATAGGGTTTTTGTATTGTTTGAAACTCGAACGAGATATGTCCATCAAACCGATTTGAAGCGGCGTGAAAACGGCTTTCAGGTGAACCCCCGCCTTAAGGTGGCTTAAAATTTGGGACGCAGTGTAGGTAAATTAAATTGTTTTGTTAAGTCGTTGAAAACTTTGTGAAACAAAAAATACAAAGAAATGTATGCCACATTAATTTTGTGTGAAAGAGATGAAGTTATCGTTAATTAGTCGGGATCAGGTAATTTTGTATTGTTTACCAAAGAGTCACCGGCAAACCAAGTTTGGTCCTGTGTGTAGTATGCCAAATCAAATGTGCGACTCTCATGTAATGCTACATTCTCTGCAAACAGATGTCTCTTTTTTGCGTTCCCTGGGCTGACGATTGCGGGAAAAGAGACCTCTTCCTTGGGTCGAAACTGTGTTGAACATGCGCGGCGATTACTTAGCGACCGAACCACTCGTGACACTTCACATGTTGTGCGGAATCACTTAAGGAGGCTCGAAATAGTTTCTCCTTTTTTTCAAACAAATAAACATATTCTCTCCTTAGATACAGTTGGGGTAATCATATCCAGACGAAATTTGGCCAGGGTATTAAGTACCCATCGTTGATTTCCCACGTTATATTT
>OX421446.1:55631551-55699051 GCA_949126865.1 Montipora capitata
TTCCTAAGGACATCAACATTACCCCCTCTGCTAATTATTACACAAAGAAATAAGGCCTGCTGCCTGCTAGGAGAAATTTCTCTTTTTTGGGTGGTGGGGGGAGCGAAAGGAAACTAGCTCCTTCCCCGAATGCCAATTCAGGGGCGGCGAACAAGGGAAAACGAGTTCGAAATAATGAAGCTGATAGAACTTCAAAGGATAAGGGGAGTTTTTTGTTAGCATGAGCGGTTAGCCCAGAATGCCCCTGCTGTTGACCATGTGCTTACGTAAATCGCAAATGGCTTTAGCCCAGGAGTCATCAAAACACGATTAAGTTTGATCTTGTGATTAGTCCTGAGAGGGACTGTTGGTGACATCGATAGACTGACGTTTCTACAACCTGAGTAACAGATCACTTGATTATGACGATTACTTCCGCTCAGTTGTGGAAACGTCAGTCAATAGCGATATTTCTTGTTTACAAACATTGACGTCACGTTGCTTTTGATATGCAAATTTGCCAACCACGGAACAAAAGACGTCATACTTTCAACGGCCAATTAGGTTCTGGTTGGCATATTAGTACCAATGGGGGACGTCACGAGAAATATCACCATGGGTTGATTTAGCAACAGAATGGTGAACCTTAGTTAACGACGGGAGAGCGCGTGGAGGAATTGGGAACTTAAAGGCGGGGAAAGACGAGATACAAAAACCCTCAACTTGTCGCGCAACATTGTTTCGTTGCAAGTTTTGGTCGATGTTTTGCGTTTTTCACCTTGCGTGATCAACTTGCCCCGCAACAAAAACATTTGTTGCGGGTTGAAGAAATGCAGGGCGCTGATTGGTTGATTTGCCAGTACACGAGCACATTTGTTGCGCGATAAGTGGTGAGCTTGATGAAAAACGAGCAACAAAGCCAAACTTTGTTGCTCAGAGTGACTGTCGCTCAGAGTAGACCCGCGGTCTACTTTTCATGCAAGGTGAAAAAAGGGAGACATCGACCCAAACTTGCAACGAAACAATGTTGTGCGCCAAGTTTAGGGTTTTTTGTATCTCGTATTTCGCCGCCTTAAGCAACGGCGACGGCAACGAGAGCGTCACAAATTTGCATGTTTAGTGGGCAAAAACAATAGCTTTGCACGCCCAGCACGTGCATTTTACACTTTTGTCCAAGCATTTCGTCCTTTGCAAAACAACAACGTGAAATAAACAAATTTGAGGTTTTATGAAGAACTTCATCACTTAGGATAAATCTTCATTTTCTCCCCTAAATTGAGCGCCGTTCCGCTGTCATTTTTGAGGAACTACCACACCCTTGCAATATTTAAAAGGTTGAAATAGTCACTAAGTGATTACAATAACGTGAATTTATATTTTGAGATGACCTTCTCGTTACCGTCCCCGTCGTCGTTGCTTGAGTTCCCTCTAATAGGGAGCTTAAGATTTTACAACAGCGACGGCAACAACAACGCCACAAATCAATGATATCATTGGTTAAAAGAGCATAAATAATCGTGCTGCAGGTGCAGCACGGATTTTAGCACGTATTCTTGCGGTACCCCGCATAAGGACGACGTGAAATTACCATATTTGAGGTTTTGACGACAACGTGAGCATGGAGACCATTTGAGGGGTCACCCAGACGTCATGCTAGCAATGGCCCTCATTGTCAGTTTGCCTTAAATGAATTATCCTCCATTTTGATCACTCTGTCCCAGGACTTGTGGTAGCAAATAAAAAGAAAAAAGTAAAAGCAGCCCCTGGACAGGATTTGAACCCGGAGCACCCACTTCGGAGGAACTGTTTTTATCCACTTACCCGGCCGTTGAGAATTTAAACGCCTTATAAGACTTTGTATGGGAAATAAAATACCGTCGATTATGAAGCCTAAAAAACGCGCAATTTAACGTTCATTCAATAAAATGAATAAAACTGACGCACCTCTGGTGTGTTCTTGTGCCTTTTTGGAGCTTATTTTAACGTTTCGGGAGTTCCGTGTTTTCAATGTTCGAAGACGAAGTCAAGGCTGCACACTAAGATTTCGACCGTAGTCAGCTCAGAGGCGGTTTGCGACTCAAAAATCCATCCCAGCCGCGATTTTTTCACGCAAAGCTGAAGCTCCATCATTTGCGAACCTCGGTGAATGTTTCGTCGTCAAAAATCCTCACGCACTTGGTTGGAAATGAGCATTTTCTGCTTCCGATTCCACGATAGCTGATGAATTTAACGGCCGCTGATAACCGAACAGGATACGGAGCTTGGGTCCGAGGTTAAATTATCTCCACCCGATGAGGTACAGTCATTTCATGTACAACACTTACCCCATCCCCACAGCGGCTTTCTCGAACAGCTCCATGGCAACGAGTGACGCTGTGGGGATGGGGTAAGTGTGGACGAGCCATTTTGTGGTTCAAACTTAAAGGGATGTATTGCCACATTTGAAGAGATATCTACAATCAGTGACACATTGTTGGTACACTGACGGAATTAATCGAGCATCCCTCCCTTCCCCACCCTTCAATGTCGTTAAGAAACTAAAACGCACTGAACAGTTAGTTTGGGTGCATTGCGCTATCCAACATTGCACGGGGGGAAGGGGGGTGGGTGTTCCAATGACTTATGACTGTGATTATAGCTCAAGAATCGAATCGTTCTCACTATATCACTATTTACATCTCCTCAAACCAGCTTCTCCTTGTCTAATGTGACGTCACTGCGAAGATGGCGGCTCACGGGAAGAAATGGTAATTTGCTGCGTTTCGCAGAATAGCAGCAAATTCTTGTTAAATAAGGAAGGGACTGGATGAAGTAAAATCACTCTACACTGACTGTGCTGCTGTGAGGTTCTTGTATTTGCTCAAGTTTTATTTCATAGAGAAAATTGGGGTAACCATGCATTTTTGAGAGATAATTAAGCTTCAATTTGAGAAAGAACGCCATAAATGGCTTTGTATTTTAAAGCTTTTTACAAATATTGTTCATGAATTATCTTTGAAAAATGCGTGGTTACGCCCAATTGTCTTTTTTGATTTCAAAAACACTTGTTAAGATCTACATTTCCCGCATAATCATAAACCGGGGCAAAAATACCATTGAATCAGTAGGCACCGTCCTTAAGATCTGCTTTTCCCGCATATTCAGTAAACCGCGCAAAAGTACCTTTGAATTAGTAGGCACCGTCCTTAATGGCTATCAACCGTGCATTCCACCTCTGCGACCCGGGTTCAACTCTCGGCCCCGAGATCGTATGTGGGCTGAGTTTCAGTCCATCTCAGCCCGACTCCTCCGGGTACTCCGGTTTTCCTCCCTCAGCAAAGTCGACTCCCAGCCTATTTCATCTGGCTGTGGTGCTTTGTTCCGAGGACATACATGGGTCGTGTTCAGGGGCCTAGCGCCTAGCCGGCAGCACAGCTCCTTCGGTCCGACCTCGTCGAGCCGTGCCCTTAGCAATTCAGTCTCAGACTGCGAGTAAGGGAGTTTAGCAGGTCAGGCATTCATTATAAGAAGAAAATTCTAGTTCTCAACTGAACGAACTCAAACTCATCCGCCTTTCAGAACCACGTGTATTCCAGAGGAAAGGCCACGAACAATAGTACAAGTATAAGGAACAGACCAAGGCCGCAGTGAGCGAAGCCAAGAGTGCCGTCGAAGGCGGGAAATACGACTCATGCATTGCCAAGCTAGATAAAGATATAGACTTAATAGATCAACGGAAGAAACTTATTCTGATAGCCGACCAATCTGAATATGATTGGAAAACGGTAGGCGAGTACATGCATAACGAACTTGCTGGTAACGACGAAGACGCAAAGAAAATGAGGAAAGCCGAGAAGGAGGCTCAACGGAAAATTGCGGAAACCCGCGCAACCAAACCAGTGAAGAACCGTAGCAGATTTTCCAGACCAATAGGAAGTACAACTATTCCAGCCCCGTGGCAGTATTCTTACTCGCACGGCATAAGTTCATATCGCTTCCCATCACCTGCTAGCTCCACAAGAGGACCAATTTTTGGCGGGCAAACCAAAAAACCGGGGACTTGCTTCGGTTGTGGCAAACTTGGCCATTAGCGTAACGAATGTCCTTTATTAGCTGTAGCTCAGCCACAGGAAAGAAAGAAGTTAAGTGATTTTTTTCATTGATTTTAATTGTAATGAATCCTTGACATTGCCTGATAAAACCTGTGAACCCACGGCTTGCGAGGGGGAGAGCTTAATGAAGTTAATGGCATGGTTATGCACCGAGACGATTTCTCGGAAAACAGTGTTGGTGTTACTAGGATTCGAGGGAGGATTAATGGTCATGTTTCCGCTTGGGAAACACTGAAGCCCACAGAGGCCGTGCTCAGTATCATTAAGGAGGGTTATAAATTACCGTTGCTTGCAATTCCACAGTCGTGTGTTTTTCCGAACAATAAGTCGGCCATAGATAACTGTATGAAGGGGGACGGTAGTTTTTAAAGAAACTGTGGTGTTGCGTCGGTGGGGAAGCAGTATACAAAAATTTTGTTTTATGAACGGAGTTGATAATGTAAATTAGCCACCGTATAATCTCTGTACGGTGGCCAATTTACATTATCAACTCCGTTGATAAAACCAAATTTTCATAGATAACCGTAGATTCGTTACGGAAGCTTTGCGAGAACTCTTAACTAATCAGTGTGTAGTCAACCCTTTGAGTGTATCAGTTCGGGACGATGGAAAAAAGCGTCTTTTGTTAGATCAACGGCATGTGAACCCACATCTTTTTAAATTTTCAAATGTGAAGACGTTCACACTGCTCTTAACCTCCTTGACGAAGGGTACCATTTGTACACTTTTGACATTAAGAGCGCATGTTTCATCATATTGATATTTTTCCAAATCATCGGAGCTATTATCAAGGGGAGCTCACTTATTTTGTTATCAATGTCTTGCCATTCGGGTTATCGACTGCACCTTACTGTTTCACCAAAGTTCTCAAGCCTGTGGTAAGGCACTGGAGAGGTTCAGGTAAGAAGGTCTGCATGTTTCTAAACGATGGTCTAGGTGGGGCTGCTTCAAACGAATTGGCATCTGCTGATGCTAAAGATGTTTATAAGGATCTGACTCAACTGGGCTTCCTCTTAAGTGATAGTAAGTGCAAGTGGGAACCATCTCTTGTTCAGACCTGGCTGGGTCACATTTTCAATATGACAGAGAACCGTTTATATATTACGGAAACTAGGAATCTTGGCCAACCCTATGCTGTTACTGCGAAATAGTTAGCTCAGGTAACTGGCCGCATAATTTCCATGTCAAAGGCAATTGGTCCTATGATCTATTTACACACAGGAATTGCATTGACGTCAAGTAGAACAACGCATCAGTTTTAAGATTTTATTGTTTACGTACAAGATTGTTAATGGTCTAGCACCAATATACCTAAGTGAATTGTTGTACCGTATGTTCCAAGGAGAGACCTTAGATCTGCCGACAAGTTGCTTTGTTTTTTTCTTTTTTGCCGGTACCAAATCTTATTGGTCCGGAGCGTTTTCGGTTAGCGCTCCATGTATTTAGAACAAATTGCCTATGGACATCAACTGTTTTCCTAGTATTGCAAAATGTAAGCGGAAACTCAAGACACATCTTTTAAAATTAGCATATTATTAATTTTTTGTGTTATTTATATTCTCATAGTTAGGTGTTAATTAGATATATATAATAGGTTTTAGACTTTTTGAACTGATATATGTAAAGCGCATTTGGGTAATTTTGGAGAGTGCGCTATATAAATAATAAAGTATTATTATTATTATTATTATTATTATTATTACAACCGCGTATCTTTCAATAGATTTATAATATGTGGTGCCCTTTCACGGTCGATCATTTTCCTACTTCATATAACGTCAAATGCAGCTTCTAGAATCCAGGTTGTGAAGCGATCAATGCTTTCCCACAAGATTGGAAAGAGGAAAACAATTGGGCAGTACCCTCTCCATGACAAATCATTAGAGTGTGGCGACATTTTCAGAATTGTCAAGCCAGGGGGACACTGATTTTCCCCTTGTGAAGTGGGGCCGTTTTTTGGTCACACATATGTCCTGATGGTATACACCTGGCTAAGTGTGTCACTGATTGGGCTGGTATTCCTGAATTCAGTGCACCTGCCATAGTTCGAGGTCGAACCTATGATTCCTTTTTCCATAGAGATAAGCTCAAGTCCAGAATTGTAGCTGTTTACATTAATTGGCAGTGTTTGCGAAAGGGAAACAGTCACAGGGGGTTTTGTTTTTTCAGAACAAGGTTTGTATCAAAGTTGTGTTCAGGATTGAAGTGCTTGTTCAGGAAGGGCTTGCAGGTAGCCTGTTACAGAGTGCCTTCAGGTGGCCTATTTTACCCACAGGTGGTCGGTCCATGATGTATGTAATGGCTTTTTTTTTAAGTTGGAGTGTTGGTAGATATCAAATCTGTCCTGGCATTTCTTTGATGCACAGATATACCAAGTAATACAATTTCTGTTTCCACAGGTTTGAGCATCTTCAGTCATGGACCGTGGATTGAGATTCAAGAGCGAGCCAAGGCTGATGTCCACCAGTCTACTCTGTTTGAGAACTTGAAACGAACTGCTTTATTAGCAAAAGCTATTGGGACAGTTACTAACTATTCTAATTACTTGAATTGTAGGATTGAATTTGCTCATAGCAAAAAGCTAGTTGTATTTCCGGTTTCAATTGTGGATGCTGCTCTGTATTTTAATCATTTGTCAACTTCCCAATTCTCAGCATCCACCATTGAGTCTATCTATTGTGCGCTAAAATGGGTACATGATATTGCTGGGATTTCGAATCCTATATCTAGTCCATTTGTAACGAGCATTGTTGACGGAGTCAAGAGGCAAAAAGCGAAGCCTGTAGTTAAGAAATCACCTATCACTAAAGAAGCTCTAATCGCATGTTGTATAAAGTATGAGCATTGTCATGAATTTCCCAGTCCGTAGAGATATTTCCATGGCACTTTTGTTATTTGCTTGTTTTTTAAGATTTAGTGAAGTGTCAGCCCTAACTGTGCAAGATATTAGTATTAAGGTATCTCACCTAACAGATAAAGTTCTTAAGAGCAAAACAGATCAGTACAGGAAAGGTGACGAAGTGATCATCAGTAGATCACATAATTTAAGTGACATGTCCGGTCATGAATCTTGAGAAATACCTTACTTTAGCGGGTATTGACGCTAGATATAAGAGTTCAGATTGCTTTTTTAAGCCATTAGTTTCAAACTTATAGAGAAGGTGAAACCACTCAGCTATACCAGGGCAAAAGAGTCCATTGTTGGGTTGCTCAAGGAATTTATTTCTGATACCGCTAATCTTAGTTTACACTCATTTCGAGCAGGTGGTGATACCACTGCAGCTAATGTGTTAAAAGGGGTTTGATCGGTGTTGGAAACGCCATGGGAGGTGGCGGTCAGATTCAGCTAAAGATGGCTATGTCGAATATTGCATTGAGTCCCGTTTACTTGTTTCAAAATCCTTGGGAATTTGAATTTCAGTGTGCATTTAGTCCCTTTCTTTGTTATCTAAGTATTAACCCAGTGCAGCAATCAGTTCCCCATTTGCAAATGAATAGTTATCTGATTGTGTGTTGGTTCAAATGGGGGATTAGAAAAAACTTCTAATTTGCTGCGTTTCGCAGAATAGCAGCAAATTGTTGTTTTCACGGTTGACTTCCATTTTGACAGTTACCATGGTAGTGCAGATCAGAAATAAGGGAGGGACTGGATAAAGTAAAATCACTCTACACTGGCTGTGCTGCTGTATTTGCTTAAGTTTTATTATCTATCACTTATATGAGTGTTACTGTGTAGTAAAAGTTTTCAACCTCTCTCCCTCGAGGTTGTTTGTAATGCCTGACGCTGCATTTGGGAGGAATCAGGTTGCCTCCCAAAGGGGGGTTTTTTCTGGCGGGCAGCAGGCAGTAAGCTATAATTTGGAAAGCAATGTTAACTGATTACTGTTTTTCAATAAAAACGGGACTGTTGTTCCACACAGGCTGGGCTAAGCATTAACCCAGTACAGCAGTCACTTCCCTATTTACACAGGAATAGTTATCTGATTGTGTGTTGGGGCAAATGAGGAATTAGAGAAACATATCAATTTTTTGTCCTCGATTAACCACCCGCAAACTTTAAATTTATGACAGGTGAAGTCAATGTTATTATCATTTATTTCACCGTATGAACTTTCATTTTTGGTGATTTTTTTTTAATTTAGCGAAAATATCAAATCAAGCAAGCGAGAGACACAAAAATAACAATTCTTCAAGGTAGACAAATAGAGCGAAAAAATCAAATCAAGAAAGCGAGAGACACAAAAGTAACAATTGTTTAAGACGGACAAGGGAAGGGGGCCCTACAAACATAACGAAAATAACAAAAGTAGCGAAAATAACAAATAAAGCAACCGAGAAACAAAAATAACAATTGTTTCAGACGGACAAGGCAAGGGGCCCCACAAATATAATGAAAATAGCAAGCATAGCGAAAATATCAAATCAAGCAACCGAGAGACACAAAAATAACAATTTTTAAAGACGGACAAGGGGAGGGGGCCCACAAATATAACAAAAATAACGAAAATAACAAATATAGCGAAAATATCAAATCAAGTAAACGAGAGACACAAAAGTAACAAATATTGTTTAAAACGGACAAAGGAAGGGGGCCCCACAAATAAAACGAAAATAACAAATATAGCGAAAAAAAATGAAACAAGGGGTAGCAACCAGAATAACAATTCTTCAAGGTAGACAAGGAAAGGAGGTCCTACAAATATAATGAAAATAACGAAACTAACAAATATAGCATAAATAACAAATGATGGGCAGAAACTAGCGACAGCAGCAAGAACAACAATTCTTTAAGGCAGACAAAGGAAGGGGCCCCACAAATATAAGAAAAATAACGAAAATAACAAATATAGCGAAAATATCAAGTCAAGAAAGCGAGAGACACAAAAGTAACAATTCGTTAAGGTAGACAAGGGAATGGGGCCCCCAAAAAAAAAAGAAAATAACGGAAATAACAAATATAGCAAAATGTCAAATCAAGAAAGCGAGAGACAAAAATAGCAATTCTTGAAGGTAGACAACGGAATGGGGCCCCTCAGATATAACGAAAATATCAAATAAGCAAAAATAACAAATGAAGCAAGGGATAGCAGCAAGAATAACAATTCTTCAAGACAGAGAAGGGAAGGGGGCCCCATAAATATAACGAAAATAACGAAACTAACAAATAAAGCATAAATAACAAATGATTAGCAGAAACTAGCGACAGCGGCAAGAACATACAAGAACATACAAGAACAACAATTCTTTAAGGCAGACAAAGGAAGGGGGCCCCACAAATATAACAAAAATAACGAAAATAACAAATATAGCTAAAATATCAAATCAAGAAAGCGAGAGACACAAAAGTAACAATTCTTTAAGGTAGTCAAGGGAATGGGGCCCCCACAAATATATAACGAAAATAACAAGTACAGCAAAAATATCGAATCAAGCAAGCGAGAGGCACAAAAATAAGAATTGTTTAAGACTTACAAGGGAAGGAGCCCCTCAAATAGAAAAAAAAAATAACAAATATAGCGAAAATAACAAATGAAGCAAGCTAGAGACACAATTTCTTATCATTGGTAATGATAACAAGCAACGGAATTGGTGGCTGACACAGTTGTCCTTTACGGAACCTAATGAAACTCATGACTCTTGCAACAGGGTTCTTCGCGATATCGGAATTGTTTTCAAGAACAATTCGCTAGGGTCTGGTGTTTAACTTGGATGATGGCACGCAGTTGCGAAAAAAGGGGAAAATAATGTTTCGAATGTATGCGGGAAAAAGATAAGGGCCGCATTGCAAAACACTAATAACGTTGCTAAGTGCAAAGCTCGCATTAGTGTCCACAGAAAAGTAAAACGACAATACTTTGCAAACGCTATCAAGTAATGGACTTTGTAAGCGTTGGAATGAAAGCAGCGTCCGCAGGTGACGAATTTCGTATGTTGCTAAAGCGTGTCGTTTGAAATTTTCGAAAAAAGTAGCTATAACATCGGCGCATGGAGAAGAAACCAAAAAAAAAAAAAACAATAAAAAAATCACCTTTAGTTCACGTCAAACCTCATAACCTGAATAAGAATCCTTCAATGAAGACAGATTTTGACAATAGCGGAAGCACGTTTTGTATGCATGCTCTGCTCTCTTTCAGTGAGTTGTTATATTTGCCAGTGTCGCTTCCTTGATTTGTTATTTTCGTTATATTCGTTATAATTTTTATTTTCGGTATTTATGTTACATTTGTGAAGCCTCTTTCAATTATTTGTCATCATGATTTATGCGGGAAAGTGACTGAAGGGCATGGCAAGACACTGATAATAATTTTTCTAAGTGAAAGCTGGCATTAGTGGCCACAGAAAAAGAGAACGACACTACTTTGAAAATGATATCAAGTAATGGACTTCGGAAGCGCTGGAATGAACGCAGCGTCCGTAAGTGACGAATTTCGAATGTTGCTAAAACGTGTTACATCCGATTGTCGTTTGAATTTCCGAAAAAAAGTAGTTATGACATCGGCGCATGGAGAAGAAACAAACAGAAAAAAACAAGGAGAAATGAAAGAGAGAAAAATCACGTTTATACACGTCAAACGTTTAAATTCGAACCCTTCTTTGATATTCTTTTCGGAAAGAATGATTATAATGAAGACAAATTTTGGCAATAGCGGAAGCGCGTTTTGTCCAATTTCAAAAGCAATTCCCATGGCTCCGCTATGTTGATGTATTTGCTGGTGATCACATGGAACTCAGTGGCTGTAGTGAATGAGTATAATTGTACTTTCATAAAACGCGTTCAACTAATCGATTTGGTGAACGATAGAATGCCGCCAGCCACAATAGGTTTCGCATTTGGTGCCACGGTTGTTAATGGAAGTGACAGTGTTCACTTGAAATCAACCAGAAGAATTGCCTCGGTCATCTGCGCACGAAGAACATCGGAAAAACTTGCGTAGACGAAGAAAACGGTGTTGAGTTATCTGATACTTAAATCCGAATACCATCCTTGTTTTATTGTCATTTTCCTAACCTAATATATTTTGTATGAATAAAGTGCTTATGTGGACATGCAAAAAGGGAGAAAATACCATTATGGCTGTCCTATTTTACCTTCAGATTCATTCGCAATCATTCTCCGATTCTACGACTCGTCCAATTCTACCTTAACATACTTTAGAAAGGGTGTTCCCGTTACGTTTTATCTTTATACAAGCCAAGTAAACATGACCATATAAGTTACGGAGCCGAAAAAGTAGACTTTCTAGAAAGACAAATGAACACGGCCTGCCAACAAACTTGAATTCCGCACAATCACCGATAGCAGGAAAGCCGACATTTCGTCCTGTGAAAGAAGAATAATCAAGAAATCATCGGACACATTTGTTTTTGGTGGTATGTTAGTTAACGAGGAAATATAACATCATGTTCGGAAAAGTCGCGGACCAGAGTTGAGTACAGATGAAATGTAAATTGCCAGACAACTGAGATGCGACTTCAGTAAACACTGTGATGCATTCAAAGCGTTCCATTCCTTTTAAACCCATACACAATTTGCCATTTGGTTTCAGTGTTGTACATAACCCAAGCGTTTGCCAAATAACATTAGAAACAAAGCTCACTTTGTGATATCCGACGGCGAAAGATGCAATTGTTGTCGAAGACCATTACTCGTCGCTTTGAAGATTCCAGATATTTATTTTTCACCGCCTGTCTTGTTTATCCAATTGCCTTTCCATTATTGAGCTCCATAAGTGTATATTTTGTTTAAAGATGCACTAAAACGCCATTCGCGTTACAATGACTTTCGACGCCATTGCAGGTAAATTAAATATTCTACTGTGTCTACCGGATAAAATCTACGCATTTCTACCACCCCTTTGAAAACGACCAAACATACGCCCAGAAGACTCTACGCAGGAAAGACTATTACCGACATGGAAAAAAAAAATAAGAAAAAGACTTAATTCCAGCCATTTTCTTACTGGGATTGCCGTACTGGCAACCCAGTAAAAATTTGGGTAGCCCTTGGGGTGGGGCATAGGGTGGCCCATAGGGTAGGCCATGGGCTAGCCCTTAGGCTAGCCCTTGGGCTAGCCCATGGGCCCTGGCCCGGGTTTTGTCTACACCCAGACTTTTGTCACATAAACGGTTCATAGCTTTGGGCATTTTTTCCACAAAGTGTTATTACGGTATGTACGCGCCTATTTGCCAGTAGATTTTTGCTTTAGAATGTTTTACGTACCTGTAGGTAGGCTTGGTGGCACGAGGTTTCAAATCAAGGCTGGTTTGCCCAATATTCGTGCTTTGAATACGATATGTTTATGTCATGGCCCCCTTTGTGGCTTCAAACAAACACAATACGCAATCGAACCAGCCAGTCATATTTCCATTAGGTTTGCGTCCTTGCCCAGACTTTTCTAATGACTTGTCACTGCTCCAGAAATGGGCGTTGACAAAAGATTAATTAAGGAATGCAAATGAGCTGTCAACAGTACAAAAACTCAAGCTTCGTTGGCTTGATTGCAGTCACGGAGAGCAACCCGGACTATCACGGGAGCGCTTGACGTCCGTGTATTAGCAAAGATATCTTCTTTTTCTTCTAGTCAAAGAAAATTTATTGTTCTGACCATTCTGGTTAATAGCACCAGCACTGAACTGAATCATGTCGGAGATGGAGCAGACGTCCTTGGACGCGAGCGTCGGTGGCGGAAGGTCGTCCTCTCCTTCAGTCAAACGAACAGTTACCTACAAGGCTTCTGATCTAGGGTTTTCAAGCAAAGGCAACGATATCACCATGCAACACATCTCTGAGGCTAAGGGCTACCTCAACGAATTTGAACAGATGTATCGAAAGCACCGAGAAGAGACGGATAGGCTGAAGAGGCACCATGCTAGCGAGGTACAGTAGGATGGCGGTCTATGCGGTCTATGCCGGTAGATGAGCGTTTGTTGTAACGGTTACTTGAAGTGTGTATTCAAGAGCGGGCGTTTGAATCCCTTTGCGTTCTCCGCAGAATAGCTTACGGCGTGTGGTTTTACTTTACTATTTTGATAGATTTCTGACACGTTCAATGTAAAGAAATCAATATTTTAATGTTTATGCTAATGATTTCGTGCGACACACCCAGAAAAGATATATTCCTATTCGCTGTGGGAGAAAGGATAGAAATTGCACTGAAAAGTCGCTGTAAATTGGCTAGATTTCAGTGACTAAAAATCAAAAAAAAAAAAGATCTTTGACAACACAGTCAATTTGACAGTCGAAACGAAGTTGTAATATTGATCAGTGATGAGGATTCCGGGCGACTATGAAAAAGAAAAATGCAAACAAAGTCTCATCGTTTTCAAGTGTTCAATAATTTTTTTCTCCAATATTCCTTGGCGTTTTTGACGTGATCTATCTTTTGTTTGCTAAACGATTAATTGGCCTTTTTACGCAGGCGTATAATTTGGTTTGTCCATTCTTGAACCTCGGCGAAGTTTTTCAAGTCCACCAAATGTGACTTTTAAATACCTACTTGTTTTGAAAGCCTTTTATTTGCAGTAGTTTTTATCGAACAATAAGTAACTCTGCTATTAAAATGCCGCTCAAATACGGTTATCCAAGAAACTGTTTCAAGAAGGCTTTTCAGTTTATAATCTTTACCTCGGAATCTCTACAGTATGTTGCCTAGTATCCGACTGGTACCAGTATCCGACCAGTTAAAAAATAATTTCAATTTTTGCAACGCCCTTATTAGTTTACGGAAAACGAAGCATACCGAAAGGAAACCGAACATTTGAACTTTGAGATGCAAGTTAAGGATCATTTGCAAAGGGCGCCGTTCTGTTCAGGTGAGTTGCTGCGCAGTAAAACGACTGCTGTTGCAGAAAGAGTTTTTAAATCATGATATATTTGAAGGAACCTTTCCATATTTGCAGTGAGTATTCTCAAAGAAACAAGTAGTTAGAACAATTTTCAGTTATTCCTGTAATGAACTGTTCCTAGAATAACGGAGGCCAGAATTATCAACAATTTTTTCATTAGCGTGCCCAGAACACGACCATTTTTTTTGTTTACTGTGCAAAAATCATTGTATAAGCTGCGATCGTGACCCCGGGGGACGTGATTAATTTCATATCGTTAACTTTAAATGATCTGTGTGTTGTGTAATACTATTCTGAAACAACTCAAATGAAACTTTCTTCATTGATTCATTGAGCGGAATTATTTTCCATGTGTAGCTTTCACAACGTACTTTGCATAACTACTGGAAGCAGACGTTAGAACGGAATTCTCAGTTTTTCCACGATGCTCAGTTCGTAAGTCGATTTATATTTTCCAAATTCTAATGCCAAAGTACTTTGCAAGAGGAAAGGGATACAAAAATATATCTTCCAAGCCGAAAGTTACGTTTAATCACGTTGTTATTCCTGTGGTTGGATACTGGGCTCGCTGGTCGGATACTGGGCAGCAATGGACATATGTAAAAATGCAAATTTCACCGGCGGAAACTAAGGTAAAAACCCAAGGCTTGTTTTCTCATATTACAGACTAAATTTATTGTTTCAGGGCTAAATTACAGCAAATTTAAACTGAAGTGGTCGGATACTGGCCAACATACTTTGATACAACATACAAATGATTGAATCATGGCTTTTATGGGAAAGGCAAGCTCCAACTCATGTGATCCCGGGAGGAGTCAAAACAACGTTACGTTGCGCGCTTTGTTTGATTTAGTCATAACATGCCATGACATTTTGTCAGTTTCTCTGTATAGGTTCATAATTAACATTCCTTGACATTCTCCTTACTAATTTTGATATAAAGATGCCTGGCAGTCAGGGAAACTGTCAACATTAAAAATATTTTTCTTTATTGGGGGGAGGGTGTGCTTTGTTAAATGAATCAGTAAATCAATTTTAAGAGTCCTTGTCTGTCTGACCACCCCTTTGCGAAGTCATGACAGAGCTACCGGAATCTCACCAATTTACCAACGCTGACCATTTACTCTTTTCTTCAAAGGTGCAACAGCTAAAACAGGAAATTGAGAACTTAAAGCGTCAGAAAAGGCAGACAGAGGATCAGCTCCAGGAGAGCAGGGGCGAAAGAAACCGGCTGAATGAAGAGCTTGTTTCCCTCAGAAAGCGGCTCCTTATGCGCGAACGTGAATTGGAAGTGATGCAACGCGACATTATCAACAAAACCAACATCATAGTTTCGCTGAAGACTGACAAGGCAGCGTTACAGCGGGAATTAGACACTCGTGATTCTGAAGAGATTGTGAGCCAATCGGCGTCCACTATTCAGGAGTCTGCTCCAATGAAGGATGAATTTTTCAGCTTCCAAATAACTGAGTTGGAAGCCAAACTGAAGAATTCAGGCGACGAATGGGAAAATGTGCAAGAAGAGAATCTCAAATTGCAGAGTAATCTGGCCGATTTGCAGAGCGAGCTCGATAAAGCAAAGCGCGATCTAGACGCAACCAAAAAGGAATGCGACCTGAAAGTGAAGAAGTTCGAGTTGCAATTTCAAAATTCCCAAAAGGAGCTCGACGATCTTAAAAGGCAGCTAGAGAAGCTTCGAGATGATCTGAAAAATAGCAAAGGCGAGCTGCTAAGTATGCAAGCAGAAGCTGGGAACAATAAGCGAGTCGCTGACAAGTTCCGAGATGACGCAGAAGATAAAAACAGGCAGATCCACAACTACGAGAAGGCGAATGGCACACTGAATGATCGCATTGAGGAGCTCCAGCAGGAACTATTGCAAGGCGAATTGCGCTCTGACGTGGAAGCGAAGCATGTTAAAGAACTCGAGAATGAAGTCCGATCGTCAAACAGAAAAATTGCTGAATATGAGGCGCAGATTGACACTCTTAAAGGTACCAATGAAGATCTTCAACGTGAGCTTGCCATCGTAAAAAGCAGGGTAGCGACCCTTGAAAGCCAGAATGGCAAGTTCACAAGCAGGGTGAGGGAACTAGAGAATGAACTGGTACGTTGTCGCGCACACATACACGAGATGGAGATTGAATTTGAGAATGTCAACACCAGGTATGTACAGCTTCAATCCTCCCATGATTCAAACGTGAGTGAGGTGGATGGGCTGCGCACAAGAGTAGGAAGCCACCAGAGTAAGGTCAATGAACTAGAATCCCGCAACAGCATCACGTCAAAAGAAAGAGACGACCTCAAATTGCGAATAGTGCCATTGGAGAAGAAGGTCACGGAATTCCGACTGGCTCTGGAAAAAAGTGAAAATTCTCGCAATGACCTGGAGCAGAGAATTGATACATTAAAGGCGAGCAACTCGAATCTTGAAGCAAAGCTTAATGCTGCCAATAAAGCAAAGGCTCAGCTGACGGCAGATTTAGAAGCTGAAAAGGATAAGGCTGCCCAACTCAGAAAAGAGATCACTTTACTCAAGACTCAGGTGGCAGAAGCGCAACGCAGTCTCGAGAAAACCAAGAATGATAATGTCAGGAAAAAGAAGGTTATCGATGAATTGAAAGATAAAATTCGCCGCCTTGAAGGTAACATTCACGAGAAAGAACAAGACGTGCAACAACTCAACATTCAGAGTAACATGCTTGAAGACGAAAAGAACGATCTCCATGATGAGCTGATGGATGGAAACAAGAAACTAGCAGAGCTGGAAGAAGATCTAAAGCAAGCTCTCGAAGATAAGAATCGTGCTGAAAACGATCTAAATGACGCGCTGAAGAATAACTCGGAGCTGGAAACTGACCTGCAGGCCATGGATAAGAAGAAGCGAGAATATGAAGAACAAGTTTTGAACCTGAAAAAGAAACTTGAGGTTGCGGAGACGAAACTTAATGATGCTTTGACCAAGAAAGCTGTTCTCGAAGAGGATGCCAAGAAGCATGCTGACAAGGTAAACAACCTCAAAGACGACCTAGACGGCCTCAAAGGCCAGCTCTCTGAAGCACAGCGTCAAACTGATGCTTTTCACAAAGAAGTTGATATCAAGGATGCCACAATCGCCTCACTGAGATCTCAAATCGGTGATCTTGAGCAAGACAATAATGATATAGCAGCAGAGCTTTCTAAAACGAAGACCCAGCTTGCAGCTATTCAAGAAGAAAAACGCAAGCTCCAGTTAGAGCTCAGTACGAAGAATGAAGAAATCAATCGACTAAATGGAGAAATCGATATCACCATAAAACGAAATGAGGAGCTACAAAGTGAATGCATTGTTGTTGCCGATAAAGTCCAAACTATAGAGAACAGCTACCAAGATTTTATGGCTCTGTCTGGGGACAAAGATAGTCTTTTGGAAGGAGAGCGGGAAAAAAATGTTCAACTAGAAAAAGAAATAAAAAATCTAAACGTCAAGATAAAAATGCTAGAGGAAAGAGATCGAACCAAAGAAGTGGATCAACTAAAGGCACAACTTGATCAGGCAAACGAAAAGATTGCTGACCTACTTTCGCGCATCAGCCAACTTGAAGGTGACAAATCTGATCTCGAACGCGATATTGTAGCTGCCCAAAGTGATCTTGCACAGAAAGAAAACGACTTGGAAGGCGCGCAGAAGGATAAGGAGAAAGCAGAAGATGATCTATACAACATTCAAGGGAAAATTGAAAATTTAGAGAGTCAATTAGCAGCTGCACGTAACCAGATCACTCAACTAAGGGAAAGCTGCAGGGACGAAAAAAACAAGAATGTCCAAGCAAAGGCAGAAAATAATAATCTTGCGGCCAAAATAAGCCAGCTGGAGAAGGCAAACGACGGTCTAACGAGCCTGATTACAAAGAAAGACAAGGTTTTCGCTGAATTAAACGAAAAGATGAAGAAGTTGCTGAACGAATTGGCCGACGCGAAGCGTGATACCCTTGCTGCCAAAATGGAAGCTGAAGATCTGCGACAGGATAAGAAGGACTTGGAACGCAAACTCGACGATCAAGTCAAACGCCTTCAGCGATTCGAAACCGAGATTAAAGGTCTCAAGGAACAAAGAAATACTCTGGAGACTGAACTCAGCAACAAGACACACAAGTTGGCACTTAAGGAGTCCCAGATAGACAGTCTCAAAAAGGAAAGAGATAACCTAAGGAAGGAAGTCGAGAACCTTAACGTCAAACTAAAGCAACTAAAGGAAGAAAACATAGCCCTTCAATCAAGCTGTCATGAACTAGAGAAGAAAGACGAGTCGAACTTCAAAGAGATCGAAGGCAAAGATGCCGCCCTGGAGCGCCTAAAATCCACTAAGGCTGCTGTTGAAGAGGAACTCCTAAGCTTGAAAAAAGAAATGATGACCACTCGAAATGCCCTTGAGGCCGCGAACAACAAGATCAAATCATTAGAAAACAGTCTAAAGCAAACCAATATCAGTATGAGTAAGCTCGAACTCACTATCCAAACCTTAAACAAGGAGCGACAGGAGCGAGATAGCGCCAGTTCCAGCCATGATACGCAGTATATTGAGATTGAAACACTCTACAAGGCTAGTCAGGATCGCGAAAACAGATACAAGCTAGAGGTACAAACCCTAAAAGCTCGTATTGAAAAGATAGACGCAGACTACAAAAAACTGCAACAGGAAAATGTTGATCTCCGAGCAAAAATAAATGCCTTGAACAAGAAGAATCGAGATCTACAATCTGCAAATGATCGCACAAACGAAGAAAAACAAGCGGCAAAAGGCGACCTGGAAGCTGCTAACATCCAATTAGCTGACCTTGAGGTCAAATGCGACAACGAAACTAAAGAGAAGGATTCCTTTAAGAAGCAATTGGATGATGCTCTGGATAAGTTGGAAAAAACACGGAAACAAAATCTAGAACTCGAACAAGTTATCATGGAAAACACGATGCAGCTTGAGGAAGCTGAAAAGGAACTGGCAGAGAAAGAAAACGAGATTAGAAATTTGATAGATGGTAAAGAGTTCTTAGAGGGTCAACTAGATGTTGGTAAGAGTGGTTTGCAAAAAGCACAAAAAGAAGTTGACGACCTCAAAGCCCAAGATGCACTCAAACAACATGAGATCCTGGATCTTAACAAGAACATAAACGACTTGGAGGCTCGCATTGTGAAGTTAACAGGAGAAAGGGATAGATCACTAGAAGAACAAACCTTGAGTATCGAAAAGATTGCCAACCTGGAAAAACTGATTGGAGATCTGACTAACGAGAAAAATGCATTCTTGGAAAAAATCGAAGAGCTCAAGAGAGCAATCAGTCAGCTTCGAGAAGAAGGGATGAGTGTT
Organism: Montipora capitata; assembly: GCA_949126865.1. Classification (NCBI taxonomy): domain Eukaryota; kingdom Metazoa; phylum Cnidaria; class Anthozoa; order Scleractinia; family Acroporidae; genus Montipora; species Montipora capitata. The sequence continues at coordinate 55,650,812 of OX421446.1, forward strand.
CATAAGCAGATTACAGAACTTCAAAGCACGATCAACTTCTCAACCAAAGAAATCGATAACCGAGAAACAACCATTGCTGATTTGAGAAACAAAGAAGAAGTTCGAGACCAAGAAATAGAAAAGCTTAGAAAGAACTTGCTACGCTTGCAAAATGACTACGAAACCGCCCTCCAGAAAATCAAAGAGTTGGAAAAGGCCTACCAATCATCCAACGATAAAGCAACACTGATCGAGAGCAAGGATTCAAGTAACCGCGACAGGATGAAACGCCTTGACGACGAAAATGGTTCCCTAAGAAGGAAAGTAACAACACTTGAAATCTCCATGAAGACTAGCGAAGAAAAAATCCAAGACCTGGAGAAACAAGTCATGCAAGCTAACGAGGAGATAACCAGACTGCAAGTCGCGCCCTCTTTTGAAACGCCATTTCAAATTGAAGGACAAAGCTTTGTTGAATCAGCAGGAGGTAGCATTGAAGCAGAATTTCTTAAAAAGGATTTGGAAGATCAGAAGAACAAGAATGCCCAGCTTGAGAAGCAGCTAAGGCAAGCTATTGATGCCATAAAACATCCACAGTTCCAAGTCGATCAACAGAGCAAAAAGTTAAAGGAAAATGACGATACCATTTTCGACCTGCAGAAAAAGATCCAAGAGCTCAACATCCGTCTTCAAAAGACAGGGGATCAAACAGATAACCCAGGAATTGTTGCCTCTCTACGCGGTCAAAAAGACACTTTGGAACGTGACAACCAGATGTTGAAGAAAGACCTAGAAATCACTACAAAAAATCTGGCCCAGACAAAGACGACTCGCGAAAATGCCGTAAACCAGCTATACGAAATCAAGAAGTTGTTGAATGAGAGCGAACTTAAGCTGAACATGGCCACCACACAAAACGAGAATCTTCACCAAGAGTTGCTACGTTCACAACAGAAAAACAATGACTTGGAAAACGAAAGGGACCGAGCATTGAAAGACCAGGCTGATCTTCGTGGGGAATTGTCAGAAAAAACCAATCGTTTGCAAAAAGCACAAAGCGACCTTGAATCCTTAAAATCACAAGTGCGTGATCTGGAAAGTCGTATCCTAGATCTGGAGCGGGAACTGGACGACAGTCAAAGCAAGATCAAATGGCACGGGAACAACGAGAACCAACTGAAAGACGAAATCGCCTCACTTAAGAGGAAGCTGGATGATGTGAGAGAGTCACATGACAAGCTCATCGACACGATAGACCACCTAAATACGCAATTACAGGACAAAGACGTAAGCATTGCTCTCCTTGAACACGACGTGAAATCGCTACGAGACCAATTCGAGAACCAACAAAGAAGTTTAGCTACTGCTAACGCTAACGCAGCCGAACAAAAAAAGAAGTATTGCAACGCCTTAACCGAAACTGAGCGATTACAAAATGAAGTCAACACGAAGCTACTAAAGATACGCAGCGTGGAAAATCGCTTCAAGTCCTTAGAAGCTGACAAAAACAAGTTAAGGGTGGAAATCAGTCTCCTTAAAAAGACCATCTCCGAACAAAAGGTCCAAATTGACATAAGCAAACGCCGTTCCGAGACAGGTGCACCGGCTGTCGTCCAAACCCTTCAGTCATCTCCAGATATGCTCCAATTCAGAGATGAATCAGTTCCCTCCAAGAAGTTTAATGACCTAGAATCATCGTACAAGAAGGTTATCCGAGAAAAAGAAGATGGAGACAAACACGTCACAGCACTGAGAAGCAAGCTCGCCAAGTTAGAAAGCAAACTTGCTGACCTTAACAGAGCTAAAAACGCGTTGGAAGGAGATTCTACGTGGAAAACTAAGAGAATTGATGAACTGGAAAAAGAACTCGATGATTTACAATCTAAAGACATGATCGATTCTGGCGAGGCTCTCGGATGGAAAAACAGAATCACCCAAATGCAGCAAGACTTGGACGGTGCCCAAACCAAAATCTTTCGATTAGAAGCCATGAATAAAATCTACGAACAAAAGGTCAAGGATTTCAGTGAAGATTTAATCAAGGCAAGAGAGAATGTGTCGCAACTTGAATCAAAAGCAGAGGATGATCAGCAAAAGATGGAAGACCAGCGAAAGGAACTATTAGAGGCTTATAAAAAAAAAGCGGACTTGGAAGCAGCTACCAAGTCATACCATAACACTAAGAGTGAATTGAAGGGAGTCATACAAACCTCAAAGAACAAAATGGAAACTTTGGAAAACGACCTCCAAAAGGAAGCCAAGCAGCACGCACATGTAAGAGGCACTCTTGACCAAGTGAAGATAAAAAACGAAGACCTGAAACTGGAAATAGCCAAATTACAGAAAAAACTGCGAGAGCTTCAGCAACAGTACGATTCCCAGGTACGGTTTAATCACAATTAAACAAACCTAATCCCAAGTTACCCATAAATGTTTCAGGCATATCCTCTCAAGATCCAAAAAAAGTGTGATTGTAAACCACTAACATGACCATTATAATGTAAGAGAAAGACATCGAGGAGCCCGTTTCTCGAAAGTCCCGGAATTTTACGGGCCATTTTCGCGCGTCACAATTCTATCTGTATCTAAAGGAAGGAGGGGATTTCAGTCGTCAAACTTCAAGAATCTGGAACAAAAATTCATCTTTCAAATCGGCACCCTTAATCCTCACGGTATTAACGAACGCTTTTCATTTAACTAATATATTCCTATTTTTCACGTTGCCATGTTACCACCAATAGCGTAGCTCCTACTCTACTATAAAAACTACACGTAACCCATACTCCCTCGATTCGCTCTGACGAAGGGCTAACGCTCGAAACGTCAGCTTTTAGAATCTCTGTACGGTGGCCAATTTACATTATCAACTCCGTTGATAAAACCAAATTTTTGTATACTTCTTCCCCACCGACGCAGCACCACAGTTTCTTTAGAAACTACCCCTTCAAACTTCAAAGTCAGTTTGCTCTTTATTTAAACAGGGCTCGAAATTAACGAAAAAAATCCAGTCGCAATTTTGCGACAAGATACGAAAATTTAGTCGCGATTTCGTAAATTGTATTTAGCAAAGCAAAATAAGAGCCCGCAATGCTTGTGTGTAAAGAAACCGCTGAAAATGGCGAATGATTCCAAATTGCGCCACAATTACGTTATCTTTAGATTAAAAAAAAAATATTCACGGCGAGAGACAAAATAATTTTGTCATTTCTTCATCAAAAATAAATTTTATTTTAGCAAAAGTAGCAGCAAAGTGGCGACTGCTTGTCCCTTTTTGTTTCGAAAAAGCGAAGGTGAAAACTTTTACTACTATTTCCATGGCCGAGCTAAATCGAGAACGCCTCGACTCAGCACGCCAACCTCCAGATCTCCCTATTCAACATAGCTGTTCTCAGTTCTTCCACACTTTCCAAACCAGTATCGCTTTTCAGATTGTCTAGGTGAAGGTGAAAACAAGTCGTAAATTTGCGACTTCTCCGGGTATTTCAGTCACAAAGGGGAAAAATTCGAGCCCTGTGTTACCTTAAACATGTTAAACGTTCGGCTTTCCTAAACAAGCGGTTGGCAGGTTCACAAATGGCTCTTCGGGATTTTCGAGAACGGGCCCCAGGCCCCCACCCTTTGGTAGACCTGAAAACAGTATGGTAACGTCAAAATATTTAAATTTCAAATACTGATTGTACTGAGCCCTTATTCTAACTTGCCTCTCTTTGAGAAACTACCCGATAAACGTAGATGACAGGAAAGACATCAGCTAAAATCAAACAAGGTATTTTTTCATTTTTTGGCAAAACCCAAATTTCAGCCGCGCGTTCGCCATATGCCATCGATCCCATGCCAAATCTGTCGATCTGTGTGTTTTACCCTATACTAAAAAGACCTTATCTCGTTCATTCCAGGTACAAGAATGGTCAGAGCGCAAGTACACAATTGACGGCTTGGAAAAGGTCAACATGGAGTTAGAAGCTCTCATAGACAAATTAAGACGTGAATTAGCTAACTACAAAAGCGAATATGACATCCTGATATCCGAAAAGCGTGACATCGCGAATGAGTTAGCTCAGTTGAAGGCAAGAGAACAGGACCTAGAAAAGTCTTTACAACAGGTGATCGAAGAAAGAAACAGGCTGCAGGTTGAATTAGAAGATATTAGGAGGGAGCTTAGTGAACCTCTACATGAACCCGACATTCTGCCTCAGCAAGTGTCGGCTGTCGGTTTGGATTCTGGCGCCGAAATGTTCCCCGATATGAAAGATGACCTTAAAGCAGCTAAAAACGAGACTGATCGGCTCGCTAATGATATTTCATCCTGGCAGTCCAAATACAACACTTTGCAGAGCAGCTACGACGACTTGGACGGTGACAAGAAGCGCCTCGAAGATAAACTTGACAGCATGCAGAAGACGATGAACGACTTGGAACACCACAATCACATTCTGACATCCGACAAGAACAGGCTCACCGTCGAACTTGAGGCAGCCAAACGAAAGACCAATGATCTGCTGTCAGAGCTAGATGAAGCCAAATGTGGCAAAGATTCTCTAAAAGTGGAGTACGAGATCTTACAGAAAAGAATCACAAAGATAGAAGCCGAGTATGAAATCCACATCACCACTCGCCACGACAATGGTGATTCGGGTGCGTACGGCAAACTACAAGAAGCCTACAAGCGCAGCCAGGAACGTGAGAACGAGGTACAGGCGGAGCTGTTGACTTGCTACAAAGTGATCGGAGAATTGAAACATCAACTGCATGGAGCTCAAGAAACCATTGAACGGCTAACAATAAACTACAACACTGAGACCATCAGGAGCGCAACTCTTCGCGATGAAGTAGTCACTTATCAGAGACGACTCTCCGAATTGGAAGAGAAGAACGAGATTAACCGAGGAGCAAACGAAGACATGGCGAATAAGCTGGCGGTCTTGGAACAGCGTCTGACTGAAGCAAGCGGAGAGAATACATCGATCCAAGAATCAAAGGCGCTTATCCTTGTTGAAGTAAGCAATCAACGAAATAAAATCACCCGCCTTGAGAAAGACTTGGAGGACGCAGAAAGCGAAAAGACAAACCTTCGACTACAACTGAAGGCTTTCCTTAGTAAAGGAGAATCGGAATCGGATGAAATCAGTAAACAAATCTCTGAGCTATCAGAACGCAGCCTGTCTTTCCGACGCGAGAAGGAAAACCTAGAGAGGCAACTCTCGAAGCAGCATGCCGAGTATGCAGAAAGCACCCAAGAGATTACTGCCTTGAAAGCAGAAATCGAAGACCAAAGACGAACAAAGAGCCTTGAAGATCAACAACGTTCTGGCGAAATACAGTCTCTGAAGATCAGCATGGGTGAACTACAGCGAGAAAACGAAGCTCTGAAGTCAGAGACCTATTCCAGTTCCACCAAAAAGCAAACCGAATCTCTCTTTGACCTCGATGGAGGTGACGAAGATCTCGGTCCATCTGCAGAATCGACCAGACATGATCTCGACGACGATGACTTTGAAGACGGAAGCACTGCTGTGACTGGCAAGGAAGGAAAGTCCAAAGTTTAAAGCATGGGACAAAAACCCAACGTTACTTTAGGAAATTTACTTGCATAGAACGAAAACATGCATTTACAAAACGTTCAAAGTTACTTTGATTGTAGACCATTTGTCATTGGTATTTCTGCAGGATAGCTTCAAACTAGTACAGCCACTAACGTGTTTAACATGATACAATAACTAAAACTAGGCTGAAACACTTATCTTCAAGGTTTACTGTGACCGTAGAAGTGGTTACGCCGCATTTGCTTATTAAAAAATCGATAGTGTTTGTTTAACACAAAAGTAGCTAAGAACAATAGCAAAACTTTCGAATGCACCGAGACAATAAAATTAGAAGGGAATTTATTTATTCATTTTCGTGTGTCCTTTAAAGATGAGAGTAATTATAATAGTAAAAGAAACGCCATTGCAAACAGCTAATGTAATTTGTGAAAAATATAGCTCGTTCATTTAAAAAACTTTTTTTTTTCAGAAATGTTACCAACAATGAACTAAAAAAGGTTGCTGAAATAAATTAAGTTCTGTAATGACAATCAAAGGAAAATAGTTTAAAATTACTTTTAAATTTGAAAAATAGTTCTGAAAGCATTAATCGATGTTAGATAATTTGTTAACTAAATGAGGGAGAATCTATTGGTTTTTGAATATATCAAAATAGACTAAATTCCTAGCAATTGAAGTTTTTACGAGCACCAATAAATGTAATTTAACTAAATTCTCTGCTCCTGTTTCCTTAATTAAGGGTTAACAGTTTCTTCTTAAGGGGACAATTAAAGACATGGTGCCAATAATCCTTCTGAAACAAGGGAGTTGAAAACAAATTAAGGCTTCCTTTATTACATTACAATCGCAATGACCACTAAACCACAGACGACTACGCGAGGGGTTCGCAGGGAAGCATGTATTAAAGAATTGTGTGTGTGACCGGAAACGGGTCGCGTTTTCGTTGCACACAATGCAATATCCGGTCATTGTAGACTCGGTAACCCAACTTACCGGGCTAATTTCTCCCGGTATTGTTAAAAAAAGAATGTGAAATATTTAAAAAATACCATTGTAGAATCTTTTTGATTTGAATGGTTTTGATTGGAGTCAACACCTTTAACAACAGTTTTAAATGTGAAGAACTATTGTACGATCGCAATTAAATATATGTTTGGGTTACGGAATGTGGACTTAATATTGTAACATAAAAAATCCCTGAAATACTGTGAATTTTAAAGAAAATCGGCTGAAATTCCTTCAAACAAAGCGTAGGTCACCGGTAGCCTCTTGGTTATTTAACAATCAACTAGCAATTCAACATCTTTTACGGGGGAGGATGAGATATGTTGGGGCAATAGAACTTAATATTTCAGTTCAGAAGCATCTCGACCGGTCGGAATCCAATATACTATAATCTCACTGTTTAATGGCATACCTATAGCCGGTCGATCTCTTTGCTATTCGCTATTTTCACAAATCTCATAATACAGTTCATTTTGGGAGGGGGCTATTTTTGGATTTAAAAAAACAATGGATATCTAGTTCACCGAAGCATGATACAGTCCAAAGGAAAAATGACTTGCATTGTTTTCATGCAAAGAACCCCCAAAACATATTGCATTATGGGAATGGGAATGGGAAAGGGAAAGTAGCGAATACGGACCATGGTCCGACGTTTCTCGCAGCAAATTGAAATTGTTGCAAAAGTTTACAAACAAAAGCAATAATTACTCATAACCTGTCAGATGACAAATGTGCAAGGAAAACATAAACTCTGAAAAACTGGATTCAGACTATGACTGTAAAGTGAGATTATCCAGAGAAAGACCTCCAACAAAAAACAATGACTTTAAAGCAAACGGTCTTGAGAAAAAAAACCCGTACCCTTGGTCTTGAGTAAAAAAACCCGTACCCTTGGTCTTGAGTAGGCCCTTTACCCTCGGGCCATACTCAAGATCAAGGGCATGGTATTTTGTCTCCACTTCACAACGAATGATAACACAGCTGATACGAAAATAAGTTTATTTTGGGACGGCCTGGCAAGAATCAACCCAAACACGATAGAGCGACAAAGCATTAGGCGTACGAGAAAGGGAACACAATTAAAGACCCAAAAACTGTGAATCGTTGCTCGATGCTGTCATCAACATAAGCGTTTTTCGCCTCAGCAGACCTACAGAGGCCATGACGCTGAAAAATACGGTCGTTAATGCCATTATTAGCTGCCTCGGTAGCCCCACCCGAATGGAGGGACTGAAGACCGAACTTAGTTGAGTCAACCCCAACGTTTTCCAGGAATCCATCCCGAATACAGCTGTAGCTGATAGGCTTATCTGGGGAGACTAACTTACAGAAGCTCTTTCCCTTGGAAATGAGCTTGAAAATGAGGTCCCGTGAATTGGAGGGAATGTGGAATTTATCTAAGTACCTCCCGAGTAGACTAACAGGACATGCGGGGCTAGACAGCTCAGAAATAACCAGTTCGTTCCCTCTGCGGAGCTTGTCGTTCTTACTTTTATGCACTTGAATTACCATGAAGCGGTCATGGAAAGAAATGTCACTTCTTCTAAATCTAGAAATATCATCAAATCTGATAAATTAAGCCAGTGAAACAAAGAACGTACATGGTAACATTACGCAAATAAACAAAACAGGGTTATCCAGATTGGCATGGCTAACAATTTTATGGATCAAATCTGAGGAAATAGGCTCTTTATTGTTGACAGTATCAGTGCCAAGAATTCTCTTGGATGCCGACGTAACAGTCCCAACTATAAAGTTGTCGGTAGAGGAGGGAACCCCGGGCATATCATGAGCCCATTTAATGCAGTAAAAGGAGGAATCAATCACGCTGGGAGACTGGGACTGCTCGATGAGATGCTGTAAGTAAAGAGCTACGTGAAAAGGGTCAGCGGACAAACTAGCTTCGTTGGGCTTACAGGCCGCGAAGTCTTTCCACTTGCGAAAAGCATGGTGATACTGGAAGGAAGTGCTGCAGGCCTAAGAGGAAAGGACCGTGGTTTTCAATCTGTCCGTGAGACCCTGGATAAATCATCTCCCAGCGTCACCTGATCTCGCTAGAAACCCGAGCAAAAAACATCTGAGGAGACAAAAAAGATCATAAAACAACATCTGGATAATAGGAAAAAGCAGTAAGAAGAAAATAGTAAGAGGAAAACTCAGGCAAGACATACATGCGAGTCATAAATGGGCCTACATCGCAAAAAAATAAAAACGAAGTACAGACAAGACGCTTAACAAACAGAGCGAACCTAAACGGGCTAAGATCAAAGAATGAAACGAAAAAAATATTATACAAAACAGTAAATGTGAATCCCCGGGAATCTGAAATAGCAACAAGTGAGTAAATGTCTATGAACAAGAGCTACATTTGCCGGGGGAAATGTGCAATACCATCTAATAGACGAGGGGGGCCTGGGCCTGGAACGCCTATGAACAAGAGCTACATTTGCCAGGGGGCTATGTGCAACAGCCTCTGAGGGACGAGTGAGGCCTGGGACGGCTGACATCGATTCCAAGCGCTACAGCATCGACGTTTAACGATCTGGGACCAAAGAGGGAGTTGAGCGCTTACCTTTTGATGAACAGACCCTGGAACTTGGGAAGGTACACCCAGTCGATGACAAAGTTGCTCCAGTGGGCTCCATCTTTAGAACAGGAATTGAAAAAAAAAAAGATGGCTTCCATTAGGGGACTATTAAGGTCGCTCTGGCATGGCACAACTCCAAATGCTTAAAGAATCTAACAATGAGGGAGACTGGGGGACACAGCCAATTGTTAGCAAAACTCCAGTCCTGGCAAAACGCGACAACTGCTTCGGAACCTGGTTGAAAAAACCTAGAGTTAAATCTGGGTAGCTTGGCGTTGTAACTGCCGGCGAACCTATCCACGCTAAGGCCTGAAATATAACATTGTTCAGTTCATAATCATCAAAGTCGATAAGCCTGCTGACTTCATCCACTCTAGAGTTAAGGTCCCTAGGAATCCACGAGCAATTGAAGGTCGACCTTCCGGCTGCCGTTACTTAGAAGAATGGAAGCGACATTCTGGTTGTTAGAATTACCAGACGACTTCAGAACCCGACAGATGGCTTGCAAAAGCCTCTAAGGCGAGGCACACAGCCTTAAGTTCCCTCCCCGTCGAACTTTGCCCGCTGTCCGCGATCGACCAGTTCTGGTGGAACACCGGATCAATTTCCGATTGCAATTAACCAAAGGTACCCCAAGCAAAATTAGAAGCATCAGAGAAACTAATCTTGGCGGGAGGATACTTAGCCCCCCAATATACTTTGCCGGCTACGCAGGCTAATGTGGACTCCATCATTCTCCAGTATACTCGCACCATTCCTTTTCTTCTCTACACTCGCACCATTCCTTTTCATCTTTTCCGAACATCACACGATTATTCATTTTGCTAACAGGAACGGTTCAACGCTCTTTCCCCCCATCACGATACTCGCTCCTGCGCATGCGCGCATCCACTCGTATCCACATACAGTGGGGCCAAAAGGTCGTTTATTTTGATATTTCCATTGAGAGAGAGAGAGAGAGCAATTGTAGCTTGCTACAAACAAAACGAAACGATAAAAGGTTAAGTCAATACCTTTCCAGTTTCTGAGGGATAAGAAAGGAACTTGAAGCAGTCAATCAAAAGGTCATGTTAACCAGTTTCTAAGGCCTCCAGGATGCCACATTTTTTCCATCCGTTCTCGATGATTCAGGGGCTTTTTACCAAAAAGTAATGGAAGTTCAAAATGGCCTTGCTGCTTGAAAAGAAAACCGCAAAAATTAGTTCCCAGTGGAAATTTCAGACAACTCGCGCCGCAAAAATTTGTTCCCGCAAACTCCCAAAAATCGCCAATATGCAAAATAAAAGTCCCGCAAAAATTTCATGCTACACGGTAACAGTAATAGGCAAGCCAAAAGACAGATGAAGAAAAAATAACATAGTTTTTATATAAAACTCTGAATTTCGAACTCTCAGAGAAAGATTAATTAATGACAATCGATCGTAAAAACATTAAAATTCCTGGGAAAGGGCACGATGTTGTGTCAGAAAAAAGAGATTAATCACGTGCTAGGCAACCACAAAAGTGCACGTGATCACCTTATGTCAAAGTTCTTGTTTACAATGAATGAAGAATCGTTTGTCGGGTTATTGACCCGAGACCGGACTTTTATCTGGAACAATGTTGATCAATCCCTTCATTGAAAAACTTCTTTAAATAATGAAGCAAAAAATGGACAACAAGCTGTCTTTCAAATAATTCTTGACTAAGAAGAATTAGGCAAACTTCAAATTGTTTTTTACCTGAAGACTGTGCAGACTTGAGTACAAATAAATAAAATCATAAATAGCCAGAAAATTGTGAACACAGACTACTGAAGGTATTCGATTTCGTCTCTGGTATCCAAGACGAAAAAGTTACCAGAGAATTTGCTGTTTGGTTTCAGAGTAACTGCTGAATACCTCGTCACTCCAAAACGGATCTTGAAAAGTGATAGCTACGCGGCTACGCTGTGGTCATCACCACCCCTCCCCACAGAATATGTTAGAAAGAAAAAAAGTGGCTACGCGGCTACGCAGTGGTCATTACCACCCCTCCCCCCTAGAATATGTTAGTAAGGAAAGAAGCGGTCACGCGGCCACGCAGCGGCTACTACTCACGCTTCTTCACACGATCTCGTTAAAAAGTATAGTTAACCGAACCTTAAAAAAAATCTAAAATTTTAAAAGAGTGCATGTTTAGGCCTAATCACTGAAACGAGCGCTTAGTCTTAATCAGTAAACGAGTGCTATATTCATCAAACGATCTCACTAAAGCAAAGTACGGTCGAAGCGTCGTCTTTTACCGTTGATTTTTTTATCGTTAAAACATTTGCTTTTGGTGGTATTTTACTGAGTTAACCAGGAAATATAACATGTTCAGAAAAGTCACAGACCAAGGACACCATACTGAAGACTGTGCAGAGTTGAGTACAGCCAGACAACTGAGATGCGACTTCAGTAAACACTGTGATGCATTCAAGGCTTTCGATTCCTTTTAAACCCATACAGAATTTACCATTTGGTTTCAGTGTTGTACATAACACCACAGTTTGCCAAATAACATTAGAAACAAAGCTCACTTTGTGATATCCGACCGCGAAAGATGCAATTGTTGTCGAAGACCATTACTCGTCGCTTTGAAGAGTACAGATATTTTTTTTCACCGCCTTCTTGTTTATCCAATTGCCTTTCCATTATTGAGCTCTGTAAGTGTATATTTTGTTTCAAGATCCACTAAAACTCCATTCGCGTTACAATGACTTTCGACGCCATTGCAGGTTAATTAAATATTCTACTGTGTCTACCGGATAAAATCTACGCAGTTGTACCACCCGCTTGAAACCGACCAAACACACGCCCAGAAGACTCTACGCACAAAGACACTACTTAGCAGGGGAGGGATAGGAAAGACTTTTCCCGACAAGGAAAATGAAAATAAAAATAAAAATAAGAAAACGACTAAATTCCAGCCATTTTCCGACTGGGATTGCCATACTGGCAACCCAGTAACTATCACAATGCAAAGCAGTCTATGACGTCAACCCGGTATCGAACCCATCCCCCTTCATTGCTCAGTTATGGCTCAAAGTATGACGACTTTTCGCGTCTTTTCAAGCGAAATGGAAAGATATCGGAGAATAAATAAAGTCAGGAGCCCATCTGGAGCCTACAACTCTGTGTTCGTGCAACGGCGTTTTCACAAGTAAGGTTATTTTTAGATTGAATTTCCCGCTAATTAGACTCCCACAGGAGCCCGATGACCAATTACAAGAAACTAAGCTGACGTCATAGGGTCACCGAACCGGAACTGCCTTTGTTTTTTGACCTAATTCGCGGGAAGGGATAGTCTAAAAATAAACCTACTTGTGAAAACGCCGTTTCACAGACGCTGTATGGAAGTTGCACGCTCCAGATGGGCTCCTGATAAAGTAAAAAAGGTTTGTTGAATGAGGTGATAGGCACTTTAAAGCGCAGCTAACAAGATTTTCACTTATTTTCATTGAACGATAATAATACTTCACAGAAATAAGTTGGGTGAGACTTGAATTTTTATTTTCACATCAAAAATACTCTGTAATCCATGCATGGTTTCATTCGGTTACATAAGTCTGCATAATGCTACAAAGCGATACAAATTCCATTTCTACATCAGTGTTAACAACATTAACAAACATGTTGGAAAAAAGCATTCTTTGATTGCACCGACGTCACGGCAGCCATGTTGGTGGAAAGAAGCGGAAAATACCATAATACTCTTTGCTCGTCCACCCAAATTCTGAATAAGCGTTGTTTCCTATTTCTCTTAGGTCTTACAGTGGTCCCAACAGAAAACGAAAACAATGCTTATTCAAAATTTGGGTGCTCAAACAAAGAGTATTATGATATTTTCCGCTTCGGCCAATAGCGAAAAAGTCTTTTGGGAATTTAAGCTACATTTTTTCCTATCGTTTTGGCACCAACATGGCCGTCTCATCACGTGAGTGCAATCAAAGAATACCACAGACGGGTTGAAACAAATAGAGCTTTTTCACTCACGTGATCAGCAGCCATATTGGATTACTGAGACAAAAGAAAGTATTTGCATAAAAATAGAGTTCAATTCCCGGAGGATTAGTTTGGTACACCATCATGGCCGCCATTCCTTTGTTTTGGGACACCAACATGGCCGCCGAGACGTCATGTGAAAACGCTCTATAAATCTATTTATTGAGCAGTTCAATTTGCTGCCATTTACAGCAAACAAATGCACTGACATGTCATCCAAATTAAATAATTTCCTTTTCTCTCAATGTTATCACGCTTGCACTCTTAAATAAATTTACTAATATGGATAATTTGTTTTCTCCGTCAACCGTGTTTTCATGGTTTAAAATGACTTTAGACTACACCTGACAATAACATTATTTATTAGTCTCCATTTCTCTGGGTAGTGCACAATTATAAAGAACCCCAAGAGTTCAATTGGATAGAAAACAGAAATACAGCTCCAACAGCCTTCCAGAGCTCATCGCTTAAATGAAATATCGCTAAGTACCGATTTCAAAACGGGGTTTTTCAATACTTAAAAAAGGTTGTTTGCAGCAGTGTTGAAACAAATGGGGCAAGCAAGTGGCGAATGATTCGTGGTCGACAAGCTGAATGTCATTTAACGTGTGAGAGATATGTGCAAAGTTATTCATGCTGACACCACTGACTACGTAGCGTCCGAGGTGGAGCTGTAGGAACCAGGGAAAACTGGTTTAAAGTAGGCTAAGCCGGGTTAAATACCATGGCAACCTATACCTTTTGGATGAACTTCAAGCAAAAATAAGCGCCGCACTTTCTTCGAAAAGCTCGAGCCGGACCTCCTTCTCTATACACTGAACACTGTGGTGTGGCCAAAAAGGAGGTGGAGACAGCGCCCTTTAAGACCGAGTTAGAAGGTTCCTTCCAATAAGAGAATATGAAGCATTATAATTTCTCAAATAAACTGCTCCCGTTTGTATTTTAACGTACGACAATTGGCTACATCCTAGCGATTCTGTCATTAGTTTTCTCAATAGGTCTGCTCACTATTTCGTTCAATTAAATAAGGTGTTTCCACTAAATTTAACTAAATACTCTGCTTAAGGCTGCGCATGCGTGGTGGTGGCCTTAATTCCTAAAATACCCCATCCCCCTTGTTTATCAATTGTTCACCTATGACCAGAAAAGGTAACACATCGAAAACGAAGATGATATAAACTTGGATGGCAAATAAAATTTGCAATCCTTTTAGAGGTCCCTACTACGAAATCTACACAACAGAACCCAGTTATCCTTCATAATATTCTCATCAGCAACAACGTTTTCAGTAGAGATATCACAATAACATTCGGATTTGAGAAACGTCCATTTAAACACTTCTTGGTATAATTTCGGAATTGCTTTTTTCCGTTTAAGATAACCTTTTGACGTTCAATTTTGTACATATAAAATGCTCACGTCGAATAAACTCGACATTCGTTGATTGCCACGTTTATTCAACAAAGTTAATTAAATTTCAGTTCTCGCGCACTTGAGTTTACTGTGCAGCGGTCTTGCCTTCGTTCACATGACGTTTTCTCTTCTTTCTCTTCTTCTTTGATTCACTTCTTTTTTTCTTCTTTGTCACGTGACCAATAACTTCTATCTCGCTCTCGTCGGGGCCTGGGCCTTGAAAGACCTTTTTCACGTGAGGGTAAGGTGCCTCGGAACGAAGATGAATTTTCTGTGGAGTTTTAACGAGGGATTTTTTAGCTCCTTTTTCATCTTTCTTTGTGTTCCGAGGAACTGGAATAGCCTGTCGAGATACGGCTTCTGTGTCACAAAAAAACAAAAAAAAAAAAAAAAACAAAATACGAAGATCAGTCATACACACTTGTACAGACTTTGTTAAAAGTAAAAATACAAAAATTTACACCACCACAGAATAACATACGATTCACATTATTAGTAAGTAGCAACAATCCCTAAAAATAAGTTACACACAGTTAACGACAAAGTACTTCTACAACATTAACATTCCTCAAAAAATTCGACCACTTCTCAAAAAAAGAAATGTTTGACCTTAGTCGTGGAAAACTGTGTACGAGTGCAAGAAATAAGAGAGGAAGAGATCTCTACAATCGACTTTGAAATTTGTTAAGAGAGCCTTAGGATCTATGGAACACGAATAATTTGGTCCCACGTATTACGGAAGTTGCGCGATTTGTGGCGATGTGGGGATCAACTATCTCAAATGGCCAATACTTACGGCATAAATGTTTTCAACAAATTCACACAGCTAAACTGTTTCTTTGTAATGTCAGGACTCGATGTATGAAGTGTTTATACAAAAAATTGACGCGTCGTCGCTAATACGTACCGGTGCTGCTAGCGTCAAAACAAGCTGATGGTTCCACAAACATCGTTTCTTGGATTGGCTGACAGCCTCCACAAGATCCTCCACACTCGCCAATCGCCGTTAGCCCATCTTCAGACTTGCGCACATTCACCAAGCGTTGAGGGAGCTTGGGTGTACCCCACCCTTCCCACTCAACTTCCTTGCGCATGCGTAATCCAGTGCCCGTTAGATCGATGAGGAATTTACCCTTGTAGCACTTAGAAGCAGCTGAGTAACAGTCTCCGGCGCGGCCATATCTGACCGGGTTGCCCTCCGATTTGGTAAACTGGTAATCATCTCTGTGAACAAGACCCGATGTTGGATCGACTCGGATTTTGTTGAACCTAACACCAATTGAAAAAGGTGATGCAATCAGAGAGGTAGGTTTCCATACGGTTCACAATTTTTTTTTCTTGCGGAAACTCCGAGTCCTGGTCAATTAGTTTTTTGTTAGATAACAATTTCTTTTTATAATAACTCGCCTCTTGCTAATTTACGAAGAACGAAAGTGCAAAATGTTGACGCAAGGCATTGAGCCACGAATAAATTTCTTTGCACAACATAGAGCGAGGCTTTGTTGCTGAGAGTCTATGTGATCAGATGAATATGAGAAGGTTGTTTACTATAAATGGTTGTGAGCACTAAATGATGTAGCTCCATCATACATTAAGGATCTCTTCTTTTTACGTGCCACACCATACGATCTCAGGGGGTCTCGTATTTTATCTCTCCCTAGATGTAACACAACATCAAATCAATTAGATATTCAGGGCCAAATTTATAGAATTCTCTTTAAGATAATATTAGATTATCTCAGGACTTAAGTTCTTTGCTGGTATGCAGTAATAACAATGTTCCTTCTTTTTCTTTAAATTTTAGTTCTTTATTTCTTTTTTATTTCTACTTAATTTTATTCTAATTCTATTCCATTTTATTGTTGATGTAATTTAGGTATTTTGTATTCGAGCTTTCCATTCTAAAGAATCGGCACACGTCGGGCATCTGTCGTTTGCCAATATTAAATAAAACCCGGTGTTAGCCACAGAAAGCTAATAAGTTTTAAAAAGACAAATGTTTGAGGCATCGAGAGCAAACATGAAGGAAATGCTACACATACCTCGTCGTGCCCCAGTAATTCGCGGTCAGTTTGGGTTCAGGGTTGACTGAGCCGGTACAGCTCTCAAAGTTGAGGAGTCTACCCCTGTGGAAACTGGCAAAGTTTCTTTCAGGACCAGCTTGAAGAGTGATGTACTCACGTGGGGTGGACGTGCTCATACCGTGGCAGTAAAGACGAACAGGATTACACGACGGCGTCATCTGAATGGCGTATTCATCGTCTTTGAACCCAGGCCACATTTTCTTAACCTCAGCACAACTCCCTAAAAGGAACATTCTGCGATGAGCATTTAACTTCTTCTTTAAATAAAGCCTTTATATGACACTGAGGAATTTAAGAAATGATCGTAAGTCTTAATTGACTTAATGACGTTCGTTTTTAACACGGACATGAACGTGTTTCCCAGGGACTTCCAGGAAACCTCCACTTGAACAAAAAAATAACTTTAAACCACAGTAAATAACATTTTCAGTCGAAGGAGATTCATAATTTTTTTTAAGAAAGCGTTTGTATCCGAAATAAATAGGTTTTAGAAGGGCCTATTTTTGTTTTCAAATTTCGTAAGCGCCGACATCTTGAATAATTGGGACGTGTTACAGTTGCCCTGTTGTTATTAGACAAAAGCTCTTGGTGTCAGAACAACAGAGCAAAGGAAAGACGTCACAATTATTCAAGATGGCGGCTGCGCCCGCGAAATTTGAAATTGAAAATAAGCAATTTTAAATTTAGTTTTCCTGATATAAACACTTTGTTTTAACACATTTCGAACAAATTGATTTCGAACCATTATTGCTTCGGTTTATACTTATTCTGTAGCAACAGAGTGGAGGTTCCCTTTGTTTTTATTTCACGCGGAAAGGCTGCTCAAGTCACAAACATCGCAAAAAAAAAAAAAAAAAAAAAAAAAACTTTCCAGTCTTTTTTGCTGATTAAACCTACAAATGTTCGGCTACTCGAACCTAATTTTCAATCCAACCGGTATAAATTTCTGCGATTTTAGTCGATTTATCTCAGGCTTGTTTAACAGTCAAAGAAAATGATATAACCAGTGAATAAACCTTTTTTTACAATGACTGCAAAAAATCTCACGCGTTTATTGGCTAATTTTTAGTGTGAATAAGCGAACAAACACATAAATTTATACGAGGATGACGCGATTTTGCTCGCGTCAGATTGAAGTTTCTCGCATTTTTATCTCGCGTTCTTCTCGTGTTTTGACTTAATTCTGACCCCTCTGCCTTTTTGTTATTGTAAAAAACAAATTGATGTCAATTTTTCATGCGTCTGTCCTGTTATTGACAATGAATTTCGTCATAACATGTCAAAGTAGTCTGCAGATCCACTCGGCTATCGCCTCGTGGATCCACAGCTACTTTAACAATGTTATGACGAAATTCATGATCAATAACAAGACAGACGCATGATAAACTGACATCAATTTGTTAATTCGAATTTAGCCTGCGTAGCTGGCGGGATAGACCGGTTTTCAATTGAGTGTCGAAAGTAATTAACCAATTGCTTTGGTTTACAATTACTTCACTCAGTGATTGGTTCAAAGTTCTCGCGCCACTTTTTCAACCAATCAGAAGTGAAACTCGCGCGTGCATATTTTCCCGAGCTTTGTGTCGGCTACGTGTAATTATTTCGAGTTTTGATTGGTTTACTGGATTGTCCCCCGTCCTTTTTGATTGGCCAAAGTAATTACTTTGGTTTTGGTTTTACGACACTCCTTTGAAAACCGCTCTATTTTATCACGGGATTATTTTAACACGCGCGAACATTAAAATCGATGGCTCTTCCGTCGTGCTTTGGCCACGAGTGCGAGCGGCTGCGAAGTGGCGATGCCGCGAGGGAGTTTGTCGAGGGAAACTGGTTACAATAGGGAGCTTAAGCACGCGCGTTTTTGAGACGCGGACGGCAACCGGAAGTGAGCTGTTTTCCCTTTTAACTTGTCTTCACACAACCACATTTACATTGCTAAGTATCTTTTCTCCAATAGAGATGATTAGTATAAAAATCTGGGAGACACCACTGTCCTGTCACGTGAAATGTTCTCTTCCGGTTGCCGTCCGCGTCTCAAAAACGCGCGTGCTTAAGCTCCCTAATGCCACTCGCGGATAACTCGTGGCCCGAAACAATAGATTTACTGGCGCATTTTTGAATGCCGCGATAAAATATCTCGCCAGTTACGCACGCTATTTCGAATTCAAATCATCCAATGATTTAACGCGAGTCCAAGCGCGTAATTCTTGACATGGTTACTCCTTACACAAAGAATAATATGAATGAAAACCAATTTTTATTCACTACTTGCACAATCCCACAATGCAATCTGTTTTGGGGGGCTCTTTTCATAAAAACAATGGATATTCTGTTCACTGAATCATGATACAGCCCTAAGAGCAAACAACTTTTTTTTAAACTAAAGAACCCCCCAAACCGATTGCATTATGGGATTGCGCAAATAGTGACTGAAAGACTCTTCCCTAAGACTCGTTTTAAAAACGAGGCTTTTGTCATCTCGACGCTGGTTCACTGATCCGAGGATATGGGCGCAGAGAAAAGTTAACTACTTACGTGGAATCTTGTATTGTAGGCTTGGTCTGAGGATAGGTTTCTCGGAGAGTACCGAAGGTGCATTGGGACACTCCAGAGTGAATCCGACTGACAACGAGTCCCTCCTGGCTCCTTCCTTGTGCAGGGCCTCTATCCAATAATACTTGCCGGCCTCTAGTGGAATGTAGCCTGATTGTTGGAAGGGTTGGCTGATGTAAGACGAAAAAAAAAAACAGAACGAGATTTGATGTTGAATCTCGTCTTTTACGCAGAAACAAAATGAAGGATGACCAAAGTTAAGATAGAGTGGCTTGAGGAAATAATATTTCTGTGAAGCAGCTTTTCTACCCATTCCTCAAAAGAGATCTCGCACATCGCCTGAAAAATTACATAATAAAATATTCTCATCGATATCGGATAAGTCCACTTATGGACAGCGATTCTTTAAAACAAACTTGTCAAATTTGGAAAAAGTCGCTAGTTTTTTTTCAAATTTCATCCACTTCTATCGTCTTTATCTTTAGTTGCAAGCGAAAAAATTACCTTTACTGCGCTGACCAGTTCTTACAATCGAACCTTTTAGCATTACTTCCAGATCTCCTAACTAAAGGCGACAAAAATACCCTCAAGCGTGGTAACGAAACTATAGCAATACTTTTCAGTACTCATTGACAAAAGATGAGATGCCGTGAGACTAAAATGGCGTGACACACCTCCTTTAATCACCTTAGTAAAGATGCTCTCGTGTTCAGACTGAGATTTCTTACAGTTTTAATGCAGGGTTTTCGATAGCTTTTCAAAGTACCGGACAAAGTTATTTTCCGTTGTGAGGCCCATTTGCAAGAGGCTTGGGAGCGATCCCTCAAGGAGGCCTGGTCCCCTATAAATTACTGTAAATGAAACTCTCAGAAATGCTGTTTGCATTCTTGAGTTTGGAGAACAAAAATGAGAAAAATAATCTTATCGCGTAAAGAAATGAAATTCCAACAGACTGATTATTCCGTTTGCGTTTCCGCAAAATAAAGTGATGTCACTTCTTTTTAGTATGAAGTAGGATTTATAGCGCGTGATTCCCTTGTTTTTCTTCAGCCAAAGGCTTCCTGATGTGCCAAAGTCCAAAAAGAAAACAAAAAGAGAAAGGAAAAAAAAAGCCTATAAATTTATAGCGTCAAAGTGCCGGACGTGAAATGGTAAACAACCGCACGAAACGTCCGGCCTCCGGATCCGGCTTCAAACGAAAACCCTGTTAAATAACGGTGAAACCATAGCTGCAATGGTTATAATAATATCCCTTACTCAGAGAAATCATTGTGGGCAGTTCCTTGCACAACTGCAAATAAGTCCTTGTCCTTTTCTCGTGAAGACCCGCTGAAGAACAACTCCGCTTCGTCGTTGCCCGACAAGGAGAAAGAGTAAGTTCCCGTATATGGTGCTATGAAGTATCCCCGCATTCGAGAGCCATAGTTGTCTCCCTCGTTTTTGGGAGCATCAAAATTCTGAACAATGCTGGTTTCCGTGGGATGTTTGGGGTAATCCTTATGAAGCGCAAGGTCTGTTATTGTGGTTCCCTGGACTCCTCGCCACACTTCACGCTGTACTCCTGGGTAGGGACCGATCAACTTTGCTGCAACAGAGAAAGTAAAGGAAAAAAAGATGATTTGTTATACTTCTTGCTCTCATTGTTCTCATTGGTTACTTCGAGGTCACATGACATCTAACAATAAAAACGGTTTCCCGCCAAAAGTTTCTGAGCGGGAAACATTGCAAAATCTATGACGTCAGAGAGTAACAGCGAGAATGTTAACCGACGACCGCCGTTGCTGTTGCCATTGCTCGTTTTTCTTTTTGTGCTATATAAAAATGTTTCCTCAACAACGTTTCCCTCGGCTGCGCCTCGGGGAAACATTGAGATTCTCGGAAAACAAAATGAACTGTTTCCCTCAGGACCAGTCATTAAGTGTTTAGTATTGCTTGATTTCTGCAACGCTGCTGGTATCATTGGATTGGTCAAATCGGGCATATTCGCCGTTATTTTCACAGGTAAATTTCAGTACTATAATTATCTCCTTTCCCAGTTTTTCGAAATGCTGTTTACATTTGCTCGTCAAGTGGTTTTCATTTTCATGGCTTTAACTGTTTACGTCACATATTTTCAGCCAATGGAACCGGAAATCAATTGTGACTGCGTTTTCCCGCGCTTTGGGCGCCTGTTGCTCGAATTCCAGTCTGCGTTCTCATTGGCTATTTTGACTTTTTGTTTCTTTCACAACTGGCAAAAGTAATTAACTGTTACGGCTTTTAAAGTCGAAAATTGGAAACCGTTCCATATTTAAGACCCATTGCTCCGCCAAAAATAAATAAATAAATAAATAAATAAATAAATAAATAAATAAATAAATAAATAAATAAATAAATAAACGAACAATATTCGTATGCTGCGTAGCACTTTCAGCAAGGCAAAAAGTAAACATTAACGGGAAATAAGGTTATAAAAGTGCCAAGGTTTTGATGAAATTCCTTGGCCCTTAAACAGTGAAATTCATTAATTTGACCGAATGTAAATCAGCTCTAGTTTGCCCTTCGTCACAAATCTTGATCTTCAAAATCTTAAAGTTTACATCTAAGTCACAATTTGTAAATGTAACTTACGCATTTTATGTGTATCCTTTAGCTTTGCAATCTGCAGACCCGAAAGCGGACAAGGGAAGATATAAAACTCGTCCAAAGCCCCTTTGAACTGTCGCGGAGGGCCTTGATCATCCATAAAGGTCCCTATATAAGCAGCTTTGCTCCAATCGGTGCCGAGAGCCTCTGTCTCCTGTGCATCCGTCTGTTCATAGTCCAGAATAGGACTTCCATTGATGTAAATTTGGGCTTGCTTGCTAAGTGGGTTATAAACACCCGCGAGATGTACCCACGTGTTTTCTGGTATTCTCTCTTTTGTGGTTCGACCATAAACCGTCTTGTCCATGTTTCGTTGGAAAAACCGCACCCTGCCTCCTTTAAGGATCTCAAAATGGTACTGACCCTGTTTTGTGGAGTCAGTAACCCCTGGGGCCTCTGTTACAAAAATCTCGTTTACGTTCGGCCCTGTGACGTTCTTTGCTTTGACCCACGCTGCTATGGTAACAGCTAACGTTGGTTTTCCCTGCAAGTAAAGGGCAAATAAATATGGACGCATACCACTTGAACAGAACTTGCCGTGAAAACGGTACTGGACGTTCAGCTTTTAAGGAAACAAAAGAGCAATGGGCTGTATCATTTATGAAGAACTCAAACCGGTTATTCCGGTTTAAGTAAGTCACGCCGACGATAACGGCATTTCAGAATATATATTAGGGCTATCAAAACCTCTTCATAATTATTCAATTTTCTCCAAGTTGAGTGATGTGCTAAAATACCTAAATTAGCTAAATTACTGAGTTGCAAGGGATTCAAGTATAGATAGAGAATGAAAGATTCAATGTCTTTAAGTCAAGTCCCTAACAAAACCGCCAAGCGAAGATGCACGTGCGAAGCGTGCAGTACAAGTAAGACATGCAGCGAGAGCGTGCAGAAGGAGTGAATATTCAGAGCAAGTGTACAATGAAAAGTCTGCAGAACTTCTCTTGTTAGCCGGTTTGTTTTTTACTTATATTGCTACTAAAACCAAAAAATATAATTCTTCTTTTCCTTTGGATTTCAAAACTATGTTTTCAATGACGTCAAACACTCTCTGCAATAGTTTAAGCATGCAATGCGCGTGTGCGTGGCTGAATTAACATGCAGCAGGGGAGTTTCGGGCTTTCAGACCTGAAAGTGCTAGTGAGCAAATAACGTCACTTATCCCTAGATCCAACCCTCTGAGGTCCAATCCATCAGTTTTGAACGAGAGTAATGGCGGACCGTGAGATCCAAAACTTACACCTCCAAAATTTGAAGAAAAAAAGGAAGTGATTTATTTGATCTTAGTAGGACTTAAAACGATCTTCTCAGCAAAGGAAATAGGGACTTATACACGGCAGAATACAAAACTAAACTCTTCACAGCAGTTCGAAATCAGATATGCAACGCAACGCTTACCTTGAAATTTAATCCGTCCAACTGAATGAAGCCGTCCGATAAATCCACGCCATTGTCTTCGTTATATCCCGCCTCCACGACTACACGCCCGCGGGACAACCCGTTATTACCCGAACCTGACTCGTCAAAAATTTCTCCCGCGCAGACCTTGTCGAAGTCGAAGTACAAAACTGGTTGGCAGGTGAATGGGTATTCTGAAAAGAAAACAAGTAATTTTCGAATTTAACAAGCGTTAAATAGAACGCACTATTGAGAATATAAGCTTTATAAGAAGAGGTCAGGCAGCTAAAATATCCAAGGGGCTTCAACTGATGGAAGATGGCAACTCCTTGTCATGAGAATGAAGAAGACCCACATGACTGGCATAGTGCGCAGGAAAGGAAAAGGAAAGGAAAGGAACTTTACTTAAGTACAAAGTCTTCTAGCGCTGGAGGACTAATTGGGGACACAGTAAACTGAAATTAGCAAATTAATGCAAATCAAATCAAATGTTGGTTTTTGAGGAGAGGAGAGGGGAAAACCGGAGTACCCGGAGAAAAACCTCTCGGTGCAGGGGCCCGTTTCCCGAAACTTTACGGGCCATTTTCGGGTGTCACAATTCCCATTGTATCTCAAGAACGGAGAGGATTTAAGTAGTCAAATTTCAAAGTCATTTTTCTTTTTGTTACCTTGAAAACACGAATGGTTTTTCGGGCCCGAAAAGATTTCGGGCCTTTCGAGAAACAGGTTCCTGAGTAGAGACCCAACAAACTCAATACACATGTGACACAGGGCGTGGGAATCGAACGCGGGCCACATTGATGAGAGGCGAGTGCTCTCACCACTACGCATACACCGTTTTCACTGTATATAAGTAGAAAAACTAGAGGGAAAAGAAAGAGCCTACGCCGGAAAAGTTCTCGACGAAGCACGCCAGCTGAAAGAACAACAAACCCCACCAGAGGATTGAATATTTGAGAAATAACCCGTGAAGGTTTCCACACAGACCACTGTCCACAAGCAACTTGCGCGTTATTTTATTTATTGCCGACGGTTATCTCCGGCCTGAGCTTAGTAAAACGTGACAGAGAGACTTTCGCCTTAATGACACCTCCAGTGTCAATCAATGAAATGAAATGTCAAGACAGAACTAAAAAAAATCCTAAGGCTGAATCACAACTCACCATTTCTATCGTAGGCGGGATTAACCTGAGGCATAGGAGATGGGGCATGGGGTTGAGTCTGAACTGCTGGCTTCGGCGGGTGCACTGGGGCCGAGAATGGAACTTGGACGGGTTTGGCGGCTGCTATTTGATTTTCGCCAGTTGACGGATACTCCGAAGCCACTAAAATGAATATAGGAGAGCGCTCAATTGGTAAGCAATGGCATTTCCCTTTCTAGTGAAACAATAGAGAAAAGACGTTGCGTCTTCCACAGAACGGATGCAACTTGTTCTAGACCTTAAAATTGGATTCGACGGCCTCCATGTAAACAGATACTTCCAGTTTGCGGAATACTCGAAAAGATAAACATATGATAAACAAATGGTTCAAACCAAAGAAACCAAAACAAAAACAATTATGAACTTTCGACAAACACGCGCCAAAACAAGTTTAAAATGCAAAGCTGCGAAGAACCGATGCGCAGCGTGCTTTACAGCCGAACTCATTGCTGGTTGTCGATGACAACATTCTCCGATTGACTTCTGGTAGATGATTTTCGTTACAAGTCGTTTCGCCATTCAGTCGATTTGCCAACACTGAAGTTTACTTCTTAGGAAAAGTTGATTCGCCATAACTGCTCAACCAACGGCAAATCGCAGCATATCACCACTTGCAATCGACCTACCGTTACAGATGATTTTGGCAACTTTTGACGCTTCAGCTGAGGATAGAAAGTCATTGACTCGCACAGCATATTTGGGGTCCGTTGTCATTGTTTGAAGATCACCTTCAGGAATGCTAGGGCTGCCAACAGCGATTACCTATAAAACAATGTCGTAGAGTAGCGGTCAAGAAAAGGTCATCTTCTTGATGTCCGATCTCACCCATAGATCGTTTGCTTAAAGCGCATTTGAATATGTAAATAGAGAATGCGCTAAATTGTATATAAATTCATTAATTTAACTTAATTTTAATTTTAAAATTAGTTTGAATATTTAGTTACCGACAGCTATAGGATTATTCTCCTTAAATCCATATCCGTAAGTCTCCGACGTTCAGTGATTGTATATTTTTTATGCCAATTTCTTCGTTACGTAAGTTCGCCATCAACCGTACCGTACCGTTCTATTCCGTGCCGGACCAACACAAAGACAGGACAACAC
Organism: Montipora capitata; assembly: GCA_949126865.1. NCBI lineage: Eukaryota > Metazoa > Cnidaria > Anthozoa > Scleractinia > Acroporidae > Montipora > Montipora capitata. The sequence continues at coordinate 55,676,309 of OX421446.1, forward strand.
TGAGATTATTATAGAGCGTTGGCCCAAATGCATATAACTTGTTTCATACGCACTGTGGGACATAATCTGACAAACTCAGCGACCAAAATAGGCGGCTGTTCTTGGCAACAGTGGAACCAATATCCTCAGTATAAGGTGCGCTCTGTGTGCAATGGGAGAAGTCACCTAACGTGGTCAACACGGTGCCTATTGTTATTACGCATAAGTTCTGCGCATTTCGCGAGATACTACAGGGACATTTTAGCGCGGTTTAAAACTATGCGGATAAAGCAGAACTTTGCAAGTGCTCTTCATATCCAAAAAAGAAAATTGGGGGTAACCATGCATTTTTTAGAGATAATTAAACTCAGTTGGAAAGAACGCCATATATTGCTTTGTATTTTAAAGCCTTTTACAAATGTTGTTGATTAATTATCTTTGAAAAATGCATAGTTACCCCTAATTTTCCTTTTTGGATTTCAATAAAACTTATTAAGATCTGCTTTTCCCCAATCTTCATAAACCGCGCAAAAATACCTTTGAATTACTAGGCACCACCCTTAACCTCTGGCTCCGAGCATAAAAATGTTGCATTCTCTATCAACGATCAAAGCCCATTCTCCTTGAGTAATTTAAGGAGTCAAAAAGACCTCCAAGGCTAAACTTGATAGCCAGCACTTTCATATCCGAAATATTCTCTTTTTTCACTCACCTTTACTCCGCTAATTTCTAGCTGTTTAGCAAAGGATCGCAGGCTCTTTGCTGCGTTAGTATTGTGATCATTCTGAGGTCCCAGGACCGTTATCACGAGGGCCTTAGGGAGATGGGTCCTGACGCCACTGGACTGGGTAAATACCTCAAATTTGGCCATCTCCAATAGAATAACCTAGAGATTAACACAACAGTGACGAACTGAATAAAGTGTCAAACATGATAAAGAAAATGAGGCAAAGTAAAGTCGCTAATAATACTTATGTTGAATGAAGGGAGGATCTATCGAATTTCTACGCTTCGCGTATCGACGAGTCAAAACCAGGGCCTGCTATCGTGCTTACAAAGTCACCTACCAAATTTCGATTGCCAGGATCACGTGGGAGGTCATCAAAAGCCTTATCGACCTCTTTTTTCGTGTTGCGTTCTCCAAGTTTCATATTGATCGACGGTATGGTAGAATACGCCACCACGCCAGCGTGGGTACCAGTCTCCATGACTTGGAAACCATGCGACACCTCTTTCATAAATTTTTTCTGCTGAGTCCATTGATTTGCCACCACGTCAGAGGACGAGTCCAGCGCGAAAACGAGATCCATGGCGTGGGGACAAACTGTGGAAAGAACAAAGCCAGTTAGGAAAAAAGAACAATAGTCAACATCTTTTATGCCACAGCAAAAAAAGCACGTATTATTATAGAAGCTGTGGTTTCATCCGGCAAACGAGTTGATTAAGGTCGAATTAGGTGTAGCCCTTCGTCAGAGTGAACGACGCTGTGAAGGACCGCTAACTCTCACTTAAGTAATTAGATGCACGCCCAATTCACTACTTGCACAATCCCATAATACACCTCTATTACCCCCCAAGGCTTTTGCATAACCATTGTTTGCAATTTCTCTTGGGACATTAAAATGTCCCAAGAAAAGTCGAAAACAATGCCTATGCAGATTTTTTTCAGGGGGAGGGGGCGGGGGATAAATTTCTAATGTTTCAAGAAAAGTCGAAAACAATGCCTATGCAGATTTTTCTTTGGGGGGGGGGGTGGAGGGGATTTGTGCAAGAAGTGAATTTTGGTATCCAACGCAATGTGGCCCTTTAAGTCTAAGCATTTCCTACCTACTTCTAACAATAAGGTTAGGGTAAAGGTTGGCGTTATTTTCAGAGCAGCAGCAGCAGTTCATTCTTACTTGACGAGCAGCATTTGTGGCACATATTGTGACGTTTATTGTCTGTATTCCGTGACACGAGTGATGCTGAAGTTGCGGGAAAGAGCAAGGGGACACTTCATGACGCTTATTGAAATATTAGGGGAATGGGCCATATTCGCACGGCGGCCATATTGGCCATAGACAAAGATTTCGTAACCCGAGCCTCGAGTTGAAATGTTTGGGAACAAGTTTCAGTGTGCGAAAACAAAAGTTTTCAATCCCTCGGGACTCAACATGACCGCCGTGTGATTAAGGCCTATTTCTGAACATATCTAATCATTTCAAAGCGCCAATTCGACCTTTATCAATTCGTTTCCTAGGACTAAATTATCCCTCTCTCATTACTTTCTCTCAGTGTAAGGTCCACTCTATTGATACTCTTATTGAAAGGCCAGGTAACTAAGCATGCAGCTGTCAAATGATCTGATCCCAAATGAGAACACGGCTCGAATGAGCAACGAGACGACTGAACAAAAACTGGCACTTACTGAACGGTTGACTGGCTGAAGGACTCTGGAGAGTAGTGGCTGTGCCTGCAAGATTGACGATAAACCATAAGGCAAAGGCTATTAACAGAACAATTACAGAACACTCTCATAATGGCGACCATCTTTACATTCTTTTGTATTTATGTTAATTGTACCTACTGCCCTCATTTTGAAACAAATTGAAATTTGCTTGTCGTAATGAGTTTAGAAAGGCTTATTAGCATTAAAACAAAAGAATGTTTCATTTGGCCGCCATTATGAAAGAGGTCTATAATAAAAGTAATCAAAATAATTATTCCTGATTAATTGTCGACGAAAAAGCTGGAAGAAACAGATAAAATTTGATAAGTTAAAAAGAGAAAATAGAACTGTTACGACCGGAAAGATTTGCGGAGATATGTGAACGTGTGATATTCGTCCATCAAGTTACGATTCCTTGCTGTCACAATTCAGATTACGACATAAACAACCTACATTATCATGTAAAACCAGGAGCTATCACTTGGAGTGAACTACTGGTCCCTCCAAGTTGAGTGAGGGTTTCTTAAACCTGACTACTTCTGGAATAAGGGACACCATAATTTTCCTCGATTTTACATGTGACGTAAACGGAGTCGACAAGGGCGTTGATTGGTTAAGAGACGATGCTCATTGAACTTATTGCTTTCTGCCGCGTAAGCTCTCATGGACTATTTCTTCCTTGTTTAAGCTCCCTAACGTCTAATCTTTCAATTTTTATTTTGCTCGATATTAGGTCAAAAAAAAAAAAGCAAAATACCTTGAGCACTCTGAGCACCACTTGGAAGGGAGGGAAAAGTTTGATTTGCAGGCGCAGGCGCTGCTTGTGAAGCCGCGGTTACTTGTGAAGTAGCAGGCGCACTAGCAGGTTTGGCGACAGCGAGAACTGCTTGGCCAGTGGTTATGTTCTGAGCGGGCACGCTAGATGCTGCAGCAGCAATGACGGCCGGAAACGTAGGTTCTTCTCGAGCTGGTGGTAATTGAGCCTGTGGGACTGAAACATTCGCTTGAGCGGCTGCTACGGCTTGCGCAGGCGCGGGAACGGCACTGGGTGCTTGCAGTGCTACAGTTTGGTTTCCAGCAAATTGCAATGCGGGTGTTGAAGGTATTTGGACCGGTGGAACTGAGGCGTTCGTTTTAAAGGCTACTCCGACTTGCGCAGGCGCGACAACGGAACTCGGTACTTGAGTAGCTACTGTTTGGTTGACAGCCTGAGGCATTACAGGAGCTGAGGGTATCCTGGCCGGTTGAACAGAAGCATTCGCTTGAACGACAGCCTGTTCTGGCGATGGAGCAGGTACAGCGCTTGGTGCTTGAGGCACTGCAGTTTGATTTGCGGGTGGAACCAGTGCAGACGCCACAGGTAGCTGAGCTGCTGTTGCTTGAGCCGGAGCCGTTACATTACTCGGTGCTTGAGAGACGGCAGTTCCCACTACAGCTGGGACAATTGCAGACTGATTCTGTTGCGGTACAGCTGAGACAGCCGCTCCAGTGGCGTTACCAAATGTGGGTTGAACCTGTTGAGGAACAACCGGCTGTGGAGCTTTGGACGTTTGCAGCCTAGGGGCGTTTGGATATTTTACCACAAAAACACTAACATTACCATATCCTACTTTCGGAGGCTGAGGTGGTACAGTCACATTATAATAAACTTCCTGCTGTGCTGGCGGAACCGGACTGACAGGTTGCTGAGTTGACGTCGCATTTGACCAACTCTGTTGACCAGGAGCAGCATTCGAGTAAACTCGTTGCGGCGCAATTGTGGCATTGGAGATAACCGGCTGTACTGGTTGAACCGGCTGTTGAGCGAGCTGTTGAGGCAGGGATACGTTCGAGTACATCAGTGAAGGCTCGTTCGAAACAGGTTGCGTTGGTTGCTGAAAAACTACGGGATTAGCATACGTGGCTTGTGGAGCTAAAGCAGCTTGTCTAACCGGTTCTGCTGGTTTAGCTGATTGTTGAACAGGTTGTTGTGTCAGCGATGCGTTTGAGTAACCTGGCTGAGGAACGTTTGAAGGCGTTTCTGTTGATTGCGGAGCAACAGATTTTCCTTGTTCCACGTTAACCTGTTCAACCGGTTGTGGTGCCGGTGTAACTTCGTAAACCGGTGGAGAAACCACATACACCGGACTTGGAGTCGCTTCAGGCGCCTGCACGTAACCAGTCGCTGTCTGCTGACCGGGTGGCATTGCGGTGACTCCAGGATAGGATGCTGGGTAGGGATACTTTCTAAGGTGCTTTCGACGGGATGCCTCTTGCTTGTGGAGATGCTGCTTCTTAGCTTCATCCAAAAGCCTACGGAGGTATCTTGGGACTGTAAAAACAGTGAGAAAGACAATGTGTTTCTTAGTGAAGGATCCAGCCCCCCTGCGAATAACTTGGCTTCTGGCCGTATTTTGTTTTTGTGGTCTCGTTCACTCAGAGACCCTTTAAGCTAATCAAGCCATATGCTATCAGAAAGATAGCAAAATACCGGGATCTCCATGCCCTATTCTTTGCGAACTGTGGGTGGGTTCTTCGACGTCTCACACAATTGATAGGCAGTTTAAGCAAAGCAGACGGCTACGGCAACAACAACGCCAAAAAGCAAGAATATGGTTGGTTAAAAAAGTAAAATACTCGTGCTGCACGTGCAGCACGGATTTCCGTGCCTTTCTTTTCCATACTCCCGTGACAAAACAACAACATGAAATCACCAAAGTTTAGGTTTTGACGACAACGTGAGCATATATAAATGAACCATTCATTTTCTATAGTTACTTAAAAACCGTTCGTATCCATCCAGTTACAGTATTGATGGTTTTCATCTGACGTCACGGCAGCCATGTTGGTGTACAGAACAATGCAGTAAAATGTCTTTTGGGAATTTGTCTCTTGTTGAGCAAAACTTGTGGGGCCACGCTTTTTTGTTTTGTACACCAACATGGCCGTCTCATCACGTGGATGCAAACCAAGAATAGTTTGCCCGTATTGTACAAGGTGAAAAAGACGGAATAAACGCGAAATACTCGCGATAGCGCTAAGTTATATTTTGGAATGACGTTTTCCTGGACGTTGCCGTTATCCTTGCGCAAACTCCCTTATAGGTGGTTTGCAACCAATCTCTAGGGAAACAGGTAACAATGTTGCAATGTACAATTGCTGATGGACGCACAAAAGGAGCCAATGAGTGGGAAGACCTTAGACAGCAATGACCAGAACCAAGGTTGCTGACCAGCGGTTTTCGTTAAAACAATAGTTTGCTGGGGGTGCTCAGTCTCGCGGGCTCAAAAAACCTGGTTGTGGTCATTGTTATTTAAGGTTTTTCCAATGAGTGATCTTTTCGTCCACCAACATGGTGGTAATGACGTAAAGTGAAAACCACCTATAGCAAGAGACGGGAAAGGGGAGAGGGGGCCTGTGGTTTACAGTACTTCAGAGGCAGCATTTTATGCTCAGTTACTTAATGCATTTTGCTCGTGAGGAATAACCTTTCAGTGCTTGAAGCGCTTTTTGGAGTGGGAGAATGATGAATTGATAATGGGGAACGGTGTAGTGTAATTCACAGCGCACCGGTGGCTCAGTTGGTTGAGCAACGGGCTACCATGCGCGAGGTCGTGAGTTCGACTCCGTCCCGACCAACCTCAGGGCCTTTAAATAACTGAGGAGAAAGTGCTACCTTTGTAATTACATCTCTGCAAATGGTTAGACTTGACGTCCGATCTCACCCTTGAGAGACAATGAGACTTTGTGTTATGTGCGGTACATAAATCCTAAACCATAAACCAAATCACTGGCCCATGGGTTATCACTAAACAAAACAAACTATCTTCATCTTCAAGGGAATATAAGGTAAGAGAGAGAATTCCCCACTGACATTTGGCCCTATTCCGATCAAAATTACTTGAAATCTTGTAGTAAATACTCTTTTTCTTTGGCCATCTCAGTTTTACCAGCATTAACACACAAGCCGTCATTTCTGAAGATGTATACAGAAGCATACGAAACGTCAAGTAAAAGGTAATTTCAGATGATGCGTTTATATCTGATGTTTGTCACCGCTGTTTGTGTGTTATTTCTGATAAAACTTGAAATCTATTATTAGATCCGTGTCATATTGCGTGGTTATTTCAAAGACGAGATCTTATTGGTCAGTTAGAGTGAACGTGTGAAAGTAGACCGCGTGGTCATGGTAACAGCTGACCAAAATTACCTTCGCAGCGCAGGCGCGATATAAAAATAGATTTCAAATAATGATCATGGGGAACATGAGTTCTTTCCCTTACCTCATATTCTCTGTGAACAAAACCAAACAAAATCAACTGCGTTATCAACTTTTGAACAACTAGAATGGGGCTGTATTAAAGCAGTAGCTTACGTCTAGGAGCGTACAATTTATTCGGGAGTTTAAGAAACGACGACGGTGACGGCTACGGCAAAGACAAAGCCAAAAAGCAGTAATATTATTGGTTGAAAGAACCAAAAAAATGATCGTGTTGCACGTGCAGCACGCATTTTTGTGCATTTCTCTCCCGCACTCGTCAAAACTACTACGTGAAATGACCAAATTTAAGGTTTTGACGACGACGTCAAAACGTCTTACCTTAAATCGGTCCGTATCAATCCAGTTTTAAGACACTTCGCCCATATTGAATAATATAAACACGATTGAATAATCATATTTTGAAGTGACGTTTTCGTCGCCGTAGCCGTCGTGCACGTGGTTTCTTAAACTCCCTGTTTGTATTTGTGGAACGGCGTTTTTACAGACCGAGCTTTTTAAGATAGATTTTCTCAGGAAACCAGACCTTTTCAGCTAATCACAAGTCTTGCACGAAAAATTATTAGCTACGGGATTGAGAACGGTCACCCCTTTCCCGTATCTTTCCAAATTTAGAACTACTATATTTTGACATATGTGACGTATGTGACTGAAAACATACGTGAATTTGTTCACATACGTCACATGCGTATGTGACGTAATAAATGGCTGACCATAGGTCTCTTATGATTGGCTATTGTGAAAACACCCACTAAAGCCCCCCTGCGAGGTGCTTCTAAAAATAGACAGATACTCAGAGGGTTGATATGCAAGATGGAGGACACGGGTAATGGCCTCCTGTGCAAGCCAAATCGTATTTAAGAACTCGTCTAAAAATAGCTTGATCTGTGAAAATGCCGTTACATAGGCATAGTAATGGAGTTGTAACCATTTTTGTAGCAACACACCTTCACAGGCGCTTTTCACGACCTTCTCGGCCACAGTCACCAGATCATTGTAAGAGCCCACGGAAAACGTGTGGTTTGCATCAGCGATCTTCAACAGATCGTCATTTTTGACGTTGCTACCCACTCCGATGGCTACAGGCGATACTCCACCGTACCTCAGTCTTCTCAAAATCACTCGGCTTTTGGCATCGGCCACAGGATCTGAGACTAACACAATCATCACCTTGGCGATCTGCTCACGCGAGCCTCCCGTGGGAGTAAATAACTCGTAGTTGGCTATTTCCAATGCGTCATCCATGCGAGTGCCTTTATAGCTCTTCGCTTCCGGGTAAATATTGTCGATGGCATTCAACACGTCCGAGGCGTAAAAGTACCGGTTAAATTTCATTTCCATGGTTGCCTGGGACGAGTAGGACAAGACGCCCACGTGGGTACCCTGGTAAGATATATTGTAGGCGTTCGCGATGCCCTTGACGAAGTTCTGTACCTCACGCCACTCAGTGTCATTGATTTTCGACGAGACGGGAAGAACGAACGCCAAGTCTGTGGATATCTGGCAAGCTATAAACAAGAAAGGACGGTTGGTTAGTTCGTTCCAATCTGCAACCAGATAACTGAGATGATTGAGAATCGGAACTGATTTTGCCATCTTTTTTATTTCGTATTGCTATGCTTCGTGATCGGTTAACAAATTTCGCGCCACATTCTTGGCCAATCCGAGACAAAACGCGTGAAAAACAGTTGTAGCGTGCGTCAACTTGTTTTGCCGCGCTTAGAGACGGCTACACGTTTTTGTTTTACGTTGTGATTGGTTCTTTAGGTTGTCTGCATCTGCTGTGATTGGCGTAATTACTTACTTTGTTTTAGCGCAACGGCATTCGATTGAAAACTCCTCCAAAGCCGAACTAAAACACTAGCAAACTCAGGTGATAGGAGTGATGCTTAATACTCTTCGGGCGATTATCTAATCAGACGTCGGCTCTCGTTTAATAAAACCGCGGTTCAAGTTATTTTTTAAAATTTGGTCAAACCTTAAATATAAAAGCTCTTTGTCGAAAACAGTTTTGCAATTAACTTGACTGTCGAAAAACGCAGTCTTAGTAAGAATGCGTTCTATTAACGGGACATTTTAGGCCTGAAGGGAATTCATCTGACACCTCCACACCTAATTGAAGAAAAAAAAAACGAAAATATAGAGGACCGATTTCTTGAAAATTCAATATTTTGCCAACACGAGTAGAAGGCTCAAATCAACGCGTCCCTTAGCTGTTTTCGGCATTCCAGCTTGTCGCACAAACATACATATCAGGTTGTGCTCTGTTTTGTGCTTCGCCACTTACATGGACAATCCTGAATCTTGCACTTTTTCGTCTCGGTGCCAGATCCCCTGCAGTTGGCTCCGGTCAGGCATTCACGTGACCTTAAGCTAACACCAGTTCCGCACGTTTTCATGCACGGACTCCATGCAGTCCACGCTCCCCAGCGGGCTGTGTGGAGAAACAAACACGGACCTTGACTACAAAGCTTGACTCACACAGGAAGCACAAGGGTAAGAGCAAATACAAACCACGTTCACACGTGAAGCGTAAAAGCAAGGAAGGTAAGATACTCAAGCACATTTAAAGCCATTTTTTAAAGAATAACGGACGAGGCTGCAGCAAGCCGGTGACTGTGCGATGCTGATGAAAATCAAGTTACAAACACAGCATTTCCCTAGTTTGATGAATAATGATCAGTATTTCTTTATTTTTCAATTTTCAATCATCAAGAGATCCAGATTAAAGTGCGAAAAAATGAAAAGAAAACAAGAATACCCATTTTTTGCACAAAACTTTTTTCCAGCTTTCAACTCCGTTATATAGCCGAGCCTTAAAAGGGATTGTGTCACGCGGAAGGGGAGGATTTATTCTTTTTTTTAGTCAGTAGCCCTTGTTCCTTTTGTTTTGTTTCTGGCGAAAAGCAAATATAAATCAATGCAAAAATCCTGTCATGAAAACAAGGGCAGTTTAACATGTGAACAAAATTAATGTAACAGGTGATATATTGAATTTGCAAAGGCCTGGGCAAACGGCTTTCACATTTACTTCAACATCCGTTCAATTTTGTTGAACGATGTTGCCTGTTGCTGAGGAGGGCAAATGGTTTCAACACATCATCAACAGCAGCTTCACGAGAGGCCCGGTATTCAGTCCCAGGCTGCAGCCGCGGTTGTTACTATGGATACGGACATGGATACGTCATTGAGAGACCGATTAGTGCGCAGGCGCATACCCAACAATGTTGAAAGACGGTGGGGGGGGGGGGGGGACAAACGGCTTCAACTTCATTCAACATTCGCGAAAACAAAAGAAATATAGAATGGTTGTTGAAGCAAAGTTTAAACGCTTTCAAACTCATTTAACATCGCTTCAACGTGTTTCAACACGATTGAAAGAGCTGGACAAACGGTTTCAACATCACTGTTAAACAAAATCGAACGGATGTTGGAGAAAATGCCGAAGTCGTTTGCCTGGGCCTCAAGCTATTTACTTGAAATACATTTCAAAATACTCACGTGGCGGCGGCGGGGGTTTTGCTACAAAAAGAGAAAAAGAAAACGAATAAAGTTGGTTACTCAATGAAAAGACCAACACTGGTGAATACGTAAATCGCCCTCTCAGCAGTTGATGCGGGATCGATGGGTTTGGGGAGAATAAATCTCTGCGTACGAGCCAGAAGGCCCATCAGGCCGGCACTTATCTCCGGTTTCATTAGCAAGAAGCGACTAGGACTTTTGAGGAGAGAATACAACCGACGTACCCGGAGAAAAATATCTCGGAGCAGAGTACAGAACCACCGAACTCAATCCACATGTGAAGTTAAGTCTCGGGAATCGAACCCAGGTCGCATTGGTGGGAGGCGAGTGCTCTCACTACTGCGCCTTCCCTGCTCCATAAAGCAACATAAGCAGATGCAAGCAAGGCTGAAAAAGTCCAGCTTATTTTATCACATTTTTCTTTCGTTTGCGCGCAAAAGACTTAACTGCAAAGATGTTACTCACTCAGGCAATCAAGTCTTAAGTTGTATCCACGTTTAACATTAAAAGAAGCGCCCCTACAAATTATTTTTTTCACTCACCCGTACAAACCGCGTCAGCCGCAGATTTGACGTAACCAATGATGTCATCAAACGACGCCACCAAAAACGCGTGATCTGGATCCGACGCCAACTGTCTGAGCTCGTACTGATCGACCTTATTCCCCACTCCTAAAGCTACGATTGTTGCCCCATCCATATCCTTGAGTTCGCGCGCACGTTGTTCAGCGTACTTTGCAGTGGTGTCATGCTTGTCACCACCATCTGTCACAATGACAATGGCCTTTGGAGTGAAACTGCGTGCTCCAGCTCCTGAGACAATCACTTGGTCACGTACGACTCTTAAGGCGCGGTCTGTGCGCGTGTCACCACGCGGTTGAGACATGGACTCAAGGAAGCTAGCCAGTTTCCCATTTCGGTTAAATTCGTCGAATCGTCTCTCAACGTGTGGTAAGGTTGAATATGTGACGATTGAGATTCGAGTGCCATTGGAGGCAAGGCGGAAGCCGTTGCTGACTCCTTGTACAAAGTCCTTGCTCAGTTTCCATTGCGAGTCGTCTATTGTTCCAGAAGCGTCCAAAATGAAAGTAAGGTCTACGGACTTGTGACAAACTAAGCAGAAAAATAAACAACGAAAAGATACTTTAAGAAAAAAATACTATTCTTCAAACAACTTTCGTATGTTACATTTTAGGAGTCACACACACCCTTCACAAAGGGGGTGTCACGTAAACAACTGTGTCAAGCTGTTTAGTGGATTAATCAAACCATTATGTCACGCTCGTCCATCAACTACCTGGGCAATCCTGCACTTTACAGACTTCAATGTCCTGTGCTGAACCCACACACGTGGCTCCTCCTTGGCATGTTCGAGTCCTGTCACGCCTTCCTCCTGCTCCACAAGTCTTGGAACAAGCACTCCAAGCAGACCAGTCGCTCCAAAAACCTGAATAGTGAAAGAATCACATGTTAATATAATAGTCCAGGTTAAATGTGGTTTCACCACAGAAGCCATATTGGAGGAAAGATGCCACTGAAGTGAGCGGTCCTGTTCTAATCTAAAGCCCTAACAGAAATGGGGGAATTTCGATCCATTTTCTTCCTGCGGAGTCACCAGGTACGGGCCTTATCCATCACCAGCCCCAAATCAAACAAATTGTGGTAAAACTTTCACAACGGTATCAGTGAAAAGGCATGAATTCCTAGAGGATATGATACTCATTTCTTTTATATTCTCAACCTTTGATGATGCATTTTTCAGTACAGCGACTACACCTAAGTTTGAAATAGAAAAAGATTGCGGCAAACGTTGCTTAAGTTCAAATATTTTCGGTGGCAACTAAGGTCTCTTCGACAAAAGAGGAAAAAAGAAGAATTAAAACAAAGCAATTATTCCATTTGCGCTGCTTGAATGTTCCGTTGGCTGAAGCCAAACATGCGCCTCATTATGACTTCAGCTCGACGTTACACAAAAACCCGCGATTTAGGCAGATCACCATGATGTATTTAATTAGCTAAACCAATGGTTCACTTACCTGGGCAATCATCCTCCTCGCAATTGTGGAATTCACGAGCGGGTCCCTCGCAGAATTTACCACCATACTCCGGAACTGGGGCGTTACATTTACGCATGCGTTCTTGTCGACCGTTACCACAAGTGACAGAACAAGGGCTCCATGAACTCCAGGAGGACCAATCGCCATTCACTGAAAAGAGCAAGAAAACTTAGCTGCTACTCACACATCGCTAAGGCTCCTCCTTTTAACTTAACTATTCTTCGCGGAGTTTACAAACAGACGCAATTCCTTATGAAAACGAACGATAAAAGAACGGAACACTTGAAAAAGACCGTAGAACGCTCATTTTTACAAGTTAGTGTTTATCTGTGAGTTCATTTTTTTCAACAATAGACAAAAAAGGCGGACTGAGTGCTCTATGGTATAAATTAAAACCGAAATATAATAATTCAAACAGTAATAGTAATACTAATAATCCAATCTGCAAATTAACAGTAAGGGTTTTTAAGAACATTTTTCGGTAAAAATTGACGGTAAAAAGCGACGTTTTGGCCCTGCTTCGGGCATTATCAAGTAAGTATGGGAGTAAAATATGAACATTTATTTAAAGAGAGAGAAACAAAATGGGGTAAAAGTATGTAAAAAATATGAAAGCTTTTGGAAAGGGGGGAGGGGGGTGGGGGCGTCAACACAATAGAAACATGCAGAAAATCAGTGTGTAAAAAAGAGAGCGTTAAAAAACAAAAACATGCAGGAACTATTTAAAAACCTTGGTACGAATTGAATCAGACTGTGCAATGCAGTTATTGTTGGTTTCACACACCGGCACCTACATCAACGCGTTGCTGAACATAAACGCTCGTCCTCATCTATTGGCAAGCATTTCCGCGACGAACACCGTTTAGCCCCAAAGGACCTTAGCATGAATTTTAGCGTGTTAAAGAAATGCACAAACATGTCAAGTTTGACTGCCTCGTTTATGAAATGTTTTTTATTAATGAACTGAGACCAAGTCTCAATGTACAGTCTGATTCAATTCGTGCTAGGGTTTTTAAACAGTTCTTACACGTTTTTATTGCTTTTTAACGCCCCCTTTTTTACACTCTTGACTTTTTGCATGCATGCTTCTATTGCTTTTAACGCTCCCCCTTTTCTAATGGCTTTCATACTTTTTACATACTTTTTCCCAATCGTTTCTCTCTCTTTAAATATACGTTAATATTTTTTTTTCCACAATTACTTGATAATGACCGAGGCACCGTCGGAACATCGTTAATTTTTACCGTAAAATCTGTAAATTACTTTGAAAATTATATCTAACCAAAAAAGGCTTCTTTACAAAGGAATAACTTTCGGTTAATTTTTAAGCTGGGGAGTAAGGATATAGTGACGGTTTGCATCTGACGTTACAGCAGCCATGTTGGTGTACAGAACAATACAGTAAAATGTCTTTCGGGAATTTGACTCTATTATTATGCAAAACTTGTGGGGGCCATTTTCTATTGTGCTGTACACTAACATGGCCGTCTCATCACATGGATGCAAACCAAGAATATCTTACTTTAAAATGACAAATATTTGGACTTCCCGCATACAAAGCAGATGTCAAATCTAACAGAGGTTAATGCTAACTTCATTTTTCGGGTTTATTAAGCATAATCACATGGCTTTGAGTAGTCAGAAATAATAAGAAAAAAAGCTCCCAACTAAGACAATAGCTTTGCTTAATAAGGTAGAGATGAGACTTACGAGGGCATGGCGTCATGCGGCACTCCGCTGTCTCGTGTCCTTCACCGGCGCATGGTCTCCCGTTATTGGCGGCTTTCGGGCTGTCGCACGTGCGTGTCCTGCGCACCGTACCGTGTCCACACGTTGCAGAGCATTCGCTCCAGTTGCTCCAGGCATTCCAGTTACCGTCAACTGGAAAACAAACACCAATATAAAACGCTAAACGAAGTTCAAAGACTTCGCGAGTCATCGTATGCTTAAGAAAAAGAATCGGAGTAGCGGGTTCAGGGCGCCAAATTTACAGCACGACTGATGGATGTACATGTAGGTTTTCCAGATTTAAATCTCAATCTGACGACCAACTGCATGGATTTGTCAGGTCTAATTTGCATCTTCTAGGATTTGAAACCTGGTTGAGGATCCGAATAGGTTAGTTTGAATTCAGAGTCGAAGTTCTGGGGAAACACTGATTTGTAGTTTTCTTTATTTTTTTACAGAGACGAATGCAGATTATCTCCCGAACCTCGACTATGTTACTTTTTTCTCACACAATTCGAAACTACAAGCTAGGCAAAGCGGCCCAGTGGTTAGGAAGCTTGCCTTAAGATCCGGAGATCCCGGGTTGAAGAACCATTCTGATCACTCGTTGAATTTGATCCTGGTAGTCCTATTCAGTTATTGGATCCAGTGAGTTGGGACTAAATTTTTTTCTCAGAAAAAACTAAATGGCTGCAACTTCTCGACTGCACTTTTAATCAGGGACCCTTAGATCGGAGAACGACGACGACGACGACGACGACGACGAGTACGAGTTTTCCGTTCTGAGCACGCGCACTTCGAAAAATGTCGGCCTCCGAACCTTATGCGCATGCTCAGTACAGAAAACTCGAGCTCGTAGTCGCCCTCGTACTCCGATCTAAAATTTCCTAATGTTACATGGTCTTCTTACGAGTCACGTGAATTAGCTTTATTAAAGCCAAAAATTAAAATTTGATTCTTAATACTCACTTGCACATGGCCTTTTCTCGCACTTTTGCACATCTCTGTCCATACCAATAAACGAACAATCCATACCACCAAACGCAGGAGGGGGATTGGTGCAGTTCCTTGTTCGAAACTTCTCTCCAGGCCCACAAGAGGTGGAACAATCGCTCCACTCACTCCACTCGGTGTAGTTGCCTTGGACAGCTTTCACTGCAAGACAAACATAGAAGGGTTTATTGAGGAGAATTCCGGGCCATTTCAACAAAACTTTTCTAACGAGGGAAAGTCTGTCGTGCCGTTCTTGTTCAAAAATTTCAAGAAAAATGACGGAAACGATCGAATAACACAACCAGATTCCGGGTCCACAGCCCACAAAAATGTGCGCGAAAAGGTTAAAACACTTCTCTTGCCTCAAAAAAAAAAGGGCGAGATTTTTTACCAAATCACCAAAAGAACCACTGCAAACCCTAAGCCATCCTGAAATCGGCCATATTTGAACTCACTATAGTCTCATATTCAAAACGAGGCTATTTAAGTCCACTTCAAGAAAATAGTTTCCATGGAGATGTAAAGTAAATGTGATTACTTCCGAACATGGACGCCCTTTGAATATGAAGGTAAAATAAAAAATAAAAGTGGTTTACAGGTATTCCTTGCAATCTTTATATGAAACACACTATGTCAAAATTATCCAAAATCCTTGATATTATGTATTTCATCCTTTCAAATAGCAATTGGTTGATTAGCAAGAAAGTTAGCCTACCATCGCTCAATGAGTACACATAGTTTGAATTTTCTTGTCCAGCACATTCCAAATTGTTTCCCGCACACTGATTCATCTCATTATCCACGCAACCGAGCAACGGTTTTGGCTGAGTGGGCGCCATAAAAAGCAGTTGTTCGCCTTCTTCGAAGTAAGTGTCAGCGGCTCGGTCACCGGAAAGACACTCGCCATAATTTTGCATGCCAAACGTGATCCAGCCCTTTCTCTGTGTTTCACGCGCACATCTGAAGTTCAAATACAATTAGCCAGTTTAAATTAAAGTTGTGTTCCAACATTAAACAATGTGTTTCTTAACACTTAAGTACCATCTCGAGGAGATATCCTGAACAACAGAAGTTGTTAAATCAAGATTTGTCAAGGTGAACGAAGAAACCAGGACGGCGCCCGAAGTTCGCGAGGGTGACGCGCGAGAACACCACGACAGGGGTTGTGAGATTAAAGCCTGCGTAGCTTCCTTCCCTTCTCTCGAGGACAGACGATGGGCGAAACAATTTAAAACTGATAGAGACAACAAAAACGTGTCGTAGGAAGGATCCGAGTCAATTTTAATTCAATTCAAGTTTCATTCCTTTTTCAAGAAGATAACTTGCCTGCAAATGGCATCAGAGAGGTAGTCCGGCCAATCCTTGAAATCAATTGATTCCTGTGAATCGCTGAAAATCTGCGAAGGTAGCGGTCGGTACAAGTTGTGATTGTCCCGGAAACACCCGAGCGCCTTGTAAGGGATTTCACCTAAAATAAGTCAAACAAGACATGGTTAAGTAGTTGACGAATTGGTGTGTAAGCGATGTCAAGTTCAAAGGACAGCCTTTTAACGGAACCAAGGTTCGAAGTCTTCTTGTTGAACACACATCACTTTTTTACTTTAGATTCCATAGTCACTTGATTTTCGGCCCGCTTCGCTTCCACCACGAGGTTGTGCGGTGGTCAGCGTGCCGGATTCGGGACACCACGTTCGGTGATTCGATGCTTGGCTCTGCCACTTTGCTGTGGCCTTTTAGAGGAGAAACAAAATGTTCCTTACACAATGACCTTAATCCTCTTCATATTTACTCCTTTACCTCCACAGTGTTGAGATTAACTCTAGTTTTCGCCATTTTATCATAATACTCACAGCAGTCTTGTAGCTTGCAAGCCTTTCTCTCCTCACCATCGCCCGCACAGTCAGCCCCACCATAGGAAGGTGGAGGTGCTGTGCAAGTTCGTCTTCTGGTCGTACTTCCGCTTCCGCAAGAGCGGCTACAGGCAGACCACACTGACCACCCGGACCAACCACCGGGCTCTGAAAAGAACAATACACGAGTTAACAAACTTTTCTTTATATTTAATGAAATTAGCTTTTTCGTCGACGAGAAGGATAGGCCGCTAAAATTCATAACAAGGCAGGAATGTATCTGTCCGCAAGACGTCAAAAATGTATACTGGTGCATTGTAAAACCATTCAGTCCATGGACATTTGTGGGCTAATACTGGTATTGAAAGTATTGAATATTGCTATTTCCAATTCGTTTTCTAACGCGTATGTAATTGCTCTTAAATCTACCTCCAACCTATGAAGTTCAATTAAGAAGGTGAAAATGGTTACCAAGAGCCATTGTTTTCTGATTACAAATACATACGTGCACAAGGTCTTGTGTTGCACACATCAGACTGTACCGAGGGTCCCAGATGCGTGCAGTTGAGCCCGCCAAATTCGGGTACAGGATTGGTACAGGGACGTGACCTCTGCCGATGACCGCCACCGCACGTGACGTCACACTCTGTCCAGCTTCCCCACGGGGTGTAGTCACCGCTCACTGGAAACAAAAAAACACCGGAGAGTAAAAAAATGTATATTATCATTGAGACGCAACAATAGGTGTTTCTTAACAAATCCTTTCAACGAAAAAGGGAGAAACAAAAGCTTTGAGGAAAAAGCGGAAAGTTGGCAATCGATCATTTTGCTAACACCCTCCCCCCCCCCCCTTCCCCCCCCTTCCCCCCCCCCCCCAATCCCTTCCCATCTAACTGTCTTCTGAATCGTTTCAAGGCCCTTATGAAACGCACATTATGGAATTTTGGAAAATACCTTGCACATGAGCACAGGCATATCACGAGGGTAGTGGAAGCCATGAGCAGGAAAAGCAATTGTTTTACTAGTTTACAGATCTAGTTTTCGAACCATTCGTCCTAAATGGATCACAAATGAACTCTTACCCATACAAGGCTCCAAGTCGCAGTACTCTTCCTGTTTCTCAGGTCCATCGCAAGTTTTCCCACCATGCGCGGCTGGAGGATGATCGCACTCGCGAGTTCGCGAGCGTTTCGCGGCACCACACGTTGCGGAACATTCAGTCCAAGGCGACCACTTTCCCCATTTACCGTCAACTGAAAATACATCGCAGCAAATCAGAGCAAGAAAATCACATTTTACACATTTGCAGTAGCAGTGCTTGTGCGTTTGGCTGCTGTCGTTGCCTGGTATTATTTACAAAAAAGGAACACAAACCTAATCTGGAGTTCGTGGCCGGAATCAACGTGAGGCACTATCGAAAAATAACGGGGTACTTGTCTGAAAATTTTTACTACGTTTAAGCCAAACACAGGTGTCAAGATACAAATTTGAGAGAAAAGGAATATAGGCCACTTTATCCAACTGAGCTGGCACCTTCCCATTTTAGAGATCTCGCTGTTTATCGCACGAAATCATGCTTTTGCCATGCAAACTAGGTTGCCATAAACAAAAGGAATCAGATATATATTTTTCAAAACAAGAAAAATTCCAATCATGCTGTCATCTTAACGCCAGTTTACTGAGCACAAAACTGTAAAATAACGCCCACTAAGTTCTGACACTTACCAGGGCAATCGGACAGACTGCAAGGCATGGTTTGTCTATCAGAGCCCACGCAACTCTCCCCTCCAAACTTGGGCGGCGGGTTATCACACTTGCGCATGCGTTCCCTCTTACCCGGTCCACATTTGACAGAGCAGAAGCTCCACATGCTCCACGAGTTCCAGTTCCCGTTGACTGAAAAAAAAAAAGACGAGATGAACTAGGTTATAGTAAAAGAAAACAATCTTTCGTGACTGAACAAACGTCATATTGTTATCTTCTTACCTGGGCAAGGCTCTGGGTTGCAATGGACCTTCTCAGTATCTGCCCCAATCTCCTTACAATCTCTTCCGCCAAATAGGGGACTGGGATTGTTACATTCTCTCTTCCGGCTTTTGATTCCTCCGCTGCAAGATCGGCTGCATTCAGACCAGTCTGACCAATCAGAGTAATTCCCATTGATGGCTGGTGACAACAAGGGCGAAGAAAGGTGAACACCATAACTGAATGGGTTAACTTGAAGTGCCTATCACCTCAACAAACTTGTCCACTTTATTTATTTTCCGAAAGTGTCTCAAATATAAAGTGTAGTATTGAGAACCTTTTTATTGAAAATTCAACTTTTTTATTCGCTTTGAAAGACCGGAAAAGTGGTCATAATTTGATCCATAACCGAGAAATGAGGGGGAATAGGTTCGATACCGGGTTGACGTTACAGACTTCTTTGCATTATGATAGTTATTTGAAAACAGCGATGCAAAGTAATTTGTGACGTTTTTTTGACGACTAAATAGCTCTTTGATGTGTTTCTTGTCCCTGCTCGTTTCCGGAACAGGTGGAATTACGAGAATGTGCCTCGTGCCAGTGGAGGGGAATATCAAAAGCACATACCCTGATTTCGATTTTTCTACATTGCGTTCTGTTTTAAGAATTAAAAACTGTCACTATACTCACGACATCTCCTGACTGTGCAGGGCTTCACCTCAACTGAATCTCCTTCACAAGAGTAACCGCTATTTTTGGGTGCAGGGTGCTTACACACTCGACTCCTAATCTGAAGGCCGTCTCCACAAGTAGCTGAGCATGCTTGCCATGAACCCCACGCTGACCAACTACCGTTCACTGTTGAGAGGTGGGACACAATTTCTCAATGTGTAAACGCCTAAAGAGAGGGCTAAGAGAACGTTTTCTAAAAATATTATTTCCCTTTACTGCAATAATTTTGCGATTACTCCAAGTCGCTCGGCTTGGAAAGTGTGAGTACACATTCCAAGAACAAAGTTGTTGAGAACCGTCAGCTGCTCTTGTCCTCCACATGACCTCAAATTTGATCATTTTACGTCGTTGTCAAGACGAGAACGGCAAAGAAATGTATCAAAATGTAAAACGCACGTGAAGGGCGTGCAGATCCATTGTTTTTGCTAATTAAACTTTGAGTTATGTGTCGTTCTCGTAGCCGTCGCGTCGTCCTTGTTTAAGGTCCCTATTTTGACCAATATGACGGACAAATAAACATTAGAAAGCCTCAAGGAACAAATGCGTCATCAGATAGGAAACGACTCGGGCATATCGCAAATTTTCAAAATGAAAATTGGGTGACAGCTTTGACACTCACCTGGACAGTCACCTTGGTTACATGACAAGCTCTGATTAGCCGGCCCCAGGCACAGTCGGCCACCGTTGGACGGAGGAGGATTGTTGCACAACCGTTGTCTACCTTGGACACCTTGTCCACAAGATTTTGAACAGGTGGTCCAGTTACCCCAAGCGCTCCATCCACCATCAACTAAAGAAATACGAAACAGTTCATTAGGACGTCAAACAAGACAAGCCCCTTTAATGTTGGGGAAGAGTTGTTCCTTTAATTCAGGGTTGAATAGAGCTGTTTTCAATTGAGTGTCGAAAGTAATTAGCGAATTACTTTGGTTTTGCATTACTTCACTCAGTGATTGGTTCAAAGTTTTCGCGCCACTTTTTCAACCAATCAGAAGTGAAACCAAAACCAGTCGTGGCTCGCGCGTGCACAATTTCCCGCGCTTTGTGTCGGCTACGTGTAATTACTTCGAGTTTTGATTGGTTTACTGGATTGTCTCCGTCCTTTTTGATTGGCCAAAGTAATTACTATGGTTTTGGTTTTACGACACTCATTTGAAAACCGCTCTATGACGAAAGAAATCAGTACGTTGTCCTAACATTCAATCCAATCTGGCGCTAAGACTCGAACAACTCGAGCACAACACTTAAAACGGTGAAAGACTTTAAGCTATGTCATGCTAGTAATTAAATCCTCCTTTAATTTATCATAATTAACAGTGTTCGGCTCCACAATTCAGCGTTGTTAAGCACAGTGTGTTTTGTTTTGTTTATTTATTCTTAGTAGGTGGTGGCCAACTCGAAAATGTATGCTACTTTGGCTCCCACACACATTTTGTATTGTTTTAACTGTAATTTACTTTAGCAATTTAAGTATTCTATAGAACTTAACTTTCATAACTTTTTATCAATACACCTCTTTTGTAAATAGTGTGAAATAAAATGAACCATGAACCATTGATACCAGTTAACTTTCAGGCCCAGAATAAACCGGAAATGAGTTGCATAATGTCATACTGGAAACCATGTAGTGTTATCATCCCTAAAATCCTCGTTGAATACACAGAAATGTTTCCACTATAAAGGGATATTCGCTTGGCAGCACTGCAAGTTAAATGTGAATTACTCATTGCTAGAAAAAAAGGGGGAACCTAACTATTCACAACAAACTTCACATCAAGGTCACCGTTGAAAAATTATATTGGTTTTCCAAAGCTTAAGGAAGCCGAATGAGAAGCGAGTTATCAATGCTTCTGTTTCTGTAAAATGTTCAATCTGTGAAATTTGTATCTGCATGAATCGTTGTGTCAAAAAGTACTTGGCGAAACCATTTAACATAAAGCTCAATTCGCATTTTTTTTTAGGTGCATATAAATCTGGGCATACATAGTATTAAACTGACCTGGACAAACCCTTTGTACTTCACATGGTTCACTCTCTTGTGGATCACCGAGCGAGGAGCAGTCTTTTCCGCCAAAAGCAGGAGCGGGACTGGTGCAGTTTCTAACACGTGACCTCACACCACTCCCACACGATTTGGAACATTGGGTCCAGGCCGACCATAGGCCGTACTTGCCATCAATCGGTAAGACTGGAATGGAAAAGGAATACACTTCTTAGAACAGGATTCCAAGTTGACGCCGTAAAGCTGTTTGCATTTTCGATTCGGACACAAAAATCAAAGCAAATAAATAGCCCTTATCGGAATTATTAGCGGTTTTGCCACATAAACGAGGCTAAGGGGTCATTTTGTATTGAATTGACCCTTGAGCCTCTTTTGCATGTAGTTTTAAGCAAAAGGAAATGTGCCTGCAGGCTCAACTCCAGTAGGGTCCATTCCTGAGCGGGTTTCCCTCACGTCGCTTAATGTGGTGACAATTAACCACTCGACCAAAAGACAAATCGAGAAGGAGGACCAGTGTCCATAGCGAAAAAAACAGGAAATGGTGGCGGGGGAGTGGTACACAAACACATCGCACTTGTACTTAGTGATTAGTAGAGCGAGTGTCTTGACAATGGTCGGTCCTCTTTATCCCCGTATGAGTTTTTCCCATTTCAGATTAAGTCGAAGTGTTTCTTTACGTTTTCCCTCTTAACTAACAGCGAGAAAGTAGTCACTTTCCAACAAAACGATTATCTGGAGAACGATCAAGGGGTCTCTAAATTATACGAAAACGATGCAATTTGCAATTTTTGTAGTTTTCAAAGCACGACGAAGAACAAGACCTTCCGACACCACTATTTTCTCTCGACGTCTTTTACTGACATATCAATCACTACGTCTTGTGCTAAGACATAGTTAATGCACGGAGATGGTTATAAAAGTCTTCTTGTTTCATGTTTTTGTCTGTATTTTTGGCCTTGATGGTACACAAAACACACCTTTCGAGAAGACAACCAATCAAATCTTTCGATAAAATTATGC
This sequence comes from Montipora capitata, assembly GCA_949126865.1. Taxonomy (NCBI): domain Eukaryota; kingdom Metazoa; phylum Cnidaria; class Anthozoa; order Scleractinia; family Acroporidae; genus Montipora; species Montipora capitata. Next base: position 55,698,842 of record OX421446.1, read on the forward strand.
GAAACTAATTTGTGAACACGTGCGAAGAGAAAAAAAAGATCCTGCACTGTCACGATCAATTCAACATCGATTGCGACAACATTGTTCTCGCTTTTGAAGGTTTTAGGTTTCATAACCAGTCCTTCGATTAACTGAGACACTAAGGCCCGTTTCAAACGCTGAACTTTACATGTGCCGAAGCATTTGACACCGTCAATCACCAAATTTTGA
>OX421446.1:55704051-55706551 GCA_949126865.1 Montipora capitata
CAATTGATGGTTTGCATCTGACGTCAAAGTGGCCATGTTGGTGTACATAACAATGCAGTAAAATGTCTTTTGGGAATTTGACCCTATTATTATATGCAAAACTTGCGAGGCCATTTTCTATTGTTTTGTACACCAAAATGGCCGTCTCATCACGTGGATGCAAAACCAAGAATATTTTTCACCACTTGGATTTGACAAAGGGGTGACGTTTCTTTTCTTTACCTGGGCAAGGTCGATAATTGCAATCACCCACTTGTCGCTCTGCACCAGTGCAGGGTTCTCCACCATATCTAGGAGCAGGGCTGTTGCATGATCGTTTTCTCTCTCTGGTTCCTGGACCACAACTAGCAGTGCACGCTGACCACAAAGACCATGGACCCCAAACACCGTTCACTAGACACAGAGCAGATAACCACAGTTAATACATATATTTTTATGTCGCCTTACTTTGTGAAGAAAATAAATCACCGTGAAAGAAACAGATTAGCAGAAAATGTTAGTAAACATAAGTTTAACGTCATACAACCGCTAAATGGAAAAGTCTGTTCTCTTTTTGCAACGCTACTTTCAACAGGAGCTGCAATTCTTTAAACGGTAACGAACACTTACGGAAGACAAAAATGCAACGGCTAAGTATTCGGCTTTTCACGACAATATCATTTCACTAAATCTGACGGTATGTTTTTGATATGAGCGAGAATGGTTCATAACTAACTGTAAGATACATTTACTTACCCGGGCAATCTCCCAAATTGCATTTCGATAACTCTACATTAGGTCCCAGGTCTTTCTCCTTACAAGTAAGCCCGCCATATTCTGGTGCCGGGTTTGTACACGTACGTGTTCTTTTCCTCTCTCCAGGCCCACAGGAAGTTGAGCAGGTTCCCCAGCTCGACCAGGCCGAGTAATTTCCATGTACTACAAACAGAAGTAAGCACGTTTTAGATCAAATGTTACCTTATAAATCAGTCTTATTTGCAAAAAAACGCCGTAATCTCAGCAAAACAAAAGGAAAGACCTACGATTTGATTAATTTCCAAGATGGATAAATCTATCCATTTTGAGACCAAATGGCAGCGTCGATTGTGCTAACTTTTGTCAAATCTTTGCGTACGGGCTGCGGTCATTTTACCCCTGTTTCATGAACAAAGGAATCCTTCCCAACTCGAGAAGATCGGGTAAACAAATATACGCTATACGATTCATGTATGATCTCGAAGAACAGCACCAAAGGCAGATATAATTAGCTGAGCGTCGAATTTCATGAGGGAGGAAAAATGGAGTACCCGGAGAAAAACTTTCGAGTCACGTTGAGATCGACTGAAACTCAGTCAGCGTACGATCGTACAAGTGATGGCCACTATGGCCACTATGGCCTCCCGACTCTCCGACTTTGAGACAAATGTGCTGTCTTTCCGAATGAGGTGTGACCACAATTAGTCGCTGATCCTGAATTTGAGATGTGAAGAATTATGGAGAAAGAGAAGGGTCTTATCCGAAGAGATCAAAGGCTCAGGCGATAACATCATCGGGAATCTGCATGTTGCTTCATATCATGCGAAAGCAGAATTAAATAACAATCATAATTGTCTAAACTCACTTGGACACTGTATAACTTGACAAGGGCGGATATTTTCCGGGTCTCCGAGATCAGTACAATCTCGCCCACCATGTTGTGGTTCAGGACTTGTACAGGTTCGTTTTCTTGTTTGAATACCGTAGCCGCATGATCGCGAGCAAGCTGACCACTGAGACCAGGGACTGTACTTCCCGTTAACTAAGAAAAAATAGTTTGACCATTTTCATCGCTTCAAGTCCTTTTAAAAAAGAATTAGGGGGTATTTACATGAGACCGGGAAGAACTCAGACAGGCATGACTCGATCCAGAAACCGAGACAACAAATTCTGGTTCGCGTATGTAAGTGACAACAAATCTCAGATCGGGTCGGTCCAGAAATCAGTTTCAAGCCTGTATGCTTTTGGGTCAGCCAGATATTTATTAGACAAAACATATCATTTCGTCCCAAGACCAGGCCCCAGCATTTCGTCCAGGTTTCATGTAAACAGTTGCAAAAATTTCATACCGGTCTGATTTCGTCCCGGTCTCATGTAAATACCCCCTGACTCACCGAAGAGGCATTGAACAAGGAAGGCCGCTTTGGCAAATGTTTGCAAAAGTAACGTGGGAAATGGAGCAGGTTTGATGTAAATAACAAATTCTGGACAACAAAACGATCAAAGAACTATTTTACAAAACGATGATGATTACATTGCAGAGGACAATTTTGTTCATTTTCGGCTGCTCGAAGGTGAATAGTACTTGGCTAATCATCGCCGAATTAACCAATAGAACAAGAAAAAGCACCAATCAGGCACTTTTTTGGTTTATGCCGATCTTTAAAACGGGGATGCCCCACTTATTTTTCTACTTGCGTATGCTTTTCCTCAGAAGCCAAATCAAGTGATTGATAGCTGTCGATCAACAAAACAATTACTTGGG
>OX421446.1:55709051-55731551 GCA_949126865.1 Montipora capitata
CAGGTCTACACAGTCTTTTCCACCAACTGTCGGCGAGGGATTGTTACAAAATCGTTTCCTAGTCATGATTCCTTGACCACAGGTCACCGAACATGGAGTCCACAGGGTCCATTCGCTGAAGTTACCGTTTACTATGGATAAGTCGCAAAAAAACAGTTGAGAATCAGGAAGTCAGGAACTCGAAGAAAGTGGCACCATGGCCACAGGATTCCCAACCCCAGGCCTGTCAAACATGAATTTTTACATCCACCTTATAGTCTAAGGGTGCGTTCGATTGACCATATTTCGTAATAAGAATACGTGGAGCGATGATTTCAAACAGTATGTATGGCGTTTCGAAGCAACAAGGATAATAAAGCAGGTGCTTGACAGTTTTAGAGTGAATCTCTGTAAAAACGAAGGATTTCAAACTTCTATTCCATGTATTTCTATTCCAGAAAACGGACAATCGAACGCACCCTTAGCCTCTTCAGCGAGTCCAGTCTTCACTGATGCCATAAATTTTGGTTAACGTATCGTCTTTTCCCATAAGTGTAGTCCTAAACTTCGCGGAAATAGCCATCAATAGAGCTAGATATTTAGCATCGAGTTTACGTCAAACCGCAAACGGGAATCTACAGGCTGCTGCTCTGCTGCTTGCCGTGAAAGATATGAAAATTCGTTTATTCTAAGTTTTCTCGTTCCCTTTGAGAAGTTTGAGAGTCCGTTTCCCGTAAGCGCGAAGCCAAATCTTTTCCATTATAACGTAGCAGGTTTGAGTGCGAAGGCGACCACGAGTTCGACGCACCGTTCTGCGCATTCTCATAAGATTTCTTACTGCGTATGCCCAGAACCCGAAACTAATAAGAATAGTCGTCCTAATTGATTCCTTAGTCAAGACAATATGTGAAAACTTGAAAATGGTAATCCATTTTAATCCACTCCATCCATAACAACAGAGAACAATTAAGAGTCTTTAATAACGCAATATTTCTGGGTGTTCACTCATATCAAAGCCTTTCTAAGCACTTTGAAGTGAAACCAAAATAGCGTCACAAACCCTCTTTCAAGCAGCGTCTTTGCTTATCGCAACCAGGGATCCAGCAATATCAGAAGGGACGGCTTACAGACAAAATTTAATCGCGCTCCTCTTTGTTTAGATAATAAGCAGTGTGGCCCAGTGGTTAGGGCGCTTGCCTTGAGATCCGCAGTTCCCGGCTTCAAGACCGGCTCTCACCAATTCGCTGAATTTGTTCCTGATAGTCCCTGGTTGAACTTCCCAGCTGCACTTGTAAATAGCCAACTGGTTTGTCTCCGACCAGTTGGGATTCTTATCAGTTGTTGTTGTTCTGTTCCGTCGTTTCGTTGATTGTGTGTTATTGGCCCTGAAAATCCCGTATGGGGAGCGGTCAATTCAGTATGTATACACCTTATTCAAAATTGGCCGCCCTTTAAATATTCTTTTGTTTTTATTCAAATTAGCCCTTGATGCCTCGTTCTCAAGCTTAAAATTCAAAAGAATATTTTATCTCGAACGAGGCAACAAGGGCCAATTTGTATCCGCATAAATCAGCGGCCATTTTGGAATAAGGTGTATTGTATTGCATAAGCAAAGTTAGGTTCTCTTACCAGGGCATGCAACCATGCTACATATTTCACTCTCCTGAACAGGTCCCAGGAGGGAACAGTCGGATCCACCAAACTGGGGAGGTGGGTTTGTACAAGAGCGAGAACGTACCCGTGTACCTCCCCCACAACTTCGATCGCATTCACTCCACAGACTCCACGTACCGTACATGCCATTAACTGTGACAAAAATAAAGCGATCAATCATCCACGAGAAAAAGTCTGAAATTTGCACCCTTAGTAATAAGGCCCCAATAAAATTGATTTTTTTCCGATGGTGAAACGAGAAAAGCCGAGTGCTCCTTTGCAGAACTTCGAACCGACGACTTTCCGATTACTTGTTCGGAGTGTTCCTTACAAGAGTCGAACGGATGATCTTCCTACTACTAGCTAGGATGCTATACCACTAAGCTAGCGGAGACACACGAGGTAGCAGCAAAAACGGTTAAGATGACAAAAGTCCTGCATACTGCGAGAAATGAACTGCCACAAGAACTCATTCATTTACATTGTCACGGTTGATCTGAGCCTCCACCGCACGCTCATTACATTTCAATCCTAAAAATAATGACGAAGCCCAATTCCAATTAATTACCAAATCCTATCTTTCGGTAGGCGATGGAGAAAAGCCTCTTGCACACAAATGAAAAGTCAAAAGTTCTCATAAATGCTTTACTTACCAGGACAAGGTTCGCTGTTACAGCTATCACTCTCCGTGGATGGACCAATCAGAGAGCAGTCCTTACCACCGTGCATTGGGGGAGGGTTGGTGCAGTTTCTGTGCCTGAATTTCACGCCTCCTCCACATGACATTGAACACGTGGTCCACGCAGACCAATCATTGTAGCTACCGTCCACTAAAAATAACAATGAATTGCTTCTTTAAATTATATCATAAGCTGACAAACGGGTTTTGAATGACCGAGGTTCTGTGGAAAGAATCTCGAGAGCGAATTTGACACAAAAGCAATATCCACAATAAATGTTATGGCATACATATTTAGTTCAACAATTTCTCGAAAGATCCTTGGCGATTGTTTTCAGTGTTCTTTTTCTGGTCTTGAGGAGATGTTGAAATACCAGCTTTTCACGATAAGCGGATCGTAGTTTCAAAATGTGCTCTTCGAGTGACTTAAATAGTGACTTATCTTAATTATAATTATAATTATAATTATAATTATTCAGCGGACGCAAATATTAATTATAATTATACTTATAATTATAATTATAATTATAATTATAATTATAATTAATATTTGCGTCCGCTGAAAGTTTTCAGGAGGTTCAAGAAACCTGCCCCAGAAGCTCACAACCAGGGGCGTCCCTATGTAAGTTGTTGTCACAGCATCATTAAAGGTGTACACGAGGTTATACATTTGTTCTTCTCGTTATCTTTGTTTTCGGCTATTGACGTCACAGAAAAAGAAGTTTAGTGTGGAAGGACAATCATGCGCCTCTTCGTCTCCGTCTGAAAAACTAGGCATTTGATTGGATGAATGTTTCTGCCTCTCTTTTTTAGTGGTTGCCTTTCACGAGACGTGTTACGACAGAGCTTTCCAAAGCACTGCAAGAAGCGAATTATCAGCATTCAAAGGTCAAAGACATGTCTTTTCGCTGAAGAACTATTATTTGCTGCAAATCTTCCAATTATCAGTAACTGTTTATTTTACAAAGTCAAATCAACTTTTCAAAATCCTTCATTCAATTCAAACTTTGAATAACACAAAATATAAATGTGAGACACTTACGTGGACAAGACCGTTCAAAGCAATGGGTGCGTTCTTCGCTAGGTCCAAGCCCCTGCTCGTAGCAATCTTTCCCGCCATTTGAAGGAAGTGGATCGTTGCACTCTCTGATACGCTTCTTCCAGCCTCGACCGCATGTCTTACTACAAACACTCCAACTGGACCACGCCCCGTAATCACCATTTACTGAAACAATTTGGGAAAGGTGTCGTTTGAATGCTATTTAGAAACGTAAATAAGTGGCAATTACAGTTAACCGATCGTAATTTGCTAATAAATGATAAAACAGCAAGAGATCTGAAACCGCGTAAGACTTGTCCACTTGACCAGATCTAGGTTCAGATATTTAAATATACTGACCTCCAATTTATCGCTTAAGTATTGTTGATTATTTTAAAATCGTGTTGGCATAGAAAACTCTTTCAGAAAATTGTTTTTTCTAACAGGAAAGTGCCTTTGGAATGTCTCGCTTCCTACAGCGAATGCTAAAAAGGCAAAATGGTTAACATCTTCATTTTAAGATTTACCCAGACAATCCTGGTCCTTGCAAGGTTGGACCTCAATGTTGGATCCCAGCTCAGTACAGTCTCGACCGCCATGGAGCGGGGAAGGGTTGGTGCAGGTACGAGTTCTGGTTTTGGTGCCTTCGCCACAGGTCGCCGAGCAAGTGGTCCAGTTCGACCACGCAGTGTAGTTTCCGTCGACTGGGCAGTCCACGAGGTAGCACTGGGTACTCTGCACAGGCTTCCCAAGTCGGGTACAATCAAATCCACTATTGGATGGAGGAGGATTGGTGCAAGTTCGCGTCCGAACCATGAAGCCGGGTCCACAGGAAAGAGAACAGGGCGACCAATCACCCCATTCGGTGTAGTTACCGTTAACTGCGGGGGGAGAACACAGTAAAACCCTAGTTGGTAGTGTAGTTGCCTTAATAAAATCCCAGGGTTACATATAGCAGAGTACAAAAGCGCTACTAATTTGGGAGAATGTAAATCACATTAAAGTGCCCCTGTGACCAAAAAATCAATTCATATTTTTCTTTGGATTTCAAAACTATGTTAACAAAACACTAAGTGACCCACGTTTTAAGCCTTGATTTCAAAAAGACACCTCTTTATTTTAACTGTAATTTTCCTATTTAATGGTCCGCCATTACTAACATTATGTTCTTGAGAGAGCTGGATCGAGGAGAAAATGACGTCAAAGGCTCACTACTTTAAGAATGCAATACGTGTGTACGCCGCAGAATTAATATGCAGCACGGGGGTTTTGGGCTTTCAGACTTTTAAAGTCACGCTTTGCATATATAATAAGCTGCGTTCACACGCTGAAATTTTAAGCTAGTGAGCCTCTGACGTCACTTTTCCCTGGATCCAACAATCTGAGGTCCAATCGGTCAGTTTTGAACGTGTGTAATGGCGGACCGTGAAATCCAAAACTTACACTCAAAGTAAACGGCCTTTGGATAAAAATCAAAGCTCAACATTTTGCCAGTCAGGTGTTAAGCAAACACACTTCCAAAATCTGAAGGAAAAAAGGAAGTGGTTTTTTTTATCACAGGGGCACTTTAAAGCTGACAAAATCTTTTTTTTTTCTGATGAGAGGGGAAAACCAGAGTATCCGGACAAAGAACCTTATGGAGCAGATTAGAGAGCCCAAGGCACATTGGTCTAAGGTGAGCGCCTTAGGGATATTCATGTATGAGCTAGGTTCTGCTTTACGATTGGCCAAGCCATCTCAGGGAGCAGTTACATCATACTCTCCAGTTCAGGAACTGTCATGGGAAGTTATTTCGTTCTTTTTAATGTATCCATGGAAATAACCCTAGGGCAGTTTCGGTCTAGGGACAGCGGCTACACACAAGAACGTCCTTGCCCGTGGGCAAACGCTATTTACCCATGGGTAAAAGGACTAGGATAACCACCACTAAGATACCTTAGCTTTCTAATGAAGCGACCACGCGGCAAACAGTCTGCAAGGGGATCAGAATCACCGACGACTACATCCGGTACGGTTTTGTTTAGGTGATTAAATCAACATCGTTTGGCAGGGATATGCAAGCTCTTTTTCACAGCAAGGGCAAATATTCACGCAATATTGGGATAGTCAGTATTATCACTGAAAATCAACTGTCTTGTTCACCACGTTATGAAACATTTTGACAACGTGACCAGCGGACACACTTAAAGCAAACGGAGTTTAAATTTGCAAAGGATTGGTTTCGAGTTGTACGTCAATAGAGCCTGTGCGCATGACGTCACAATCACTTCGTTGCTGCCCCCGAACAATAAAGCGAAGATCACGATGATGTTCCAATTGCCGATCCCATAGTAAAGGTAAAGTCAGCTTACGAGCCAAGTGGCCCAATAGGCCGGAGCTTATCCGGTTTCTGTAGAATGAAGCGACTAGGAGTATTTCTACTCCCCCCTGAATGGGATGCTAGTCAAAGGCAGGACTACCCTCAGCATTAAATTCGCCAGAACCTATTTATACATCTGGGTGGAGAAAGGCAGAGTAAGAGTGTCTTGCCCAAGAACACACAATGTCCCCGGCCAGGGCCCGAATCCGAACCACTCGATCCGGAGTTGAGCACACTAACCATGAGGTCAGCGCGCCTCCCACAAGTAAATCCCATAGTAAATGCGAGTTATCCTTAGACAAACTGCTTCACTGATGTCGATTAAATGGACAATGACGAGACGAATAAATACGCGTTTATGACCTCCACGTCGCAATTTTCAGTACGCCGGTAAAACTGACAGGACAACATTCACAACCACATATCTCACAAACCTCCACACTGTCGCATATAGCAGTGCTCGTTTTCATTGGGTAGACCAAGTCCCTGCTCTTCGCATGATTTTCCTCTAAACTGAGGCCTGGGGTTGGAGCACGTTCTATTACGGGTTCTGACCCCGACACCACATGTTGTCGAACATGATGTCCAACTCGACCAGTCAGTGTAGTTTCCGTTTACTGAGGAGAAATTGTGTTTCAATTAAAACCTCAAACAGAGAAGTGCTTGATTATCATTAAGTCTACCGAAGGCAATGTTTCTTCTTCTTAAGAATAGAAGAATCTCCTATCAATTCTTCTTACCCCGACTATTTTTGAGTATTTCAAACACTTAACACTTTTCATCGAGTAACTCGTCGACCTCAAAAAGCAGATCAGAAATTTCAAACCCTTACGGCAAAATTGAACTCGACAATGATAAACGGAGACGACGAAGGAAAAACTATATCAACTTTACATTTGCAATTAAATCATTGGCAATTAAACAATGACGAACCAAAAACTACAAACCACAGCAAACCACGTTGTTGGGAGGAAACTTGCTACAGCATGCCAAAAATCGATGACATTTTGACACTTGTTTTTTCTAGCCTATTAGCCACAGCATTCACGCAAGAAAAAGCCCGAGATAGACAAGTTGGAATAAGAGTTTTCTCTTATGTCAATGCGACAAGCAGCAACGTGCCGAAAATAAATCTCAGATACTAATATCATACCAAGGATTGCCAACATGACATCAACAATGTTACGCTAGTATTGGTATAATGCTTTACCCTATTACCTGGACAGTGGTGGCTGCTACAGAGTCGCGACTGTTCTTTCTCTCCCAAACAAAAGAGATCTCCTTTAGGGTGAACACAGACTCGTTTCCTAAACTGGATACCTGACCCACACGACCTTGTGCAGTCAGTCCAATCGCTCCAATCGGTCCAATTCCCACTGGCTGATCACATGACAAAAGAAAGAAAAATTCAACACTCCTGATCGCCTTGAAACTCTCAGAACGTATAGAGGTTTTGCACGGCAGCCATGTTGCATGGCAGGAACAATAGATTCTTTTTCCTATGGGAACAAATGTTCTTTCTAATGCAAAACATTTTCATTGTTCCTGCCATGCAAAATGGCTGCCGTGCAAAACCTCTATACTACTTGCAAGTCCCCTTCGCAGCCGTTATTGGGGTTGAGGCGCTTGCCAGTGGTTAGGGCGCTTGCTTTGAGATCCGGGTATCCCGGGTTCAAGACATGTTCTGAGCACTGAGATTCTTAACAGTTGTTGTTAAATGTTTTGTTTTGTCATAATCGTGTTTCATTGGCCCTGAAAAGCTCCTATGGGAGCGGTCAATCAACTATGTATGTATGTATGGGCCGTCACGCAACGCTCGTGCCTAATTATAATAATAATAATAATAATAATAATAATAATAATAATAATAATAATAATAATAATAATAATAATAATAAGCTTTGTTTATGGTGAAAGTGCACTTAGCTATCAAGCTAGTACACAAGCACCCCACGTTTAATAATGTGGTCATGTTTCTGTTAAGTTTGATGCCAATTTTTAACGAACTTTACCCGAATGATTCCTGCAGGAATTTCGTAAAAAATCGACTTCAACTTCAACTTCACTTTATTTAGCACTTACAGTTTTGAAATTACAATATTAACATAAAAAAGAAAAAGAAAAAGATACATATATAAGAATTAAAGGTGACACTCGTCTATAGACCTTATTCATAAATGGCGGTCACATTTATAATTCTTTGTCCACGTGCAAATTAGCCTACCAAGCCTCATTTTAGGGCAAGAATTCTTTTCAATTCACCGTATGCTATCGAGGCTTGGTAGCCTAATTTGCACTTCGACAAAAGAATTTAAAATTGACCGCCATTTATGAATAAGGTCTATAGTTTGTGCATGGAGGCTAATAGAACCGCGAGGTTAGCCTCCATCTCGTTTGAGTGAACATAAAAAGAAAAACACTGGAGTAGAAGAACGGATTACTAAAGGAAAGAGCTAGGAGAATTTTGGAAACTTACGTTTGATATTGCTGAGAGAAAACATAGTTTTTAACACTTTTGGAATTGTGGAAACTTACGTTCGATATTGCTGAGATAGAGCATAGTTTTTAACACTTTTGGTATTGTGGAGACTTACGCTTGATATTGCTGAGATAGAACATAGTTTTTAACACTTTGGAGAAAGCAAATTGTATTTAGACCTTTAACCTTATATGGTATTTCTTGCCAAAGATCAATGGCCATAAATGAGATCATTTGTTTGGCAGTATTTGTTTTTACTTGAAATTTGTGAAGATTTTGATTGGCCGCATACCTGGTGTTATAATTATGTAAGTTGCTGGTATACTGGAAAAAAATGGTTAAAGAGTTCTGGCAAAATACCTTTGTACCAGGCATGTATAAATCTTAGAGCATGCAGGCGATATACATTAGTTACCGTTAACATTTCCAAGATATTAAGAAAAGGTGGTGCACTATCGGTATTTTTGCCAGATAGAGTTGCCCAAGGATACAATACCATACGAAATATAAGGATAGAAAAAGATTATAATAGATCTGCGTAAGATGTTTGAGAAGTAGATAATGCCTCAACTTAGAGATTACTCCTGTATTCCGTGAAAGTTCTGCACATACATATAAGATGTGGTATTTCCAAGCTAAAGAACTGTCGATCATTATTCCCAAATATTTAATGTGGTTCTTTCGCTCAAAGAAAGTGGCATGATCCATCTCGGTTAGTTATATTTATATTAACATTCGTATTCATTTTCCTTCGAAATTTTACAATCATGTAATTGGCTTTCTTTAGATTTATCGAAAGCTTGTTTATGTCACACCATTCCTGAACCTTTTTTAGTTCTAAATTCATTTGCAATTCTAATGATTTTAAATCTTTAGCAGAAGCAAACAAGTTAGTATCGTCCGCAAATATCTTAAATGAAAGGACCTCAGAGCAATTAGGGAGGTCGTTGATGTGTATCAAAAATAGGAAAGGACCTAACGAACTTCCTTGAGGGACACCGCAGACCATGGTTTGATACGACGATTCAGTATCACCCAAGGCGACGTATTGTTTCCTGTTTGTAAGATAACTTTCAAACCAGGCCAGCCGTACCCCTCTTATTCAGTATGATTCTAATTTTTTAGAAGGGTGATGTGGTTAACCGTATCAAAAGCTTTCGAGAAATCTAAGAAAATGCCACATATATACAGGTTATTGTCAATTGCTTTTCTTAAAGTATCCGCAATTTCAGTTATGGCTTGAGCGGTGGCGGTGGACTTTCCCTTTCGAATTCCAAATTGATATTCATCGGCAAACAAACTTAACACAAACATGATTAAGAACGCCAACTGGCAGGAGGCAACCAGTTGGCTATTTACAAAGCGTGGTAGAGTTGAATACGGGACAACCGGAAACAAATCCAAACCAGAGGTTAGAACGGGATTTGAAACCCGGGGCAACCACATGCAAACCCAACGCCCACTGGACAACGCCGCCTGCCACGCATTTTTCAAAGATTATTAATTAACAATATTTGTAAAAGGGTTTACTGTAAAATACAAAGCAATGTGTGGCGTTCTTTTCCAAATTGAAGCTTAATTATCTCTGAATAAGGCATGATTACCCCCAATTTTCTTTTTGAAGACCAAGAGCACTTGCTACGTTCTGCTTTCTCCGAACGATTTTAAACCGCGCAAAAATATTCCTGTATTAGTAAGCATCATCCATAGGAAATCCGACTGTCTCCAGATGCGCAGAACGTATGCGCAATAAAAATAGGAGGTACCGTCCTTAAAACAATGCTCTCAAACGCCACATGTCAAAAGCAACAATTATGATCACGTTTAGACGACTCAAATGTTGTCATAGCCCAAATGAGTTTTAATCTTAGGCTTGAAAGAATCGGCTTTATTTTTTTTAATTTAGGGAAAAAAGTTGCCAAACTACTCTGGATGAAGTAGCCGACGCTTTTCGTCAGCTGCCGGTACCTAATGAAGCGACTTGAAACAAACCAACAGCACAAAAAGATATAGTTGCTAAATTTAGTCTCAATACCAATTACGATCTACGAAGCAAATATGCCCCTCCACTAATAAACCAATCAAAATTGTCGTAAGAGAAGGGTGGTGAGCACTGGAGATCAAGCTGTCCAGTTGCCGCAACTGATCAACACCTACCTGGACACTCAGTCAGGAGACAAGAGCGCTGCTCAAAAGCAGACCCCAGGTTGGAGCAGTCATTTCCACCCGCGGTTGGCCTGGGATTAGAACAAGTTCTATGCCTCGACGTCACGCCGGGTCCACAGCTTCGGCTGCACGCTGACCAATCGGTCCAGTCAGTAAAACCACCGTCAACTAAAGAAATGGTGCAAGAATTAGACAAGTGTGTGATCACGTATTTTTCCCGCCATTTTCTTTCCGTTTCTTGTCTTCTGTTCACAATTGTGGTTGAGGTTTTGGACGCCAATTTAGTTTGCAAACGAAAATGAAGAAGAAACATGGTAAAGAAATTCCAAATAGCAATAACGAGCGACTAAACAACGAAACACTGCGTTTTATCCAAAAGCTGTTCAAATGTTATTTAAAGTTCCCTTCGAACTGACTTTGTTCCTAAGTTTATCCATTAAATAAAAGCCAGGACATTATTAGAACCATAAGCAAATTAATTGTTTTTTTTTTCGTGTGTTTCATGAACGAAAACACAGAGCACAACAGCTGTAACACACGAAGACAACAGTTCATTTCATTCCATTTCAGTCCATGAGAGGTTTGCGAATAATGCAAGCCCCACTTTGTCAAAAAAATACTGAGCAACTTCGTTTAAATGAGTCGTGGTAATCATTTCTCACCCTCACAAGGTCCCTCGTTGCAAAATGACACTTCCTTGTCGCTGCCAAACCACGAACAATCATGGCCGCCATGAGCCGGCGGTGGGTTTGTGCACGACCGTGTGCGGTACTTCTTGCCGTCTCCGCATGTCTTGTCGCACTGTGTCCAGCCGGTCCAATCAGTGTAACCGCCATCATCTAAGAAAAGAAAAATCGACAATTAGATCTGCGTAAGACAAGAAGGAAGTTGACAGAAGTAAAACCTACGAGATGAAGTTCTATTTTGACAAACGTCACCGTTGAATGTCCTGTTAAATGTAAGTGTCAATTGACCTTATCAGAAAAGAGCGGGACACTTCGCGCTAATTTTTTGCGCATGGTCTGGGTAACCCGTTTGCGTGGACAGATCAAGGCAAACGTGCTGGCGACTGTCTGACAATATCCACCCCAACGAATTACCCAGCCAAGCGTGAAGAATTAGCCATAAACGCAATGCTATATCCATCCAATGATGTAGTCACAACAATAGGGAAAACATTAACGTTTGCGCAATTTTGAAGTCCGGGTTCCCGTGACTGTTTATGCTTATAGGAGGAGTAAAAGCATAGGGGATACATATAGTCATCGCTTGTATTTCGAGACACAAGTGATAAAGTTAACAAGAAAGATAAGAAAACACTTCGTAACGTTAAGCGAAATCGGCATGCATTTCCTGGACATATCTTGCACGAAGGTTAACCCGACCCTCCCCACTATCACTTTTTTCGAGCAAAGATGGAGCGGCTTTCAAATGAAAACCAATCACGCGAGCGAGCAAATGTGAACTTTGACTGGCCGTGAATTTGGCGCGGAATTTTAGGCTTATTGCCATGTTTTCGGTTACAATTTAAAGCCAAAGCGATTGCGGAAGTTCCTTTGACAGTTATTGGAAATCGTTCAATGGCTCTCTAAAAAAAATAAAAATTATTTACAATGTTTACGAATGTTTTCAAATCCTCAGCTAAGAGAATTTAAAGAGGGTGACAAGGCAGATGTTTCTTGGTCTAACCCTGAACAAACAATTTTCTACTTACGTGGGCAGGAGATCAAGTTGCAAGCCTTTGATTCAATGGCAGAACCCAGGCCCATGGCTGCACAGTCTCGGCCACCATTGGCCGGGGATGGATTAGAACAGGATCGGTATCTCTGCATCAGTCCCCCTCCACATGTGACGTCACATTCGGACCAGTCACTCCATCGAGTGTAGCCACCATCCTCTGCAAACCATAACACGAAAACGTTTGAAAGAAATTGTATAAATTTACTGTAATGATGAACTGTATTGGCGACACACAAATTAAGACAAATTATAGTAGTTACGGCCTAAATAAAGAGGGCATGAGCTAAAATGCTAAAATGCTAAAATTCAGTCGGGTCTTAGTGGGCTAAAAGTAAAGCCTACCGTCTAACATAGGATGAGAAAGATAATGAAAAATAGGGGCGACCGGACTAAAGAGATGCTAGATCAGATTTTACTCTAACTCCAGACGATTTTATTAGTCAACGAGGAACCCCTAGACGCCCCCCCCCCCCTCCCCCCCGGGACATACCGGTACTTGCCTTCAAGTCTCTCTTAAATTACAGATTTTCAAAGATGTACACTTTGCCTCAACATTTAAAACAATAAAACCCAAATACAAAAAAAAATACAACTGTCTTGACGCTATTTTCGACGAAAAGCCTAATCCTTCCTTCGATTCACCCGCCTTTCGACTTGAATTCGTTAGTTAGGGTCTCTGATTTGGAGCTCACGCTCTGTTGAGGCTACCCTGCCTTTTGGCGAAGCTTCTAAATAAAATAAATAAATAAATAGTTCTACACAGTTCGTTCTTAAAATGGCAAACCGTTTCAGTACCTGGACACAAGAGTGCATTGCATTCCCTGGTCTCCAGTGAGGGTCCAAGAGATGAGCAATCCACGCCGCCTTTAGCGTCTTTAGGGAAGGAACATTTTCGCACTCTTTCTTGTGTGCCGCCTCCGCAACTGGCAGAACACTGAGTCCAATGCGACCAATCGGAGTAAACACCGGTAACGGGAGCTGTGTGCCCGGAAAAACGAGCATATTAGAATTGAAATGTAGCCACAGTGCACCACATACATTTCTTAAACACGAAGGAACGCTATCAATGGTGTGTTCCTCCGGTATGCGAGAATCATTTGTCAATCAACTGTTGACGCATATCAAGCTGTCTTGATTAGTTTCTTTCCTTGAATTTTATTAACCACGGCCTTAGATCCAGCGGTTTCGATGTGAAAGTGCGACCACTCTTCCATTTACTATAGGGAACTGTTTTTTTTTCGGTATCCGTTTGAATTATAGTTAATCCGACTTTTTTTAATGGAATCAGGGTATCAAAAGCTCATTGAGTAAACAATATTTTATAGTTCCAGGTCTCGAAAGAGAGTAGCGTAAACTTCCGAGCCAACGAAACGTGTCATTATTGAAATATTTGGATGAAACTTCACAGACCCATTGCATGACTTGGTTCAAGCTCTAGTTTACCACCTTATGAAGCTTACCTGCCAACGTTGAGGGCATCGGCGTTGACAGGGGAACAGACGCTTCGTACTCGTCCGACAAAGGTATTTCACTACCCGCGGTGGTCTCGGTCTCACGGATTGGTTCCTCGGAGGCCATGGTTTCTAGGGACAAAGGGAATGTATTGATTTGTGACTTTCGGCGTAAAAGCTTCACAACCATCCCACAAGTCTTCTACCGTTCAATGGTAGAGCATTAAACATTAGTAATCGAGCATCCAGTCTAGCAACATCTTGTTTACTGTTGCAAGACTAGCTTTCGAAAATAGGCAGACCGTACTTTCACAATTGTCTTTTCGGGCCCGGAAAGTTAACGGAAGTTCGAGAAAAGGAACCCAGATGTATTTTCAAGATAACAGAGGACTACATGTAGATTATCTCACCAAGGCAATGTCCCCACATTCCGTCAATATCATAATTCGATGTAGTTGCACACCAGGGTTTGCTGTTCTCATCTTCTGTGCATTCAAAGTACTGGATTCCATGGTAAATGAAGGGAAAGACACAGCATGCGCCCTTGCTTGTTCCACCTTCAGTCTCTATACACCGAGCATTCAGACCTAAAAAAAAATGATTCCAAAACAAAACAATGAATGTGCTAGATAATTTTACTTGTTCAATGGATTACAAGTCATCGAAAAAGAACACCACACTTCAATGCACACCAAATTAACCTCGAATCGCACTAGTCAATTCTTCGTTTGTAAGGAAAGAAAAATATCACGTAGATGACGATGGATTTTATTCAAGTGTCGACTGTGGGGCGGTGGGGCACTGATTGGGGTCCCTGTAAAGAAACCAAATCAACTCAGATCAGAAACCCATAAGGGTTGAAACGTGTAACGGCCCCTTGTGTGCTGGGAAACAAGCTTCTGAATATTCAATTTGCTAAGTACCATATTTGGAACAACAAGAGCGGGGGGTTTCCAAATATGGTACTTAGCACTGAAACATTCAACCAATCAGTTCGCACTGAATATTCGGAAGCTGTAAACGCGCGTTACACGTTTCAACCCTTATGGGTTTCTGCTCAGATCAAATCAAATGTTGGTTTTTGAGGAGAGGGGAAAACCGGAGTACCCGGAGAAAAACCTCTCGGAGCAGAGTAGCGGAACCAATAAACTAAATCCTCATGTGACTGCGAGTCTCGGAAACGAACATGGATCAGATTGATGGGAGGCGAGTGCTCTCACCACTACGCCATCCCTACTCCCTTGAGCAGGCAACTGGTGACAGGGGCACAAAGGCAGCAGCCGAGCGTACGAGTGCCAACGAGTGCGTACGAGCGTATACGAGTGCTAATCCCTCTCCCACCGAATTTTGTGTAAATTCCAATTAACATGTAGTGAAACGATCTATCCTTTACTCTTTTCTGAAGAAATTGTGCCTGTCATTTCCAACAAAAGATGAATGCACAAGGAAAGAGTGATCTTTCACACAACCGAACGATTGCTATTTTTTTTCGAAGTCTTGTTACTTTCCAGTTCGCGATCATCAAACTGATAAGCACAATATTATAACAGACTAATCGTGGTCGTTTTCATAGCTTATCCCCCTGTGGTTACGATCATTATTTGGCATCGATTTTACATTGTCTTCCCTCTTATAATTTTTTTTGTTTAGGAAGAAAGACTTACAAAGAAGTGTTTAGTCGCAAGCGCAAGGACACTGGTTGAAAAACGTTAATCTAAGCGCGTGACAGGAAGAGAAAGTATCCGATTGCATTGCATGACACGGACAAGTTTAGAGCAGCTCGTCGGTCAGAGCGTAGGCTGCGAATAGCCTCTTGTTGTTTAATTACAAGACAGGACCTGAATACATCGGACGTCTATGGAAAAGAAGGTTGAATCACATCTTACCTTCTTCTGCCGGGCATTCGGGGCAACATTTCCAGCGTTTCTTGATCGGATTGTGGCAGCTGAGCTCCGGACACTCGATCAGCGTACAGTGGATTTTACCATCATCGCATTTGCATTCTGGTGTGCAGGGTCCTGGAGACCACCTTTCTCCGTGCTCGTGTAAAATACCGTCATAATAACAATCTGAAATGGCACAAAATACAAACACGAACGGATTATATTATATGCTTTAATACGCTGTACGATTCACTTAAAAATCTTGCGACAGATTGCAACCTATTGAGAGCAAAACCCAAGCCAATCGCGCGCTCCCCAACAACAGAACCGCCAGCTACACAGACGAACCGCAACTTGCTCGACTTTTTCCCGCGTTTCGCACTGGCTACACAACTCTGCTTTGCATTATGATGGCCTTATGTTATAATCTACATGTGTTGTGTTGTGATTGGCCAGCGTAATTGCATTGGTTGACTGTGCCTAGAAGACCGTCTGAAAACAACGATTCATATAATAAGCTCAAAAATGCACCCATTTTGAGTGGTTCTCACTTATGATCTGTTAGAAGACAGACGCACAGATGACGTCATCATCAAAAACTTTTAATTCTTTATTATATTTTACAGCAAATTGATTCCATGCTAGTAGTAAATCACAGAAGACGTCAAAATGTGGTAAGACCATCAGTGACACCCTGGGCTATCGCCTCGTGTGCCACCTTTCGTTCTTACTACATTTTGTTGACGTCATCTGTGATCTACTGTTGAACACGGCAACGTGAAATTATTTGTTAAACAGAATTTTTTTTCTTTCATTGGCATCTTATGGAGGATTTACGTTTTCAGAAACGCAAAAAAAGAAAATGTAATGAAGTGCTAGAGATGCTTAAAATAAATAAAAATGAAACTCACTTGCTTTGTCTGGAAGATGCACAATCAGTGTCTTGTTGGCTAATTAGAAGAAACAAGAAAATTATGAGAGTGAACAAAAATATCAAACCTTCACGTGGGTTCATAATTCGCAGGCTCTCACAGAGCAGTGTACTACACCATATTATATCTACGTCAGCCAAAATAGTTCATAAGGCAACCAAGGAAATAATTTTATGCTTTCAGAGCAACTTATACCCGTTTTTTGCTATCAGCATCCGATGCGGGATTTCGATCCTATCAATCTTCCTAAAAAATCAACAGGTTTTGGTCACCATTAAAACCACTGTTAATTTTTTTCAAGCTAAAACGGTCAAGATGGGTTTCAGACTTAACGATTCACAATTGCCTTACTGATTCCAGTTTATTAAGTCATGGTAGTCTTAAGTCTGATCCACCAAAAAGTACATTTCAATATTAACATGCAGTCACAAAAAAAGGAAACAATGATTTCATTTATAAAAGAAAAAAGTACTTGTTTCTTAAAAATGCCTTTCTGACTCGCCTAGATGAGATTTTATCCCAGGTATTCCATGCTATAGAGGGAACAATAAGACCTCATTGCTCTTTTTTTGATCACAGGGTTCGTGCTGGATTTTGTCTATAAAATTCCAGGAGTATTCAGGGGTTTTCAAGAACCAGAAATTGAGTTTTCAAGGAGTGTTTGTAAGAAGATTTCTATGCCATACATCATTTCAGTGTTTAATCTTTGATGAAAAAGCCTATCTTGATATTCTTTCCCATATCCTGAAAGTTAAGTGCACACACAGACATTTCAACTTTTGCATTTTATCTTTCCCCAATAGTCAAATAGTTGGGATCTTTTTTTGGAATGTCCCTTTAACTTAGCATGATGCAATCTCAACAATTTTCACCCAAGCAAAAAATTCAAGCAGTTTTCAAGCAGTTTCCCACAAAATCAGTTTTTTCAAGGGCTTTTCAAGCACCCTTGGCTTGAAGTCCAAAATTTAATTCCAGGGCTTTTCAAGGACTTTAAGGAGACTAGCACGAATCCTGTGATCAACTTACTTCATAATGATATTGGTACCATCACTGCAGGCTTGCAGGCTCATGGTATGTGAACACATAAAATATGTGAAAGAACACTCAAATTATTATGATTACAAAGTTATGCAAAAATACAGATCCACAAGTACTGACCATATGACGGTGGCGACGTTGGTGCAACCAAACCAACTGCTGCCTCAGTCGGAGCTGAAATGAAAGCAAGCCACCTTGGACGATAAGTAAACAACACCTTTACATTGGGGGAGGGGGTCTGCAGAGAGAGCCATTCTTGAAGAAATTATAGATGAAGTATACGAATAATCAAAGTTTGATTGTACCTTGACAAAGCCCACACTTTCGTTTGCAATTCTTAATCAACCATTCTTCTTCACAAGCAAATCTCGAGTATCCATGACAACTTTCATGATCTTTAGCCGCACAAGGACCTGTAAGAAAGGTGGGCAAAATTTTGATTCAAAGAAATGAAACTTCCTATAGATAAATCAATACCGATGAGATAGTTTCCAATCTGAGTAATGGGGGAAAAAAGCTCAGCCAAATGACTGATTTTCATAGTTAAAACTGTTACAGTAAAAAACCACAGCTCTAGTCATTTCCACATAATGGACCCCACAACAATTGGATGAAACTGTCAGGATATTCATTCTTAATTAATTGTAATCTGGCAAAAGCAAAACAGAAAAATGAATAAGTCTAACTAAGATGATTTATCAAAAATTATAGCCCAATACAGCAAACCCATTAAAACCAACCATGAACCAATACAACAAACCCAGTAAAACCATGTACAAAAATTGAACCAAATGTGACATTCAATCTGAGAAGGAAAAGAGTTAATTAACCCTCTGACATCAAACTGGCCTAAACTGGCCAGACTTAGTATTTCACTCTGTTTAACGCCAGACAATTTTACTTGTCAATGGGGAACCCCTGGGAGTCAATGGGTTAAACATGCAATTTCCAAAATGGGGGTCTGTAACCAAAGTGAGCATACTTAGCTCAGTTAAGTAAAATGCTATATCTAAACTTTTTTTCACTTTTTGCCTGCAATTTCTATAGCTTAATAATCAGGTCCCCTATAAGTTTTAAAGGGATTTCTACACCAAGGACAAAACCTAGACAATTTTATATTTTATGTCCAATAATTACCTTCCAAGCTTATTAAGAAGAGTTAGACGTTAGAAAGGTTGCATGTTAATATTAGTTTGGATTTGATATTAGTATGGTTAAAGATGGCATAACTTATTTGAGCTGCATCACTATGACATTAAGACCATGTGCAAAAGAATGTAAAACTTTGTTATTTATTCAATTCTTGGTGTGGAAAAAATGCCTCCTTTAGTGTGCACCAGTGTAATTTCTCAAAAAACAGTGTTGTAATCTTTGGAAACAAACCTCACCTTTAAAAATTGAAGCGCAGCCAGGATTAGGCATATTAAAATACAATAAAAAACGTTCTCTGGCTAAAAATTTTGAAAAGAATATAAGCTTTCGGCTGTCGATCTACAGCCTTCCACGGATAAAAACGTCACCTTGCGAAACATCTTTTCCACGGTGTTTTAATCCTAGAATCGAAAGATGTTATTCAGACAGCAAACTTTGCGAAACCTCACCTTGCGAAACATCTTTTCCACGGTGTTTTAATCCTAGAATCGAAAGATGTTATTCAGACAGCAAACTTTGGCAAATAAATCATTGGAAAAAGAAAAAAACCTGAAGTTTCCTTGTCATTTCAATTCTTCCACAACATAACAAATTATGTAGAACTGTTGACTAGTCGTTAGTAGTGTGCCAATTTTTATTTTAAGATTAATTTGGGTTATTTTAAGAATTCCACACCATTCATTTGATAACTTTTTCAGCTGATGAAGGATTAGCAGAATGGTTAGTTTGTTACGTTTGAGCAAGTAAGCTTAAGCAGTTATGCTATTATAAGAATCAATTACTTTTCATAAATCAATAATTTAATTAAGGAAAATGTATCATTAATTGTTATTAGTAGGAAAAGAGTGAAATCCACATTTAACTACAGCTGACGCTCCAGGCAAAATCAGTTACGTTAATTCACAGTAATGCCTGTGTTGTTATCATAATCCACGAAATTTTGGACTATTTTTAAGCTTAATACTTAAGTTTAGGCACGTCAAAGTTCTCCTTAGGGACACATGTATATTTCTGAAGACAAGGCGAGAACCCAAATTTATCAAGTAACTTTTCTTACCTTCACATAGTCCACACTTTTTCTTGCAGTTGACTTTCATCCAATCATTTTCACAGCTTTCAACGGAGTATCGACTACATTCTGGATTATCTTTGCAAACAGCTGAAAATTGATAAGACGACCTCGAACTCAAAATTTGCGCCTGTTTGGTCGGCCATTTTCTTGTTGTGAGATCCAGTCCCTTCAGACTAAATTCGTGATAGGTACGTAATGCGCACACACAGGTTAAGATCATTGGACAAAAGAGCAAGCGTCGGTTGTTCAAAAGGTGGATAACGCTATCCACCGGGTAAATCGCTATCCAGCGGTTGAACGCTAGCAAAGCCAATTGAGTTATCCAGTGGATGGTGATTTATCCAGTGGATAGCGCTATCCACCGAGACTAATAAAATTCGAAGGATGGACCATGCTTCCGTAATTGAAATTTACGAGTAAGAAGTATGCGATGAATTATCAAGAGATACTTACGGCGACAAAATTGGCA
This sequence comes from Montipora capitata, assembly GCA_949126865.1. Lineage (NCBI taxonomy): Eukaryota > Metazoa > Cnidaria > Anthozoa > Scleractinia > Acroporidae > Montipora > Montipora capitata. The sequence continues at coordinate 55,729,143 of OX421446.1, forward strand.
TTTCCTTGGACAATTTAATTGCACCCAAGCGTCGTTACACTGATTTCTCGAATAGCGCGAACATTCCTTCTTGTCATTACACCAAGGAGCTAAAATGTAAGCAAAAATGACACCATTGAGGGTTTATTGGGTTGCCACAGTGCAGATATCATCCCATGGGCTTTACATTCTTGCGGTGATCGACGAATCTCTAAAATCGAGTTCAATCGGGTAGATATATTGAAAACAAATACATTGCCCAAAAGCAAGAAGCGCCGAGCTTTAGATTTTGAACTCCACTGCCTTGTGTTCTTAGATTAAAGAAAATACTTTTGGTTCCCTAGTTAATTTAAACTCTCTCAAGCCTTCTTCACTGGAAACTGAAAAAAAATGGACAGAATCGGACTTGTACAACTAAGAATAAATTTCTTAGTTTAATCTTGCATCTTGTTTTCGACATATGTGCATGATCCCGACACAAGGTAGTTCAGTTTAGGTTTATTCATACTTATTCCAATTATATTGCTTTAAGAAAAACGACGAAGAAAAAAAAAGATTACATGAAGACTAGATAATGTTTTTGAAATGTATGTGTTAATTACGTATACTCTTAATAAAAAGGTTCGTAGTGGCCAAAGGAGCAGAGCTTTCTAGTTTGCATAGAGTCAGTTACAGATATATCTTCATTGGAATGATCATTTTTTTCGATCTGCAGAACACAACCAAATTCTTCACTTACCCGGGTGGAATGTAATTCCCATTAGTTAACCCGTTCTCCTACACACCCACTCCCTACCTTCTGGTATCTCCAAGACTGTGGTTCCATGTTCCATTGAAGCCTTCAAATGCGTCTTACCAGGTCCTGTTATCTTCAACTGTGCCCTGTTTTCATCCTCGGCCTTAATTTTTCCGGGAAGTTTAACCACAATGGTCTCCACCATGGGAGCCTTGTTGTCCGATTTTTCAGCCAAAGAGAGTTTTCCGTTCTCGCCTTTGATGTTCACAACCACAGGTTTTCGTGACGTTTCTAGCGACTTTGTAACCTCTGTTGGTACAGTGACACTGAGCTCGGTGTATGGTTTTCCTTCTGAGAGTTGATTTGGTGCAGTCATTCCATACTCTGTGCCTGCAAGAAAGACAAAAACAATTATAACATTGAGTGAAAATATTATTCGAGGAATATGACAGGTTTCGGGCAACAAGGTACGAGAATGGAGGAGCGTACTTCGATTCGAAGAGCGGCAGGGGTATTTTACAGAAGCCGAACGCTGAATACCAAACGCCGAACGTTATAAAAATTGTATTTGACGGTAATAACTGTACACATACGCAACAAAAACTAAAAGCTAACCATTTTAGAAATCGGCGCTTACACCTAATTGCTGCAGAAATGCACTACCATAATTGAAAGCTGACCATTCGGCGTTCGGCGTTCTGCAAAGTACCCCTGCTCTTCGAGGAGCTTGAAACAAAGCACCAATGGCGCGACCATTTAAGTAATCTAGGGCCAGTTTCCCACGTCTTGAAAATTTGAAATCTAGAGCACCCTAAAGACTTCAAAATCCTATTTTAAACTTTCTCTCGAGATAGTTCTTGAGAAATCAAAAAAAAAAATTATAAAAAGGCATCAGTCATTCTGCAAAATTTCTATTTTATCCTTGGAACTGGGAGGTCAAAAGCCACCTCTTCTCCCCACTATCCTCATCTCCGCCGACTGTTAGGTGAGCATGTAATTTTAACTAAAAACAGGAAAACAAAAAAGACAAAAATGTTCTAATAAAGTGGGAGAACTTGAAGCTTTTTTAGGTGTTAAACTCATTTAACTCTCGAACTCGGAGCGATTTCAATTCAGATTTCGGGAATAACAACAATCTCGACCCCAGAGCTCTTATCTTGACTGAGGGAGAGAAGAGCTCTGGGGAACCCTGAAACAGAGTTTCTGCTCATTGGTTTCAAAAGCGTCTCTAATTGGTGCATTCATGTTAGCACAAGGAATGAGCAAGCGCAGTAAGATTCAAATAGCCAATTTTTGGCTAAAAGAACCCTACGGCGCATGTTCTCCTAAATGGAGTTTCCCAGAGCCTTCCGTCGATCTGAAGTTCTGGTGACGAGAATGGAATGACAACTCAGTGTACTCACCGTTCCCACATATTCGGCATTTCTTGGGACAATTAACTTTGAGCCAGTCCCCGTGGCAATTGTCCTCTGTGTAATTCACGCAAGCCGGATCGTCGTTACACCATGATTCTACGAAAAATAAAATCAAGTAAAATCTATACCAATATACTGATTGTTCTGGTTAAAATTGATTTTGCAACTTTAGATCTTTTGATTCTTTTAGAAGCTTTGGAAATACGAACCTCACAATTCCATGCAACTTAGGGTTAAACACTAGTATATATCGGGACATAAAGATTTTGTTTAACGTCT
>OX421446.1:55736551-55756551 GCA_949126865.1 Montipora capitata
AATCATAAACGCCGATCTGTGAACCGGAAGTGGTTCTTTCGGCAACCGGAAGCACGTGTTCTACAAAGTTTTCTGTCTTGTTATATAAGTTATAAGAAGGCGCTCCTTCAATCGGAAGGGAGATTTCCGGGTAAATTGTCTCGTTTGCGATTTCTTTAGTAGCTGCGAAGGGCGTGGCACTCTGGTACTCCACCTTGGGGTAGGTGTAATTACGATGTTGCACCAATTTAGAAGTGTCCGGAACTGTTGTAGGAGACTCCTCCCAACCCACTAAGGGGTTAACTGTCGGTTGTGGTGCGATGTATTCTGCCACTCTTTCAGTTGGTTTGGGCGCCGATGCAACTATGAGTAAAATAAGAATATTACCTTAATGTAGATGCGATAATACCTTTGTGTATCTGTCTTTTTGTAGTTCATTAGCACTTTCGTTTTTCCCGCTCATTGTTCATTAGTTCTTTCGTTTGCTTAGCCTTTGTCATAGGTTTTTGTTCATTAGTTTCCCTTGTATCCTTAGATTCTTTACACTTGTTACTTTTAATTTTGCATAATACCATATATATCGGTATCTTGTAATTTTTGGACAATTGTTTCTCACTTTCGTTCTTAGTTTGTTCGAGTTAAGTTTTTCATGGTAATTTTAGTTCGCCTGTCAAGTCTGTCGTCACATTCGTCTTGTAAGTATTTGTCGTTTATTTCAGTGGTCGTCTTCTCTATTTCATCGCCTAATAAATACTCTTTTTTTTTTCACTTACCTCGCGTACTCGTTTTTAAATAAATACATCCCTAAAGTGCAAACGAGTTTGAGTTATTTGCGTCTGCGACGACACCTATGATAACTCAAATTTCTTTGGCATGCTAAGAGTGAACTTTTGCTGCTTAAAATGTTAAATTGGGTGAATGCATTAGACCCAGGTCCCTCCCCACGAGCTTCATTCACATTCCACCGCTAACACCGATGATAGAAATCAACAATCGCTAAATTGTAGTTTTCAGCGATCGCAACTATTGTAGCGATGATATAGAAACCAGCATTAATGGACAACAATAATCTAAACGGTGTATAGTCAGCCGCAGTAAAGAGAGGCCGGATGAAGAGGACGCCAATTCGATTCGAAGTTTATTCCCTATTTTTACCATACCCATAGACCTTATTCATAAATGGAGGTCAATTTATAATTCTTTTGTCAAAGTGCAAATTAGCCTACCAAGCCTCGATGCCATACCATGACTTGAAAAGAATTCTTGCTCTAAAATGAGGCTTGGTAGGCTAATTTGCACGTGGACAAAAGAATTATAAATGTGACCGCCATTTATGAATAAGGTCTATAATACAGTTTGGGGGTTATTTGCATTAAAACGATGGATATCCAGCTCAATCAAGCATGACACAGTCCCTAAAGTATATAAATTGTATTATTTTCATGTAAAGAACCCCCCAAAACGTATTACATTATGGATGGGAAATAAGGAATGGGAGACCTTCACCTCATTTCGTACTACGACGAATAAGAATGGGATTTTTCACATTTCAGTCACCCCTTGCTTGTGGGATCAGAAAAAGCTAACCGAAACCGGATCTGAAATCAAAAATCTTGCTAATTCTTTCTTGCTGTAAGTTTTGGTAACAAATCGAACTCACCGTTGCCACAGTAACCACAGAGTTTTGGACAGTTAAGAGTTATCCATTCATCTAAGTCGCAATGGTCTTTCCCATACATTGCGCATGCGTTTTCATCCTTACACCACGAATCTGCCGAGACAAAATCAGTCGAAGTCAATTGGGAAAAAAAAAGGCTCGATACAATCTGGTTTTCTTATTGATAGCGTTCATTCGCTTATCCAACCCTAGTTTAGAGCTTATTTAGGAAAGATAACATACCAGCTCTCGTGAGATGCAATGTGTATGGATTGATATCTGCCCGAAAAATAGCAACAACAAATCTGAAGCTTTAAAGATAGCTTAAAGCAGCTGCTACATAACGTAATGTGTGATAATCTGCATTAGCAGAAATTGCTATTTTGGTGCCAATTAGCAGAGGCCTGGTTAAGAGAGGCAATGCGCTTGCAGTGCTACCAGATCGCGGTTTTTATTTTGCGACCATTAAAGTGAGTGAGGCATTATACGGTCAGCCTTCGTCGAGTGCACAAGTCCAGTTTCGTTTATTGTTATATCTCGCTGAAGAAATTTTTTATGCCTTCGTTAGGCTGTATATGATAGCTTTTATTTAAATTGTAAATGTTTTTTTTCAGTAAGAATACCCCAGAACCCTAAGGGTAGCACCATTTCCTCGGTCGGGGATACACTTTCCCCGGTTTTTTCCACACGCTGGTTTTTAGGGGTTTTCATGTCCGACTCTTGATAATAGAGTTGATGTATAAATGTTTTTGTTCCTATTCCAATGCCGGATTAGCTGGCTCAGACGCCCATATATCATCTAGCTCGAGTGTCCGGTTGAGTAGTGGAGTCAAAATACCTAAATTTAGATGTTGTCGTGGAAAGTGCATGCTATAGCTATTATTTTCCACGAGTTGGTACGTTTTCTCAAAACTCGCTGTTGACGAAGTAAATTGAACAAATGCATTTTTCATGATAAACTTTGTTCATCGTTTGTCTATGAAGCCAGAAACTTAGCTTTGAATGAAACGTTCTCCGCTCCTGTGGGCAATTTTTTTGGAAACTACTGTAGTTCTTAAAGCATTTCCTAAACCGCAAATGTCTGTATGGAGTTGACAACACATGCGTTGATTAGACAAGAGAAAAAACTCCCATCTTTTAAAGTTAAGTTTAAATCTAACAGCGCGTTCGATTGACCCTGCCGGAATAAGAATATGTGGAGTGATGGTTAAAAAGGTATGTTTGGCGTGTTTCGAAGCAGCAAGGATAATAAAAATATGTTTAAAATAGCATTTTAGCAGATGTTTGACAATTTTAATGTGAATCTCCGTAAAAACGAAGGATTTCTAACTTATGTTCCATGTATTCCTTTTCTGGAATACGGTCAATCGAACGCACCCTAGTTGATAACATATTGATGACTTTGACTTTAGGGTTTTGTCTCGCCCTCCCCATCTTACCCCTCTTAGGAAGTAAGGAAAGCCTTGAGGAGCAAAGGAGCAACTCAGGGATGGGGCGGTGGTGGGAACACTCTCCTCCCACCAACGTGACCCTGGTCCAATAGACCTTTTTACAGTCATCTGCTTAGTTACCTGGCCTTTAAATGAAAGTGAGGCTGGGGTTGACCTTGTTGTGATAATCCCCCCCCCCCCCCCTGCTTTTCTTATGTTCATGAAGTTGCTCTCATGCTAATTAGTTGGAATTTACATAAGAAAACCAGTGAGGTTTCTATCAAAACTAGGTCAACTCTAGCCTCACTTTCATTCATAGGCCAGGTAACTAAGCACACAACTGTGAAATCGTCTATTTCCAGACTCGGCGCCGAATGTGGGTTGAATTTATTGACCCGCTACTGTGGGTACTCTGGTTCTCCTCTCTCCTCAAAAACCAATGTGTGATTTAGAGCAAAGGTAATTAGCGAATTACTTTGGTTTTGCATTACTTCACTCAGTGATGGGTTCAAAGTTCTCGCGCCCCTTTTTCAACCAATCAGAAGTGAAACCAAAACCAATCGTGGCTCGCGCGTGCACATTTTCCCGCGCTTTGCGTCGGCTACGTGTAATTACTTCAAGTTTTGATTGGTTTGGCGGATTGTCTCCGTCCTTTTTGATAGGCCAATGTCAATGAATTACTTTGGGTTTGGTTTTACGACACTCATTTGAAAACCGCTCTAATAGTATTAATTTTATTTGATTCAATCTATGCAGCTTTAAACATTGTCGCTTGAAAATAAAGGTCTATTATAATTATTTTTGTTATTATTATTGAGTGAGGGCCGCGTATCTTAGCGTGCAATTTGTTAATGGATATCATGAGACTGTCTCAGAAGGACTTCCTCCTTCCCGCCAACGTAAAAATGGTCATCTTTTGATAAAACAACTTCACGCGGGACGATTGCGAGGTCTACATTCGGAAAAGAGAAGACGAAGCGATAGAGACGTATTGTAGTCAAATTTGGAACCACCGATTAAGTACATAGCATACACCGTTGGAAAGGCAAGCTTTTGCCATTTCTATAGATACCGTTTATCACCCCAGACAGTGGATATACTTCCTTGCTCATCGAAGGGACACCATTTTGTCTGTTTCATTATTGCAGCATCAATTAATCAATCTGTTTATTTCGTTAGTTTTTTTCACTTTCCCCCGTTTAAAACTTCAAGTTAATGATCAGAATACTTTTGAAGTCTGCTTGTTTCTCACTTAAAATACATAACCTTTTCTACTTGATTACAGTAACAATTCACTGAAGTGATAATTTAACCTGTTGTTTTTTCGATAACATAGGCAAAATCTTAGGCACAAATAAAGAAACTCACAAACATCATTTGAAAAGAAAGACTGGCAATCTTTTTCTTTTTTCATTTTCTGTCGACAATTGGTTGTGATTCAGAGCAAACTAATTATTATCTGGAAAGTTTCCCTTGGTTTCAAAATATGGCGTATTCAAAAGACATCTAAAATAATACATATTCATAACAGTGGCTATTTGGTGTCAAAAGCAGCTAGTGTTAAGCAGGTAGACGCTAATTGATGTTACGCTTAACTGCTCGAGTAACTGATGCAATCAAGCATATATTTATGACGTACATAAACTAGGTCGACGTCTTTACACAACATTATTTTGACAGATCATAATAGCTGCATGAGCGTACCCTCCAAAAATGTTCACAACGGCTTTATTTCGAAAATCTCTATAAAGCAAGATATCTTTCTAATTGAGTTTTGATTCGAAAATCTTAGAAATGTTTTTTTTCTGGTGGCAATATATGCTTCTTGTACCAAACCAGTTCTTTTTTGTCTTTAAAGTATTTTTTCATAAAATATTTAAGAATCGGCGGGAAAGCAAAAAGATGTCAAAAATTTTTTAAATAGCTAACTAGAAAGTGACTAAGTTTTTTATATGTAGAGGAAAAGATGGTTTGAGCATGCAGTTTCTCCATGTTATAGGATAATAAATACTCAAATTTGAATTTTCTTGTAAAAGTTTGCGTCAAGGTAGTTGAACGCATAAGAGAGCCGACAGCTCAACTCCTTATGCGCTCAAACGTCTCCTTTGTAACTTGAATAACTCGAACAAATTTTCCCCCGTTTGTAAAATAATAAAATCGAGATTTCAATCATTCCTTCAGGATCAAAGCGCTGATTTCATCATGAATAAGCCAAACTATAGCATAACTTTGTAGCAATCAAGGTTTTTATATCACCAAATCACTGTTTATCTTACCGTCAGAGGCTGTAAGGGCTTGTAAAAAGTAAAGTAAGGCGAAAACATTTCTCCAAATGTGAAAATCCATTGCTAGTTGCTTTTGTCCTTACGGGCCGTTGCTTCTCCACGGTCGAGAAAAATGGCGACGATGTTATCACTTGCGCCTTTTTCCTCGTCGGTGCCCAATTCTTGTTCCTAAAAAGAAAATGGCCTCATCAGTTCTCGTTGACTCGTTGCAAAGATGCCTTTCCGGTGAGTTAGTATCCCAAGGGTACATAAAATAAACAGGGGAATAATTTTTGTTAAAGTTGTAATTTCTGAAGCCGTCCCGTTGGGGTTCTCTCACTACCAGTTCACTTGAATGGTGCTATATTGATTAATTTAAAGTTTGCCCAACCTGCTGTATTTTAAGAGAGTCAGTTTACCTTTTGGAAGAGTACCAGGAGAGATTTCAATTTTTTGACAACCTAGCCACAAATCGCTACTAAAGATACGCGAAGTCCGTCAGCTAGTACAAAGCCATTATACTAGTTGACTCGAGTATTGCTTGCCAATGTGTTGTTTTTAGCTCCGGGGGTGGTTAGAGTAAAGGCTTATTTCATGACGATTAAAATGCCATGAAGACGTATTGATTCGAAATTGACTTTTAAGACTTTTCAAAATTTCTCATATTTTCTTAACTTTAGTTTTTCAATTTAATGTGAAACTTTCTTGTCCTTTAGTCTTGCCGCTAAGATTAATTGGTCGGTCAGTATGTCACCCAGGAGTAAGAATTTCCTATCATTTAGTTTAAGACAACTAAGAAATATACTTGATGAAAACAGATCTAACTCTTACCTTGGAGAGCAGCCTTTAGCAAAAATTATTGTAGTTTCCTGCTATGTTATAACCAAGTGTAAATTCACCCCCATTTTGCTTTGCCGCTCAACGACATTTCTTTTCCCGGCATATAAGCCAGCGATAATTGATTCTTTTGTTAACAAAGATGCGAGCCGAGGTTGACGCATGCGTATTTGGCTCGCCACGTATATAATCAAAGAAGGCACCGATTGTTTGCGTCTGCGCAGTGTGTTCTTACTGTGATGTTACTGGTCAACCAATTAGAAGAATAGAATATTTCTGGTAGTGTCACGGCTTGTGAATGGACCGGAAGTCCGAACAGGCAGTCATCATTGGACCGGTTTGTAGATGCATTTGATATCTTTTCCAAGGGATTTCCCAAAGACGTTGAATCCGGCCAGAAAAAAAAAATCTAGCTTCGATACTCGTTTTAAAAGATTCCCTTGATATGATCCATTCTATTTGCATAAGATTGCAAGTGGACCAAATTTACAGTTATAGCTCGAGAAGCCATATTCACTGATTTGGAATCTGGAGGATTCATATCTTCAGGGATACGGTACATGATTTTCGAGTCACATTTTAGTGCTGCAAAACTTTTAGTGTATTTTCTTACAATTAAGAAATTTACTCTAACGAGTTTAAAATAAAATAAGTTTGAGTTACTTTGGGATTCTTAAGTTGGCGCTTGTAAGTGAAAAGTCTTCGCAGGAGGCCATAGACTTCGACAAACAACTCTAACGATCGCCAGCTAGAATTTCGATTTGTCTGCAAAGTCATGTTTGCTAATTAATATAAGAGAAAGATCAAAGATGAAAGATCACGAAGAGAGACAACTATGGTATTGTTTGTATGTATGGTCTCTCAGTGTCGACAGGTTTCTATTTACTCAGAACAATCGCATATTAAAGTGAATTAAGAGTTTATTTTACAAAATTAAGTTAAACATTTTGTTCTTTTTAAGACTGTTTTTTCATGGTTTATCATTGCTTCTATAAATCGCCTGTAAAAAGGAAAAATTAACTAACGTTCGCTCTTTCTTTTACAAAAGCTTTTATTCAAATGAGCACGCTTCAGTGTTAAATTTCGCCACGAAATAAAGGCCGAAAGGTCATCAAGTTTCATGGTTTACTAAGAACAACTTTAAAGCGGTGCCACAAAAGCTCAGCTCAGTTAATGTGATCATAAGGGTATCAAAACCAGATTCGGCCATTTTCGTACCGACGACGCTAATTTCCGTTTCGTGAACGGTAGATGCCATTTTAAGTAACTAGGCCTTTCGTCATAAATTAGACCTAAAGTGGTTGAAATTGCATCTAAATGTCATTGTTTTATCCACGGATGTAAGTCTAAGCACGCATTTTTATTCAGTTAGCTTTCAATGAATTCAGTTAGGGTGAGCTTCATTTAATTGCTTTAAAATTGCAATTTTTGGAGTGGTTATCTCGTTAGTCTAGTTGTTAAGTGCGTTTGCTCTTCAGCCATTGAACCGAGTGCGACATTGTTCATCCATCTGTTTAGTAAAGTTCTTGCAAACGACAAACTTAACAGTGAAAATTGTTCTAAGTGTCGTTCAAACGGAAATATGCACCAACGACACAGAGTGCGTTCCAGTCTCACTCTTCCATCTCTCACTCACCCCAGACCTTTCAGCGTTGGATGGGGCGCAGCAAATGCGAATGGTCTACAGTTCAGGGGCCGGTTCCTGAAACGTGTAATAATTCTATTCCGGGGATAAATGTGCCGGTCTAAGGCAGGGTTATCTGCCTATAAATGTGCCGTAATAAGGCAGATAACCCTGCCTTAGTCCGGCACATTTATCCCTAGAATAGAGTTTTTACACCTACGAACTGACCCTAGGACATCAGTCAAACAGATACATCGAGAAATGGATGTAATTAGCTACGCACCAAGTTTGATAAGCGTCATTCACAAAGTGTCTCCTTTCTCTCCACTCCAAAATCAGCATCCCTTGTGTCAAGGAATACAGACAATTAACGTTACAACTAGTCTCCTGCCTCCTAAACTATGCTCCTCAATTGAAGATAAACAACTACATTTACCGGGCCTAACCTTAAATGCTAACCCAAGCACTTATCTTTGGCGTAAGTGACTACAACTGATATTTTCAAATTGACTGAAAGTGTTGACAAATTCCATGTTAGATAATACACCTAAACTTCTATCCGCCCCCCCCTCCCCCCCCCCCCCCCCCCCGCTTGACAGAAGGGTATTTCAGTAATGGGGCAGACTGGTGCTTCCAGTTTTAAAAATGTGCTGATTCTAGTCGTCTGCTTACTGGCCGTTGCAGGAATTCGCCTTTGGAGCCCATTAAAAGACAAGTAGCAATAACTTCTAGCTGAGGGTGGCTTATCGCTCGAAAAGAGGGGACCACCCTGTGATGTGAGCTCTTTCCTCAAACTAATCTTTCAAACTTTCATAAAGTGTTTCTTTATTTTAAATTGTGTTAACAAAATGAAATATAACTCTTTAGTTTATTATAATTGCAGTGCAGTTATCGTCTGATGCTTGTTCGAACTTGTTCGGATCACGGCTTCTGTTATAGTCACACAGGCATAACAAACCACGATTGCGAACTGGGTTATGTTTTACTGAAAGCACTAATGTGCACATTTACTGAAAGCACTAAAAAGAGACCAATTTGAAATCACTTCATCTTTATGTCTTTATTAAAGTAATTCCAACACAGAGGTTTAATCCTCGAGAATTCGATGATGTTCTTTTTATTTGTGAAAACTTTCATGCACGGACAGAAATTGAACTCCTACGATTTTTTGATAAAGGGTCGGAAAGTCAAGAACAAATTTGAGAATACTCTGACGATGCGTTTGAATGCAACCGAAAACAAATCAGTAACTCTGAAAACAGAAAAAAACAGCAAACACTAACATTTGTGTCCAATATAATAACTGCAAAAAACTCATTCATGTGTCTACGTCACAAATAGACCATTTCCGAGTTCATGTCTGCCTCCTCTTCAAAGCGAGTCTAAGTGCGAAGTTTTTGTGATGGTAATTAGTTCTACTTTACATATGAATGAAAACTAATTTTCATAACAAAAACTTTGCACTTAGACTCGCGTTGAAGAGGAGGCAGACATGAACTCGAAAGTGGCCTATTGTCTCCAGAGCCCAACAGGGCGAGGGTAAAAGGTGTGACACATTGTGACGCGTACACAATTTATCGTAAATCCTGCTGATCAGTAACATTTATCACAGTTCCCTGCAATTGTATGACTTTACGACGACCAAGCAGCAATGAGAAGGAATTTTTCACAGGACGCGGCCAGTATAAAATGGTCTAGTACAAGAGGATTTTATGGAAATTGTTGAATACTTCTAGTCAGTTTCCTATTTATTTGTTCCCGCGAAACACTGTCCGACAGAAATAAAATATGTTTGTTCCGATCTGGAGACAAATGGCATGACCAAGCCCGTCAAACGTAATAAGACCTTCCTTGCTCTCCAGCATTTTGGAACTCTTGCTCGCTCGAATAATAACCCTCCTGCCCGTTGGTATTCTGGGCTAGCGTTGCCCAATATTGTTGGCTAGCGGTGTCATAGCCCGGAGAGTTATCCGTCGCATATGTGTCTCCTTGCCTTGAATAGCCTTGTTGATCAGTGTAGTAAGGAGCCTGCGTTGGGCTGGAGTTTTCGTACGGGTAATAATATTTATTCCCTTGGTAATCGTTATCGTATGTCTGGTTTCCCGTTTGGTTTGCCACCTCTAACCAAAAAAAAAAAAAAAACAAAAACAAAAATTAAAAGCAATGATTTCGATTTCCTCTGCAACTAGAGCGACGAGGTGGCACAAGTCTGCGGAATGGTATGCGGTGACTTGAGGACTGAACAATTCATGCAGAATGTAATGTATGGAGAGCGACTGAGACAAATGATTCAAATCGGACATTTTTAGAGTACATTAAGTGTCGCCCATCAACAATTAATTAGAGCTAACTACTTTTCGTGTACTTTTTCTCTCTGTTAAATGAATTCTTCCACTTCTCGTGTATCTGTTTCGTTCAACCTAGCTGAAAAATCTCTGGGAACGAATTTGCGTTTTATTAGCTCCCTTATGAGATAACGCAAGTCACATATCTCTCCCCATGGGCCTTAATCGAAAAACCTTAAATAACAATAACCACAACCAGCTTTTCTGACCCCGCGAGAGACTGAGCACCCCCAGCAAACCATTGTTTTAACGAAAACCGCTGGTCAGCAACCTGGTTCTGGTTATTGCTGTTTAAGGTCTTCCGCCTTAATCGCTCTGCGGCCATGTTGAGTCCCGAGGGATTGAAACTTATTTTGCCCACCGAAACTCGTTCCCAAACATTTCAACTCGAGGCTCGGGGTACGAAATCTAATGTCTATGGCCAACATGGCCGCCGTGCGAATAAGGCCCATTCCGCAACTTTAGGCCACTTTATACAAGACTGGCAGGATTTCAAATTGCTTCTCATCAAACGCAACATAACACAAACTCAGGCCCATTTCAACCGTACAGTTTTGTGTGTGGTCAATTATTCAATTCCACTATCATAAAAGAATACCATTTTGCTGAAGGATTGTATATATTTTGGCTCTTCACTTGCCCAAAATAAGAAGGGAAAGCTTAAAAGTTGCCGATAATGCAACAGTAGTGTTCAATTATTTGCTTAAAAGGCGAATAAATGCTCATGGGCTATCGAAATTTAAAGTAGAGCTCCAAAATCGAACAAGTCCTCAACATTGCCCAGCGCACGCACTGCACAGCCCTACATCCAATGCTGAGCGCTTCAGTCTCAGATGTACGCATATACGCGTTGATGTCGCTATTTCCAATTGATCTCTACATATTCTTTAAAGCCTTTGGGCTGGGCTTACACAGGCAACCACTACACTGCATTTCAAAACTGAGGTATTCGAAGAAGAACCTCTTTGGAAAACAGTGGACAACCAACAAAATAATTCAAACCCACATTTAGCGCCGAGTCCAGCCACGCAGCTGAAAAGCAAGGCTTTTTACACTTCGTGTAAATAAATGAAGATTATTGTCTAAAAGCAAAATCTCAGAAGATTTACCATTGGTTCTGTTTAGCGTCTCGTTAGCTTTGCCCAACCAGGACTCCGTTGTCGTAATATTGTGGTTTGGATTAATCTCTGTCGTAGTAACTTCGTGAACAGCCTGGCCAGGTGCTTGACGGGGAACCTGGGTCGCTTCGGGGTTAATAATGGTCTGAGATATCGGAAATGGCTGTTGGCTTGGTTGACCGGGTGCCTGACCTGGGACCTGGGTCTCTCCGGGCTTAACAATTGTTGGCTGTTGGCTTGGCTGTGCACCTTGGGGTGTCTGTGGTGCAGGCTGAGGCGCTAAAGGCGGAGTGGCACCAGCTGGGTAGGTAATCGAGGGGTATGGAGGCTTCGCAACTACTTGCTGTCCTGGTGCTGCAGGCTTAAAACAATTAATATTTTCACTCCAAGTCAGTTTCCCGCGAGCTCGAGTGGAGAAAATCCTAGATTAAAATCTGCATGTAGCATGTTGTTTGGAAATTTTAATTTTTACCTTGAAAGACCTTGTTGTACTTTGAGTCTCTTTGACCCTTGGTGGAAGCCCTTTACAGGGCTTGAAATTAGCGAAAAAATCGAGTCGCAATTTTGAGACAAGCTACGAAAATGTAGTCTCAATTTCGCAAAATTTAGTCGCAAAATTGTCGCGCTGCATTGTGTTGTCAGTGGCGTAGCAAAACAAAGTATGAGCCCACAATACTTGTGTTGAAAGAAACCGCTGAAAATGGCGAATGATATCAAAGGAATGGATGGAGTTGTGCATGTAACATCGCAGCGAAATTACGCTACAATTAAGCTAACTTCATATTGAAAGAAAACTCAAGGCGAGAAACAAAATAAATTTTGTCATTTCTTCATTTAATTTAGTAAAAAGAGCAGCAAAGTGGCAACTGCTAACCCTTTTGCTGCGACTTCTCCAGACATTATTGTCGCAAAGGGAAAAAAATCAGTAGCAAGTGCGATTCTATTGGTCGCAATTTCAAGCTCTGCTTTACCAGTAGACTTCAGTCGTCTCGCCTTTTTTATACACCTAGTAATTCTTACTTTGATTTCCTCGCGAAATCAAACCTTTTTAGCCACTCATAAGCCAGCCTGCGCGCATGCGTAACTGCCGGTATTGTTGGCGCAAGAGGCAAATTAACCAGCGGAGAAGCCGCGCGGAGAATGGGGCGGAACGCTGTGAAATATTCTCCGCGTCAACAATATCGCCAGTACGCAGGCTACTCATAAGCCTTACATGATTAGCTCTTTCCCTTGGGTTTGAGAACGGTTTCCCATGCGCACTGAGTCCTATTGTTACCCTTTTCATAAGCGTTGAAATTCCAATCAACTGTTTCGTTGCTTTACCACCGACAATCACGCTTGCTTCGACATTTAGTGGATCGAAATAAGCCAATCGCAACAACTGATTGTGACCCATTAAGTCATTCAGCTACATTTATGTAAGGCAACGAAAAACGAACTGAACGAAACACTCGATTGTAATTTGAATTTCAGAGCCGTCAAGGTCATGAAAAGCGCAGTAGAAACTTATTACAAAAATTTGGTTTTATCAACGGAGTTGATAATGTAAATTGGCCACCGTACAGAGATTCTAAAAGCTGACGTTTCGAGCGTTAGCCCTTCGTCAGAGCGAATCGACGACTCATTCATGGATTCGCTCTGACGAAGGGCTAACGCTCAAAACGTCAGCTTTTAGAATCTCTGTACGGTGGCCAATTTACATTATCAACTCCGTTGATAAAACCAAATTTTTGTATGCTACTTCCCCACCGACGCAGCACCACAGTTTCTTTAGAAACTACCCCTTCATTCAGAAACTTATTAGCTTGGTTTATGAATCTATGAAGACCCTGTAGGGGTCTTCATCTTTCTTCCGGTTATGACTGGTTATGACTTTTTCGCCCTAAAAATGGCAGACAAGACTAGCCGGACTTTTTAAAACTTTTTAAACCTTAGTGCTTCTTTGTTTTACTCTTCATAGCTCATTCGCGAGGGGTTCCGGCATAAATCGTAGCGTCATACGAGGCCATAAAATATTAAAAGCTCAATTGAGTTTGTGTGACACCAAAGCTGAAGAGGATCGAAGTGAGATGATGAGGAACCTGCGTGGTCCGACGGTACGAAGAAGTTGCTGTCGCGTCAACCCTCTCCTATCATCGTAGCGGATTCTTACGAAGGTAAACTTTGTAAACTTCCGATAAAAAACTGAAAACTGAGTTTTCTTCACAAAGCAAATGTTGTCAAATCCTCGAGTTAAGCCGGATGTTTGGACTTGATTCATTTCGTATTTAAAAAGTCAGAGTTCACGACACCGTACATGTACTCAGTCTTACCTGTCCAGAAACGACTGGTGGCTGAGAAGGAGCACCTACCGCGACCGACGCCCCTGGGCTTGGATTTATTACCACGTTACTCGCCTGAGAAATCACCACAGCAGGAGTACCTGGGGCTCTTGAAGGCACAGAAGTACCAGTGACAGGAGAAGGAACTGGCATTGGAGATTGTGCAGATACACCAGCAACAGGTGAAGGAGCTTGCGCAGGAGTAACAGTATTGGGAGGTTGTGCAGGAACCCCAGCAAGCGGGGACGCAGTTGGGATCGGAGCCACTGGAGCAGCCGTTTGCGCAGGAACGCCAGCAACAGGGAAAGGAGCTTGTGCAGGAGCAATGCTTTTAGGAGGTTGTACAGGAACACCGGCAACCGGGGACGAGGCTGGAATCGGAGCCACCATACTAGAAGTTTGAGTTGGAATACCAGCAACAGGAAAAGGAAATTGTGCTGGAACAGCGGCAGTCGTAGATTGTCCGGGAACAACAGCACTTGATGCAGGAGTTGGTACGGGTGATGGTAAAACACCAATGGAACTAGCATTCAAAGGGAGTATGGGACCAGATGGTTGAACACCAACAGAATTAGCAGACATCGTCCCATTTGATGCCGGAGACGCCAAAACAGGGGTTTTTGGGGCAAGAGGTTGGATGCCAGTGCTTTCATTTGTAGGTGCTATAGCAGGCGCGACCGGTGAACTCGCTGGCAAAGGTGTTGTCGTATTACCGGCGGCCTTTGTAGCACCTGGCTCCGCTATCCCCTTCATGGCATTGAGGACGGCCTGATTGGTAATGTTTTCCATAGTTTGAAGGGGATATTCTTCGGTATTTTTTCGTCCATTCTTCTTCTTAAAACGTAAAGCTTTTAATGAATCTCCTTTATCTGCAGAGATAAATTAGACGAAGTAAATACAAATATAACAAGTTATAAGGAATGCGTCTTTGTTTTAAGGTGATTACCTACAATAGGGCGCCTGTTTTGACCTCGGAATTTTACAAACAACTTGAAACAAGATGCTTGTTAAATTAAAGCGCAATATTTTGCTTGGTATGCATTTCAAAAACAAAAAAGACCAAAGGCCGAACGGCGCATTAGATTCGGGAGAACGCGATCCATGCCCTTGGAAGGCTCCCTCCGTGTTCTCTTTGAAAACGCCTTCCCTTGCCACGTTTCGCTCACGTGACAAGCGACCATGTTGGATTTCTAAACCAAGACGAAATTCGTTTCTACAAGTTAGTTTGTCCAAAATGCCGTCGTTCTAACACTGCTCAGCCGTTTTTGGGAGAGTCTGCTAAATAATCAACTTCAGTTCTTGGAGGATATTTGCCTAAAGCATAATTTGTATATTCAACGATTTCAGTCTATTTGCGTCATTCATGAAATGAGTATTACCAATACAATCTCCCCAGATTCTGTCTCGGTCGAAATCACTTGTCAGTGCGCACCACGGATTGTCATGGTCTTGATAAGTGCAGGTAAAGTAATTAACTCCATGATAGTTGAACGGAAAAGTGCAGCATCCCCCATTGCCATTTCCACCTTTCGTCCAAACGCCACAGGAATATCCTGTAGAGAACATATATTAGGTAGGAGTTTAAGCCAGCTGAAAGCGTATTTCGTGGGAAGCGCGCGAGAGAGTTTATCAGGGCCAGTTTTGAATTTTACTGTACAAGTTGTACGGTACAATTTGTACAGTAAAATTCAAAACTATGCCACATTACGCTGCGTTGGCCCTAAACTAATATAGTTTCTGTGATCTACAGTGCAATTATACGCAAACGTCTAGGTCGTTCATCCTCCAAACATCATCAGATCTTTCATCAAGTGATGGTTGGTTTGTTGGAGTGAAACTGATAAACGTGAAGTCTTCCGAATACGAGCTGCCATTATCGTTACAGGTCTTAAGGATTTTAAGAGGAGTAACGAAACAGTTTTGAATTATCAAGGGTTCCAACTCTTTAACTTAATGTTAACTGTAATATTGTTTTTTAAACTTCTGTAGCCAATTTAAAATGGTATTTTGTAACTAAATTAACAAGAATCCCTAAGTTTAAAAAACGAGCAGCAGTGTTATAGAATTTACAACTAGCTAGCACCAGAGCTTGGATATGCACAAAGCAGTGAAACTGTCCATTTAATTACTAAATGTGGCAAGAAGTTTGGCCTACCCAAATAGCTGTGAGGCTAATTGAGTGGACAGCTCAAAGACTATTCACAAGGTTATAAACAAAAAATTAGAACGATATAATTTTTAATTTTTTAGTTTGGATAAAAGACTCTATACGTTTAATCAAGGAAATTAGAAAAGGGATTTGTACAGACCGTCTTGCGTTTCTGGTGAACATTCAGGGCAGCATTTCCACTTCCTCTTTGTAGGCCTTTCACAATTTAAATCCGGGCATTCTATTTTGGAACATTTCACGTGACCACTCTTGCATCGGCACTCGGGAATGCAGGGTCCTGGGGACCACGCGTCACCATGACGATGAAGTTTTCCTTCGTAAAGACAATCTATAAGAATATTGATAATTTCCCTTAAGATGCCATGATCTTTGGACGTTTTTCAGTGGAGCTAGTCGGATGAATACCTGTCCTTATGATCTATCATTTATCACAGATATTTGTAATATAATAATATTACGTACAACCTACTCCTTTTAAGAGAGTTTCAATCTCCCTTCTTTTGGTCTAAATTTAGCAAACTGTGAGCTCTTTCACTGAAAATCGCGTTGGCTCCGTGGGTGTCCATTTACTTTGGGCGTGAGTTATAGTGTTTCTTTCCTTTAAAATAATAAAACCTCGCTTTGAATAGTTTTAACTGAACTGTAACACTTTTAAGTTTGTTGAAGCCAACTCCGTTGCCCCGCAATTCTTCTCGATTCCATCCGTAGCTACGCCGGCACCTTTGATGGGCTTCGTTGTTCACTAAGGCCGTTTCGTCAGTTTTCCTTTCGGTTAGATTGCAACAAGCCTCAGGTGTAGCTTGAGTGCAAGAACCTTTTCATTTGCAAATAATCTACGTCGCATTGGTTTCTACATCTATATCTACATGTTCCAGCACTCGGCAAAGTCCCTTTTTGACTTATGCATGGCTGTTTCTGCTAAGGTGGCCTCATACACCATAAGCCTCTTTAGAGACATCACTGCCAAGCCGGCCACTTCTGCTGGAGAAAACAGGACAGCCATTACACCGAGGACTCCATCCCCTTCTCTTCTCGACTAGTGTGTGGGTTCTTTGACGTCCCACAGGGAACTTATCCAACTGTTAGAGTATAAAATTGGCCCGGTCACCATATTATGAAACATAAGGGATGTCTGATGGAAGACATATGAAGTTCCTGACTGAACGTCCGATATTAAAAAAAAATCCATGGCAAAGGTTGTTGCATGTATGGAGCAAATTAAGATTAAGTGAAGAAGACTGATGGAAAAAGTAAAAGAAACGATTCTTTCAATGCTGGGTTATTTTCACACCTCTTCACATCTCCTTACGTTGTTTCATAAACTGCTACTGAAGATGAACGTCACAGGTAATGTTTGTCTCAATTCTTAACTTACTTTAATTACCTTTCTTGTGTGTCGCACTGTGTTCAGGTATTCTTATTGTAATAAACGTGGATTTAGTTTCCTTTTTTTGGCTTGATGAAACTGCAAATTAAACGAAAAATTTAGACCAACAGGTATTTCCTATGAAAGCGATGTACTATCACAAACAGGTGGCATGAGACAAAAAGTCAAGAAACCGTGGTATTGATTATGACAAATTCCCTCGCAGAACTAAATTCCCTTCTACACTAACACTCAATCTTAATCTTTCAATGATTTCATAACTAAAAGGTAACTACACAAAGCATTTGCTGCTATAACTACCGGCAAAAACAAAACAAACTACAAGGCATTTGTATCCATAACAAGTTTTACCGATAATTATCACTTTTTTCCGAATATTGTTTCTTTTTGTTATGTCTCAAATAACGTCATTTAAGATCGATGCACACTAATATGACAATAAAAGCACTCCCGGTTTTTAATCAACAATCTCTTCGTGGAGATGTTTCGAACGATTATTTCAATACACAGTGATTCGGATAATCGAAGGTGAATCCGATGAAATCAGTGCTCTAAAATTGTAAATCGTAACAGTATATTGTTTGCCATAAGCAAAGTGTTTAGAACTTACCATCTTGGTCTTTGATGTGCTTAAAATGCTTTTTTCCTTCAGTAAATAATACAAACACAAGCAGAACGAGGAAGCGACGCAGTTCCAACTTATGAAACAAATTTGGCATTTTTAGGTACTTTGGTCTCTCAGCCCTGTCGGAACAGTTTTGTGGTCACGTGACTTGGAAGAGACGACTGGGCTTCGTTAATGTCATTCCTTATTTATTACGCATGGCTGCGTAATGTTTTTTCGATTAAAACAATATGCCAATCTGCAACTACCATTTTTAAAGCTACATTTAAAGTGGCTCAAACCAGTTTCAACAATTGAAGGAAACGTTCTTATTAGAAGGATTGAAAATTCAACACTTTATCACTTAACAGCAATGCTATGGTACCATATCAAACACCAATTTTTGCTGAAAAAGATTCGGTCATTTTTGTGACCTAACAAGTTACCGTGGCAACAGGAAAGCCCTGTAAAAACACCCCATATTTTGGCTTAAACTGCTCATATCTCAAAAACGAACTGTGTGCCCCCCATTTTTTTATTTCTGAAATGTAATTAGCATAATTATCAGAATGAAACTTTCTGCAAAGTTTGGAAAAATTCTGTGGAGCAGCTTCAGAGCCACCTTAAGCAATTAACAATTTTAATGTTGTTCTGAGACCGCTCCACAGGATCTTTAAAACTTCGCAGAGAGTTTTATTTTGGCCTGCTGATCACATTTGTGCAATAAAAAATTGGGGTCACTAAATTCGTTTTACAGATATGAGCAACCAAAGCCAAAATATAGGGTGTTTTTACAGGCTGTCCCGTTGCCAAGGTAACTTGTTTCGTCACAAAAATGACTGCATCTTGTTCAGCACTAATTGATGTTTTACATGTTACTATAATATTGCTGTTACGTGCGGTGATAAAGTTTTGTAGTGTCAATCCTTTTGATAACAAGGTCTCTTGAAAGTATTTTACCGGTTTGAGCCACCTTAAGGAGGCTCGAAATAGTTTCTCCCTTTTTCAAACAAATAAACATATTCTGCCCTTAGATACAGTTAGGGCAATCATATCAAGACGAAATTTGGCCAGGGTATTAAGTACCTATCGTAGATTTCTCACATTATGTTTTCCTTCAAAATAATGTTACCATGGCAACGATATTAGGCATTTCTTTGAGCCTTAAAATCAACATATGTTGTCCTTTTTGAAGAAACGGGACGGTGAAATTTTCCCATTCAGCGTTACCAGATAATGTTAGAAATACTCTCTAAAATATTTAAAATTCAACAAAATCTGTAGGTCAGTTTTTCAGAAAAATAAGTTTTTTTGAATTTTGTCTCTAATTTTTTTTTTTACCTACAGAATTTTTTTAAATTTGAAAGACAAATGGTTTAAATTAATCTAAGCTAACATGCAAAAAATGAAAAAAATTCACCGACCAGAAGCAGAGATATAAACGAGTAAAGTTGCAAAATCAGGAAAAATTAGGGGGTTACAAGATCAGCATTTACGCATGCGTCACCCGCTCATTCGAGTCCGCGCGCGAGTGGAGCTACAGGTCAACACAAACGGATTTAAGTGACTATTAAACCGTTTAAGTAGAATTTTCGTAGTTTTCGTGAATAGGAGATGTCTATTTATATTCCATGTATATAGGAATTGGAGAAAGGTAAGCGAAATTAGCGGTATTTGTTTATTTCTGGTGACCCATTTGAATCATGAGCTGACGCAAGCAGCTTACGAATTGCGTGTGTGGCTTACGCGCGCGCGCTCAGCTGAAAACCCATTCGAGCCTCCTTAAGTTAAGCCTCGGACTACCTAGTGACCAGAGTCCATTACCTAGACTAAGAATCTGATATCAAGCTTAAGAGGCTATTTTGAAACCAATTAAGTTTTGCGGGGAAATAAACAATAGACCAAACCCGCTAACTTAATGTTGTACCCAGCCAATTCTAATCTCCCGAGGTTAACGTTCTTTGCGTGTTGTATTTGCATTATAATTAAGCATGCTCATTTAAATGATATGAAAATACCCAGAACAAAACCGTTTTTTCCCAAAGGGTTTGAGTTGGGTACATCATTGAGTTTAGCTGATTTGATCTATTGTTTATTTTCCCGCAAAACTTGGTTTAAAGAGAGACACTTTCCTGACGCTGATGGAGACGAGGCCAATTTGGGTAAATCTTTCTCTTGAGTGGATGGACTCTTAACTTGCTTGTAAAATGTAAATGTAAATGCTTTGTGTAGTCGGATGTCGATGGAGTTTTATTCTGGTTATT
>OX421446.1:55766551-55781551 GCA_949126865.1 Montipora capitata
CGCCAAAATAAGGAAGTACTAGAGATAATTGAAGAGTCAAGAGTAAGAATCTGGTATCAGGTTTCTCCCCTTCAGCGTCAGAAGAGTGTCTATGTTTAAACCAAGTTTTGCGGGAAATAAACAATAGACCAATCGGCTTATTCGATGTTGTACTCAATTCAAATCTACCAGGGTTAAGATTCTTTGCGTATTGTATTTGCATTATGATGTAGCATTCACATTTAAATAATGTTGTCATACCTGGAAGAAAAGGTTTTATTCCCAAAGGGTTTGAATTGGGTACAATATTGAGTTAGCTGATTTGGTCTATTGCTTATTTTCCGGCAAAACTTGGTTTGAAAATACACACCAATTGGATAAATCTTACTCTTTGTTGATAGATCCCTGATATTGTTAGTAGATCTAAACGTCAGCATGCAAATCTTTCTTATGGTGCAGTACTTAACTTTATCACTCATTTGATGAAAGCAAATTTTCAAATTTTCAGTGAAAACTTATACTCAAGTCAGAGAACACAGCTGAGGAAGCCTTCCATGTTGCATAACCCACCCCTGGATTTAAAAATAGGTAAAGACTTGTTTCCATATCTCAAAGTGCCCTTGGACGTGAGGTGCCTGGGAATGAAATTAAATCACTGGAATCGGAATGCTAACAGTGAAGCCTAAATATTGTTTTAGGCCTAATTAGGCCTAAGGTTAGCATTTCTAAGGGGTTTGGGCTTTTTCAATAGTTACATTCTAACCTCAGTCTCCATTTTACACTGACCGATTCCAGTGATTTCATTTCATTTCCAGGCACCTCACGTCCAAGGGCACTTTGAGATTTGGAACCAAGTCTTTACCTTAATAATAACTTTGATACTTTCCCAGGAAGCTCCACTCACCTGAAAGTCGTTTTTAGGGAGGTACTTCATTCGATCGAATTAAATTTAGATGTTGGTTTTTGAGGAGAGAGGGAAAACTGGAGAACCCGGGTAAAAACCTGTGTAGTCGTTCTAGCGCTGGAGCAGTAATTGGCGACACTGTAAAGTTAACTTAAAATTAACAAATAACGCAAATCAGGGAAAGTGTTGGATTTTGAGGAGAGAGGAAACCGGAGTACCTGGAGAAATATCTCTCGGAGCAGAGAAAAGACCCACAACAAACTTAACCCACATATGGCCACGAGTTTGGAATCGAACCCAGGCCATATCGGTGGGAAAGGTTAAGTTTATACAAACGTTGGCCGTGTAGCACTTATATTTTAAACAGAATAAACTGAAGAGAGTGTAGTGTAACGTGAAGTGCTATATTTCTATCCCATATGAACCATGTGAGCGTTAGCCCTACTGATGGAACTGGGCCCACACAAGGACAGAGAAAAACTCTGACCAGGGTGGGAACTGAACCCACGACCTTCGGGTTAGATCTCCGCCGCTCTACCGACTGAGCTACAAGGTCAGACGGGAGCAGGCCGTGGGAACTGAAGATGTTAAAGTCACGGCAATTAACATGTACAAGTACAAGGAAAGGTTACGTTATACAAACGTTGGCCGTGTAGCACTTATATTTTAAACAGAATAAACTGAAGAGAGTGTAGTGTAACGTGAAGTGCTGTATTTCTATCCCGTATGAACCATGTGAGCGTTAGCCCTAACCCGAAGGTCGTGGGTTCAATTCCCACCCTAGTCAGAGTTTTTCTCTGTCCTTGTGTGGGCCCAGTTCTATCAGTAGGGCTAACGCTCACATGGTTCATGTGGGATAGAAATACAGCACTTCACGTTACACTACACTTTCTTCAGTTAATTCTGTTTAAAATATAAGTGCTACAAGGCCAACGTTTGTATAAACGTAACTTTTCCTTGTACTTGTACATGTTAATTGCCGTGACTTTAACATCTTCAGTTCCCACGGCCTGCTCCCGTCTGACCTTGTAGCTCAGTCGGTAGAGCGGCGGAGATCTAACCCGAAGGTCGTGGGTTCAATTCCTGCCCTGGTCAGAGTTTTTCTCTGTCCTTGTGTGGGCCCAGTTCCATCAGTAGGGCTAACGCTCACTCTTAATCTAATCGTCTCTAATAGTGGAAGGATATCTAACAACACGAATGTGGTAGAGTCAATACAAGATAAATAGGAAAACGTCTTACTTCCGGTTGCCATCGGTGGCTCAAAAACGCCTCGTGCTTAGGCTTCGTATTTTCTTCCGGTCTTACCTATATTCTTCACCTTCATGACATGAACGCCCTGCGCGTCTGGGGTATTTTTTATCACTTTGATAGTGTGATCAGGTCTAGGTGCCCCTGCGGCGATTTGCTGCTGGCCTGTGCGTAACTCAATCATGCCTGGTCCTTGCATAGTAATGGCTACACTGTGAGCGTTGAGCTTTGCGTTCATTTTATTGTTCTTGTCAAACTTGTGAAGATTCATGTTGTAAACATTGACATTCTTTGGGGGCCCTGCGGGCGCTTGACCGTCTCCGAATTGTTGGTATTCCTGTGGTTGGAGTGGCTCGTTTATCTGACTGATTCGGTGCACATGAGCTATGGAAAAAATGTAGGGATACAAATAAAGCTGACTCAACTTGGCGTTATGACTAGTTTTGTGTACGGTGCATAGTTATTAAACAATCAGACCACTCAGTTTCCCTTCCCAATCAGATAGCCGGACATCAGAAGCAAAAAGTCCTAAACGACAAACACGAGAATCGACTCGAAACGAACGCTATATTATAACAAAAGGAATATCGTTCCAGGACATCATTCCCAGAATCTTTCACGAATGCAAACTTGCAATGGTTTGGCGAAAATACTTGTATCAATATTTTATGATTGTAAACAGGTTTCACAGGTGATCAGGTCATAAGTCTTGATCCTAAAAATTAGAAAATAGCCAAAGCGATAAGCCCTTCTGGTACTTCGCATCTTTTCTTTAATTTGATTTAGATATTTGCATCGTTTTAAACCTTGAAAAAAAATCCTTCAGTTTGTGTGACTCGGAAGGCACTGCACTGATGAGACGCTACTGGAAACTATATGTTCCACGAAAAGCCTGGCCGAGAATATACCGTATTGTGGACCTGTAGATATTAAGAGTGGTAATAAAAGAGTTCTCGGCAGAATGAACACAAGAGTCACACAATAAGATGCAACATATGAACTACCAATATTATCACAAGCTAGAATTCAGTATTTCACAAAATAAAGTTGTTTTTGCAAAGATTGCCAATAACTTATGAGTAAATACCACATTTCCCACTGGCTAAGGCAACCCATGTTAACTACAAAGAATTTGCCAACATTTCAATTGTTACCTTTGTGAACAACACTTCATTTTAAATTGATCTTGCTACTGGTACCTTTCGCTTTCAATGTGTAATCTAGAACTGACATGTAGATTGAAAAGGTGTTGAAACATAGCCGGCCGAATGGATCGAAGAAACGTTTCTTCATAAAAACAAAAACATAAGCATAAATTTCCTTAAATTGAAAGAACAACGTGTTGCCATCTGAATGAAAATTCAAAAGTTAAATAAAATCCGTAGAGATGTTCTTGAAGCCCCGAGTCGTTTATTTCCGTAATTTTTTCTTAGTTGTTGCATATTTGTAGGCCAAAAAAGATTGTATTAAACGAACCACTACCACTGAAGTGCCGTTAGTCCCGTTAGGACAATTCTCCCGTTCAGAAGCGAATTAATCATTTTTCAGAAATTCTTCTTTCTTTCTTTTGTTATTAACTGACAATTTTAAAAAGGCAGTTGACAGTGTATAGTATTCATACTGACAGGAAACCGTAAGGTAGTTTAAACTCATCGCAATTAAAGTTGTTGAACTGTGTGATTTTCCACGAACCTTTCTTGTGTTTATGGCGACGGGGTCTTCCTTGAATCGAAATCGCCAGCGAAATCAGCAGAATGGTGACAAATGGAGACATCATCGACACCGCCTGAGCGTTGCGTCCAGTATTTTACTGTATCAACTTGGAAAGTAGAACAATACCTTTAGTTTCCCAGTGGGAAACTTACCAGTCAACTGTAGCCACGCTTGACCCCACAGTTGGCTCGTTGGGTTCACTTCGATTAAAACCACCACCTGAATTGCTTAGATGGTAACGTGAGATCATTGTAAAAATGACAAGTGGACTTATCAAGGAAAACTTGCTAGTGTAAATGAAGCTTAAGCCAGCTATTGTAACCACTATGTCAGTGTTTCTAGTGAGCATGTAGGAAATACCTGTACCGCTCAGTTCCTGTGTGATTTTAGCTGACTTGTTTTGTAGCCAAGAAAGGGTGAACAGTTTCGTCTAGTATATAAACGTAAATACTTTATCACCAGACTTTCCATGGCTAATAACTGAACCCTGTTAAGTTGGTTTTTCCTATTGCGTGTACGGCTTTGATTTAAAGTTCAGTTGCCATTTGGGATATGAGCAACAAGTACGGCACGCCCTTCTTTCTTTCTACGGACGGATTTTGGAGGGGCAACAAATATCATGTGATCCATCATTTATTTGACAGCAAAATATTGCGACAGAGCATTTCTAAACTCAATTCAAGATAAAAAGCTAAATACTGAGGTAAAGTGTTTTGGTTAGATGGTTTAAAACTCCTAAATAGAACTCGTTTTTTTTCTTTTTCTTCTGTATTACGCCTTCTCAGTTCAGTCATTTGTTTTTAGTCCTTTGCCCATTTTCTCGACGTCGAAGTGACTTCGCCAAAGTCAATTTTTCTTCGAATCCACCATTTAGAAACGGACATTTGCATGCAACAACATACGAACTTTGGAATTAGAATGATACATTGACAATGGTTATTAGACCAAATTCGTATTCTCAGTATTGGACTGGAACTAGCTTGTAATGGAGGCTAATGCGAGGGAATATATTAAAAAGTATTTACATTTGAAAAGATTTCCTCGCATTAGCCTCCCTTGCAAGCTAGTTCCCGTCCAATACTGAGAATACGAAGATGGTCAGTTATGACCACTAAAAAGGAAAAAAAGGCAGAATGTTTTTTTTTTTTTTTAAGGCTCTTTTTTTATAATTATTAGAACTGATGGGAAAACCATAGGTTAAGATCAGAATGTATAGTAGATGGTTTTTTGAAGAGTTCCATTGATACGGCGGCAATAAATGATGTAGAAGCGATTCTGCAAACACAACGGAGTTAAGACCCAACTAAAAGACAACAGTGCTGATTACTTAAGGCATTTGGTTGCTAAATTTGGGAGAACCGGTTGTATATCTTGATGATAGACTATGAGGCGACAGTCATGATCCTCATGCAAATCTAGCGCTCCAGCCACTCGACCACGCCTGCTTTATAGCCATCTTCAAAAACACTGGCTGAGACCAAGTTTATAGAGACGGAAATAAAAATTAAAAACTATAAGAAACTAGAAAATAATTACACCCAACACATTAAATACTCTTGGAAGTCAATGTATAAATTGCCTTTTAATATTTTTGTCTTATGATTTAATTAAGGTGTCCTTAAAATACGCTAGATTAAGTACATATCGAAGCGTAATATTGTGGAGTATGTATAAAATGTGATGTAACCCTAACCTTAATCAGCAAGAATTTTCACTGCTCATACAAACAAAGTTCTTTGCTCGCAGGATAACCTAGACTACTCCGCAGCAAGCGCTCGAGTACTAGAGGGATCATGATTTTTCAATAGAGCGCGCGCGCAAAAACGCATGGGCAAAAAGGAGAGGTTACACCTCGCGGCGAGTCTCAATTGTTCCACGCCCGCCCTAAGGACCTCGTTCTCTAAACTCAAGCATCTGCTTTACAAACCATGATTAATCTTTTGAATTAGTGCGTCTATGTGTGCAGACCCCTGCTCCTGTTGACCGTCTATTTGTAAATGTGAACAGAAGGAAGTGTGAAATAAAAGATGTTATCATATGGCCCGTACGGCCCCGCGCACGCTTTCATTGCAAAACTATTGGGAAAATCCCCGTATGAGGGCCGTACGCGATGGCGCGAGCAGGGCCGGAAAAAGCCGTACGGCCCTACTAGGAACACGTACTGCTCCGCGCGATAAAATTTTAGGGGATTTCATCGCTTTTAAACATCCAAGTAATTTATAGCCAGAAAAGCAAATGCAAACAGCATATTAGATCATTTTTGTTTTTTATTTTGTCCTAACTTCTTCTTCTGAGTGCTAATAAATAGTGTAAAGAGCCCATATGATAAAATGCTTATTGACTGAGCTTACGTCGGGCCGGACGGGAGAATATTTGGCCGTCGGTCATGGTGCACGGACCTCGCTGCGCTCGGTCCGTACACCATGACCTCGGGCCAAATATTTTCCCGTCCGGCCCTCCTATCAGTCAATAAGTACAGTTAATTATTTTGACATGATAAAAAGAATTAAGCACTATGCAGCTGTCGTTATCAAAGAATCTTTGCTATACTATGGCTGGTTTGATGTGTTTTTTAGCTTACAAGTTTCTGTGACAGGATTACTGTGCCTTTAGGCATGTGTCAAATAAAACGCGTGGTAAGAGTGGCCATGATATATCACGTGACTTTTGTACTTCTCCAGCAGTATTGCACTAAACCCGAGGGTGAGCTGTCAAAGTTGAACGCTCTTCAACTTTAGATATCACGATTCTTGCGGTGAGCGCTGAACGTAAAGATCGTTCACTGGCTTGGTCCGAATCATGGCTAGCTCTCCAGTCTTAGATCTGCAACTACATCAAGTTGTTAACAATGTGAAATATTTGGGAATTTGCCCTAGTTTGTTGATTATAATCGCTTTTTGCGTAAACAAAATTGGTCGATGTTGTTGAACTGAGAAAATTAAACTTGTTTTAAGACAGCTGAACGTCCGGCGTCACTTAATTTAAAGGAAAAACTACATGAAAACAACAGAAAGCGACTTAGAACAACAACACACAAAACACAACTGATACGTTCACGTCGGGCACAAATAGGGAATTTAAGAAAAAGTGAGTGGCCTCGGCAACGACAATGCCACCGTATTCATAAATGACGGTCAAGAAATTATTCTTTTGTCTTTGTGCTAATCATCCTAACTAGCCTCACTTTGGAACAAAAATTCTTTTGAATTTTTTATCGTGCTTACGAGGCTAGTTAGGATGATTAGCATAAAGACAAAAGAATAATTACTTAGCCACCATTTTTGAATACGGTCTATACAATACTATCATAGACCGCGAGCAGTCTCTCTTTTGCTCTAAAATCGTTGAAACGAAAGCGTACGTTGAACTTTCAAAATGGCTGAAGATGGGTGTCAGAAAATACTGAGCTCTAATCAACACCAGCAGCTTCGGTTCAGCCATTTTGAAAGTTCAGCGTACGCGTTTGTTCGACGATTTTCGTCGCAGTCTAATACTGAATCGCGCTGCTCGAAATTTAGCACATATATTTGCGGTACTCTGCATAATCACCAAATTTGAGGTTCTGAAGCCGCTTGTACCAAGTTAATTGTATGATACACTTTGTGCGACGTGAACGAGATCAATAACCCGACTTACTAAAGTGTATGTATGGTGCAAAGTTATATTTGGATGTGACGTTTTTGTTGACTTCTGAGTCGTAGATCTCAAAATCCCTAATGTCTCATCTGAAAAAAAAAAGCCTCGGGAAATGAAAGACTCAAATTTTGGCTAGCTAACACAAAAAGGGTTGCACGACAGATTTGGCAATGAGGCAGTTTATAGCGTACTCTCGGTTTTCTCATGACGTCAAGGCAACCATTGAATTGACCTATTTTCTTACCAGGGCTCACTTGTTCGAAAGGCGATTAACGTAAACTTTTGGTTCGTGTTTTCAAATTTTTGGTGAAAGTTTCTTTAAATTTCTTATATTTTTGTTTTTCAAGATTGACTTCACCTAATGTAAAGTTTTGTCGAATATCAGCGTTGAATTGGGAGTAGAGAGATAAATTCCTTGGTTAATTTTAATCTGGCATTAGCGTTAATTGGCTTTTGAACACCCGGCTCCTAAACTTCAGTAAAAATAAATTGCCACTGACCACCCAGGTGAAAAGCAAGAAATGTCAACTTGAGCAAGTGGACTTTTCGCTGACCGAGACTTCACACATTGTTTGATATTTCGTTTTGTTGAAGTGTCGTTCAGTCGACCAACATATGGAAAAGGGTATTAGCAGCAAAATTCATCATTTTCTAGAATCTTTAGTTCCTTTCTTCGGAGAACACGCAAGAACACTGAAGAAAGGAATATACAGTCTCCCTGGAAAAGGATAACTTTAAGCCCCGGTTACATGTTCAAACATTGTTATAAAACAATTGTTGAATCAACAATGTTGCAACGTGCAGCATGCATGTCTGATGACATTTGTTCAACATTTTGTGTCGGAAGAATATTTTGATTTCGATTAAACATTTTAACCAACATTCAACATATATTGAAGCGTGTAGGTGCCCTTTCAACGATGTTGTATTGTAAAGACCAATGAGAGTTAAGAGTTAAGGGCCCAGTCTTCAATCACAAAACCTGAGCAATCCAAAATGGCAGAGGTGGAAATTGTGACTAAAAGTGACGTGTTTCCAACAATTCTATGTGCGTATCCGACATTGTTAGAAGCGTTGTTACAAAATGTTGGGACTTGTTCTTCTAACAATGTTACAACGTGTAGCCAAGGCCGATGATTACAAAATTACAAAGACAACCGTGTGTAATTATAAGCGATGCAAATGATATCAGTTTTTGTCTTCGCTTCTACTTTGAACATAGTTTACACTTGAGCCTGCAGTTTGACACCAACCAGTCCTCTATACAGCGGTCCTCAGGGTAGATAACGCATCTGCCGTCATCTGTACATGATTGCGGAACTGTGAAAGAAAAAGAGGGATTCCAAGATTAAGTTAATATATGATACAAATACACGTGCACGTTTGTATAGATGTTCTGCTGTAGTTAACACTAGGCTACAAGGGAAATATGATGAAATAACTATTCATATTTAACGTGCGGGTTATGGACGAAAGTGAGAACTTATCCTCGCACTCATCTCGACAATTGAACTAATTGCCTTTTTAGAGACACCTGAGAAACTCGGGTGGGTTCAACTGGATTCAAACCCATGACCTCTGCAAAGTCGGTGCGATACAACAACTCTGCCAACCGAGCTACGAAGCAACTCAGTTGGAATCAGGCCAATTTGTTGGGTTCGTGTGTTCTCGCAAAACCACTCGATCGATGAAATTTAAGTTAGTTAAAATTAGTAAACTTCCGTGACAGGGAATATTTGGAAAATATTTCGACAGTTGCGAAAGAGATTAGGGCCGGCAGAAAATGGATAGTTTCGGTCACAACAATTTGGCCGTCGCCGAATACATACGCCGAATCTGTACTGAATATCTTGAAACAAACCTGACGGATACACAATTTCAAGAGCGGCCATTTTTCACCAAGAAAAAATTACACTAATCATTAAAACTGCTAGAGAGATTTAACGTCCCCCTTACGTCAACAGGAAACGACAGTCTAATTTTTGTTATTACAGCATGAGAATTTTCTTCTTCTAGGTTGTTTCTCTCTCTCTTTCGAGTTTTCCGATATCTGTACTTATTATTCAACACATTGTGACAATGTCCAAATATGGTCATAGCGCGCTTGATATTCGTTCCTGCGATATACGTAGTTTTGTGTGTAGCGGGAAAAATGGTAGTTTTTCCAGCTTTTTTCCAATAAACGTAGAAATTTGTGCTTTTTCATCAATGTGATGAATAACAAAACAATCATGCTGCTCAATCTTGCGGAATATCGCCTAATTTTAGCCAACTCGGCCTACGGCCTCGTTGGCTAAGTATCGGGCGATATTCCGCGCGATTTCGCAGGATAATTGTTAAATAGAGCGAGTTCCAATCGAGTGTGGTAAAACCAAAACCAAAGCAATTACTTTGGTCATTCAAAAGGACGGAGGCAGTCCGCCAAACCAATCAAAACTCGAAGTAATTACCCGTAGCCGACACAAAGGGCGGGAAAATGTGCACGCGCGAGCCACGACTGGTTTTAGTTTCAATTCTGATTGGTTGAAAAAGTGGCGCGAGAACTTTGATACAATCACTGAGTGAAGTAATGCAAAAACAAAGAAATTCGCTAATTACTTTCGACACTCAATTGAAAACCGCTCTAACAGGCAAGGAATGAGTTCAAGTGGAAAAAAGATTGGCGCCTGAAGTTTCCCGTTTTAAACGCGATCTTCATAAAGCCTTGTGGCAAAAGAGGATGAGTTAAGAGAACGGATCCCCCATTGAACCTCTTCCAATGATGGTTTTTTAGCTAAGCAGCTATTTTTAGAGAGGCACCTGATTGGCCACTTTTAATGACGTAATGGAATTTTAAATATGCGGGGCACTGAGAACTAGAACTTAAAATAGCTTTACGAAGCTAAAAATAGATGTTAAAAAAATATGATGGGGATGGGGATCTGTTCTTTTTACCTCACCCTCTCTTGCTTGTAGTTTGAATTCCGGAAGTCTCCCAGCCAAATATACTTTATAATATATAAAAGCACGAATACTAAATTCTTTCGTCACCTTGGTCATAGGAAGAAACGGCCGCAAAGTTGGGAACCGAACTCTATTTTCACACAAATTTATCCTTTAGTCCCAGTTTACAAGAAAGAAGAGAAGACTTTCTTTCTACAAAAACAATCGAAAACCTGATTCTAAATCAAGCAATTTTAAGCTCATCTACAAGTTCGTTGTGGCGATGAATTGATCACCAAACACCCGTTCCAAGACTATTTACTCACCACTGTTAAATGCTTGTGTGTTGACTGGAGACGGTGTAGAGTTTCGTGCATCAGCAGCGGCTGTTTCCTGAGGAATGCGTTTCATTGATGTGTCTTGTGACACCGATGGCTTTGTCGCATTCCGAGAGATCACCGCTTGTGTTGCATTCTGGGAAGTCAAAGATTGCGTTGCATTCTGGGGGACCGAGGATCGCGTTGCATTCTGAGAGGAAGAATGTGTTTCATTCTGGGTTCCTGTTTCGTCTGTGGCGTCTAGGGAGCTATTTCCTAGATTCAAAGAAAATCAGTAGATGTTACTCATTTTATAAGTAGTTTCGAACAATCATCATGGTTACACAAGTAAAAGTAAATAAAGCAACGCTTAATCGTGACAGAAAGACCACGCTCAATCTTGTAAACTTTTAATTTTTTTTTTCAGTTTTTAATTTCAACAGATTCAAACTGATGACTGCGCTATTTGGTGGCTTGACGTTTAAATGTCACTAGATCCCTCACTCAAGCTCGATAAAAGAAATTCTTCTGATGTTCTTTTAATTTTAGTTATATCTGAGTGAAGAGAGGCTAAAACGGTGTTGCGCATATCGTGGGAGACTGGAGCTGATAAGACATTATGGGACAGTTAACCCACCTCCGTAACAACGGTTGGACGCTCTGCCTATTGAGATATAATAACACCTGGGGAAACAGGTCGTTTATCTACGTAGGTTCTTCACGAACCATGTGTTCTTGTGGTTTGTGGGCTCTACAAAGAGTTAATGAATCAAATAAATGTATATATTTGAAGTGCGGGTTAGAGCGAGTTTCAATCGACTGTCGTAAAACCAAAACGAAAGTAATTACTTTGGCCAATCGATTCTCTACCAACTGAGCTAAGAAGCCACTCTGTTGGAAGCAGGTCAATATAACCCGACTTTCAAACTACCTGTATATGATTTCCTTCATGATTCATTAAGTCATTTCAAGGAAACAAATGACCGGATCCCAACTGTGTGGCTTCATAACTCAGTTGGTAGTGGCATCGCAGAGGGACATGGGTGCGAATCCCGTTGGAGCCACCTGAATAGCCCATTTCCGAGTTGCAGCATGCCTCAGTTTCAAAGCGAGTCCTGGTGCACAACCATTCAAATGGAAATGAGTTGCGTATTCTTATGCAAATCAAACTCATTTCCCTTACAATAGTTGAGCACCAAGACTCACTTCGAAACCGAGACAAACAGCAACTCGGAAATAGCCCATTTGTTAGGTGTCTACATAAAGAGACAAATGCTTAAATTGTCCAGTTAATAGTGCGAGGATCACTTCTCACCTTATGTAAAGAGTGAATGAACTGGATCAACGGTAGGAAATGAAAAATGATGTCGTCAGAACAAGACGCCATACCTGCAGAATAATCTTGTGATCTTTGTTCTGGATTTTCAATCACCGCCTCACCTTTGCTGACCTGCAGCGTCTCCCTGTGATCACCCTCTATTACCTCTACGCTCGGTTTACTACTAAACTTCTTTCCCTTTTCAGGAACATCAATTTCGATATTCTCAATCATCGGCCTGGAGACATTTTGCTTTAGAACCATCAAAGGTTTGACGAAGGCTTTGGTATCGTTGCTCTTTGGAGGCATGATCCGAATTTCTTGAACCTGTGGGACGCCGTCCCTTAGCTTCGGCAGAATTCGGATCGTGTACTTTGCTTGCAGGGGCTTTGGCCCCGAAGCCGGGGCGATCAGATCCGATTGCATGTCGTAAATCGGCGGGGTATCGTTAGCCTTACTCGTAACATTGTTGTCGTCCAGTTCCGTGGCGTTACCTTCCGCGTCTGAGATTAGAAAGGAAGATGGAATATGAATGTCACACAAGAGTTGAAATTCTATGATAGGCTCGATATCAGCTTCATAAACTAAAAGGAATTTGTCTATCTTCAGATTCATTGACGAAAGGCCTTACTTCGAGATTACTAATTTACATTTGTCTCCAGAGCCCCGTTTCTCGAAAGCCCAACAACTGTGATACACTTGTTTTAAAAAACTGGTCTTTTAATGAAGTACTGTTTAATAAACGAGCAGGAGTGTTTTGTCGGGTTTTAAACCGTGAAAAAAAGCCGAGTGGTCTTAGACCTGATAAAACACGACCTGAAGGGCTTCAAAAACGTTCAACAAAAAGTGTGTCCCTCTGGAGTCCGAACAAAGGATTAAATTGCGAGAGGAGAACATTAGCATACAAGAAAAACAACTTATGCCTTATTAGCATGCTTTATATAAGACTGTTCAAATCAGTTATTTAAAAAACTGATTAAAACACTCACAACACGTACACGTCACGTGACATTTTATCGATGACCTGATAGGCTGTTTTACTTATGCATGAATTATTAATCCCTTTTTGAACAAAATTAAAAGCGAAAAGGAAAATCGATGTGAAGTTTCAACAATTAGAAGCGCTTCGGTTTTAAAATAGAGAGGGGATTGTGGCGTACGAACGGAAAGTCTCGGGACTTTTAGACAAATGGGCTGCGGATTCCAGTCTTTCCAGTCTGATCGAATTGTTCAAAGCTCTCTATTTCGCAATCTGTCGACTGTATAACGAATAACAGAGAGCATATAATAGCCAAGTTGAACACTGAGGTTGGCGCAGTGGCAAGCGCACTTTTCTTCCCCTTGTCTATACCTGGTTCGATTCATGGACTGGACGCCGGTAATTGGGTTTAGTTTGTTGGTTCTCTATTTATCTCCGAGATGTTTTTCTCCGGGTACTCCGGTCAAGTTGCTGTCTATTAAAAAACATCCACCGTACTTTACCGTCGCGCGCATGCGTGCAGCTATACGAGGTGGAAGATGGCACATCCCAGAACATTTACAGGTGATTTATTCAATAAAAACACTCACAGCCGGCCGTTACTTAAAAACGTCAAAGCACAGAAATGCAAATCGCTTTCATTACTTCAAAATTTCTGCTTGGACATTTGAAAGAAAAGTTGAAATAATCGGTCAAAAATATTACTTTATATTGAGAACAAAGGAAGTTATCTGAGTTCAGATCGTCTTTAATCCTATAACTTTAATATACTTTGCTTTAATCAAAGCTAAATGGAAATAAAACTGATTTCACTAAAGCAACACCTTTTTACCATATCTATTGTTGCTTTGTTAAGTTAGCCGGAAACCCCTTTTTTTCCATCACAATAAGCCAGCCTTGGTTTTCCTTTAAATGAGTATTAAATATCGCAGGCTTTTATCTTACACAAATAGAGGCAGCCCGACATCGTTTTTCCCGCAATCTATTTCTGATTCTCTTTTCTGTTTATCTGATAAATTATAATGGAAAAACTACCTAGAACAAAATAAAATTAATGCTATTTTATTTAAGTTTAGGGAGACGATTATCGAGACCTGTAAGCCAAATATTTATTTCCGAGTCCCTGTTATTTTGACTTTCAAATGTGAATCAGAATAATTTATATCCAAACTTACCACGAATAAATCTATGGATATTTTTGCCTTCAATCACCGACCAGCAAGCGAGAAAAATGATGAGTTTAAACATGTTTTGAGAAAAATCTGAAAGCTTGTGATGGAGCACAATATTTCCTTCTTGAATCGAATGTGATCCCGCCTACGTAAGGTCAAGAAAATGAAAGTCTTTTTTGTTCAACAGGTGGTCTTTCTGGTCAACGATTTGGGAAACAATATGAATATCAAATTCAGTCTAACTTAAAGACCTGCTTTATGGCTATGCTTGCATTAAGGGAGAGCAGTTTGAAAACAAATAGATGGAGCAAAAATTAACGAGATACAAAGGCGATACCTCCAATAATCTTGGCCTAGAGGGCCGCAGTCTCATCGAGATTCGTTCTTCCGGAACTATTCAAATCGGTGGCCCCTCGACGCAGGGAGTGAGAGCCTTGAAAGTCAACCCATAAACATGTGTGGAACGTAACAAAATCTCTCGTTAGGGCTCGTTCAGTTTTACTTTGAGAACAAAAGGGACGCTGCACACATTCGCCGGTATCATTTCTTTTTATATGCCTCCACCAACATTCTAAATACAAAACCACGCAGCACATGCCTTTGTACACGAGACACAAACGTAATATAAAATGCAGTCATTTCAGTGTCCTCCATGTGGTAGGTTTTCCAAAAAGTCATAGAGTTAGGCCTGAAGACGGAATTTCCGACATGTTACTTGAATATCTGTACATTTGTCTTCCTAAACTAATAAGAGCACGATTCTCCCAAGATAAATGAAAGCAAACGGATTGTGTAGATATAGGCTGCAGAAG
>OX421446.1:55786551-55971551 GCA_949126865.1 Montipora capitata
GGTAATCATATCGTCTTACACTCGGTTCAAACTTACCACATACGACAAGTTGTGAAAGAGATATATATCAGATTACAGTGACGTAGTCAAATGTACCGACAATGCAAAATTCTAGAGTGATTTCAGTGCTGTATGCATTAAAGCGTTATATAACAATATACCTTCACTTTTGGTATTTGATCTCTGCATTGCATCATCTACAACTGCCTTTCCTCTGTTAACTTGTAGCATTTCCTTGTGATCGCCTTCAATCACCTCCACACTCGGTTTTTGGCTAAACTTCGCACCCTTTTTCGGCACGTCGATCTCGATGTTTTCAATCATCGGTTTTGTAATATTTTGCTTCAAAACCATGAGTGGTTTCACATATCCTGAAACACCAGACTTGTTCGGTGGCATAATACGAATTTCCTGCATTTGTGGTACTCCATTCACAAGTTTGGGCTTCACCCGAAGGGTATACTTAGCAACCAAGGGCTTGTCTCCAGGAACGGGTGCGACCAAATCCGACTCCAGCTCGGCGTTTACAAGGTCCTTCACTTCTTTGGGCATAATTTCCTTTGCAGTGGGTGCACTAATCTTATCCTTGGCTGCAAGATAAAGAAGACAAGCTGAACATCAAAATACACTAATCATTTCCAAGATATTGACCAGCAAAGATCTGGAACTCCATGCCCTTGCCATGACAAACATCAGAAATTCGTTAAAATCTACCTTTCGAAAAAAACCTGAACCACGTATTAACAAAAGTAGAGTAGTGTCTATATGTTGAGACCTACGAGATCATCACCATAGAACAAGTTTGTCAACGTATTTCTGAATGCAAATAACATAGCTACCAATATTTCATTCATTAGGTCAGTTTGTAACGACCTAAAATATTAGATTTTTCTGTTGCAAGTCATTATGAGTCCTCTCCCGTCTCGATTAGAATTTCTAAATCCGGTTGGAAGTGAATTTGTCTTTAAGTACATGCTATTTTTATAATAATGCTCAGGCTAAGATTAACCAGGCTAATTTAAAGAACATGCATACTAAGAACACTACCCTGGGTAAGAGTCAGTTAAAAACGTCTTTATTTTGCTCATATGTTTTTTGCTTTTGTGAGTAGTATAAATAAAAGCAAAAGAAATGTAAAACTGTAGTCTAACAGCATGATACTCTGAGGAACAACTCAGTTTGTAGTCCAATTTAGTACACTACGCAACTTTAAAAACATGTTTAAGAACGTTTTTACACTCCATTTGTAAAAAAAATATAAGAACGTTTAACCTCAGCCCAAAGGGGCGTTTAATGTATTATGGGAAGGATACGACCAATAAGACTTTGTAAACTTACAAAATTCTGCTGCTATCTTGTTTTAACATGTTAGTGCATTGTTATCTCCATGGAGGGAGACCATACGTAATGCGCGTGCGTGGCTCCAACAATGTTGGAAGAGCTGGGCAAACGGGGTCAACATTATTGCCCTTCGCTTTGACGATCAGGGAACAAAAGAAATGTTGGGAGTTGTTGGCTCAAAAGTTTGACCAGTTTCAAACTTCGTGCAACAACTCCCAATAGCACGCAAAAACATACATAAGGGTGTGCAAAAAGGTCACAACATGTAACGCCCAATAATGATGGGAGTTGTTGGCCAAAAATGTTGCGGCTATTTGCATGGGGCTTTATAAAAAGAGTTTACTTAAAATCATTAATCAGCAATTAGACCCGTAGCCCGAATGGGCTAATGACCAGTGGCCCTTGAGGGCGAAGGGTCTAATTGTTTTAGTATCACCCAACTAGTCGGACAGAAAAGGCAATAATAAAGTTAGCAAATGCAAGTTGAAGAAATATTTATTTGGGAATAAATAGAAAAAAAGCGTCACGCTTTTCGCTACTCGAGGACTAGTACTAAAAGTCCTCTAGTAGCGTAGCCAATCAAAATGCCGGATTTGCATTAGTCCACTAGTTGGGGGATACTAATTAACAATTAGACCCGTGGCCCTTGAGGGCGAAGGGTCTAATTGTTAATTAGTATCACCCAACTACTCGGACAGAACAAAGTTAGCAAATGCAAGTTGAAGAAATATTTATTTGGAAATAAAACGAAAGAAAGCGTCACGCTTTTCGCTACTCGAGGACTATTACTAATAGTCGTCTAGTAGCGTAGCCAATCAAAATGCAGGATTTGCATAAGTCCACTAGTTGGGTGATACTAATTAAAGGTAGCTCTTGTTCAATGCAATAGGAGACGCGATAAAGTTCAAACATAGTTCAGTCTTACCCTTGCAGAGACCGCATGTCTTGGGACAGTTAATCTCCCACCAGGTGTCATTGCAGTTGGAGTATGCATACGCACAATCCTTATAAATGTCTTCACAGTAAATATTGAACACATAAGGCACTGGAAAACAAGAGCGCAAGACAAGAAGGAATGGTAAGCAGGGCGTGTGCGAAAACTAGAAAAATGAGGGTTCAAAACAACTGAGTGATCACGCAGAGAATATTTGACGTTATCACAACGTCTTCATCAATCGAAGGGTTAATTTCATTATCGGTCACGTGATTGTAAACCACGTGACCATTGTAGATTGCTGTAAGCCGGAAATGTTTTGGATCAGGTTATACTTCCACGGCAGGAAAACAATCTTTTCTGTAACCTGACGGATGTGTGATAAAGTAAATTTGAAGCATGTTTACTTCCGAATCTTATAATCATAATGGCAGTTGTATATCGATGCACGACTCTACGAAACGCTAACTCTGCTTGAAGTCGCTCTAGTTTGCTGAAGAATACGCAATAAAACTAAACACATGAATTGGATGAATTTGGCCACACATTTGGCGTGTTTAATTTGATCCGGGACACTTAATTGTGGCAACACATTAACTCTACAGGATTCCATTGTTCAGCAAAAGTGGGGCTACAATCCAATGTCTGGTGACAGAGGATGGGGAATGTTTTCCTTGCGAGGTACCGACGGTACGAGGGCCAAGGGAAGAAGGGCGAATTGCTGGAGAGAAGTATCTTTTATCCTCGAGGGAACGCGAGGGAACGCCCCCTCTATCTCCAGGGGTGATTCTTGACACAAACCGGGCTTACGGACCATTGCGTGACCGGCATAGCTCGACAGAAATAACATTATGCGTGAACATAATGTTTGGTTAGAAGATGAGAGGAGAGAACACATCCCCATGCCCAATCTATTTTAAGCTTCGCAACATGCTGCGATTTTTGGTCTCGTGCCCATGCATGATCGCGCAGACAATGATAATCAATTAGGTGTCTTCCTTAAAATAGACGCGCATCATGGCCAGGGTTTAAATTTAGATTTTAAAAAAAATTATAATTAGAAAAGGCCCATGCTTGGTGGATGTGTTCTCTCCCCTCGTCCTCTCTTTTTAGACGTCATTCAGAGCGACTCCTACTCACATTGACGCGTTTTCTGAGTAAAGAAAGTGCAGTCGTATCAAAAGTTGTTTGGCTTCACTTCCCGATAAAAATATCTTAAGGAAATCACAGTGAAGAAATTTAAAATGAGAAACTTTGGGGTGTAGGGATGGCGCAGTGGTGAGAGCACTCGCCTGCCACCAAAGTGGCCCAGGTTAGATTCCCAGACTTGGCGTCATCTGTGGGTTGAGTTTGTTGGTTCTCTACTCTGCACCGAGAAGTTTTCTTCCCCTCTCCTCAAAAACCAACAATTGACTTGATTTGCGTTAATTGTTAATTTCAGTTTACAGTGTCCCAATTAGTGCTCCAGCGCTAGAACGACTAGACACTTAAATAAAATTTCTTTCTTTCTTTTTTTAACGTCTTTAACACCACTTACTCGGTGGCGCCTTGGGTAACTTTGGACATGGTTTGCAATCTTCGGGTGGTGGCACTTTCTTGCAACACGTCCAAGGAGTCTGCTCAGCAGCATCGGCATTAGCACTGGTATCCTGGACAACCGACTGGCCTTTTGTGGCGAAATCCATATTACCTGTACCGGACAAAGATACACTTGCACCGTAAGGACTAAAATCTCCGTTCATCTTGGTAGACGCATCCCCACTATCAACGTGAAGTCTGTGTTCAGACTTTGCCGCCTCCTGTGACGATAGGATTGCAGCGGACGGCGGCGGAGAAATGACAGGTGGTGATGTAATGATGAGTAATGACTCTTGAGATTTATCACGATGCAACTCTGATGGTTGTGCAAGTGATTGTTGTTGTGTTTGTGATGCATTCGGCCTGACTGCGGATACGGTTGATGATAGCATTTGTGATGCTTCATGAAGAGCTGGAATCAGCCTTGACACGTGTTCGAGTAGTTTCTCTGCTTTTTGAGTATACGAATGATCTCCCGATTGATTTTGTGCAAGTACTGTCGATGCTTCATTAGATTCCAATGTCTGCGATTGTGATTGAGTTTGTGGGAGGGATTCTAATGCTGCACCTTGAGGCAGTTCTGGTTCATGAGCAAGTGACTGCTGTGATTGTTTTGAATTAGACTCATCGTCATATTCCATTTGTGGCGGTGCCACTAATGGAAGTGATTGCTGCTTTTCTTGTGAATGTGTCTCAGCTGTAGATTGAATTTGCGAAAGCTGATCCGATGCATCTCTGGGGTACTGCCCTAATAAATTTTCAGATGATTTCTGTGGCGTTTCTTGTGAATATGGCTGACCACCAGAGACCGTTTGTGAAGGTGCTTTTGATGAGTTTGACTGACTGATGATGAATATTTGTGTTTCGTTAAGTGATTCAGACTGAGTTTGCGACATGCTATTATCTTCTGTAGGAAAAAAAATATGACGAAATGTAAAATAGCGTTAATTCTTTGTTTAAAATTGTTGCTCGTCCAAATTTGCAACGATATATCAACGAGCTAATCGTAGAGGCACTCCCAGGGGTTTTGGGGAACAAGAAAACATGGCTAATTGGAACTGGGGAACAGGGAAACAATGTCAAAATATTTTAGGGAACAAGGGAACAAAAACAATTTAAAACAAGCAAATATTTAAAGGGAAGAAGGGGACAAAGAAAGTGTGTATCAATATTCCAGGAATAAATTTGTTATGAAAGGTGCGGATGTTTGGAGAGAAAATCGAAAATTGGAGTCAGGCTATCGCGTCCTCCACACAACCTCAAAAATTAGGGGGTATTTACATGAGACCGGGACGAACTCAGACCGGTATGAACTTGTACCGGTATGACATTTTTTCATCCGTTTACATGAAACAGGGACGAAATGCTTTGGTGCCTGGTTTAAGGAAGAAATGATATGTTTTGTCAAATAAATATATGATTGACCCAAAAGCACACAGGCTTGAAATTTCTCGACCCTGTCTGAGGTTTGTTGTCATTTTCATGAGAACGGTACGAATTCAGACCGGTACGAGAATTTCTCGTCTCGGTTACTGGGAGGTCAGGCCGGTCTCATGTAAAAGCATAACAAGACATGTATAGAGATCGATACGAACTCGTACCGTTGTCGAAACAAGAACAGGAAAGAAATGTATTAAGGTGTGAAGGGTACGTGTGGGGCGCGCGGAACGCGCGTGTGGTGTTCTCGTGGACGTCGTCGTCGACTGTCGTCCTTGCTTAATTAAAGAGTCTCTCATGT
Source organism: Montipora capitata (assembly GCA_949126865.1). NCBI lineage: Eukaryota > Metazoa > Cnidaria > Anthozoa > Scleractinia > Acroporidae > Montipora > Montipora capitata. The sequence goes on from OX421446.1 coordinate 55,792,143, forward strand.
CAATGGAAACAAAAATGAGCCCGACCGCTGGGGTGCGTTTTCGTCAAATGTGTCGTATGCCGGTCTAAACTACGGATTAAAATAGAATATATGAGCTCACTACCTGTGGGTGCAGTGCTGTTTTCCGCGCCGTATCCCTGGGTAGAAGCCACTTTAGCAACAGGTGGCGCAAAGCTCGCTTGAGGCGGCTGAGTGTTGTTGGAAGCCAAAGAAACCGATTGGTTTATCAGCTCGATGGTCTTGTTCTGTGTTTGATTTGTTAGTGCTGTTTGGACAGCGTTCCATGGCTGCGCCACCGCCGCCGTCGGTTGTGCAACTTGTGGCACAGAGGGAGCCACAGCAGGGGAAGCAAAGGCTGGCGCAGCTGGTTGAGCTACTGCTGGGGAAGCAGGAGCGACTGCGGGTGCTGCAACACCCCCGGCGGCAACTGGAGCTCCAGTGGCAGCTGCGTCCTGTGAGGCACCGGCTTGCTGCTGATTAGGATCATTTGCTTTTCCTTGGTCGACATAACGCAAATTGACAGGGTGCTTATCGGGAAACAGGAAAAGCCAGTTTCTGTAGTTACCTTTATAATCGAACACATTGTACGAAGTGGTCGGAGGTAGAGTAGTTGGCTTCGGAGCGTAATCATATGGCTTGCTAAGAAAGACGACGTCGCGTCTGTCACCGTCATCTTCACTTCGCCTCTGGATCCTCTTACCTTTGCCAGCGTGTTTGGTGTTGTGTTTCGTTTTGCCAGAGATTCCATGCTTTTTGTCTCCCTTTTTGTAATACAGGACTGCTGGAAGGTTGAGGATGTTGGGACCTACGTATTGCAGTAAGACATTAGTTATTCCATCTTTACGTAATAACAAGCATTTCACCTCACGCTCTGCAATGGAACAAACTAACTGAAAGGGTTTTCGGGAGAGCAGGGATGGCGTAGTGGTGAGAACTCGCGCCTCCCATCAATGTGTCCCGGGTTCGACTTCCGACATGACGTCACAGGGGAGTTGAGTTTGTTGGGTACAACGGTGTACTCCTCTCCTCAAAAACAAATTTTTGATTCGAGTTTGATTTGAGGGCCACAGGGTCACCAGTTGTAAAACTGTTACGTGCTACCCTCTTTAAATGAATTCAATGTTATCGATATAATTTTGAAGCAAAAGTTTTGAGGAAACCGCCTTTTAAGAATAAAATACTTTCGGTTTAATTAATGTCTGTTCCTCGGAAACGCCTTTCATTTTCATTTTATTTTTGGAAGCTTATTGGAATACAGGAAAACGAAACCAAAGTAAAAACAAGCAAGAAGGAAGAGCGCGAACGGCGAACTTATGCTAAACGCGTCCCCGTCTTTGATCACAGTTCAAAACCAAATAAAAGTCTATGATCTCTCGACAGAGCGACCAGGTCCAAGAGAAAGCTATCAATTCATGTCTGGATTACACTCATCAACCTGGGCGATCTTTCGTATTTCACAAGGTTTTGCTTGCGTTCACGACCATGAGTTTACTTATTACGTCACCTTCATATTCACAGAGCCTGCACATTCGTGGACAGTTCAATTGGACCCATTCTGATGCGCAATCCAAGTCACTGTACTTGACACAGTATGAATGATTCTTGCAGAATTTTCCTTTCGGAGCTTGGACAGAATTTGAAAATGTAAAATGAGTACATGCATCGTGAACTTTTTCCCGGAACGTTTCAATGCACTTGGAAATGTGAACAAGAGGCCTAGTGGAAGCAGAACGCTTATAAAATGGCATTATTAAGCTTCTTAATAAATTACAATTGTTAGGGACACGGAAAACTCATTTAATTGTTGGTCGGCTAATTAGATCGTTTTTAGAAAATTATTGTTTAGTACCGAGACCACTTGCTCTAAGTCATGGCGGAAATCTCATTAAAAGATAATGTGGAATGGGGAACGCTTTCTCTCGGTGTCAATCGACTGGATAAATTCAAATCTACGAAAGCAATTTTTTGCGTCTACATTTTTGCATTCTCAGAGAAGGTCACAGATAGGCAACACTCCCCTGCCGGAAGAAGAACTAGTCTTCGTGGAGATTTCCAATGTAAAATTTATGTCGCGCAACTGCCATAAGCTCAAATATTCGTGGAATGCATAATGGCTAAAAACTTTTTATTCTATTCCTCAGATAGTAAGCGTACTGTGATTGGCTAAATTAGCGGACCGTATTCTAAAGTAAGGACCGCGGAATTGTAAATTTTGGCAAAAAATTCTCCAGCAATTTCTTTATGTCGTTTTTGTTACATAAACTTGTAAAACTGTTTCAATCTTGCAAGCAAATATTTCAAACAGCCAAGAAGATTTCGTTTTTTGGATTTTGACAAGACAATCTCTGTGGTAGTTGAATCTTCATCTTGACTTCAACTAGTTTCCTTTCCCCTTCGGCAGATTACCGCGGAGATATAATAAAGATTTCACTAACTTCCTTTCCTTGGTCCGTACTGAAAAATTACGGATCATCTAAATCAACGGGAAAAAACTCGGACCGTAATTTTGCAGTACGGACCTCGGACTCGGTGAATAAGAGGCATAAATTACCGTTAAACTTTTTGCTTCCACTTTTATGGACGCCATGCTTGGGTTTCTTCAGGGCTGCGGAATTGAATACATTTTAAAATTTCACTTCATTACCGACTAGTCCTCGTATATATCACTGTAAACATTTTTTAAAAGGGAGATTAAAGCCTGGTCAACATTTACCCTAACCGTATTGAACAGCGATAGTGAGTCGGCAGTCGAACAATGATATCCCGACGAATTTGCTGCGATAGCATTCTGCAATACAGCCAATGGCGTGTTCCCTGTCCTCCAACTGGTTGTCCTCACACCCAAAATATTTATTTTAGATTTCTTATTGGACGAGTTAGATTTTCATATAATCTCTCCAATAGTACGCACACTGAGATTGGTGAATTGAATGAGCCCTATTCCGACTACCGAACTGTCGTTTCTTTGTTCAATCGATGCCCTTCATGCGTCGCACTCGAACCATGAACTGCATGAAGTGGAAAAAATGCGGACAAAAACTAACAGTGTTGCTCTCTAAGAGGAATTTGTGTAAATAATAGGAGAAGGATATCATTCTTAAAGTATTTAGCTATTGATTTCGAAGGTCATGGACTATTGTGTCAATAGTGCGAAGGAGATCTGCCACACTGAAATGTCGTTTCCGGCTATAACCGTGACTGTCAAAGCAACTTAACAAAGGGCTAAGACAAAGGGTGACTCCTATTCCTTAATATTGGTGCTACAGACGTGAAGTACAATTATTCACTCAGTTAAACCATGTTTCCTTCAAGTTTCTTTTTAAGTCAATAAAACTGTGTGTCCTCCTTTATCACCTGCGTGTTTTCATTGAAAGCGACCAGGTGTTTCTTTTCAGGACCGTAACGTGTATTGATGGGAAGGCCAGTACCCGCTGAGTTGTCCAGATCAGGGCTCGATCAAAACTTATATAGGAAACTTTTCAAACTCTCCTCACCTCTTGAGAGTTGCAGTCTCTGTAGACATCATGCCCGCAGTCTCATCTTTTTCAAAGTCCCTGACCTTAATCATAAGCGCTCACCTTTTTATTTGTCGTTTGTAATTTTTCTTTAAGTTATCTTTACCGTCGACGCCTACGAGAGTTGCAGGTTTTGTTGTTTTCAAGGCGTGAACAGGTGCCAACCGATAGCACTTTTAAACAAACAGGATTTCTTTTCTTCAAATGACGGCTTACATACCCTCCTGAATTATTTAGCTTATTGAACAAACGAAAACGAAACCATTTTGTCGGTGAACAGAACAATAAAATTGCAATACCCTTTATGAAATGCTCGAATAACAAGACCCTTCGCTCCACTGAACGTAGAAAACGGTTCTGCACAGGCCTACGACGAGCCTTTTAAACAAAACCAACAGTCCAGTCTCGATCTTGCTGAAATTTAAATTCTTATTTCTTTTAAAATATGGGCTTTAAAAACAGAAGAAACTAACGCAGTCAATAAATCTGCCAATTGAATTAATGGCATCACACTTCTATTTCATAAGTCGGATAAAAGTCGTATTTACCTTTGGCGTTTGAAAGTCCATGTTGTATTCCAAGGAAAATGATCACAAACAGGACGTTTAGGCCGTATGGCGATCTTGTCAACTTCATGGTTTTCTAAATAAAAGAAGAAAAACAGGTTGAATACTGGTGTTCAAGCTTTGGGGTCTTTCCATCATCTGCAACCTGACAAACTCCTGCCAAATTCTTTTTTATACGTTCATAGTTACATCTGTAAATTCTCTACCCTTTTGCTCTCAATTTAATATATTGCTCCTCTCACAAAGAAAAAGTCAAGTTAGAACAAGGCAGTCAAGTTTCACGAGTAACACGCTGATGAAACATTGCCTGCAACAGCATCCTATAGCCTGTGTAGCAGTATGGGTTTGATCTCTTCAAATGACCCCATTGACAATTTATCAAGTCATTTCTTTACAAGTATCAGAAAGAATTTTCAGCCAGGTATTGTAAGAATAAAAAGATTAAATAGTAATAACGATAAAGTCGCGAAACTTTCCTGACTAAACGCTTTTCTCGTCTGGCAACGTGACTCGAGGCTAGCCTTTGAAATAAGGACACTCCCTAAACGAGACAAGCGTTTCTATGAATTAATTTTTGCTCACCTGTAAATTTTCCTTTTATAAGGAAGACATAAAGAAAATAGCCAACGGCTTCTTTGACTCAATGTTTTGAATTTCAAAAATATGATACGATTTTAAAACAATAATTTCGGTCGCTCTCTTAATGACCACCCTTGTAGATCGAACCCACCTTCCAGCGGCTTCACGCAAAAAGGTATCGAAACGAGGCTCAATATTTTATCCAACTCTTATCAAGAGGACAACCTCTGGATTAGAGAAAAGCAGGCTCAAGCATCTTGTTGTTTCGCACGGAGATCTGGTGACTCCACAGGCATCCCAAGCTCAGGGTGAGGGGAAGCCAACAAAAATACAAGGAGTTGTATGGGAATCCCGATAAAAGACTTGAGAAGACAATTATAAAAAAAATCTTAATTAAAAAGCCTAATCTTATCGCTATTGTGGCAAGCTTCTCTCCTGTGAGGTTTTTTTTTTCCAGATTCAAGGGATTTCGATTCCTCGGTTCTCAACGGGTATAATAAAATCTAAAAGTCGATCCAAACCCAAGTGGTTTTCGGAGGATGGTTGGGAGAGCAATGTTAGACGGTTGAACGCTCATCAAATTCAGCCCTACCCGGGTGCAAGACCTTTTCTTGTGAACGACAACTTTTTTTTATTCCCCTGGGTCCCGACATGACTGCATTAGTCACGCCTTCTTCGTGTTGACAAACTTCAAAAACACATGGAAAAGCGCTTTGAAAGATGACTTTGAAAGCTAAGTGGCTTAGCAACAATGAAAGCGGTGTTGTTCAAACTGAGGAAAAAAAATTATTAGATGGAAGTCATGGTTTGTTTGGGCTTTCATGCTCATGCAGCCTTTATTAGTTTAATTAATATGACAATTTTATGCTGTTCACGATGCTAACTGTATTTATCAAGCCTTCGAGAAATAAAATTTGTTCTCGTATGATATTCTCCAACTACGGATATTTGTGGATTGACTTATTGACGCCAGTGAAATTTTATTATTAGCATCTAAACAAAAAGCAAGCTATCAACGCCCTTTTCCCTATGTTTTTGTAGTTTGTATGTTTTCCCTATGTTTATGTATTTGTAGGAGGTATGACCAATGCAGTCATGTCGGGACCCAGAGAAATAAATTTTTAAAAAAAACATGTTGACAAACAACGGTCTTGCACGGCAGGGTAGGGCACAGTTTGTTGCTAACTAGTGAACAGCGCACACTGCGAATTGTATTATTGCAGTAGGCTTGTATTATTGCAAATGAATGAACGGGGTAGTTTCTAAAGAAACTGTGATGCTGCGTCGGTGGGGCAGTAGTGTACAAAAATTTGGTTTTATCAACGGAGTTGATAATGTAAATTGACCACCATACAGAGATTCTCCGTTGGTAAAACCACATTTTTGTATTATCGCAGTAGGTTTAGGGGTCGATTGCATGAGCCGGGTTTGCCCGGTTAGGTGGGCTGGCTGGTATAGCCGAGATCCCGGCACTTCAGAGAAAAACAACAAAATCAAGTTTGCGATTGCAAGGAAAAATCTCAGCCGAGATCCCGACATTACGATGCCAGGATCGCGGCTAACCGGGCTGCGATTTTGCCATGTAATCGCTTTCACCGGGACAGCCCAGGGCAGGGCCATCGATTTCTAACCTTCATACCTGCACTCCACTTTCCACATATAACATTCTGGCTGGTTTACGTGCAATTTCAGTGTTCTTTTTTTTCCGAGATTCTCTCCCCTCCAAGAGATCTGAAGGGAAGGCTGCAGACAAAGCAGCGAACTTTCGTTCTACGAAGGCCAATAAATCCCCAAGGAAGCAACCTATCCGCTTCAAATCACCAGGAACAGTCCCGTAAATTAATTTCGTCTCTTTTCTGGGCCAATTATCCGCAAATTCGACCGAAACGACTGCACGATCGCTTGCTTCCTATCCCAAACTTGATCGTTTTTGCTTCACCACTCGCCATTAATTAACCGTGAGTTGCACGGGTCAGATACCAGATTCAAATAAGCTGGCTTAGTGGTCACGGCTGCTCAACAAAATTGGGACTTGGGCGGGGAGAGATGGTCAATTCGTCCATATGCAAATCACTACGCAAAGGGGGTACGGTGAGTTAGATTTGACCGGAAAACGCCCAAGTGTGAATCAGTCATTTCAAATTCCGAAGAAATATCCAAGCTGTCGAATTCAGTTAGTTAAACCTCCCTCAGCCAACTGGCCTACAAATATTAGGTATTGATAAAAACAAAAATAGAGGAAGTCGTGACGTCGTTGCTCAATGTGACCATTTGTGTTACATATACGAGTGTTTTAGTTCGCGGTAAAACACTCCTGTCCATATAATAAAAAGCAATAATTTCGTTCTTCTTCACGTTTAGTTAGCTGTCTCACTCCGTGTCCACCCCGACCCAATCAGACTCCAAGCTTAAAAAAAGCCGAGCATTTGATTGGATCGTCTACGAGCATGAAAGAAGATATATTCACTAAACGTGTTGACAATTCTGGGCTTCTTATTGTATATTAACGCTCAAATGTTAGGTCAGTAAGTGCAGAATCAATCTTGTTCACTCATAAAAGGTTTATTGTGCTCAATACAAAGGTTGTACGCAACATAGACCTTCGTGAATTCAAGCATGCAACCCAAGATTTTAGCTGTGCTACTTTAAGAAAGTGTTTCTATCATCAATCGTTCGACTTAGGCAACCCAAATTATTTCGATCAAAAACCAAATTACTGAACAATTTTTTGCAAATCGATTCGTTTTTGTCAGTAACACAAAACAGCTCAAATAATGTCAATAAAATATGCGTATTCATTAGAATGATATCCATTAAAAAGTTATATTTCTGAAGCCTTTTATTTCATCTTTTTTTTTTTTCAGAATTCGTTGGAAAGATGTAAACTGGCTAATTAAAGTTGCCCATTTTTCAAAACATCATGCATCGTTTCGTTTCTCGCGCTCAAAAGCAAACACAACCATGCCGTTCACATCGCGTGTTAGTTTTTTAAGTTCCTGAGGTGAAAAAAAACCTTTTTTTTTCTCACTGATCAATCATTATCTCGTTTTAACTCTTGAGTACTTTCTTGACGTGTTTGTCCTTTTTTGGAGCCTTGCCACTAGTGACTTTTGTCGATTTTTTTTCCTCCACCATCTTTTTGGCTTTCTCTGCCATAATGATTTTCACATCCTTTCCAGGAGCGTCGTCAAATTTAATTGGCTGATGAACCATCTTGGCCATCACAGGCTCACCTCGGGGGTCAGCGTCTATTTTGATTGGTTCTGATGAAGGAAGTGGACTGTCATTTCCTGAAGCTTTCGCGTTGTCGTCTTCGTCCTCGTCTTCGTCTTCTGCACTTCCGGTACTTCCTTGATCCTTGTTATTATACAGTGAAAGAAAAAAGATCAAAACGCTCTATGAGCAAAATCAATTTGCGGAAAAGAAATTCAGGGGCACGGTTAAAGGGAACCTCCACTAAAACAACAAAATAACTTTAAACCGCAGAACATAACGTTTACAATTGGAATTGCTCAATCTTTTTCCAATGAAAGCGTTTGTATTCGAGAAAAATAAATTCCAAAAACGCTTATTTTGGCTTTGCTTGAAATTTGAAAGCCAAAATAAGCGTTTTTGAAATTTATTTTTCTCGAATACAAATGCTTTCATTGGAAAAAAATTGACCAATTCCAATTGTAAACGTTATGTTCTGTGGTTTAAAGTTATTTTGTTGTTTTAGTGGAGGTTCCCTTTAATGACAAACATTGCCTTCTACGGACATACTATGACTTTAAGATTTTACATGCAAAAAATTGCCGCTTAATTCAAAGTTCCTCGTCCTACGGTCTTCCTCTGCGTACAGCAATAAGAACTCATACATAACCCAGCTTGTGAGTATGAGGGACGTTGGTCAACTAGTCTAATACGCCGCGAAAAGGTAACCATTTTAAATCTATAACAAAGACTTGGATTCTTTGAATAACCGACTCAGGGAAACGTGCTGCATTTGTCCTGACACCAACAAAAAGTTGAATTTCTATTCTTCTTGGGAAGACGAGTAAGATACCCTGGGGAAGAAGAACGAGAGAGCCTTGGGAATAAGAATAAGAGACAATCGGGGGAGGAGGGGAGGGGGAGGAATAAGAGAGTGATCCTGCGAAGAAGAATAAAAAACCCTTGGTCTCGACTCACAATACTTAAGAAAGGACCCACCACATGCTGTTCGAAAATAATGGGAAAGGAGGATCCTGGTGTAACGATCTGTTCTTCAAATTTGGAGATGAGTGGTTGTGATTACACATGGACTGACTGTGCCTGATTCTAAACATTACCCCACAGAAGCATTTTAAAAGGAAAATAGTTTGTTGTCTCTTCATTCGATACATCACATTCGAACAGAAAAGATTTGAAATCGCTACCAACCTCAGAGTCATCATCACTGTCGTCATCAATACTCTCATCCTCATTACTTTCGTTTCCCTTTTCCACCACCACCTTAGACTCTTCGCCAGATTCCTCGCTGTCGTCTTCCTCCTCGTCCTTGGGGACTGCCTTTTCAACAGCAGCCTTTTCCGGTTTTAAATGCACTGTTTCTGGTTTGTCATTGGTTTTCACTTGGTTCGTTTTCTTGGGAGTCTCCTCCTTGACTTTCTGAACTTTCACTGCTTTTTTCAGCTCATCTCTTCCTTTTGATGCAATTTTATTCAGAACTTCCTTCACCTTATCGTTGGCTTTCTTCTCGGTCTTGGCTGCAGTCTTTGGTTTCATCACGGGAAAATGCCTCTTTTTTCCCATGACAATGTGAGAATTGCCTTGCCGTTCTTCCAATAAAAAGATAAAAAGTCGCTCGAAAAGAAATTTGCAGATTACATCAAAGCTCTACTTATTTAATTTACTCACTAAAAAACTAACGGTGAAATAATGTCATGCATTTTTTTCCATTTTGGAACGTCTCTCGATTAACTAACAATACTGATGTACATCACTCATAGCTCTCAACAAACGAGCCTTGAGCTGGGCGTTTAATTCAAGATTTAGTTCCCTGTTTGCCACGTTAGGAAAATGGGACAAAGAAATTTAATAATAACTAGACATTAAAAAAAACTCACAAAATGTACGGGCTACTCAAATTAGAGAATTTTGCATCTTTTGATCACGCTAAATATTAATTAAAACGATTTTGAGCATTGAATTCAAACATGGCGTCTTGACAGGATGACATATTCACTTAGTAAGAGTTGCAATCGATTAAAAACGGTTTAGTTGGTTCTAAATAACTAAAATCAGACGAACATTGCATTCAATAGACTTTCATTTCTCAATAGATGGGTATATAAGTTCGATGACTAGTTTGTTGGGCTGTGGGAGATGTCAGGAAGAAGCCATATTTGCTCGAAAAGTGGACCACGATAGAATCAGTTTGTTGCAATTTCGGAAACATGCTCGACTTGAAAGTCCGAGAAAACGCCAAAATGGCCTCTTGTTCTATTATGGATCCTGATGCTATATATAGAATGTTTTCACGTGACGTCTCGACAGCCATGTTGGTGTACCCAAACAATGGAACGGTGGCCAAGTTGGTGTACCCAGATTTAATAGTTACCTCAGTCTGGTGCACCCGACTAATCCTCCGGGAATTGAGCTCTAATGTCGTGCAAACGTTTTCTTTTAAATTTGTTTCGGTTGAAAAACAGGGTTACTAAGCACTCCATACACGAGGTTAATTGTATTAGGGATTTTTAGCAAAGACGACGGCTACAGCAACGAAAACGTTAGTCCAAAATATAACTTTGCGCTATCGCAAGTATTTTGCGATTGATCCGTCTTGTTCACACTGTACAATACAGGCGAACTGTTCTGTAAATGGATCGGTACGAACAGTTTTAAAGTCAAAACTGAAAATGCTTTTTAATTGTTATATGCTCACGTTGTCGTCAAAACCTAAAATTTGGTGATTTCACGTTGTTGTTTTGTGGAGTACGGCAAAGAAATGCACGGAAATTCGTGTTGCACGTGCAGCACGAGCATTTTTCCTTTTTCAACCAATAATATTCTTGCTATGTGGCGTTGCCGTAGCCGTACCCGTCGTCTTTGCTAAAACTCTATATTAACTTACCATAGCCGCAAGCGCTGCATTTGCTTTTACAAGTCTCACGCACCCAGCTAACCATGCAAGCTGTGCTGGCGAATTTCTTACATATTTCTACATCCTGACAGCCAATGAAAACTCCATAAGGAACTGAAAACAACATTTAAAAAAAAAATGACGTGATAAACTTATCGGGGATCATGTGGGTATGCTCGTAAAGAAAATATCAAAATCCCTCCGCTCTAAAAAGGGACAAACCCTACGTTTTTTTAAGGACGGTTCCTACAAATTCAAAGATATTTTTGCGCTCTTTATGAACATACGGGAAAAGCAGATCTTAAAAAGTGTTATTGAAATCCAAAAAGAGAAAATTGGGGGTAACCAACAATATTTGTAAAAAGCTTTAAAATTCCAAGCAATGTTTGTGGGTCCCTTCCAAACTGAAGCTAAATTACCTCTGAAAAATACATAGTTATCCCCAATTTTATTTTTGGATACCAAGAGCGCTTACTAAGTTCTTCTTTCTCCGCACAATTTTAACAGCGCAAAAATATCCCTGTATTAGTAAGCACCACCAATAGAAAACCCGAGTATCTCGAGATGCGCGAAACGTATGTTCAATAACAATTGTAGGCACCGTGCATAAGTCAGTTGCTTTACCTCGCAGTTAGAGGAGCCTCGTAGGACGTACGTCAACAAACTAGTTTTTCAACCAAGGATTGCACTCTTCGAAACGTCTCCCTTGAAATACCTTTTCGTAGCTAATTTATCCTAGTATCGACTTACTTAATTAATCTCTTAATTCTTAACTAGTACTTCAGTCTCTTTCCCGCAAGGCGTTCTTCGTCCTAAATTAGTTGTTCCCCTGAGTTGGATAACTCTTAATTAAAGGGATCCGTAATGACAGCACTTTCTTGTTATATGTGAGTTGGGTTTATCATTATACGTACACTATATTCCTAGAATTTTATCCCTGTGGCAGCCCAGCCAGTCATGTAACAACTACTGTAGTAACAGATATTGGAGTATTAACCTTGGCGTTCCCTGAAATTTTCCAAACAGCTTACCGTCGCACAACTTGCAGCTCTTCCTACAATTCTTCTGGGTCCAAACATCTCTGCATTGTCCGGTTACGAAGTAGTTTTTGCAGTAAGGCTGGTAATCTTCGCATGGAAAAAGTTTCTCTAATTGAATAGAAAGAATGGATGAATAAATATCTGTGTGATAGTTCAAGCAAAAAGATGGGTGAGCCTTTGTCAGGAAGCCGAAAAACTCAAATTCACTATTTGTTTCTAGCAGGAGCCCATGAGTAGGAGCCTCCATATGCACTATATCCTTGAGTCAACTTTTGCCCGTATCTTTCTATTTTTAGAACCAACCCTTCAGCAGGAGACTGACATTTACATTAATTTACATCAATTCGCCCAATTTGCGTACATTGTTTTTGCTATTTTTGTCTTCGTTAGACAATGAATTTATTCTGATTGGCTATTTTAAACAGCGCGTGCAGTGCCGAACAACTCATAGAGAGATACGGGCAAAGGTTGACTCATAGGGCTTGTATGGGGGAGGCAAGCTCCTACTGATGGGCTCTTGTTTCTAGAGACTATTTCCTAAGGCACTACTATAAACAATTTTTTTCTCGTCAGGATGGGGTGCGGAATGGCAAGCAAATGACGTTTTGCAAAAGTCCTTACTTATGAGATCGATTATTGGGTAGGTTTTATCGCAGCTAACATGAAGAAATTTTCGTTGCAAGGTGTAATCCTATAACAAATAGAAAAACTTTACTTCCAAATTGCGTTTTAATTGCTCCGTAAAAGAATAGAAAAAATAGCTGTCATTGAATCCTCCATGGAGCCAAGCGTATTTCCTAAAATGATGCTTCAACTGCTTCGTGATGTCAAAGCTTTTACCAAAACAGGAAAGCAAAGCGTCATAGACCCGTGCCTCTCACAAGCTTGACCGTCGCATGTCTGTTAACCTATGTGTTACGTGAGAAAATATGAAATATTTCGGGAAACGAGGAAAGCAAATGTGCTGATGTAGAGATTTAACTCCAACGAAGGGGAATACCTTGACGTAAAGTAAAGGAATTTGTTACCTTTCTCTTCTTTTGTCAGCTTAAGTTCATCCATAATTTTGTCATGTGCTAGAGGAAGCAAATTAAAACAATTGTTATGCTCGTCACGGTCACAGACGTACCATCCGATACAAGTACATTTTAGACTTTTAGAGGAGCCTAATTACTTGTTGAATTAATTAATTCCCTCTGATTTAATTGGGCAATTAACCTCACAAAGTATTCCCCAAATGCAGCACCTCAAGCAAGGACAAAAAGCGGTATTTACCCTGAGCAAAAAAATAACGCTAACCTTTACCTTACCTTATTATATTGTTGGAAATAGCTGGCGAGGGCTTAAAGCGACACTTCGTCAGTGTTGGATGTCAAAGTTGGGCGTGCAACTAATTAAGCACATTTCTTAGTGGACATACCAATTTATCCAATATAACTCAACGTTAGATTCCTGTTTAGTTTGTCGGTTCTCTACTCTGCCACGAGAGATTTTTCTCCGAGTAGTCTGGTTTACCGCTCTTATTAGAAAGGGTCAGCTTTCCTTTGATTTTACTGAATCGATATTACGCTCGTGCTCGGGTATGCACGCCTGCGACTTTAACGAAGGAATCGTTATATTTAAATTCTCCAGCATTCACCTGTTTTCGGCTTTGGGGCAGAAGGTGTCACCAACGCAGCTGTGGGATGAATAAAATCACACAGTTGAGACAAACAGACCGATCACAACAAGACGCAAACACATAAAATATGTCTCGTTGCATATTCAGATCTTTCATTATCATAGATACAAGGTATACCTGCCATGACTGGTGGTCTGCCATCAGAAGCCTTGTTCCCAACGACGTATGTTGCAGTTCCTGGAATAATAGTCATGTAAATTTGTGATTTTACCGATACAGCAATGTGGTCGTTAGTCTTAAGTGATCAAACTTTGGATTTCCTACGCGTTCTTGGTTGTGCGCCGGCCTTCGACTCAGTAGTGCACACCGATGACTTTGACTTGCGCGACCATTTTCATTCTCAATTTGGCATTCTCAATCTTCTCTGGCTACTGCAAACAATTTATAAGCTGTGTAATGGTGGTAGTCTTTAGTTAGTCTTGCGTGAATTTATGGACCTATCTCGCCCAAAACATGAGGGGGGAACCCATGGGCTGAGCAGTTTAACTCGTTTATGATATAGTCATATTGTTTTCAAAAAACGAACGTCTCATGATGTTGTTTCCTGTATTGTGTTGCTTTGCTTTTGTCTAAGGTGGTTTCTCCGAAAAATATCTTTCACTTTTTTTTTCAAAAATGGAAAAAGAATTTTGTTTACAGTTTTTTTTAGTGTGCACTCAAGTGGATTAAACTATAATTAATTCATCTATGCCTTCAGGTACTATAAAATGAAAAAAAAAATGATGATGCAGATGACTCACAGAAAAAAAAGTTTGATTCAGTGAAAGATGGGTCGATCATCCTTTCAGTACTTTTTCCGATAATGGAAAAATTAGTCATCCATGTTTCGGATATAATTTGATTTGAGAATGCCACCCTGAGCGTTTGGAACAATCAACATTATAGGAGGGAATTTGCGTAGTTCAGCACTCAAACGTCGTGTTCTTCGTTCCAAAACGCATCACTGTACACCATATGGAAGATACGGTGACAACTTTGCAAAAATAATTCTAGTTAGGAAACGCACTGTGCAAAGAAAGATCTGGTCTCGGTGTAAGAAAGGGATTTGTCGCATAACGTCTAGGGCCTGACACTCCTTTCCCTCACTGCGCATGCCTGTCAGGAAAAGTTATGTGCCGCCTTGCTATGTCTGAGTGATCTGCCGGTCGAAATCATTTGCCCTTGTCACACGGCGGCCATATTGTCCCGGGAGACCAAAAGAGCATTGTTTTACAACGCCAAGCCTCACAGTGGAAACCGTGGAGGTGAGGCTTGGCGTGGTAAAACAAAGCTTTTTTAGGGGTGCAGGGCTGGCGCAGTGGTGAGAGCACTCACCTTCCACCAATGTGGCCAGGGTTCGATTCCGAGACTCGGCGTCATATGTGGGTTGACTTTGTTGGTTCTCTACTCTGCACCGTAAGACCAAATGGCCGAACTTTAAAAAATTACTGCAATCGTGTCAGTTGCGTAAAGGTTATAGACCGTATTCATAAATGGTGGTCACATTTATAATTCTTTTGTCCACGTGCAAATTAGCCTACCAAGCCTCATTTCAGAGCAAGAATTCTTTTCAATTCACTGTATGGTATCGAGGCTTGGTAGGCTAAGTTGCACTTCGACAAAAGAATTATAAATTGACCGCCATTTATGAATAAGGTCTATGCTTTCTGAAAAACAAAAACAATAAATCATCCAAATGGACGTTATTCGGCCTCTTGTTAAGACACGTTTTAATATCTTAATCACCTGTTGGAGGTCCTTCCACTAAGGCATTTGCTTCCTGCATTCCTTGAGGCACATTCAACGGCATTTTTACACCATTTACCTTGATCTCTGAAAAAAAAAAGGTAAGGTTACTATTACTGAAGAAATGCGCGTAACGTTTAAAAATTGACGTTGCAATTTTCCGGAACCCTACGAGTTCCGGATGTATACGAGCGTCTTTTCGCCATTTTTTGAGCATTTTACGTATATGATTTACGGAGGCAAGTAACTAGGTTAAATTTGAATTCTTAAGGTTCTCGTTTCAACCTACGGTAAATTTTAGGTGCTGAAAAGTCTACAACGCGCTTCTTACGTTCTACGGACAAGGAAGAAAGTCTCTAGGCTCTTGTTTGTGGTATTTGTTTTCCTCTCTACCTACATTTTGCTAGCTTCTGATGCTGGATTTGGCCCGTTGTTACAGTAATTGTAGGTTCATAGTTTTTCTCTAGTTTTGTTACCTCACCTAGCGTAACTTCATCTACATGCAGTTCAGTGAGGGAGTTCCGTTGTATTGTTGATGTTGTGCGTAAACGAACTCTGTGATTATTAGAGACCCAACGTTAACGTGCATGTTTTAAGGCTAATCAATGTATTCGTAGCATCGACGCCTTCGATTCTGCTGCAATTACAATTATATTCAGAGATGGAACCATTGACTTACATAAGGAGCAAGTCGGCTATCTTCACCAAGCTATCTTCACCAAGAACAAAGCAATGTATTTCTTACCTGGTAATGTTTGGTTTCCTTTCCCGACAACCATAGCAACAACTGGAAACATAGACAAAATACTTAATTCAAGTGACTGATGGCGCAAAAAAAAAAAAATAATAAAATAAATAAATAAATAGAGAAAACCGTTGAGGAAAAATGCTTCAGGAAACCAGTTCTGGAGCAAAATACTTTTTCTTTCCCAGGAATTAAATTTTACGCCCACAATAAGGTAAGGCCGGTGTGTTCACAAACGAGACAATAGGGAGCTTCAGCAAAGACAACGCCGACGGCAACGAGAACGTCACAAATTTGCATATTTAGGGCGCGTTCGATTGACCCTATTCCGGAATAAGAATACGTGGAGTGATGATTAAAACGGTATGTTTGGCGCGTTTCGAAGCTGCAAGGATGATAAAAATATGTTTAAAATAGCATTTTAGCAAATGTTTGACAATTTTAATGTGAATCTCCGCAAAAACGAAGGATTTCCAACTTTATTCCATGTATTCCTATTCCGGAATACGGTCAATCGAACGCACCCTTAGTGAGCACAAGCAATTACTTTGCACGCTCTGCACGTGCATGCTTTTCACTTTTGTCCATTTCTTTGCCTTCGTCAGCAAAACAACAACGCGAAATGAGCAAATTTGAGGTTTTGGAAGGAAAGTCAGTGCTTGAGGATAAATTTTCATTTTCTTCCTAAATTGAGCGCCGTTCATACTAGTTTCGTTCTTAAAGTGCCCATAACCCCAAAATATTTTTTTCGCTAAAATAAATCTTTGCACCTGTTCGAAACGCATCGCGGCTACTTTTTCCTTTTTCTAACAAATCCTGCCATCTTATAGGCTTCGAAAGTTGCGAAAATCCAAGCATCTTTTGTTCACGACCGAGTTAGAAGGGGAGTGGGTCTATTCCTGTTTTTACGTCACAAACTGATTTACATTGCGTTAACTCTTTGTAAAAATGCATGCAAGTAGATTGTGGCGTAAGAACAGGAATAGACCCACTCCCCTTCTGACTCGGTCGTGAACAAAAGATACTTGGATTTTCGCAACTTTCGAAGCCTATAAGATGGCAGGATTTGTTAGAAAAAGGAAAAAATGTCCGCAATGCGTCTCGAACAGGTGCAAAGATTCATTTTAGCGAAAAAATATTTTGGGGTTATGGGCACTTTAATTAAGGGTTTGCCACACCTGTGTCACGTTAAAATGCTTGGAATAGTTGCCACGTGATTACAATAACGCGAATTCCCATTTTGTTCCCGTTGCCCTCGTCGTTGCTTAAGCTCCCTAATGTTTCGAAAAACAGCCATGTTTCCTCGTTTGCTTGGGCCTTTATAACGTAATCTAGCAAGGGAGGTTCTCAGCCGTTTAATTATGCACCTGTATGTTGTTCTTTCCTGGCGTAGACACAGGATACGAGTGACAGCACAGCGACCAATAGGAGCTGTTGTCTGTTCATGATGTTTCCTGAAAAAGTGCATGAGATTCTAAAATTAGCCTTTGTTATCCTTTGAGTCGTTTTAATGATCGCTTAAGGAGGACAGGAAGGCGAGTTGTGCTTTTGAAGAATTCATCAAACACTCTACGTCTTTCACGTGGAACTCAAGTGATTTGACTACCTTGGATAGGATTTTTTTGTCTCTTAGATTTTATTCCCTGACGGCGACAAGCTTACCGGATTTACAAACTTTTCGAGTCAAACATTATTTACCTTTTATTTAGAAGAATCAAGGAAGTTGACGTAATGTATTTTGGCCCAAACTACGGGCAGAAATTCTTGACCAGTTTGAGCCATCCTTACCCACTAAACACACACCTCTTACAAATGGTGACCAAGGTCCAATTCCCTTAAAGAAATCGATCATGACGTTTTTTTCCATTTATTAATAGCAATAGAAAAGAAAGTTTTTAATACTAATAGTCAAGAAGATTGTTTACAAGTTTATGACATTCCTGACACCTAACATACCAGTAAATTTATATCTCCTCAAATAAATGAAACGGGAAAAATTAAGAAATTATTTTAAAAGATATTATAGAAGGTCATTGGACCCGTTTAAAATTGCTGTAAAAACCATTGTGTTCTCTCCTTGCTGAGCCAAATTACTAAGAGAGGTGCTCGCTGAAAACGTGTTCTTACCTGAACATTTATAACAACGGATTAAATTTGTGGTTACACGATTGTCGAAAAGTTGCAGTAGTCGTATGCTGAGATAAAATTAATTGTTGATAATGAGGTATCACATGTCTTACCTTTTCAGTTTATTAGCGCCTTTTTGTTGATGAAGTTGGCTGAAGTCTTGATACGGGAATTAATGTTATGGGCCCAAAATTTCAAATAGATGTGAAAAACGGTGTTTTGCTGTTAATCTCTCTAAGACACGTGACTTCGCATTCGACGGGTAATTTGATTGCACACGAATAAACATTCATGGTAGAGCACGATTGTTGTTTATTTTGGAGCCAAGCTATTGCTGGTAAATACTTACGCCATTGAAGTTGATTTTGGCGAAGATTCCTGGATTTTTTCCCTTTCGAGAAAACTGTGGTTAAGTATGCACCAAAATTTATTGCCCAGAGGAAATAAGTGAATTTATGCTGACTTTGGCATGCTTAGTTAGATTTTTCCCATGTTGCAGTTGGGGTATTCCTGTCATCCGGGAATTTCTCTAGATCTTTTATCATGCGAACCAGCTAGGCATGGGCTGCTTTCACTATTCATGAAAGTCAAGATCATTTTCCACTTACCCCTTCCTATTCTAAGGGTGCGTTCGATTGACTCTTTTCCTGAGTAAGAATACGTGGAGAGATTTAAAACGGTATGTCTGGCGTTTTGAAGAATGAGAATAACAAAAATATGTTTATATAACATTTTAGCAGATTTGACAATTTTAATGTGAAAATCCGCAAAAATGAATGATTTCTAACTTCTATTCCATGCATTCCTATTACGGGATACGGTCAATCAAACGCACCCTTAGTTTTTTGTGCATGGCCGGTGTGCCCTTACCTTTGCTGAGATCATGTTTTCTATCTTTGCGTATTTCATAGGTTACCAAACTGATTTTCAAGTAAATGGCCTAGCCCATCACGGCTTGGCCAAAATATACCAAACTGAGGAGCATTTTTTTGTGTCTCAACAAAGGGAGCTCGCCCAAAGCAACGTCTTGCCAACAATATTATAGTTTTAGTTCGTATGCTGTTCAAATGCAGAGCATAAAGCATGCATAAATCACGTTTTCTATGCTTTTTAATTTATCCCTAAAAATATATTAAGATCGAGTCTGGTGGATGACATGTACAATAAAAATATTTCGTCAGCAGTTTGAAACTTTGAAAGACCTTTGGTGTCTTAATGGGATTTCAATCTCGCGGCTCGTAACCAAATTGGCTCGACTACGGGGCATTTGTCTGTAATAATTTTCAGCAATTGTAAATAAAGCTCAACATTAAGTAAGTAAGTAAAGTAAGTAACTTTATTTCAACTCGTGTTGATAAGGCTGATTAGGCCCCTAGCAAATACATGCTAATATGCCGAGAAAAGTGAAATAAATAAATAAATAAAAATTGTATATGTATATATACATGATCAATTAATAACTAACATTCTAACTATATCAATAAATAAACAATTCTAACTCTTAAAATTATTACAATGAATCATAGAAATCTGTACATTACAGATGTAGTTCTCTCGCGGCCTTCTTAAATTCCTTAAGAAATTTCGTCGAACGTAATTTATCCGGTAAAGAATTCCACACTTTGGCACCAATAAAAGTTGTAGATTTTAGGCCAAAGTTTGTAGTTTTCTTACGTGGGACAACTAGCTTGTTGGTACCTCTCAAGCACTTCACATTATTACGTGCGACGAACAAGTCACTTATATATCCCGGTAACATACCGTTAACAGCTTTAAAAATTAATATGGCAATGTCCTGTAGGCGACGATTGGACAAAGTTAAGCCGTAGTCATCATCACCATGAAGGGGCACCCGTTTGTTGTAGACACACCTTAGAGCTCTCACATTAAGCCTTTCCAGCTTCTGCTTATCAGACTCATTACAATTATTCCAGATCGCAGAACAGTAAGTAAAATAAGACATTACATACGAGTTGTAGAGGCACATCTTCGAAGAGATTGAAAGCGTGTTCTTTAGCCTGCTCAAAACGTCTAACTGATTTCCAACTTTCTTTGTAATCTTGCCAATGTGTTTGCTAAAATTTAGCGAGTTATCGATAGTTACGCCTAAAAGTTCTAAATGGTCTACGATAGGAACCTGTACATCACTAATGCTAAAGGAAAGATCGCAAGGGTAGTTTTTTGAAAGAATAATACATTTACATTTCTCGGGGTTGAGCGCAAGCTTATTATCGTCAAACCAACGACTCGCAACAGTGAGATCGCCATTGATTACAGACTTTACCACCTCAGGATCGCGATCACTAAAATAAATTTGATTATCATCAGCATAGTTGGACAAATTAGCACGATTAATAAAATAGAACAGATCATTAAGAAAAATATTAAAAAGAAGGGGCCCTAACACCGATCCCTGAGGTACACCCTTAGAAAAAACAGCAACATCAGATGTTACATCTTCTATCCTGACACGCTGGGACCTATCTCTAAGGTAACTGTGTAGAAGGGGCAGGCTGACTGGAGCAACACCGTAGGCAGCAAGCTTAGCGAGGAGGAGGTCGTGCGGTATCATATCAAAGGCTTTGCTCAGATCCATAGAAACTGCGCCAACAACACACTTATTGTCAAGTGAATTCCTCCAATCCTCAATCAAAGGTAGAAGTACCGCCTCACAGCTGTAGCCCCGTCTATACGCAGACAGAAACGGTGATAAGATAGAACTAAAATAATCAGAGAGTTGGCGTGCAAGACACTTATCAAAAACTTTATCCAGAGTAACTAGAATCGACATTGGCCGATAGTTAGATTTGTCATAAGGATCGTCCTTTTTGAAGATGGGGCAGATTCCGGTCAGCTTCCAAGCAGCCGGCACAGAGCCAGAGTCAATAATCTTGTTGATAAGAACAGATAGCGGATAAACAAGAGCATCAGCACCATCCCGCAATGTTCTTGGCGGTATCTTATCATAACCAGTTGCTTTTTTTTGGATCGAGTGACTTATGTATATGTTCGACTTCAGGTGGACATACAGAGCGAAACTGGAAAGCTTCTTCCGCAGAGCAGTGGGTCTGTATAGCAAAGATACTTGGATGACTGGTAAAACGGAAATTATCATCGTGATGCCCATCGCTATCATTGTCCTTCAAGAAGGATGTTTGTTAACAACAAGACTATCACCCTCTTTAAGATGAATGGAATCCCGGCTGATGTTTTTCTTTGAGTGCCGTGAAAGGTTTGACCGTTTGCCAAAATTTCTTGGGGTTGCCTTTGGCATTTGCGGCAGTGGTGCGAAAATAGTTAGATGCAGCCTTACTCCTCAATGAAGATGCAACATTTCGTTGAGTCTTGTAGCTGTCCCAATCTAGAGGGCACTTAGATTTGTTGTAAAGGCGCTTTAATTTGTTCCGTTTCCCAATTGCCTCGAGTAGCTCAGGTGTCATAAATGGTACGTGTTCTCGTTTTGCTGTTTTACGTTTAATTGGCGCATGGTCATCGAGTAAACTTGATAACAGGTAACTCCAAGCCCAATAGATGTCGTCAATGTCCTCGAATATGTATGCGATATCAAATGGGATCAAATGCAAATCATCGCGAAATCGCTCGGGATCGTAATTCTTGAAAGTGCGTTTTTCAACGGTTATAGGGCAAGTCCTAGGGCAGTGTGACCCGCTAACAGCATAGACCAAGTGATGGTCACTTAAGCCCAAATCTAACGTGCCAGACGTTAAAAAAGATCGAGGCCTGTTTGTCAGGATTACGTCGATGAGAGTACTAGATGTTGCAGTCACTCTCGTGGGCTCCCTGATCAGGTTGGTCAAGTTATATTCAATCATTAAGTCCATTAAAGCTCTTCCCTCCCTTGACCCCTTGTCCGGATGTAAGATATCGCAATTTAAATCACCAAGAATCACTAAGTTCTGAAAACGCTGAGAGGCATTAAGCAGCATAGAGTTAACCTCCGGTTCCCAAAGATGTTTGATTACATTTGATGGCTTGTACGTGCACAGAAGCAGAGTCTTCTTCGATGACTTTTTAGGCTGCACCAGCAGAGCGATAGATTCGATATGATTGCCTTCCAGATGATTAATTCTTTGAGTGATCAAACCTCTTCTGATGTAAACTAGGAGACCTCCTCCAAATCGATTACGATCTTTACGGAACATCTTTTACCCTTTGATATATAACTGTGAATTGGGGAAGGCTTCATCTATTTTTCTCCCAGCTAGTACAAAAACATCAAAAGCACCCTCGAGTATCAGTGACTTCACTTCAAAAAATTTAAGGCCGGCCACACAGTTCACATTTAGGTATGCGATTTTCATGTTGTTATTATGACGACGTAAAATCGTAGTGAGCTCAAGGAACTGATTTGCGTGCTTCTTCTTTTCCTGAACAAGAAAGTCGTATGCATGGAAGCAGTCACTGCTTAAATTATCGGTTTCCTGGGGCAGTGGTGGTGAATTGCTTTTCAAGTAATTTACATATGATTCCAGAAGCGATTGATTTAAATAATTTTCTTCCTCGGTAACAAATCCATCTATCTCTTCAAAAAATGAATCACTCAATGGTGGTCTTCCTGGGCCTTGTTTACATATCAGACGAAGCACAGATTTTTTCCAGTAAAAGCAATCTTTGGCCATCCCTTGACGATTCCTACCGTCAAGCACACTTTGAGATAAATAACCAAAAGTTCCAAGAACGTTTCTCCAGTTTCCTTGACTGAAATGTGCTCATTCAGGTATAGTTTGAGAGATCACTTCTTCCTGCACAAGTTAGTGGACAAAGCTGTTCCTGACCGTTAAAAGTAATGACGTCACAAAATGGAAACGTGGATAAAGCTGGATGTATTTTGCCAGATAGTAATCAAAGGGTTTGAGAAAACAAAAATTGCAAAAACTCTGTTTGGGGTCCCCAGCGCTACTTTCGATCCAAAGAGGGAGAGATTAATCGGTCCCTGAGCCATACGTGATTAACCCCTTGACTACGGTAGCTCCTCTATTAGTGTAATATAAACTAAGGATAGTCTATAGTTCTGAATTTTTTTCCTTGTTCTTGTTCATGTGGTAAGCAGAGTTAGTACAGAACGCATGCGCATTCGTAAAATACGTATTAATCCTTTGGCTACTAGAGATTTGGCCGAAAAACACGTTTTGAAGCTAGTTGAGGGGTTTTTTGGTCACTGTCGTTCTGTTTAAGAGCTAAACCTCCCTACAAACCCGTTTCCAGGTTGTACACTCCGCGGTTTTTTTAGCCAGCTGCAAAATAAGCGCTTGCAAAGTTCGGCATGCGCAGAAAGCAAAATTTCGACATAGGTTTTGGGTTTCAAAGTAGCACAACACTTTCGACTTTCACTTTTCGCTTTCTCTCCTTCCCTCTCTTTTCGCTTTCCTTGCCTCATTTTTATTTCAACTTGCTGGGCATTTGGTAGGCTTTATTTTGGTAGGAAGAGTTTCTGAGAAACCTTTCATCATCTTAGAATTAGGTGCTCAGAAAGGTAGTTGGGTAATGGAGCAAGCTCTTCATGGAGCTTTCAGGTCAGTGTTACATGGTTTTTTTTGGCCGTTTCTCCAGTTTCCTTGACTGAATTGTGCTCATTCTGGTATAGTTTGAGAGATCTCTTTTCCCTGCACAAGTTAATGGACAAAGCTGTTCCTGACCGTTAAAAGTGATGGTGTCACAAGATGGGACCGTGGATAAAGCTGGACGTATTTCGCCAGATAGTAATCAAAGGGTTTAAGAAAAAAAAAAATTGCCAAAAACGCTGTTTGGGGTCCCCCGCGCTACTTTCGATCCAAAGAGGGAGAGGTTAATCGGTCCCTGAGCCATACGTGATTAACCCCTTGACTACGGTAGCTCCTCTATTAGTGTAATATAAACTAAGGATAGTCTATAGTTCTGAATTTTTTTCCTTGTTCTTGTTCATGTGGTAAGCAGAGTTAGTACAGAACGCATGCGCATTCGTAAAATACGTATTAATCCTTTGGCTACTAGAGATTTGGCCGAAAAACACGTTTTGAAGCTAGTTGAGGGGTTTTTTGGTCACTGTCGTGCTGTTTAAGAGCTAAACCTCCCTACAAACCCGTTTCCAGGTTGTACACTCCGCGGTTTTTTTAGCCAGCTGCAAAATAAGCGCTTGCAAAGTTCGGCATGCGCAGAAAGCAAAATTTCGACATAGGTTTTGGGTTTCAAAGTAGCACAACACTTTCGACTTTCACTTTTCGCTTTCTCTCCTTCCCTCTCTTTTCGCTTTCCTTGCCTCATTTTTATTTCAACTTGCTGGGCATTTGGTAGGCTTTATTTTGGTAGGAAGAGTTTCTGAGAAACCTTTCATCATCTTAGAATTAGGTGCTCAGAAAGGTAGTTGGGTAATGGAGCAAGCTCTTCATGGAGCTTTCAGGTCAGTGTTACATGGTTTTTTTTGGCCGTTTCTCCAGTTTCCTTGACTGAATTGTGCTCATTCTGGTATAGTTTGAGAGATCTCTTTTCCCTGCACAAGTTAATGGACAAAGCTGTTCCTGACCGTTAAAAGTGATGGTGTCACAAGATGGGACCGTGGATAAAGCTGGACGTATTTCGCCAGATAGTAATCAAAGGGTTTAAGAAAAAAAAAAATTGCCAAAAACGCTGTTTGGGGTCCCCCGCGCTACTTTCGATCCAAAGAGGGAGAGGTTAATCGGTCCCTGAGCCATACGTGATTAACCCCTTGACTACGGTAGCTCCTCTATTAGTGTAATATAAACTAAGGATAGTCTATAGTTCTGAATTTTTTTCCTTGTTCTTGTTCATGTGGTAAGCAGAGTTAGTACAGAACGCATGCGCATTCGTAAAATACGTATTAATCCTTTGGCTACTAGAGATTTGGCCGAAAAACACGTTTTGAAGCTAGTTGAGGGGTTTTTTGGTCACTGTCGTGCTGTTTAAGAGCTAAACCTCCCTACAAACCCGTTTCCAGGTTGTACACTCCGCGGTTTTTTTAGCCAGCTGCAAAATAAGCGCTTGCAAAGTTCGGCATGCGCAGAAAGCAAAATTTCGACATAGGTTTTGGGTTTCAAAGTAGCACAACACTTTCGACTTTCACTTTTCGCTTTCTCTCCTTCCCTCTCTTTTCGCTTTCCTTGCCTCATTTTTATTTCAACTTGCTGGGCATTTGGTAGGCTTTATTTTGGTAGGAAGAGTTTCTGAGAAACCTTTCATCATCTTAGAATTAGGTGCTCAGAAAGGTAGTTGGGTAATGGAGCAAGCTCTTCATGGAGCTTTCAGGTCAGTGTTACATGGTTTTTTTTGGCCGTTTCTCCAGTTTCCTTGACTGAATTGTGCTCATTCTGGTATAGTTTGAGAGATCTCTTTTCCCTGCACAAGTTAATGGACAAAGCTGTTCCTGACCGTTAAAAGTGATGGTGTCACAAGATGGGACCGTGGATAAAGCTGGACGTATTTCGCCAGATAGTAATCAAAGGGTTTAAGAAAAAAAAAAATTGCCAAAAACGCTGTTTGGGGTCCCCCGCGCTACTTTCGATCCAAAGAGGGAGAGGTTAATCGGTCCCTGAGCCATACGTGATTAACCCCTTGACTACGGTAGCTCCTCTATTAGTGTAATATAAACTAAGGATAGTCTATAGTTCTGAATTTTTTTCCTTGTTCTTGTTCATGTGGTAAGCAGAGTTAGTACAGAACGCATGCGCATTCGTAAAATACGTATTAATCCTTTGGCTACTAGAGATTTGGCCGAAAAACACGTTTTGAAGCTAGTTGAGGGGTTTTTTGGTCACTGTCTCCCTACAAACCCGTTTCCAGGTTGTACACTCCGCGGTTTTTTTAGCCAGCTGCAAAATAAGCGCTTGCAAAGTTCGGCATGCGCAGAAAGCAAAATTTCGACATAGGTTTTGGGTTTCAAAGTAGCACAACACTTTCGACTTTCACTTTTCGCTTTCTCTCCTTCCCTCTCTTTTCGCTTTCCTTGCCTCATTTTTATTTCAACTTGCTGGGCATTTGGTAGGCTTTATTTTGGTAGGAAGAGTTTCTGAGAAACCTTTCATCATCTTAGAATTAGGTGCTCAGAAAGGTAGTTGGGTAATGGAGCAAGCTCTTCATGGAGCTTTCAGGTCAGTGTTACATGGTTTTTTTTGGCCGTTTCTCCAGTTTCCTTGACTGAATTGTGCTCATTCTGGTATAGTTCGAGAGATCTCTTTTCCCTGCACAAGTTAATGGACAAAGCTGTTCCTGACCGTTAAAAGTGATGGTGTCACAAGATGGGACCGTGGATAAAGCTGGACGTATTTCGCCAGATAGTAATCAAAGGGTTTAAGAAAAAAAAAATTGCCAAAAACGCTGTTTGGGGTCCCCCGCGCTACTTTCGATCCAAAGAGGGAGAGGTTAATCGGTCCCTGAGCCATACGTGATTAACCCCTTGACTACGGTAGCTCCTCTATTAGTGTAATATAAACTAAGGATAGTCTATAGTTCTGAATTTTTTTCCTTGTTCTTGTTCATGTGGTAAGCAGAGTTAGTACAGAACGCATGCGCATTCGTAAAATACGTATTAATCCTTTGGCTACTAGAGATTTGGCCGAAAAACACGTTTTGAAGCTAGTTGAGGGGTTTTTTGGTCACTGTCGTGCTGTTTAAGAGCTAAACCTCCCTACAAACCCGTTTCCAGGTTGTACACTCCGCGGTTTTTTTAGCCAGCTGCAAAATAAGCGCTTGCAAAGTTCGGCATGCGCAGAAAGCAAAATTTCGACATAGGTTTTGGGTTTCAAAGTAGCACAACACTTTCGACTTTCACTTTTCGCTTTCTCTCCTTCCCTCTCTTTTCGCTTTCCTTGCCTCATTTTTATTTCAACTTGCTGGGCATTTGGTAGGCTTTATTTTGGTAGGAAGAGTTTCTGAGAAACCTTTCATCATCTTAGAATTAGGTTCTCAGAAAGGTAGTTGGGTAATGGAGCAAGCTCTTCATGGAGCTTTCAGGTCAGTGTTACATGTTTTTTTTTGGCCGTTTCTCCAGTTTCCTTGACTGAATTGTGCTCATTCTGGTATAGTTCGAGAGATCTCTTTTCCCTGCACAAGTTAATGGACAAAGCTGTTCCTGACCGTTAAAAGTGATGGTGTCACAAGATGGGACCGTGGATAAAGCTGGACGTATTTCGCCAGATAGTAATCAAAGGGTTTAAGTAAAAAAAAATTGCCAAAAACGCTGTTTGGGGTCCCCCGCGCTACTTTCGATCCAAAGAGGGAGAGGTTAATCGGTCCCTGAGCCATACGTGATTAACCCCTTGACTACGGTAGCTCCTCTATTAGTGTAATATAAACTAAGGATAGTCTATAGTTCTGAATTTTTTTCCTTGTTCTTGTTCATGTGGTAAGCAGAGTTAGTACAGAACGCATGCGCATTCGTAAAATACGTATTAATCCTTTGGCTACTAGAGATTTGGCCGAAAAACACGTTTTGAAGCTAGTTGAGGGGTTTTTTGGTCACTGTCGTGCTGTTTAAGAGCTAAACCTCCCTACAAACCCGTTTCCAGGTTGTACACTCCGCGGTTTTTTTAGCCAGCTGCAAAATAAGCGCTTGCAAAGTTCGGCATGCGCAGAAAGCAAAATTTCGACATAGGTTTTGGGTTTCAAAGTAGCACAACACTTTCGACTTTCACTTTTCGCTTTCTCTCCTTCCCTCTCTTTTCGCTTTCCTTGCCTCATTTTTATTTCAACTTGCTGGGCATTTGGTAGGCTTTATTTTGGTAGGAAGAGTTTCTGAGAAACCTTTCATCATCTTAGAATTAGGTGCTCAGAAAGGTAGTTGGGTAATGGAGCAAGCTCTTCATGGAGCTTTCAGGTCAGTGTTACATGGTTTTTTTTGGCCGTTTCTCCAGTTTCCTTGACTGAATTGTGCTCATTCTGGTATAGTTCGAGAGATCTCTTTTCCCTGCACAAGTTAATGGACAAAGCTGTTCCTGACCGTTAAAAGTGATGGTGTCACAAGATGGGACCGTGGATAAAGCTGGACGTATTTCGCCAGATAGTAATCAAAGGGTTTAAGAAAAAAAAAATTGCCAAAAACGCTGTTTGGGGTCCCCCGCGCTACTTTCGATCCAAAGAGGGAGAGGTTAATCGGTCCCTGAGCCATACGTGATTAACCCCTTGACTACGGTAGCTCCTCTATTAGTGTAATATAAACTAAGGATAGTCTATAGTTCTGAATTTTTTTCCTTGTTCTTGTTCATGTGGTAAGCAGAGTTAGTACAGAACGCATGCGCATTCGTAAAATACGTATTAATCCTTTGGCTACTAGAGATTTGGCCGAAAAACACGTTTTGAAGCTAGTTGAGGGGTTTTTTGGTCACTGTCGTGCTGTTTAAGAGCTAAACCTCCCTACAAACCCGTTTCCAGGTTGTACACTCCGCGGTTTTTTTAGCCAGCTGCAAAATAAGCGCTTGCAAAGTTCGGCATGCGCAGAAAGCAAAATTTCGACATAGGTTTTGGGTTTCAAAGTAGCACAACACTTTCGACTTTCACTTTTCGCTTTCTCTCCTTCCCTCTCTTTTCGCTTTCCTTGCCTCATTTTTATTTCAACTTGCTGGGCATTTGGTAGGCTTTATTTTGGTAGGAAGAGTTTCTGAGAAACCTTTCATCATCTTAGAATTAGGTTCTCAGAAAGGTAGTTGGGTAATGGAGCAAGCTCTTCATGGAGCTTTCAGGTCAGTGTTACATGTTTTTTTTTGGCCGTTTCTCCAGTTTCCTTGACTGAATTGTGCTCATTCTGGTATAGTTCGAGAGATCTCTTTTCCCTGCACAAGTTAATGGACAAAGCTGTTCCTGACCGTTAAAAGTGATGGTGTCACAAGATGGGACCGTGGATAAAGCTGGACGTATTTCGCCAGATAGTAATCAAAGGGTTTAAGTAAAAAAAAATTGCCAAAAACGCTGTTTGGGGTCCCCCGCGCTACTTTCGATCCAAAGAGGGAGAGGTTAATCGGTCCCTGAGCCATACGTGATTAACCCCTTGACTACGGTAGCTCCTCTATTAGTGTAATATAAACTAAGGATAGTCTATAGTTCTGAATTTTTTTCCTTGTTCTTGTTCATGTGGTAAGCAGAGTTAGTACAGAACGCATGCGCATTCGTAAAATACGTATTAATCCTTTGGCTACTAGAGATTTGGCCGAAAAACACGTTTTGAAGCTAGTTGAGGGGTTTTTTGGTCACTGTCGTGCTGTTTAAGAGCTAAACCTCCCTACAAACCCGTTTCCAGGTTGTACACTCCGCGGTTTTTTTAGCCAGCTGCAAAATAAGCGCTTGCAAAGTTCGGCATGCGCAGAAAGCAAAATTTCGACATAGGTTTTGGGTTTCAAAGTAGCACAACACTTTCGACTTTCACTTTTCGCTTTCTCTCCTTCCCTCTCTTTTCGCTTTCCTTGCCTCATTTTTATTTCAACTTGCTGGGCATTTGGTAGGCTTTATTTTGGTAGGAAGAGTTTCTGAGAAACCTTTCATCATCTTAGAATTAGGTGCTCAGAAAGGTAGTTGGGTAATGGAGCAAGCTCTTCATGGAGCTTTCAGGTCAGTGTTACATGGTTTTTTTTGGCCGTTTCTCCAGTTTCCTTGACTGAATTGTGCTCATTCTGGTATAGTTTGAGAGATCTCTTTTCCCTGCACAAGTTAGTGGACAAAGCTGTTCCTGACCGTTAAAAGTGATGGTGTCACAAGATGGGACCGTGGATAAAGCTGGACGTATTTCGCCAGATAGTAATCAAAGGGTTTAAGAAAAAAAAAATTGCCAAAAACGCTGTTTGGGGTCCCCCGCGCTACTTTCGATCCAAAGAGGGAGAGGTTAATCGGTCCCTGAGCCATACGTGATTAACCCCTTGACTACGGTAGCTCCTCTATTAGTGTAATATAAACTAAGGATAGTCTATAGTTCTGAATTTTTTTCCTTGTTCTTGTTCATGTGGTAAGCAGAGTTAGTACAGAACGCATGCGCATTCGTAAAATACGTATTAATCCTTTGGCTACTAGAGATTTGGCCGAAAAACACGTTTTGAAGCTAGTTGAGGGGTTTTTTGGTCACTGTTGTGCTGTTTAAGAGCTAAACCTCCCTACAAACCCGTTTCCAGGTTGTACACTCCGCGGTTTTTTTAGCCAGCTGCAAAATAAGCGCTTGCAAAGTTCGGCATGCGCAGAAAGCAAAATTTCGACATAGGTTTTGGGTTTCAAAGTAGCACAACACTTTCGACTTTCACTTTTCGCTTTCTCTCCTTCCCTCTCTTTTCGCTTTCCTTGCCTCATTTTTATTTCAACTTGCTGGGCATTTGGTAGGCTTTATTTTGGTAGGAAGAGTTTCTGAGAAACCTTTCATCATCTTAGAATTAGGTGCTCAGAAAGGTAGTTGGGTAATGGAGCAAGCTCTTCATGGAGCTTTCAGGTCAGTGTTACATGGTTTTTTTTGGCCGTTTCTCCAGTTTCCTTGACTGAATTGTGCTCATTCTGGTATAGTTTGAGAGATCTCTTTTCCCTGCACAAGTTAATGGACAAAGCTGTTCCTGACCGTTAAAAGTGATGGTGTCACAAGATGGGACCGTGGATAAAGCTGGACGTATTTCGCCAGATAGTAATCAAAGGGTTTAAGAAAAAAAAAATTGCCAAAAACGCTGTTTGGGGTCCCCCGCGCTACTTTCGATCCAAAGAGGGAGAGGTTAATCGGTCCCTGAGCCATACGTGATTAACCCCTTGACTACGGTAGCTCCTCTATTAGTGTAATATAAACTAAGGATAGTCTATAGTTCTGAATTTTTTTCCTTGTTCTTGTTCATGTGGTAAGCAGAGTTAGTACAGAACGCATGCGCATTCGTAAAATACGTATTAATCCTTTGGCTACTAGAGATTTGGCCGAAAAACACGTTTTGAAGCTAGTTGAGGGGTTTTTTGGTCACTGTCGTGCTGTTTAAGAGCTAAACCTCCCTACAAACCCGTTTCCAGGTTGTACACTCCGCGGTTTTTTTAGCCAGCTGCAAAATAAGCGCTTGCAAAGTTCGGCATGCGCAGAAAGCAAAATTTCGACATAGGTTTTGGGTTTCAAAGTAGCACAACACTTTCGACTTTCAATTTTCGCTTTCTCTCCTTCCCTCTCTTTTCGCTTTCCTTGCCTCATTTTCATTTCAACTTGCTGGGCATTTGGTAGGCTTTATTTTGGTAGGAAGAGTTTCTGAGAAACCTTTCATCATCTTAGAATTAGGTGCTCAGAAAGGTAGTTGGGTAATGGAGCAAGCTCTTCATGGAGCTTTCAGGTCAGTGTTACATGGTTTTTTTTGGCCGTTTCTCCAGTTTCCTTGACTGAATTGTGCTCATTCTGGTATAGTTTGAGAGATCTCTTTTCCCTGCACAAGTTAATGGACATAGCTGTTCCTGACCGTTAAAAGTGATGGTGTCACAAGATGGGACCGTGGATAAAGCTGGACGTATTTCGCCAGATAGTAATCAAAGGGTTTAAGAAAAAAAAAATTGCCAAAAACGCTGTTTGGGGTCCCCCGCGCTACTTTCGATCCAAAGAGGGAGAGGTTAATCGGTCCCTGAGCCATACGTGATTAACCCCTTGACTACGGTAGCTCCTCTATTAGTGTAATATAAACTAAGGATAGTCTATAGTTCTGAATTTTTTTCCTTGTTCTTGTTCATGTGGTAAGCAGAGTTAGTACAGAACGCATGCGCATTCGTAAAATACGTATTAATCCTTTGGCTACTAGAGATTTGGCCGAAAAACACGTTTTGAAGCTAGTTGAGGGGTTTTTTGGTCACTGTCGTGCTGTTTAAGAGCTAAACCTCCCTACAAACCCGTTTCCAGGTTGTACACTCCGCGGTTTTTTTAGCCAGCTGCAAAATAAGCGCTTGCAAAGTTCGGCATGCGCAGAAAGCAAAATTTCGACATAGGTTTTGGGTTTCAAAGTAGCACAACACTTTCGACTTTCACTTTTCGCTTTCTCTCCTTCCCTCTCTTTTCGCTTTCCTTGCCTCATTTTTATTTCAACTTGCTGGGCATTTGGTAGGCTTTATTTTGGTAGGAAGAGTTTCTGAGAAACCTTTCATCATCTTAGAATTAGGTGCTCAGAAAGGTAGTTGGGTAATGGAGCAAGCTCTTCATGGAGCTTTCAGGTCAGTGTTACATGGTTTTTTTTGGCCGTTTCTCCAGTTTCCTTGACTGAATTGTGCTCATTCTGGTATAGTTTGAGAGATCTCTTTTCCCTGCACAAGTTAATGGACATAGCTGTTCCTGACCGTTAAAAGTGATGGTGTCACAAGATGGGACCGTGGATAAAGCTGGACGTATTTCGCCAGATAGTAATCAAAGGGTTTAAGAAAAAAAAAATTGCCAAAAACGCTGTTTGGGGTCCCCCGCGCTACTTTCGATCCAAAGAGGGAGAGGTTAATCGGTCCCTGAGCCATACGTGATTAACCCCTTGACTACGGTAGCTCCTCTATTAGTGTAATATAAACTAAGGATAGTCTATAGTTCTGAATTTTTTTCCTTGTTCTTGTTCATGTGGTAAGCAGAGTTAGTACAGAACGCATGCGCATTCGTAAAATACGTATTAATCCTTTGGCTACTAGAGATTTGGCCGAAAAACACGTTTTGAAGCTAGTTGAGGGGTTTTTTGGTCACTGTCGTGCTGTTTAAGAGCTAAACCTCCCTACAAACCCGTTTCCAGGTTGTACACTCCGCGGTTTTTTTAGCCAGCTGCAAAATAAGCGCTTGCAAAGTTCGGCATGCGCAGAAAGCAAAATTTCGACATAGGTTTTGGGTTTCAAAGTAGCACAACACTTTCGACTTTCACTTTTCGCTTTCTCTCCTTCCCTCTCTTTTCGCTTTCCTTGCCTCATTTTTATTTCAACTTGCTGGGCATTTGGTAGGCTTTATTTTGGTAGGAAGAGTTTCTGAGAAACCTTTCATCATCTTAGAATTAGGTGCTCAGAAAGGTAGTTGGGTAATGGAGCAAGCTCTTCATGGAGCTTTCAGGTCAGTGTTACATGGTTTTTTTTGGCCGTTTCTCCAGTTTCCTTGACTGAATTGTGCTCATTCTGGTATAGTTTGAGAGATCTCTTTTCCCTGCACAAGTTAATGGACAAAGCTGTTCCTGACCGTTAAAAGTGATGGTGTCACAAGATGGGACCGTGGATAAAGCTGGACGTATTTCGCCAGATAGTAATCAAAGGGTTTAAGAAAAAAAAAATTGCCAAAAACGCTGTTTGGGGTTCCCCGCGCTACTTTCGATCCAAAGAGGGAGAGGTTAATCGGTCCCTGAGCCATACGTGATTAACCCCTTGACTACGGTAGCTCCTCTATTAGTGTAATATAAACTAAGGATAGTTTATAGTTCTGAATTTTTTTCCTTGTTCTTGTTCATGTGGTAAGCAGAGTTAGTACAGAACGCATGCGCATTCGTAAAATACGTATTAATCCTTTGGCTACTAGAGATTTGGCCGAAAAACACGTTTTGAAGCTAGTTGAAGGGTTTTTTGGTCACTGTCGTGCTGTTTAAGAGCTAAACCTCCCTACAAACCCGTTTCCAGGTTGTACACTCCGCGGTTTTTTTAGCCAGCTGCAAAATAAGCGCTTGCAAAGTTCGGCATGCGTAGAAAGCAAAATTTCGACATAGGTTTTGGGTTTCAAAGTAGCACAACACTTTCGACTTTCACTTTTCGCTTTCTCTCCTTCCCTCTCTTTTCGCTTTCCTTGCCTCATTTTTATTTCAACTTGCTGGGCATTTGGTAGGCTTTATTTTGGTAGGAAGTGTTTCTGAGAAACCTTTCATCATCTTAGAATTAGGTGCTCAGAAAGGTAGTTGGGTAATGGAGCAAGCTCTTCATGGAGCTTTCAGGTCAGTGTTACATGGTTTTTTTTGGCCGTTTCTCCAGTTTCCTTGACTGAATTGTGCTCATTCTGGTATAGTTCGAGAGATCTCTTTTCCCTGCACAAGTTAATGGACAAAGCTGTTCCTGACCGTTAAAAGTGATGGTGTCACAAGATGGGACCGTGGATAAAGCTGGACGTATTTCGCCAGATAGTAATCAAAGGGTTTAAGAAAAAAAAAATTGCCAAAAACGCTGTTTGGGGTCCCCCGCGCTACTTTCGATCCAAAGAGGGAGAGGTTAATCGGTCCCTGAGCCATACGTGATTAACCCCTTGACTACGGTAGCTCCTCTATTAGTGTAATATAAACTAAGGATAGTCTATAGTTCTGAATTTTTTTCCTTGTTCTTGTTCATGTGGTAAGCAGAGTTAGTACAGAACGCATGCGCATTCGTAAAATACGTATTAATCCTTTGGCTACTAGAGATTTGGCCGAAAAACACGTTTTGAAGCTAGTTGAGGGGTTTTTTGGTCACTGTCGTGCTGTTTAAGAGCTAAACCTCCCTACAAACCCGTTTCCAGGTTGTACACTCCGCGGTTTTTTTTAGCCAGCTGCAAAATAAGCGCTTGCAAAGTTCGGCATGCGTAGAAAGCAAAATTTCGACATAGGTTTTGGGTTTCAAAGTAGCACAACACTTTCGACTTTCACTTTTCGCTTTCTCTCCTTCCCTCTCTTTTCGCTTTCCTTGCCTCATTTTTATTTCAACTTGCTGGGCATTTGGTAGGCTTTATTTTGGTAGGAAGAGTTTCTGAGAAACCTTTCATCATCTTAGAATTAGGTGCTCAGAAAGGTAGTTGGGTAATGGAGCAAGCTCTTCATGGAGCTTTCAGGTCAGTGTTACATGGTTTTTTTTTGGTCGTTTCTCCAGTTTCCTTGACTGAATTGTGCTCATTCTGGTATAGTTTGAGAGATCTCTTTTCCCTGCACAAGTTAATGGACAAAGCTGTTCCTGACCGTTAAAAGTGATGGTGTCACAAGATGGGACCGTGGATAAAGCTGGACGTATTTCGCCAGATAGTAATCAAAGGGTTTAAGTAAAAAAAAATTGCCAAAAACGCTGTTTGGGGTCCCCCGCGCTACTTTCGATCCAAAGAGGGAGAGGTTAATCGGTCCCTGAGCCATACGTGATTAACCCCTTGACTACGGTAGCTCCTCTATTAGTGTAATATAAACTAAGGATAGTCTATAGTTCTGAATTTTTTTCCTTGTTCTTGTTCATGTGGTAAGCAGAGTTAGTACAGAACGCATGCGCATTCGTAAAATACGTATTAATCCTTTGGCTACTAGAGATTTGGCCGAAAAACACGTTTTGAAGCTAGTTGAGGGTTTTTTTGGTCACTGTCGTGCTGTTTAAGAGCTAAACCTCCCTACAAACCCGTTTCCAGGTTGTACACTCCGCGGTTTTTTTTAGCCAGCTGCAAAATAAGCGCTTGCAAAGTTCGGCATGCGTAGAAAGCAAAATTTCGACATAGGTTTTGGGTTTCAAAGTAGCACAACACTTTCGACTTTCACTTTTCGCTTTCTCTCCTTCCCTCTCTTTTCGCTTTCCTTGCCTCATTTTTATTTCAACTTGCTGGGCATTTGGTAGGCTTTATTTTGGTAGGAAGAGTTTCTGAGAAACCTTTCATCATCTTAGAATTAGGTGCTCAGAAAGGTAGTTGGGTAATGGAGCAAGCTCTTCATGGAGCTTTCAGGTCAGTGTTACATGGTTTTTTTTTGGTCGTTTCTCCAGTTTCCTTGACTGAATTGTGCTCATTCTGGTATAGTTTGAGAGATCTCTTTTCCCTGCACAAGTTAATGGACAAAGCTGTTCCTGACCGTTAAAAGTGATGGTGTCACAAGATGGGACCGTGGATAATGCTGGACGTATTTCGCCAGATAGTAATCAAAGGGTTTAAGTAAAAAAAAATTGCCAAAAACGCTGTTTGGGGTCCCCCGCGCTACTTTCGATCCAAAGAGGGAGAGGTTAATCGGTCCCTGAGCCATACGTGATTAACCCCTTGACTACGGTAGCTCCTCTATTAGTGTAATATAAACTAAGGATAGTCTATAGTTCTGAATTTTTTTCCTTGTTCTTGTTCATGTGGTAAGCAGAGTTAGTACAGAACGCATGCGCATTCGTAAAATACGTATTAATCCTTTGGCTACTAGAGATTTGGCCGAAAAACACGTTTTGAAGCTAGTTGAGGGGTTTTTTGGTCACTGTCGTGCTGTTTAAGAGCTAAACCTCCCTACAAACCCGTTTCCAGGTTGTACACTCCGCGGTTTTTTTAGCCAGCTGCAAAATAAGCGCTTGCAAAGTTCGGCATGCGCAGAAAGCAAAATTTCGACATAGGTTTTGGGTTTCAAAGTAGCACAACACTTTCGACTTTCACTTTTCGCTTTCTCTCCTTCCCTCTCTTTTCGCTTTCCTTGCCTCATTTTTATTTCAACTTGCTGGGCATTTGGTAGGCTTTATTTTGGTAGGAAGAGTTTCTGAGAAACCTTTCATCATCTTAGAATTAGGTGCTCAGAAAGGTAGTTGGGTAATGGAGCAAGCTCTTCATGGAGCTTTCAGGTCAGTGTTACATGGTTTTTTTTGGCCGTTTCTCCAGTTTCCTTGACTGAATTGTGCTCATTCTGGTATAGTTTGAGAGATCTCTTTTCCCTGCACAAGTTAATGGACAAAGCTGTTCCTGACCGTTAAAAGTGATGGTGTCACAAGATGGGACCGTGGATAAAGCTGGACGTATTTCGCCAGATAGTAATCAAAGGGTTTAAGTAAAAAAAAATTGCCAAAAACGCTGTTTGGGGTCCCCCGCGCTACTTTCGATCCAAAGAGGGAGAGGTTAATCGGTCCCTGAGCCATACGTGATTAACCCCTTGACTACGGTAGCTCCTCTATTAGTGTAATATAAACTAAGGATAGTCTATAGTTCTGAATTTTTTTCCTTGTTCTTGTTCATGTGGTAAGCAGAGTTAGTACAGAACGCATGCGCATTCGTAAAATACGTATTAATCCTTTGGCTACTAGAGATTTGGCCGAAAAACACGTTTTGAAGCTAGTTGAGGGGTTTTTTGGTCACTGTCGTGCTGTTTAAGAGCTAAACCTCCCTACAAACCCGTTTCCAGGTTGTACACTCCGCGGTTTTTTTAGCCAGCTGCAAAATAAGCGCTTGCAAAGTTCGGCATGCGCAGAAAGCAAAATTTCGACATAGGTTTTGGGTTTCAAAGTAGCACAACACTTTCGACTTTCACTTTTCGCTTTCTCTCCTTCCCTCTCTTTTCGCTTTCCTTGCCTCATTTTCATTTCAACTTGCTGGGCATTTGGTAGGCTTTATTTTGGTAGGAAGAGTTTCTGAGAAACCTTTCATCATCTTAGAATTAGGTGCTCAGAAAGGTAGTTGGGTAATGGAGCAAGCTCTTCATGGAGCTTTCAGGTCAGTGTTACATGGTTTTTTTTGGCCGTTTCTCCAGTTTCCTTGACTGAATTGTGCTCATTCTGGTATAGTTTGAGAGATCTCTTTTCCCTGCACAAGTTAATGGACAAAGCTGTTCCTGACCGTTAAAAGTGATGGTGTCACAAGATGGGACCGTGGATAAAGCTGGACGTATTTCGCCAGATAGTAATCAAAGGGTTTAAGAAAAAAAAAATTGCCAAAAACGCTGTTTGGGGTCCCCCGCGCTACTTTCGATCCAAAGAGGGAGAGGTTAATCGGTCCCTGAGCCATACGTGATTAACCCCTTGACTACGGTAGCTCCTCTATTAGTGTAATATAAACTAAGGATAGTCTATAGTTCTGAATTTTTTTCCTTGTTCTTGTTCATGTGGTAAGCAGAGTTAGTACAGAACGCATGCGCATTCGTAAAATACGTATTAATCCTTTGGCTACTAGAGATTTGGCCGAAAAACACGTTTTGAAGCTAGTTGAGGGGTTTTTTGGTCACTGTCGTGCTGTTTAAGAGCTAAACCTCCCTACAAACCCGTTTCCAGGTTGTACACTCAGCGGTTTTTTTAGCCAGCTGCAAAATAAGCGCTTGCAAAGTTCGGCATGCGCAGAAAGCAAAATTTCGACATAGGTTTTGGGTTTCAAAGTAGCACAACACTTTCGACTTTCACTTTTCGCTTTCTCTCCTTCCCTCTCTTTTCGCTTTCCTTGCCTCATTTTCATTTCAACTTGCTGGGCATTTGGTAGGCTTTATTTTGGTAGGAAGAGTTTCTGAGAAACCTTTCATCATCTTAGAATTAGGTGCTCAGAAAGGTAGTTGGGTAATGGAGCAAGCTCTTCATGGAGCTTTCAGGTCAGTGTTACATGGTTTTTTTTGGCCGTTTCTCCAGTTTCCTTGACTGAATTGTGCTCATTCTGGTATAGTTTGAGAGATCTCTTTTCCCTGCACAAGTTAATGGACAAAGCTGTTCCTGACCGTTAAAAGTGATGGTGTCACAAGATGGGACCGTGGATAAAGCTGGACGTATTTCGCCAGATAGTAATCAAAGGGTTTAAGAAAAAAAAAATTGCCAAAAACGCTGTTTGGGGTCCCCCGCGCTACTTTCGATCCAAAGAGGGAGAGGTTAATCGGTCCCTGAGCCATACGTGATTAACCCCTTGACTACGGTAGCTCCTCTATTAGTGTAATATAAACTAAGGATAGTCTATAGTTCTGAATTTTTTTCCTTGTTCTTGTTCATGTGGTAAGCAGAGTTAGTACAGAACGCATGCGCATTCGTAAAATACGTATTAATCCTTTGGCTACTAGAGATTTGGCCGAAAAACACGTTTTGAAGCTAGTTGAGGGGTTTTTTGGTCACTGTCGTGCTGTTTAAGAGCTAAACCTCCCTACAAACCCGTTTCCAGGTTGTACACTCCGCGGTTTTTTTAGCCAGCTGCAAAATAAGCGCTTGCAAAGTTCGGCATGCGCAGAAAGCAAAATTTCGACATAGGTTTTGGGTTTCAAAGTAGCACAACACTTTCGACTTTCACTTTTCGCTTTCTCTCCTTCCCTCTCTTTTCGCTTTCCTTGCCTCATTTTTATTTCAACTTGCTGGGCATTTGGTAGGCTTTATTTTGGTAGGAAGAGTTTCTGAGAAACCTTTCATCATCTTAGAATTAGGTGCTCAGAAAGGTAGTTGGGTAATGGAGCAAGCTCTTCATGGAGCTTTCAGGTCAGTGTTACATGGTTTTTTTTTGGCCGTTTCTCCAGTTTCCTTGACTGAATTGTGCTCATTCTGGTATAGTTTGAGAGATCTCTTTTCCCTGCACAAGTTAATGGACAAAGCTGTTCCTGACCGTTAAAAGTGATGGTGTCACAAGATGGGACCGTGGATAAAGCTGGACGTATTTCGCCAGATAGTAATCAAAGGGTTTAAGAAAAAAAAAATTGCCAAAAACGCTGTTTGGGGTCCCCCGCGCTACTTTCGATCCAAAGAGGGAGAGGTTAATCGGTCCCTGAGCCATACGTGATTAACCCCTTGACTACGGTAGCTCCTCTATTAGTGTAATATAAACTAAGGATAGTCTATAGTTCTGAATTTTTTTCCTTGTTCTTGTTCATGTGGTAAGCAGAGTTAGTACAGAACGCATGCGCATTCGTAAAATACGTATTAATCCTTTGGCTACTAGAGATTTGGCCGAAAAACACGTTTTGAAGCTAGTTGAGGGGTTTTTTGGTCACTGTCGTGCTGTTTAAGAGCTAAACCTCCCTACAAACCCGTTTCCAGGTTGTACACTCCGCGGTTTTTTTAGCCAGCTGCAAAATAAGCGCTTGCAAAGTTCGGCATGCGCAGAAAGCAAAATTTCGACATAGGTTTTGGGTTTCAAAGTAGCACAACACTTTCGACTTTCACTTTTCGCTTTCTCTCCTTCCCTCTCTTTTCGCTTTCCTTGCCTCATTTTTATTTCAACTTGCTGGGCATTTGGTAGGCTTTATTTTGGTAGGAAGAGTTTCTGAGAAACCTTTCATCATCTTAGAATTAGGTGCTCAGAAAGGTAGTTGGGTAATGGAGCAAGCTCTTCATGGAGCTTTCAGGTCAGTGTTACATGGTTTTTTTTGGCCGTTTCTCCAGTTTCCTTGACTGAATTGTGCTCATTCTGGTATAGTTTGAGAGATCTCTTTTCCCTGCACAAGTTAATGGACAAAGCTGTTCCTGACCGTTAAAAGTGATGGTGTCACAAGATGGGACCGTGGATAAAGCTGGACGTATTTCGCCAGATAGTAATCAAAGGGTTTAAGAAAAAAAAAATTGCCAAAAACGCTGTTTGGGGTCCCCCGCGCTACTTTCGATCCAAAGAGGGAGAGGTTAATCGGTCCCTGAGCCATACGTGATTAACCCCTTGACTACGGTAGCTCCTCTATTAGTGTAATATAAACTAAGGATAGTCTATAGTTCTGAATTTTTTTCCTTGTTCTTGTTCATGTGGTAAGCAGAGTTAGTACAGAACGCATGCGCATTCGTAAAATACGTATTAATCCTTTGGCTACTAGAGATTTGGCCGAAAAACACGTTTTGAAGCTAGTTGAGGGGTTTTTTGGTCACTGTCGTGCTGTTTAAGAGCTAAACCTCCCTACAAACCCGTTTCCAGGTTGTACACTCCGCGGTTTTTTTTAGCCAGCTGCAAAATAAGCG
This sequence comes from Montipora capitata, assembly GCA_949126865.1. Taxonomy (NCBI): domain Eukaryota; kingdom Metazoa; phylum Cnidaria; class Anthozoa; order Scleractinia; family Acroporidae; genus Montipora; species Montipora capitata. The sequence goes on from OX421446.1 coordinate 55,832,721, forward strand.
CTTGCAAAGTTCGGCATGCGTAGAAAGCAAAATTTCGACATAGGTTTTGGGTTTCAAAGTAGCACAACACTTTCGACTTTCACTTTTCGCTTTCTCTCCTTCCCTCTCTTTTCGCTTTCCTTGCCTCATTTTTATTTCAACTTGCTGGGCATTTGGTAGGCTTTATTTTGGTAGGAAGAGTTTCTGAGAAACCTTTCATCATCTTAGAATTAGGTGCTCAGAAAGGTAGTTGGGTAATGGAGCAAGCTCTTCATGGAGCTTTCAGGTCAGTGTTACATGGTTTTTTTTGGCCGTTTCTCCAGTTTCCTTGACTGAATTGTGCTCATTCTGGTATAGTTTGAGAGATCTCTTTTCCCTGCACAAGTTAATGGACAAAGCTGTTCCTGACCGTTAAAAGTGATGGTGTCACAAGATGGGACCGTGGATAAAGCTGGACGTATTTCGCCAGATAGTAATCAAAGGGTTTAAGAAAAAAAAAATTGCCAAAAACGCTGTTTGGGGTCCCCCGCGCTACTTTCGATCCAAAGAGGGAGAGGTTAATCGGTCCCTGAGCCATACGTGATTAACCCCTTGACTACGGTAGCTCCTCTATTAGTGTAATATAAACTAAGGATAGTCTATAGTTCTGAATTTTTTTCCTTGTTCTTGTTCATGTGGTAAGCAGAGTTAGTACAGAACGCATGCGCATTCGTAAAATACGTATTAATCCTTTGGCTACTAGAGATTTGGCCGAAAAACACGTTTTGAAGCTAGTTGAGGGGTTTTTTGGTCACTGTCGTGCTGTTTAAGAGCTAAACCTCCCTACAAACCCGTTTCCAGGTTGTACACTCCGCGGTTTTTTTAGCCAGCTGCAAAATAAGCGCTTGCAAAGTTCGGCATGCGCAGAAAGCAAAATTTCGACATAGGTTTTGGGTTTCAAAGTAGCACAACACTTTCGACTTTCACTTTTCGCTTTCTCTCCTTCCCTCTCTTTTCGCTTTCCTTGCCTCATTTTTATTTCAACTTGCTGGGCATTTGGTAGGCTTTATTTTGGTAGGAAGAGTTTCTGAGAAACCTTTCATCATCTTAGAATTAGGTGCTCAGAAAGGTAGTTGGGTAATGGAGCAAGCTCTTCATGGAGCTTTCAGGTCAGTGTTACATGGTTTTTTTTGGCCGTTTCTCCAGTTTCCTTGACTGAATTGTGCTCATTCTGGTATAGTTTGAGAGATCTCTTTTCCCTGCACAAGTTAATGGACAAAGCTGTTCCTGACCGTTAAAAGTGATGGTGTCACAAGATGGGACCGTGGATAAAGCTGGACGTATTTCGCCAGATAGTAATCAAAGGGTTTAAGAAAAAAAAAATTGCCAAAAACGCTGTTTGGGGTCCCCCGCGCTACTTTCGATCCAAAGAGGGAGAGGTTAATCGGTCCCTGAGCCATACGTGATTAACCCCTTGACTACGGTAGCTCCTCTATTAGTGTAATATAAACTAAGGATAGTCTATAGTTCTGAATTTTTTTCCTTGTTCTTGTTCATGTGGTAAGCAGAGTTAGTACAGAACGCATGCGCATTCGTAAAATACGTATTAATCCTTTGGCTACTAGAGATTTGGCCGAAAAACACGTTTTGAAGCTAGTTGAGGGGTTTTTTGGTCACTGTCGTGCTGTTTAAGAGCTAAACCTCCCTACAAACCCGTTTCCAGGTTGTACACTCCGCGGTTTTTTTTAGCCAGCTGCAAAATAAGCGCTTGCAAAGTTCGGCATGCGTAGAAAGCAAAATTTCGACATAGGTTTTGGGTTTCAAAGTAGCACAACACTTTCGACTTTCACTTTTCGCTTTCTCTCCTTCCCTCTCTTTTCGCTTTCCTTGCCTCATTTTTATTTCAACTTGCTGGGCATTTGGTAGGCTTTATTTTGGTAGGAAGAGTTTCTGAGAAACCTTTCATCATCTTAGAATTAGGTGCTCAGAAAGGTAGTTGGGTAATGGAGCAAGCTCTTCATGGAGCTTTCAGGTCAGTGTTACATGGTTTTTTTTGGCCGTTTCTCCAGTTTCCTTGACTGAATTGTGCTCATTCTGGTATAGTTTGAGAGATCTCTTTTCCCTGCACAAGTTAATGGACAAAGCTGTTCCTGACCGTTAAAAGTGATGGTGTCACAAGATGGGACCGTGGATAAAGCTGGACGTATTTCGCCAGATAGTAATCAAAGGGTTTAAGAAAAAAAAAATTGCCAAAAACGCTGTTTGGGGTCCCCCGCGCTACTTTCGATCCAAAGAGGGAGAGGTTAATCGGTCCCTGAGCCATACGTGATTAACCCCTTGACTACGGTAGCTCCTCTATTAGTGTAATATAAACTAAGGATAGTCTATAGTTCTGAATTTTTTTCCTTGTTCTTGTTCATGTGGTAAGCAGAGTTAGTACAGAACGCATGCGCATTCGTAAAATACGTATTAATCCTTTGGCTACTAGAGATTTGGCCGAAAAACACGTTTTGAAGCTAGTTGAGGGGTTTTTTGGTCACTGTCGTGCTGTTTAAGAGCTAAACCTCCCTACAAACCCGTTTCCAGGTTGTACACTCCGCGGTTTTTTTAGCCAGCTGCAAAATAAGCGCTTTCAAAGTACGGCATGCGCAGAAAGCAAAATTTCGACATAGGTTTTGGGTTTCAAAGTAGCACAACACTTTCGACTTTCACTTTTCGCTTTCTCTCCTTCCCTCTCTTTTCGCTTTCCTTGCCTCATTTTTATTTCAACTTGCTGGGCATTTGGTAGGCTTTATTTTGGTAGGAAGAGTTTCTGAGAAACCTTTCATCATCTTAGAATTAGGTGCTCAGAAAGGTAGTTGGGTAATGGAGCAAGCTCTTCATGGAGCTTTCAGGTCAGTGTTACATGGTTTTTTTTGGCCGTTTCTCCAGTTTCCTTGACTGAATTGTGCTCATTCTGGTATAGTTTGAGAGATCTCTTTTCCCTGCACAAGTTAATGGACAAAGCTGTTCCTGACCGTTAAAAGTGATGGTGTCACAAGATGGGACCGTGGATAAAGCTGGACGTATTTCGCCAGATAGTAATCAAAGGGTTTAAGAAAAAAAAAATTGCCAAAAACGCTGTTTGGGGTCCCCCGCGCTACTTTCGATCCAAAGAGGGAGAGGTTAATCGGTCCCTGAGCCATACGTGATTAACCCCTTGACTACGGTAGCTCCTCTATTAGTGTAATATAAACTAAGGATAGTCTATAGTTCTGAATTTTTTTCCTTGTTCTTGTTCATGTGGTAAGCAGAGTTAGTACAGAACGCATGCGCATTCGTAAAATACGTATTAATCCTTTGGCTACTAGAGATTTGGCCGAAAAACACGTTTTGAAGCTAGTTGAGGGGTTTTTTGGTCACTGTCGTGCTGTTTAAGAGCTAAACCTCCCTACAAACCCGTTTCCAGGTTGTACACTCCGCGGTTTTTTTAGCCAGCTGCAAAATAAGCGCTTTCAAAGTACGGCATGCGCAGAAAGCAAAATTTCGACATAGGTTTTGGGTTTCAAAGTAGCACAACACTTTCGACTTTCACTTTTCGCTTTCTCTCCTTCCCTCTCTTTTCGCTTTCCTTGCCTCATTTTTATTTCAACTTGCTGGGCATTTGGTAGGCTTTATTTTGGTAGGAAGAGTTTCTGAGAAACCTTTCATCATCTTAGAATTAGGTGCTCAGAAAGGTAGTTGGGTAATGGAGCAAGCTCTTCATGGAGCTTTCAGGTCAGTGTTACATGGTTTTTTTTTGGCCGTTTCTCCAGTTTCCTTGACTGAATTGTGCTCATTCTGGTATAGTTTGAGAGATCTCTTTTCCCTGCACAAGTTAATGGACAAAGCTGTTCCTGACCGTTAAAAGTGATGGTGTCACAAGATGGGACCGTGGATAAAGCTGGACGTATTTCGCCAGATAGTAATCAAAGGGTTTAAGAAAAAAAAAATTGCCAAAAACGCTGTTTGGGGTCCCCCGCGCTACTTTCGATCCAAAGAGGGAGAGGTTAATCGGTCCCTGAGCCATACGTGATTAACCCCTTGACTACGGTAGCTCCTCTATTAGTGTAATATAAACTAAGGATAGTCTATAGTTCTGAATTTTTTTCCTTGTTCTTGTTCATGTGGTAAGCAGAGTTAGTACAGAACGCATGCGCATTCGTAAAATACGTATTAATCCTTTGGCTACTAGAGATTTGGCCGAAAAACACGTTTTGAAGCTAGTTGAGGGGTTTTTTGGTCACTGTCGTGCTGTTTAAGAGCTAAACCTCCCTACAAACCCGTTTCCAGGTTGTACACTCCGCGGTTTTTTTAGCCAGCTGCAAAATAAGCGCTTGCAAAGTTCGGCATGCGCAGAAAGCAAAATTTCGACATAGGTTTTGGGTTTCAAAGTAGCACAACACTTTCGACTTTCACTTTTCGCTTTCTCTCCTTCCCTCTCTTTTCGCTTTCCTTGCCTCATTTTTATTTCAACTTGCTGGGCATTTGGTAGGCTTTATTTTGGTAGGAAGAGTTTCTGAGAAACCTTTCATCATCTTAGAATTAGGTGCTCAGAAAGGTAGTTGGGTAATGGAGCAAGCTCTTCATGGAGCTTTCAGGTCAGTGTTACATGGTTTTTTTTGGCCGTTTCTCCAGTTTCCTTGACTGAATTGTGCTCATTCTGGTATAGTTTGAGAGATCTCTTTTCCCTGCACAAGTTAATGGACAAAGCTGTTCCTGACCGTTAAAAGTGATGGTGTCACAAGATGGGACCGTGGATAAAGCTGGACGTATTTCGCCAGATAGTAATCAAAGGGTTTAAGAAAAAAAAAATTGCCAAAAACGCTGTTTGGGGTCCCCCGCGCTACTTTCGATCCAAAGAGGGAGAGGTTAATCGGTCCCTGAGCCATACGTGATTAACCCCTTGACTACGGTAGCTCCTCTATTAGTGTAATATAAACTAAGGATAGTCTATAGTTCTGAATTTTTTTCCTTGTTCTTGTTCATGTGGTAAGCAGAGTTAGTACAGAACGCATGCGCATTCGTAAAATACGTATTAATCCTTTGGCTACTAGAGATTTGGCCGAAAAACACGTTTTGAAGCTAGTTGAGGGGTTTTTTGGTCACTGTCGTGCTGTTTAAGAGCTAAACCTCCCTACAAACCCGTTTCCAGGTTGTACACTCCGCGGTTTTTTTAGCCACCTGCAAAATAAGCGCTTTCAAAGTACGGCATGCGCAGAAAGCAAAATTTCGACATAGGTTTTGGGTTTCAAAGTAGCACAACACTTTCGACTTTCACTTTTCGCTTTCTCTCCTTCCCTCTCTTTTCGCTTTCCTTGCCTCATTTTTATTTCAACTTGCTGGGCATTTGGTAGGCTTTATTTTGGTAGGAAGAGTTTCTGAGAAACCTTTCATCATCTTAGAATTAGGTGCTCAGAAAGGTAGTTGGGTAATGGAGCAAGCTCTTCATGGAGCTTTCAGGTCAGTGTTACATGGTTTTTTTTTGGCCGTTTCTCCAGTTTCCTTGACTGAATTGTGCTCATTCTGGTATAGTTTGAGAGATCTCTTTTCCCTGCACAAGTTAATGGACAAAGCTGTTCCTGACCGTTAAAAGTGATGGTGTCACAAGATGGGACCGTGGATAAAGCTGGACGTATTTCGCCAGATAGTAATCAAAGGGTTTAAGAAAAAAAAAATTGCCAAAAACGCTGTTTGGGGTCCCCCGCGCTACTTTCGATCCAAAGAGGGAGAGGTTAATCGGTCCCTGAGCCATACGTGATTAACCCCTTGACTACGGTAGCTCCTCTATTAGTGTAATATAAACTAAGGATAGTCTATAGTTCTGAATTTTTTTCCTTGTTCTTGTTCATGTGGTAAGCAGAGTTAGTACAGAACGCATGCGCATTCGTAAAATACGTATTAATCCTTTGGCTACTAGAGATTTGGCCGAAAAACACGTTTTGAAGCTAGTTGAGGGGTTTTTTGGTCACTGTCGTGCTGTTTAAGAGCTAAACCTCCCTACAAACCCGTTTCCAGGTTGTACACTCCGCGGTTTTTTTAGCCAGCTGCAAAATAAGCGCTTGCAAAGTTCGGCATGCGCAGAAAGCAAAATTTCGACATAGGTTTTGGGTTTCAAAGTAGCACAACACTTTCGACTTTCACTTTTCGCTTTCTCTCCTTCCCTCTCTTTTCGCTTTCCTTGCCTCATTTTTATTTCAACTTGCTGGGCATTTGGTAGGCTTTATTTTGGTAGGAAGAGTTTCTGAGAAACCTTTCATCATCTTAGAATTAGGTGCTCAGAAAGGTAGTTGGGTAATGGAGCAAGCTCTTCATGGAGCTTTCAGGTCAGTGTTACATGGTTTTTTTTGGCCGTTTCTCCAGTTTCCTTGACTGAATTGTGCTCATTCTGGTATAGTTTGAGAGATCTCTTTTCCCTGCACAAGTTAATGGACAAAGCTGTTCCTGACCGTTAAAAGTGATGGTGTCACAAGATGGGACCGTGGATAAAGCTGGACGTATTTCGCCAGATAGTAATCAAAGGGTTTAAGAAAAAAAAAATTGCCAAAAACGCTGTTTGGGGTCCCCCGCGCTACTTTCGATCCAAAGAGGGAGAGGTTAATCGGTCCCTGAGCCATACGTGATTAACCCCTTGACTACGGTAGCTCCTCTATTAGTGTAATATAAACTAAGGATAGTCTATAGTTCTGAATTTTTTTCCTTGTTCTTGTTCATGTGGTAAGCAGAGTTAGTACAGAACGCATGCGCATTCGTAAAATACGTATTAATCCTTTGGCTACTAGAGATTTGGCCGAAAAACACGTTTTGAAGCTAGTTGAGGGGTTTTTTGGTCACTGTCGTGCTGTTTAAGAGCTAAACCTCCCTACAAACCCGTTTCCAGGTTGTACACTCCGCGGTTTTTTTAGCCAGCTGCAAAATAAGCGCTTTCAAAGTACGGCATGCGCAGAAAGCAAAATTTCGACATAGGTTTTGGGTTTCAAAGTAGCACAACACTTTCGACTTTCACTTTTCGCTTTCTCTCCTTCCCTCTCTTTTCGCTTTCCTTGCCTCATTTTTATTTCAACTTGCTGGGCATTTGGTAGGCTTTATTTTGGTAGGAAGAGTTTCTGAGAAACCTTTCATCATCTTAGAATTAGGTGCTCAGAAAGGTAGTTGGGTAATGGAGCAAGCTCTTCATGGAGCTTTCAGGTCAGTGTTACATGGTTTTTTTTGGCCGTTTCTCCAGTTTCCTTGACTGAATTGTGCTCATTCTGGTATAGTTTGAGAGATCTCTTTTCCCTGCACAAGTTAATGGACAAAGCTGTTCCTGACCGTTAAAAGTGATGGTGTCACAAGATGGGACCGTGGATAAAGCTGGACGTATTTCGCCAGATAGTAATCAAAGGGTTTAAGAAAAAAAAAATTGCCAAAAACGCTGTTTGGGGTCCCCCGCGCTACTTTCGATCCAAAGAGGGAGAGGTTAATCGGTCCCTGAGCCATACGTGATTAACCCCTTGACTACGGTAGCTCCTCTATTAGTGTAATATAAACTAAGGATAGTCTATAGTTCTGAATTTTTTTCCTTGTTCTTGTTCATGTGGTAAGCAGAGTTAGTACAGAACGCATGCGCATTCGTAAAATACGTATTAATCCTTTGGCTACTAGAGATTTGGCCGAAAAACACGTTTTGAAGCTAGTTGAGGGGTTTTTTGGTCACTGTCGTGCTGTTTAAGAGCTAAACCTCCCTACAAACCCGTTTCCAGGTTGTACACTCCGCGGTTTTTTTAGCCAGCTGCAAAATAAGCGCTTTCAAAGTACGGCATGCGCAGAAAGCAAAATTTCGACATAGGTTTTGGGTTTCAAAGTAGCACAACACTTTCGACTTTCACTTTTCGCTTTCTCTCCTTCCCTCTCTTTTCGCTTTCCTTGCCTCATTTTTATTTCAACTTGCTGGGCATTTGGTAGGCTTTATTTTGGTAGGAAGAGTTTCTGAGAAACCTTTCATCATCTTAGAATTAGGTGCTCAGAAAGGTAGTTGGGTAATGGAGCAAGCTCTTCATGGAGCTTTCAGGTCAGTGTTACATGGTTTTTTTTTGGCCGTTTCTCCAGTTTCCTTGACTGAATTGTGCTCATTCTGGTATAGTTTGAGAGATCTCTTTTCCCTGCACAAGTTAATGGACAAAGCTGTTCCTGACCGTTAAAAGTGATGGTGTCACAAGATGGGACCGTGGATAAAGCTGGACGTATTTCGCCAGATAGTAATCAAAGGGTTTAAGAAAAAAAAAATTGCCAAAAACGCTGTTTGGGGTCCCCCGCGCTACTTTCGATCCAAAGAGGGAGAGGTTAATCGGTCCCTGAGCCATACGTGATTAACCCCTTGACTACGGTAGCTCCTCTATTAGTGTAATATAAACTAAGGATAGTCTATAGTTCTGAATTTTTTTCCTTGTTCTTGTTCATGTGGTAAGCAGAGTTAGTACAGAACGCATGCGCATTCGTAAAATACGTATTAATCCTTTGGCTACTAGAGATTTGGCCGAAAAACACGTTTTGAAGCTAGTTGAGGGGTTTTTTGGTCACTGTCGTGCTGTTTAAGAGCTAAACCTCCCTACAAACCCGTTTCCAGGTTGTACACTCCGCGGTTTTTTTAGCCAGCTGCAAAATAAGCGCTTGCAAAGTTCGGCATGCGCAGAAAGCAAAATTTCGACATAGGTTTTGGGTTTCAAAGTAGCACAACACTTTCGACTTTCACTTTTCGCTTTCTCTCCTTCCCTCTCTTTTCGCTTTCCTTGCCTCATTTTTATTTCAACTTGCTGGGCATTTGGTAGGCTTTATTTTGGTAGGAAGAGTTTCTGAGAAACCTTTCATCATCTTAGAATTAGGTGCTCAGAAAGGTAGTTGGGTAATGGAGCAAGCTCTTCATGGAGCTTTCAGGTCAGTGTTACATGGTTTTTTTTGGCCGTTTCTCCAGTTTCCTTGACTGAATTGTGCTCATTCTGGTATAGTTTGAGAGATCTCTTTTCCCTGCACAAGTTAATGGACAAAGCTGTTCCTGACCGTTAAAAGTGATGGTGTCACAAGATGGGACCGTGGATAAAGCTGGACGTATTTCGCCAGATAGTAATCAAAGGGTTTAAGAAAAAAAAAATTGCCAAAAACGCTGTTTGGGGTCCCCCGCGCTACTTTCGATCCAAAGAGGGAGAGGTTAATCGGTCCCTGAGCCATACGTGATTAACCCCTTGACTACGGTAGCTCCTCTATTAGTGTAATATAAACTAAGGATAGTCTATAGTTCTGAATTTTTTTCCTTGTTCTTGTTCATGTGGTAAGCAGAGTTAGTACAGAACGCATGCGCATTCGTAAAATACGTATTAATCCTTTGGCTACTAGAGATTTGGCCGAAAAACACGTTTTGAAGCTAGTTGAGGGGTTTTTTGGTCACTGTCGTGCTGTTTAAGAGCTAAACCTCCCTACAAACCCGTTTCCAGGTTGTACACTCCGCGGTTTTTTTAGCCAGCTGCAAAATAAGCGCTTTCAAAGTACGGCATGCGCAGAAAGCAAAATTTCGACATAGGTTTTGGGTTTCAAAGTAGCACAACACTTTCGACTTTCACTTTTCGCTTTCTCTCCTTCCCTCTCTTTTCGCTTTCCTTGCCTCATTTTTATTTCAACTTGCTGGGCATTTGGTAGGCTTTATTTTGGTAGGAAGAGTTTCTGAGAAACCTTTCATCATCTTAGAATTAGGTGCTCAGAAAGGTAGTTGGGTAATGGAGCAAGCTCTTCATGGAGCTTTCAGGTCAGTGTTACATGGTTTTTTTTGGCCGTTTCTCCAGTTTCCTTGACTGAATTGTGCTCATTCTGGTATAGTTTGAGAGATCTCTTTTCCCTGCACAAGTTAATGGACAAAGCTGTTCCTGACCGTTAAAAGTGATGGTGTCACAAGATGGGACCGTGGATAAAGCTGGACGTATTTCGCCAGATAGTAATCAAAGGGTTTAAGAAAAAAAAAATTGCCAAAAACGCTGTTTGGGGTCCCCCGCGCTACTTTCGATCCAAAGAGGGAGAGGTTAATCGGTCCCTGAGCCATACGTGATTAACCCCTTGACTACGGTAGCTCCTCTATTAGTGTAATATAAACTAAGGATAGTCTATAGTTCTGAATTTTTTTCCTTGTTCTTGTTCATGTGGTAAGCAGAGTTAGTACAGAACGCATGCGCATTCGTAAAATACGTATTAATCCTTTGGCTACTAGAGATTTGGCCGAAAAACACGTTTTGAAGCTAGTTGAGGGGTTTTTTGGTCACTGTCGTGCTGTTTAAGAGCTAAACCTCCCTACAAACCCGTTTCCAGGTTGTACACTCCGCGGTTTTTTTAGCCAGCTGCAAAATAAGCGCTTTCAAAGTACGGCATGCGCAGAAAGCAAAATTTCGACATAGGTTTTGGGTTTCAAAGTAGCACAACACTTTCGACTTTCACTTTTCGCTTTCTCTCCTTCCCTCTCTTTTCGCTTTCCTTGCCTCATTTTTATTTCAACTTGCTGGGCATTTGGTAGGCTTTATTTTGGTAGGAAGAGTTTCTGAGAAACCTTTCATCATCTTAGAATTAGGTGCTCAGAAAGGTAGTTGGGTAATGGAGCAAGCTCTTCATGGAGCTTTCAGGTCAGTGTTACATGGTTTTTTTTTGGCCGTTTCTCCAGTTTCCTTGACTGAATTGTGCTCATTCTGGTATAGTTTGAGAGATCTCTTTTCCCTGCACAAGTTAATGGACAAAGCTGTTCCTGACCGTTAAAAGTGATGGTGTCACAAGATGGGACCGTGGATAAAGCTGGACGTATTTCGCCAGATAGTAATCAAAGGGTTTAAGAAAAAAAAAATTGCCAAAAACGCTGTTTGGGGTCCCCCGCGCTACTTTCGATCCAAAGAGGGAGAGGTTAATCGGTCCCTGAGCCATACGTGATTAACCCCTTGACTACGGTAGCTCCTCTATTAGTGTAATATAAACTAAGGATAGTTTATAGTTCTGAATTTTTTTCCTTGTTCTTGTTCATGTGGTAAGCAGAGTTAGTACAGAACGCATGCGCATTCGTAAAATACGTATTAATCCTTTGGCTACTAGAGATTTGGCCGAAAAACACGTTTTGAAGCTAGTTGAGGGGTTTTTTGGTCACTGTCGTGCTGTTTAAGAGCTAAACCTCCCTACAAACCCGTTTCCAGGTTGTACACTCCGCGGTTTTTTTAGCCAGCTGCAAAATAAGCGCTTGCAAAGTTCGGCATGCGCAGAAAGCAAAATTTCGACATAGGTTTTGGGTTTCAAAGTAGCACAACACTTTCGACTTTCACTTTTCGCTTTCTCTCCTTCCCTCTCTTTTCGCTTTCCTTGCCTCATTTTTATTTCAACTTGCTGGGCATTTGGTAGGCTTTATTTTGGTAGGAAGAGTTTCTGAGAAACCTTTCATCATCTTAGAATTAGGTGCTCAGAAAGGTAGTTGGGTAATGGAGCAAGCTCTTCATGGAGCTTTCAGGTCAGTGTTACATGGTTTTTTTTGGCCGTTTCTCCAGTTTCCTTGACTGAATTGTGCTCATTCTGGTATAGTTTGAGAGATCTCTTTTCCCTGCACAAGTTAATGGACAAAGCTGTTCCTGACCGTTAAAAGTGATGGTGTCACAAGATGGGACCGTGGATAAAGCTGGACGTATTTCGCCAGATAGTAATCAAAGGGTTTAAGAAAAAAAAAATTGCCAAAAACGCTGTTTGGGGTCCCCCGCGCTACTTTCGATCCAAAGAGGGAGAGGTTAATCGGTCCCTGAGCCATACGTGATTAACCCCTTGACTACGGTAGCTCCTCTATTAGTGTAATATAAACTAAGGATAGTTTATAGTTCTGAATTTTTTTCCTTGTTCTTGTTCATGTGGTAAGCAGAGTTAGTACAGAACGCATGCGCATTCGTAAAATACGTATTAATCCTTTGGCTACTAGAGATTTGGCCGAAAAACACGTTTTGAAGCTAGTTGAGGGGTTTTTTGGTCACTGTCGTGCTGTTTAAGAGCTAAACCTCCCTACAAACCCGTTTCCAGGTTGTACACTCCGCGGTTTTTTTAGCCAGCTGCAAAATAAGCGCTTGCAAAGTTCGGCATGCGCAGAAAGCAAAATTTCGACATAGGTTTTGGGTTTCAAAGTAGCACAACACTTTCGACTTTCACTTTTCGCTTTCTCTCCTTCCCTCTCTTTTCGCTTTCCTTGCCTCATTTTTATTTCAACTTGCTGGGCATTTGGTAGGCTTTATTTTGGTAGGAAGAGTTTCTGAGAAACCTTTCATCATCTTAGAATTAGGTGCTCAGAAAGGTAGTTGGGTAATGGAGCAAGCTCTTCATGGAGCTTTCAGGTCAGTGTTACATGGTTTTTTTTGGCCGTTTCTCCAGTTTCCTTGACTGAATTGTGCTCATTCTGGTATAGTTTGAGAGATCTCTTTTCCCTGCACAAGTTAATGGACAAAGCTGTTCCTGACCGTTAAAAGTGATGGTGTCACAAGATGGGACCGTGGATAAAGCTGGACGTATTTCGCCAGATAGTAATCAAAGGGTTTAAGAAAAAAAAAATTGCCAAAAACGCTGTTTGGGGTCCCCCGCGCTACTTTCGATCCAAAGAGGGAGAGGTTAATCGGTCCCTGAGCCATACGTGATTAACCCCTTGACTACGGTAGCTCCTCTATTAGTGTAATATAAACTAAGGATAGTCTATAGTTCTGAATTTTTTTCCTTGTTCTTGTTCATGTGGTAAGCAGAGTTAGTACAGAACGCATGCGCATTCGTAAAATACGTATTAATCCTTTGGCTACTAGAGATTTGGCCGAAAAACACGTTTTGAAGCTAGTTGAGGGGTTTTTTGGTCACTGTCGTGCTGTTTAAGAGCTAAACCTCCCTACAAACCCGTTTCCAGGTTGTACACTCCGCGGTTTTTTTTAGCCAGCTGCAAAATAAGCGCTTGCAAAGTTCGGCATGCGTAGAAAGCAAAATTTCGACATAGGTTTTGGGTTTCAAAGTAGCACAACACTTTCGACTTTCACTTTTCGCTTTCTCTCCTTCCCTCTCTTTTCGCTTTCCTTGCCTCATTTTTATTTCAACTTGCTGGGCATTTGGTAGGCTTTATTTTGGTAGGAAGAGTTTCTGAGAAACCTTTCATCATCTTAGAATTAGGTGCTCAGAAAGGTAGTTGGGTAATGGAGCAAGCTCTTCATGGAGCTTTCAGGTCAGTGTTACATGGTTTTTTTTGGCCGTTTCTCCAGTTTCCTTGACTGAATTGTGCTCATTCTGGTATAGTTTGAGAGATCTCTTTTCCCTGCACAAGTTAATGGACAAAGCTGTTCCTGACCGTTAAAAGTGATGGTGTCACAAGATGGGACCGTGGATAAAGCTGGACGTATTTCGCCAGATAGTAATCAAAGGGTTTAAGAAAAAAAAAATTGCCAAAAACGCTGTTTGGGGTCCCCCGCGCTACTTTCGATCCAAAGAGGGAGAGGTTAATCGGTCCCTGAGCCATACGTGATTAACCCCTTGACTACGGTAGCTCCTCTATTAGTGTAATATAAACTAAGGATAGTCTATAGTTCTGAATTTTTTTCCTTGTTCTTGTTCATGTGGTAAGCAGAGTTAGTACAGAACGCATGCGCATTCGTAAAATACGTATTAATCCTTTGGCTACTAGAGATTTGGCCGAAAAACACGTTTTGAAGCTAGTTGAGGGGTTTTTTGGTCACTGTCGTGCTGTTTAAGAGCTAAACCTCCCTACAAACCCGTTTCCAGGTTGTACACTCCGCGGTTTTTTTTAGCCAGCTGCAAAATAAGCGCTTGCAAAGTTCGGCATGCGTAGAAAGCAAAATTTCGACATAGGTTTTGGGTTTCAAAGTAGCACAACACTTTCGACTTTCACTTTTCGCTTTCTCTCCTTCCCTCTCTTTTCGCTTTCCTTGCCTCATTTTTATTTCAACTTGCTGGGCATTTGGTAGGCTTTATTTTGGTAGGAAGAGTTTCTGAGAAACCTTTCATCATCTTAGAATTAGGTGCTCAGAAAGGTAGTTGGGTAATGGAGCAAGCTCTTCATGGAGCTTTCAGGTCAGTGTTACATGGTTTTTTTTGGCCGTTTCTCCAGTTTCCTTGACTGAATTGTGCTCATTCTGGTATAGTTTGAGAGATCTCTTTTCCCTGCACAAGTTAATGGACAAAGCTGTTCCTGACCGTTAAAAGTGATGGTGTCACAAGATGGGACCGTGGATAAAGCTGGACGTATTTCGCCAGATAGTAATCAAAGGGTTTAAGAAAAAAAAAATTGCCAAAAACGCTGTTTGGGGTCCCCCGCGCTACTTTCGATCCAAAGAGGGAGAGGTTAATCGGTCCCTGAGCCATACGTGATTAACCCCTTGACTACGGTAGCTCCTCTATTAGTGTAATATAAACTAAGGATAGTCTATAGTTCTGAATTTTTTTCCTTGTTCTTGTTCATGTGGTAAGCAGAGTTAGTACAGAACGCATGCGCATTCGTAAAATACGTATTAATCCTTTGGCTACTAGAGATTTGGCCGAAAAACACGTTTTGAAGCTAGTTGAGGGGTTTTTTGGTCACTGTCGTGCTGTTTAAGAGCTAAACCTCCCTACAAACCCGTTTCCAGGTTGTACACTCCGCGGTTTTTTTAGCCACCTGCAAAATAAGCGCTTTCAAAGTACGGCATGCGCAGAAAGCAAAATTTCGACATAGGTTTTGGGTTTCAAAGTAGCACAACACTTTCGACTTTCACTTTTCGCTTTCTCTCCTTCCCTCTCTTTTCGCTTTCCTTGCCTCATTTTTATTTCAACTTGCTGGGCATTTGGTAGGCTTTATTTTGGTAGGAAGAGTTTCTGAGAAACCTTTCATCATCTTAGAATTAGGTGCTCAGAAAGGTAGTTGGGTAATGGAGCAAGCTCTTCATGGAGCTTTCAGGTCAGTGTTACATGGTTTTTTTTTGGCCGTTTCTCCAGTTTCCTTGACTGAATTGTGCTCATTCTGGTATAGTTTGAGAGATCTCTTTTCCCTGCACAAGTTAATGGACAAAGCTGTTCCTGACCGTTAAAAGTGATGGTGTCACAAGATGGGACCGTGGATAAAGCTGGACGTATTTCGCCAGATAGTAATCAAAGGGTTTAAGAAAAAAAAAATTGCCAAAAACGCTGTTTGGGGTCCCCCGCGCTACTTTCGATCCAAAGAGGGAGAGGTTAATCGGTCCCTGAGCCATACGTGATTAACCCCTTGACTACGGTAGCTCCTCTATTAGTGTAATATAAACTAAGGATAGTTTATAGTTCTGAATTTTTTTCCTTGTTCTTGTTCATGTGGTAAGCAGAGTTAGTACAGAACGCATGCGCATTCGTAAAATACGTATTAATCCTTTGGCTACTAGAGATTTGGCCGAAAAACACGTTTTGAAGCTAGTTGAGGGGTTTTTTGGTCACTGTCGTGCTGTTTAAGAGCTAAACCTCCCTACAAACCCGTTTCCAGGTTGTACACTCCGCGGTTTTTTTTAGCCAGCTGCAAAATAAGCGCTTGCAAAGTTCGGCATGCGTAGAAAGCAAAATTTCGACATAGGTTTTGGGTTTCAAAGTAGCACAACACTTTCGACTTTCACTTTTCGCTTTCTCTCCTTCCCTCTCTTTTCGCTTTCCTTGCCTCATTTTTATTTCAACTTGCTGGGCATTTGGTAGGCTTTATTTTGGTAGGAAGAGTTTCTGAGAAACCTTTCATCATCTTAGAATTAGGTGCTCAGAAAGGTAGTTGGGTAATGGAGCAAGCTCTTCATGGAGCTTTCAGGTCAGTGTTACATGGTTTTTTTTGGCCGTTTCTCCAGTTTCCTTGACTGAATTGTGCTCATTCTGGTATAGTTTGAGAGATCTCTTTTCCCTGCACAAGTTAATGGACAAAGCTGTTCCTGACCGTTAAAAGTGATGGTGTCACAAGATGGGACCGTGGATAAAGCTGGACGTATTTCGCCAGATAGTAATCAAAGGGTTTAAGAAAAAAAAAATTGCCAAAAACGCTGTTTGGGGTCCCCCGCGCTACTTTCGATCCAAAGAGGGAGAGGTTAATCGGTCCCTGAGCCATACGTGATTAACCCCTTGACTACGGTAGCTCCTCTATTAGTGTAATATAAACTAAGGATAGTCTATAGTTCTGAATTTTTTTCCTTGTTCTTGTTCATGTGGTAAGCAGAGTTAGTACAGAACGCATGCGCATTCGTAAAATACGTATTAATCCTTTGGCTACTAGAGATTTGGCCGAAAAACACGTTTTGAAGCTAGTTGAGGGGTTTTTTGGTCACTGTCGTGCTGTTTAAGAGCTAAACCTCCCTACAAACCCGTTTCCAGGTTGTACACTCCGCGGTTTTTTTAGCCAGCTGCAAAATAAGCGCTTTCAAAGTACGGCATGCGCAGAAAGCAAAATTTCGACATAGGTTTTGGGTTTCAAAGTAGCACAACACTTTCGACTTTCACTTTTCGCTTTCTCTCCTTCCCTCTCTTTTCGCTTTCCTTGCCTCATTTTTATTTCAACTTGCTGGGCATTTGGTAGGCTTTATTTTGGTAGGAAGAGTTTCTGAGAAACCTTTCATCATCTTAGAATTAGGTGCTCAGAAAGGTAGTTGGGTAATGGAGCAAGCTCTTCATGGAGCTTTCAGGTCAGTGTTACATGGTTTTTTTTGGCCGTTTCTCCAGTTTCCTTGACTGAATTGTGCTCATTCTGGTATAGTTTGAGAGATCTCTTTTCCCTGCACAAGTTAATGGACAAAGCTGTTCCTGACCGTTAAAAGTGATGGTGTCACAAGATGGGACCGTGGATAAAGCTGGACGTATTTCGCCAGATAGTAATCAAAGGGTTTAAGAAAAAAAAAATTGCCAAAAACGCTGTTTGGGGTCCCCCGCGCTACTTTCGATCCAAAGAGGGAGAGGTTAATCGGTCCCTGAGCCATACGTGATTAACCCCTTGACTACGGTAGCTCCTCTATTAGTGTAATATAAACTAAGGATAGTCTATAGTTCTGAATTTTTTTCCTTGTTCTTGTTCATGTGGTAAGCAGAGTTAGTACAGAACGCATGCGCATTCGTAAAATACGTATTAATCCTTTGGCTACTAGAGATTTGGCCGAAAAACACGTTTTGAAGCTAGTTGAGGGGTTTTTTGGTCACTGTCGTGCTGTTTAAGAGCTAAACCTCCCTACAAACCCGTTTCCAGGTTGTACACTCCGCGGTTTTTTTAGCCAGCTGCAAAATAAGCGCTTTCAAAGTACGGCATGCGCAGAAAGCAAAATTTCGACATAGGTTTTGGGTTTCAAAGTAGCACAACACTTTCGACTTTCACTTTTCGCTTTCTCTCCTTCCCTCTCTTTTCGCTTTCCTTGCCTCATTTTTATTTCAACTTGCTGGGCATTTGGTAGGCTTTATTTTGGTAGGAAGAGTTTCTGAGAAACCGTTCATCATCTTAGAATTAGGTGCTCAGAAAGGTAGTTGGGTAATGGAGCAAGCTCTTCATGGAGCTTTCAGGTCAGTGTTACATGGTTTTTTTTGGCCGTTTCTCCAGTTTCCTTGACTGAATTGTGCTCATTCTGGTATAGTTTGAGAGATCTCTTTTCCCTGCACAAGTTAATGGACAAAGCTGTTCCTGACCGTTAAAAGTGATGGTGTCACAAGATGGGACCGTGGATAAAGCTGGACGTATTTCGCCAGATAGTAATCAAAGGGTTTAAGAAAAAAAAAATTGCCAAAAACGCTGTTTGGGGTCCCCCGCGCTACTTTCGATCCAAAGAGGGAGAGGTTAATCGGTCCCTGAGCCATACGTGATTAACCCCTTGACTACGGTAGCTCCTCTATTAGTGTAATATAAACTAAGGATAGTCTATAGTTCTGAATTTTTTTCCTTGTTCTTGTTCATGTGGTAAGCAGAGTTAGTACAGAACGCATGCGCATTCGTAAAATACGTATTAATCCTTTGGCTACTAGAGATTTGGCCGAAAAACACGTTTTGAAGCTAGTTGAGGGGTTTTTTGGTCACTGTCGTGCTGTTTAAGAGCTAAACCTCCCTACAAACCCGTTTCCAGGTTGTACACTCCGCGGTTTTTTTAGCCAGCTGCAAAATAAGCGCTTGCAAAGTTCGGCATGCGCAGAAAGCAAAATTTCGACATAGGTTTTGGGTTTCAAAGTAGCACAACACTTTCGACTTTCACTTTTCGCTTTCTCTCCTTCCCTCTCTTTTCGCTTTCCTTGCCTCATTTTTATTTCAACTTGCTGGGCATTTGGTAGGCTTTATTTTGGTAGGAAGAGTTTCTGAGAAACCTTTCATCATCTTAGAATTAGGTGCTCAGAAAGGTAGTTGGGTAATGGAGCAAGCTCTTCATGGAGCTTTCAGGTCAGTGTTACATGGTTTTTTTTGGCCGTTTCTCCAGTTTCCTTGACTGAATTGTGCTCATTCTGGTATAGTTTGAGAGATCTCTTTTCCCTGCACAAGTTAATGGACAAAGCTGTTCCTGACCGTTAAAAGTGATGGTGTCACAAGATGGGACCGTGGATAAAGCTGGACGTATTTCGCCAGATAGTAATCAAAGGGTTTAAGAAAAAAAAAATTGCCAAAAACGCTGTTTGGGGTCCCCCGCGCTACTTTCGATCCAAAGAGGGAGAGGTTAATCGGTCCCTGAGCCATACGTGATTAACCCCTTGACTACGGTAGCTCCTCTATTAGTGTAATATAAACTAAGGATAGTCTATAGTTCTGAATTTTTTTCCTTGTTCTTGTTCATGTGGTAAGCAGAGTTAGTACAGAACGCATGCGCATTCGTAAAATACGTATTAATCCTTTGGCTACTAGAGATTTGGCCGAAAAACACGTTTTGAAGCTAGTTGAGGGGTTTTTTGGTCACTGTCGTGCTGTTTAAGAGCTAAACCTCCCTACAAACCCGTTTCCAGGTTGTACACTCCGCGGTTTTTTTAGCCAGCTGCAAAATAAGCGCTTGCAAAGTTCGGCATGCGCAGAAAGCAAAATTTCGACATAGGTTTTGGGTTTCAAAGTAGCACAACACTTTCGACTTTCACTTTTCGCTTTCTCTCCTTCCCTCTCTTTTCGCTTTCCTTGCCTCATTTTTATTTCAACTTGCTGGGCATTTGGTAGGCTTTATTTTGGTAGGAAGAGTTTCTGAGAAACCGTTCATCATCTTAGAATTAGGTGCTCAGAAAGGTAGTTGGGTAATGGAGCAAGCTCTTCATGGAGCTTTCAGGTCAGTGTTACATGGTTTTTTTTGGCCGTTTCTCCAGTTTCCTTGACTGAATTGTGCTCATTCTGGTATAGTTTGAGAGATCTCTTTTCCCTGCACAAGTTAATGGACAAAGCTGTTCCTGACCGTTAAAAGTGATGGTGTCACAAGATGGGACCGTGGATAAAGCTGGACGTATTTCGCCAGATAGTAATCAAAGGGTTTAAGAAAAAAAAAATTGCCAAAAACGCTGTTTGGGGTCCCCCGCGCTACTTTCGATCCAAAGAGGGAGAGGTTAATCGGTCCCTGAGCCATACGTGATTAACCCCTTGACTACGGTAGCTCCTCTATTAGTGTAATATAAACTAAGGATAGTCTATAGTTCTGAATTTTTTTCCTTGTTCTTGTTCATGTGGTAAGCAGAGTTAGTACAGAACGCATGCGCATTCGTAAAATACGTATTAATCCTTTGGCTACTAGAGATTTGGCCGAAAAACACGTTTTGAAGCTAGTTGAGGGGATTTTGGTCACTGTCGTGCTGTTTAAGAGCTAAACCTCCCTACAAACCCGTTTCCAGGTTGTACACTCCGCGGTTTTTTTAGCCAGCTGCAAAATAAGCGCTTTCAAAGTACGGCATGCGCAGAAAGCAAAATTTCGACATAGGTTTTGGGTTTCAAAGTAGCACAACACTTTCGACTTTCACTTTTCGCTTTCTCTCCTTCCCTCTCTTTTCGCTTTCCTTGCCTCATTTTTATTTCAACTTGCTGGGCATTTGGTAGGCTTTATTTTGGTAGGAAGAGTTTCTGAGAAACCTTTCATCATCTTAGAATTAGGTGCTCAGAAAGGTAGTTGGGTAATGGAGCAAGCTCTTCATGGAGCTTTCAGGTCAGTGTTACATGGTTTTTTTTGGCCGTTTCTCCAGTTTCCTTGACTGAATTGTGCTCATTCTGGTATAGTTTGAGAGATCTCTTTTCCCTGCACAAGTTAATGGACAAAGCTGTTCCTGACCGTTAAAAGTGATGGTGTCACAAGATGGGACCGTGGATAAAGCTGGACGTATTTCGCCAGATAGTAATCAAAGGGTTTAAGAAAAAAAAATTGCCAAAAACGCTGTTTGGGGTCCCCCGCGCTACTTTCGATCCAAAGAGGGAGAGGTTAATCGGTCCCTGAGCCATACGTGATTAACCCCTTGACTACGGTAGCTCCTCTATTAGTGTAATATAAACTAAGGATAGTCTATAGTTCTGAATTTTTTTCCTTGTTCTTGTTCATGTGGTAAGCAGAGTTAGTACAGAACGCATGCGCATTCGTAAAATACGTATTAATCCTTTGGCTACTAGAGATTTGGCCGAAAAACACGTTTTGAAGCTAGTTGAGGGGTTTTTTGGTCACTGTCGTGCTGTTTAAGAGCTAAACCTCCCTACAAACCCGTTTCCAGGTTGTACACTCCGCGGTTTTTTTAGCCAGCTGCAAAATAAGCGCTTGCAAAGTTCGGCATGCGCAGAAAGCAAAATTTCGACATAGGTTTTGGGTTTCAAAGTAGCACAACACTTTCGACTTTCACTTTTCGCTTTCTCTCCTTCCCTCTCTTTTCGCTTTCCTTGCCTCATTTTTATTTCAACTTGCTGGGCATTTGGTAGGCTTTATTTTGGTAGGAAGAGTTTCTGAGAAACCGTTCATCATCTTAGAATTAGGTGCTCAGAAAGGTAGTTGGGTAATGGAGCAAGCTCTTCATGGAGCTTTCAGGTCAGTGTTACATGGTTTTTTTTGGCCGTTTCTCCAGTTTCCTTGACTGAATTGTGCTCATTCTGGTATAGTTTGAGAGATCTCTTTTCCCTGCACAAGTTAATGGACAAAGCTGTTCCTGACCGTTAAAAGTGATGGTGTCACAAGATGGGACCGTGGATAAAGCTGGACGTATTTCGCCAGATAGTAATCAAAGGGTTTAAGAAAAAAAAAATTGCCAAAAACGCTGTTTGGGGTCCCCCGCGCTACTTTCGATCCAAAGAGGGAGAGGTTAATCGGTCCCTGAGCCATACGTGATTAACCCCTTGACTACGGTAGCTCCTCTATTAGTGTAATATAAACTAAGGATAGTCTATAGTTCTGAATTTTTTTCCTTGTTCTTGTTCATGTGGTAAGCAGAGTTAGTACAGAACGCATGCGCATTCGTAAAATACGTATTAATCCTTTGGCTACTAGAGATTTGGCCGAAAAACACGTTTTGAAGCTAGTTGAGGGGTTTTTTGGTCACTGTCGTGCTGTTTAAGAGCTAAACCTCCCTACAAACCCGTTTCCAGGTTGTACACTCCGCGGTTTTTTTAGCCAGCTGCAAAATAAGCGCTTTCAAAGTACGGCATGCGCAGAAAGCAAAATTTCGACATAGGTTTTGGGTTTCAAAGTAGCACAACACTTTCGACTTTCACTTTTCGCTTTCTCTCCTTCCCTCTCTTTTCGCTTTCCTTGCCTCATTTTTATTTCAACTTGCTGGGCATTTGGTAGGCTTTATTTTGGTAGGAAGAGTTTCTGAGAAACCTTTCATCATCTTAGAATTAGGTGCTCAGAAAGGTAGTTGGGTAATGGAGCAAGCTCTTCATGGAGCTTTCAGGTCAGTGTTACATGGTTTTTTTTGGCCGTTTCTCCAGTTTCCTTGACTGAATTGTGCTCATTCTGGTATAGTTTGAGAGATCTCTTTTCCCTGCACAAGTTAATGGACAAAGCTGTTCCTGACCGTTAAAAGTGATGGTGTCACAAGATGGGACCGTGGATAAAGCTGGACGTATTTCGCCAGATAGTAATCAAAGGGTTTAAGAAAAAAAAAATTGCCAAAAACGCTGTTTGGGGTCCCCCGCGCTACTTTCGATCCAAAGAGGGAGAGGTTAATCGGTCCCTGAGCCATACGTGATTAACCCCTTGACTACGGTAGCTCCTCTATTAGTGTAATATAAACTAAGGATAGTCTATAGTTCTGAATTTTTTTCCTTGTTCTTGTTCATGTGGTAAGCAGAGTTAGTACAGAACGCATGCGCATTCGTAAAATACGTATTAATCCTTTGGCTACTAGAGATTTGGCCGAAAAACACGTTTTGAAGCTAGTTGAGGGGTTTTTTGGTCACTGTCGTGCTGTTTAAGAGCTAAACCTCCCTACAAACCCGTTTCCAGGTTGTACACTCCGCGGTTTTTTTAGCCAGCTGCAAAATAAGCGCTTGCAAAGTTCGGCATGCGCAGAAAGCAAAATTTCGACATAGGTTTTGGGTTTCAAAGTAGCACAACACTTTCGACTTTCACTTTTCGCTTTCTCTCCTTCCCTCTCTTTTCGCTTTCCTTGCCTCATTTTTATTTCAACTTGCTGGGCATTTGGTAGGCTTTATTTTGGTAGGAAGAGTTTCTGAGAAACCGTTCATCATCTTAGAATTAGGTGCTCAGAAAGGTAGTTGGGTAATGGAGCAAGCTCTTCATGGAGCTTTCAGGTCAGTGTTACATGGTTTTTTTTGGCCGTTTCTCCAGTTTCCTTGACTGAATTGTGCTCATTCTGGTATAGTTTGAGAGATCTCTTTTCCCTGCACAAGTTAATGGACAAAGCTGTTCCTGACCGTTAAAAGTGATGGTGTCACAAGATGGGACCGTGGATAAAGCTGGACGTATTTCGCCAGATAGTAATCAAAGGGTTTAAGAAAAAAAAAATTGCCAAAAACGCTGTTTGGGGTCCCCCGCGCTACTTTCGATCCAAAGAGGGAGAGGTTAATCGGTCCCTGAGCCATACGTGATTAACCCCTTGACTACGGTAGCTCCTCTATTAGTGTAATATAAACTAAGGATAGTCTATAGTTCTGAATTTTTTTCCTTGTTCTTGTTCATGTGGTAAGCAGAGTTAGTACAGAACGCATGCGCATTCGTAAAATACGTATTAATCCTTTGGCTACTAGAGATTTGGCCGAAAAACACGTTTTGAAGCTAGTTGAGGGGTTTTTTGGTCACTGTCGTGCTGTTTAAGAGCTAAACCTCCCTACAAACCCGTTTCCAGGTTGTACACTCCGCGGTTTTTTTAGCCAGCTGCAAAATAAGCGCTTTCAAAGTACGGCATGCGCAGAAAGCAAAATTTCGACATAGGTTTTGGGTTTCAAAGTAGCACAACACTTTCGACTTTCACTTTTCGCTTTCTCTCCTTCCCTCTCTTTTCGCTTTCCTTGCCTCATTTTTATTTCAACTTGCTGGGCATTTGGTAGGCTTTATTTTGGTAGGAAGAGTTTCTGAGAAACCTTTCATCATCTTAGAATTAGGTGCTCAGAAAGGTAGTTGGGTAATGGAGCAAGCTCTTCATGGAGCTTTCAGGTCAGTGTTACATGGTTTTTTTTGGCCGTTTCTCCAGTTTCCTTGACTGAATTGTGCTCATTCTGGTATAGTTTGAGAGATCTCTTTTCCCTGCACAAGTTAATGGACAAAGCTGTTCCTGACCGTTAAAAGTGATGGTGTCACAAGATGGGACCGTGGATAAAGCTGGACGTATTTCGCCAGATAGTAATCAAAGGGTTTAAGAAAAAAAAAATTGCCAAAAACGCTGTTTGGGGTCCCCCGCGCTACTTTCGATCCAAAGAGGGAGAGGTTAATCGGTCCCTGAGCCATACGTGATTAACCCCTTGACTACGGTAGCTCCTCTATTAGTGTAATATAAACTAAGGATAGTTTATAGTTCTGAATTTTTTTCCTTGTTCTTGTTCATGTGGTAAGCAGAGTTAGTACAGAACGCATGCGCATTCGTAAAATACGTATTAATCCTTTGGCTACTAGAGATTTGGCCGAAAAACACGTTTTGAAGCTAGTTGAGGGGTTTTTTGGTCACTGTCGTGCTGTTTAAGAGCTAAACCTCCTTACAAACCCGTTTCCAGGTTGTACACTCCGCGGTTTTTTTAGCCAGCTGCAAAATAAGCGCTTGCAAAGTTCGGCATGCGCAGAAAGCAAAATTTCGACATAGGTTTTGGGTTTCAAAGTAGCACAACACTTTCGACTTTCACTTTTCGCTTTCTCTCCTTCCCTCTCTTTTCGCTTTCCTTGCCTCATTTTTATTTCAACTTGCTGGGCATTTGGTAGGCTTTATTTTGGTAGGAAGAGTTTCTGAGAAACCTTTCATCATCTTAGAATTAGGTGCTCAGAAAGGTAGTTGGGTAATGGAGCAAGCTCTTCATGGAGCTTTCAGGTCAGTGTTACATGGTTTTTTTTGGCCGTTTCTCCAGTTTCCTTGACTGAATTGTGCTCATTCTGGTATAGTTTGAGAGATCTCTTTTCCCTGCACAAGTTAATGGACAAAGCTGTTCCTGACCGTTAAAAGTGATGGTGTCACAAGATGGGACCGTGGATAAAGCTGGACGTATTTCGCCAGATAGTAATCAAAGGGTTTAAGAAAAAAAAAAATTGCCAAAAACGCTGTTTGGGGTCCCCCGCGCTACTTTCGATCCAAAGAGGGAGAGGTTAATCGGTCCCTGAGCCATACGTGATTAACCCCTTGACTACGGTAGCTCCTCTATTAGTGTAATATAAACTAAGGATAGTTTATAGTTCTGAATTTTTTTCCTTGTTCTTGTTCATGTGGTAAGCAGAGTTAGTACAGAACGCATGCGCATTCGTAAAATACGTATTAATCCTTTGGCTACTAGAGATTTGGCCGAAAAACACGTTTTGAAGCTAGTTGAGGGGTTTTTTGGTCACTGTCGTGCTGTTTAAGAGCTAAACCTCCCTACAAACCCGTTTCCAGGTTGTACACTCCGCGGTTTTTTTAGCCAGCTGCAAAATAAGCGCTTGCAAAGTTCGGCATGCGCAGAAAGCAAAATTTCGACATAGGTTTTGGGTTTCAAAGTAGCACAACACTTTCGACTTTCACTTTTCGCTTTCTCTCCTTCCCTCTCTTTTCGCTTTCCTTGCCTCATTTTTATTTCAACTTGCTGGGCATTTGGTAGGCTTTATTTTGGTAGGAAGAGTTTCTGAGAAACCTTTCATCATCTTAGAATTAGGTGCTCAGAAAGGTAGTTGGGTAATGGAGCAAGCTCTTCATGGAGCTTTCAGGTCAGTGTTACATGGTTTTTTTTGGCCGTTTCTCCAGTTTCCTTGACTGAATTGTGCTCATTCTGGTATAGTTTGAGAGATCTCTTTTCCCTGCACAAGTTAATGGACAAAGCTGTTCCTGACCGTTAAAAGTGATGGTGTCACAAGATGGGACCGTGGATAAAGCTGGACGTATTTCGCCAGATAGTAATCAAAGGGTTTAAGAAAAAAAAAATTGCCAAAAACGCTGTTTGGGGTTCACCGCGCTACTTTCGATCCAAAGAGGGAGAGGTTAATCGGTCCCTGAGCCATACGTGATTAACCCCTTGACTACGGTAGCTCCTCTATTAGTGTAATATAAACTAAGGATAGTTTATAGTTCTGAATTTTTTTCCTTGTTCTTGTTCATGTGGTAAGCAGAGTTAGTACAGAACGCATGCGCATTCGTAAAATACGTATTAATCCTTTGGCTACTAGAGATTTGGCCGAAAAACACGTTTTGAAGCTAGTTGAGGGGTTTTTTGGTCACTGTCGTGCTGTTTAAGAGCTAAACCTCCCTACAAACCCGTTTCCAGGTTGTACACTCCGCGGTTTTTTTAGCCAGCTGCAAAATAAGCGCTTGCAAAGTTCGGCATGCGTAGAAAGCAAAATTTCGACATAGGTTTTGGGTTTCAAAGTAGCACAACACTTTCGACTTTCACTTTTCGCTTTCTCTCCTTCCCTCTCTTTTCGCTTTCCTTGCCTCATTTTTATTTCAACTTGCTGGGCATTTGGTAGGCTTTATTTTGGTAGGAAGAGTTTCTGAGAAACCTTTCATCATCTTAGAATTAGGTGCTCAGAAAGGTAGTTGGGTAATGGAGCAAGCTCTTCATGGAGCTTTCAGGTCAGTGTTACATGGTTTTTTTTGGCCGTTTCTCCAGTTTCCTTGACTGAATTGTGCTCATTCTGGTATAGTTTGAGAGATCTCTTTTCCCTGCACAAGTTAATGGACAAAGCTGTTCCTGACCGTTAAAAGTGATGGTGTCACAAGATGGGACCGTGGATAAAGCTGGACGTATTTCGCCAGATAGTAATCAAAGGGTTTAAGAAAAAAAAAATTGCCAAAAACGCTGTTTGGGGTTCCCCGCGCTACTTTCGATCCAAAGAGGGAGAGGTTAATCGGTCCCTGAGCCATACGTGATTAACCCCTTGACTACGGTAGCTCCTCTATTAGTGTAATATAAACTAAGGATAGTTTATAGTTCTGAATTTTTTTCCTTGTTCTTGTTCATGTGGTAAGCAGAGTTAGTACAGAACGCATGCGCATTCGTAAAATACGTATTAATCCTTTGGCTACTAGAGATTTGGCCGAAAAACACGTTTTGAAGCTAGTTGAGGGGTTTTTTGGTCACTGTCGTGCTGTTTAAGAGCTAAACCTCCCTACAAACCCGTTTCCAGGTTGTACACTCCGCGGTTTTTTTAGCCAGCTGCAAAATAAGCGCTTGCAAAGTTCGGCATGCGTAGAAAGCAAAATTTCGACATAGGTTTTGGGTTTCAAAGTAGCACAACACTTTCGACTTTCACTTTTCGCTTTCTCTCCTTCCCTCTCTTTTCGCTTTCCTTGCCTCATTTTTATTTCAACTTGCTGGGCATTTGGTAGGCTTTATTTTGGTAGGAAGAGTTTCTGAGAAACCTTTCATCATCTTAGAATTAGGTGCTCAGAAAGGTAGTTGGGTAATGGAGCAAGCTCTTCATGGAGCTTTCAGGTCAGTGTTACATGGTTTTTTTTGGCCGTTTCTCCAGTTTCCTTGACTGAATTGTGCTCATTCTGGTATAGTTTGAGAGATCTCTTTTCCCTGCACAAGTTAATGGACAAAGCTGTTCCTGACCGTTAAAAGTGATGGTGTCACAAGATGGGACCGTGGATAAAGCTGGACGTATTTCGCCAGATAGTAATCAAAGGGTTTAAGAAAAAAAAAATTGCCAAAAACGCTGTTTGGGGTCCCCCGCGCTACTTTCGATCCAAAGAGGGAGAGGTTAATCGGTCCCTGAGCCATACGTGATTAACCCCTTGACTACGGTAGCTCCTCTATTAGTGTAATATAAACTAAGGATAGTTTATAGTTCTGAATTTTTTTCCTTGTTCTTGTTCATGTGGTAAGCAGAGTTAGTACAGAACGCATGCGCATTCGTAAAATACGTATTAATCCTTTGGCTACTAGAGATTTGGCCGAAAAACACGTTTTGAAGCTAGTTGAGGGGTTTTTTGGTCACTGTCGTGCTGTTTAAGAGCTAAACCTCCTTACAAACCCGTTTCCAGGTTGTACACTCCGCGGTTTTTTTAGCCAGCTGCAAAATAAGCGCTTGCAAAGTTCGGCATGCGCAGAAAGCAAAATTTCGACATAGGTTTTGGGTTTCAAAGTAGCACAACACTTTCGACTTTCACTTTTCGCTTTCTCTCCTTCCCTCTCTTTTCGCTTTCCTTGCCTCATTTTTATTTCAACTTGCTGGGCATTTGGTAGGCTTTATTTTGGTAGGAAGAGTTTCTGAGAAACCTTTCATCATCTTAGAATTAGGTGCTCAGAAAGGTAGTTGGGTAATGGAGCAAGCTCTTCATGGAGCTTTCAGGTCAGTGTTACATGGTTTTTTTTGGCCGTTTCTCCAGTTTCCTTGACTGAATTGTGCTCATTCTGGTATAGTTTGAGAGATCTCTTTTCCCTGCACAAGTTAATGGACAAAGCTGTTCCTGACCGTTAAAAGTGATGGTGTCACAAGATGGGACCGTGGATAAAGCTGGACGTATTTCGCCAGATAGTAATCAAAGGGTTTAAGAAAAAAAAAATTGCCAAAAACGCTGTTTGGGGTTCCCCGCGCTACTTTCGATCCAAAGAGGGAGAGGTTAATCGGTCCCTGAGCCATACGTGATTAACCCCTTGACTACGGTAGCTCCTCTATTAGTGTAATATAAACTAAGGATAGTTTATAGTTCTGAATTTTTTTCCTTGTTCTTGTTCATGTGGTAAGCAGAGTTAGTACAGAACGCATGCGCATTCGTAAAATACGTATTAATCCTTTGGCTACTAGAGATTTGGCCGAAAAACACGTTTTGAAGCTAGTTGAGGGGTTTTTTGGTCACTGTCGTGCTGTTTAAGAGCTAAACCTCCCTACAAACCCGTTTCCAGGTTGTACACTCCGCGGTTTTTTTAGCCAGCTGCAAAATAAGCGCTTGCAAAGTTCGGCATGCGCAGAAAGCAAAATTTCGACATAGGTTTTGGGTTTCAAAGTAGCACAACACTTTCGACTTTCACTTTTCGCTTTCTCTCCTTCCCTCTCTTTTCGCTTTCCTTGCCTCATTTTTATTTCAACTTGCTGGGCATTTGGTAGGCTTTATTTTGGTAGGAAGAGTTTCTGAGAAACCTTTCATCATCTTAGAATTAGGTGCTCAGAAAGGTAGTTGGGTAATGGAGCAAGCTCTTCATGGAGCTTTCAGGTCAGTGTTACATGGTTTTTTTTGGCCGTTTCTCCAGTTTCCTTGACTGAATTGTGCTCATTCTGGTATAGTTTGAGAG
The DNA here is from genome assembly GCA_949126865.1 of Montipora capitata. NCBI lineage: Eukaryota > Metazoa > Cnidaria > Anthozoa > Scleractinia > Acroporidae > Montipora > Montipora capitata. Next base: position 55,861,519 of record OX421446.1, read on the forward strand.
ATCTCTTTTCCCTGCACAAGTTAATGGACAAAGCTGTTCCTGACCGTTAAAAGTGATGGTGTCACAAGATGGGACCGTGGATAAAGCTGGACGTATTTCGCCAGATAGTAATCAAAGGGTTTAAGAAAAAAAAAATTGCCAAAAACGCTGTTTGGGGTTCCCCGCGCTACTTTCGATCCAAAGAGGGAGAGGTTAATCGGTCCCTGAGCCATACGTGATTAACCCCTTGACTACGGTAGCTCCTCTATTAGTGTAATATAAACTAAGGATAGTTTATAGTTCTGAATTTTTTTCCTTGTTCTTGTTCATGTGGTAAGCAGAGTTAGTACAGAACGCATGCGCATTCGTAAAATACGTATTAATCCTTTGGCTACTAGAGATTTGGCCGAAAAACACGTTTTGAAGCTAGTTGAGGGGTTTTTTGGTCACTGTCGTGCTGTTTAAGAGCTAAACCTCCCTACAAACCCGTTTCCAGGTTGTACACTCCGCGGTTTTTTTAGCCAGCTGCAAAATAAGCGCTTGCAAAGTTCGGCATGCGTAGAAAGCAAAATTTCGACATAGGTTTTGGGTTTCAAAGTAGCACAACACTTTCGACTTTCACTTTTCGCTTTCTCTCCTTCCCTCTCTTTTCGCTTTCCTTGCCTCATTTTTATTTCAACTTGCTGGGCATTTGGTAGGCTTTATTTTGGTAGGAAGAGTTTCTGAGAAACCTTTCATCATCTTAGAATTAGGTGCTCAGAAAGGTAGTTGGGTAATGGAGCAAGCTCTTCATGGAGCTTTCAGGTCAGTGTTACATGGTTTTTTTTGGCCGTTTCTCCAGTTTCCTTGACTGAATTGTGCTCATTCTGGTATAGTTTGAGAGATCTCTTTTCCCTGCACAAGTTAATGGACAAAGCTGTTCCTGACCGTTAAAAGTGATGGTGTCACAAGATGGGACCGTGGATAAAGCTGGACGTATTTCGCCAGATAGTAATCAAAGGGTTTAAGAAAAAAAAAATTGCCAAAAACGCTGTTTGGGGTTCCCCGCGCTACTTTCGATCCAAAGAGGGAGAGGTTAATCGGTCCCTGAGCCATACGTGATTAACCCCTTGACTACGGTAGCTCCTCTATTAGTGTAATATAAACTAAGGATAGTTTATAGTTCTGAATTTTTTTCCTTGTTCTTGTTCATGTGGTAAGCAGAGTTAGTACAGAACGCATGCGCATTCGTAAAATACGTATTAATCCTTTGGCTACTAGAGATTTGGCCGAAAAACACGTTTTGAAGCTAGTTGAGGGGTTTTTTGGTCACTGTCGTGCTGTTTAAGAGCTAAACCTCCCTACAAACCCGTTTCCAGGTTGTACACTCCGCGGTTTTTTTAGCCAGCTGCAAAATAAGCGCTTGCAAAGTTCGGCATGCGTAGAAAGCAAAATTTCGACATAGGTTTTGGGTTTCAAAGTAGCACAACACTTTCGACTTTCACTTTTCGCTTTCTCTCCTTCCCTCTCTTTTCGCTTTCCTTGCCTCATTTTTATTTCAACTTGCTGGGCATTTGGTAGGCTTTATTTTGGTAGGAAGAGTTTCTGAGAAACCTTTCATCATCTTAGAATTAGGTGCTCAGAAAGGTAGTTGGGTAATGGAGCAAGCTCTTCATGGAGCTTTCAGGTCAGTGTTACATGGTTTTTTTTGGCCGTTTCTCCAGTTTCCTTGACTGAATTGTGCTCATTCTGGTATAGTTTGAGAGATCTCTTTTCCCTGCACAAGTTAATGGACAAAGCTGTTCCTGACCGTTAAAAGTGATGGTGTCACAAGATGGGACCGTGGATAAAGCTGGACGTATTTCGCCAGATAGTAATCAAAGGGTTTAAGAAAAAAAAAATTGCCAAAAACGCTGTTTGGGGTCCCCCGCGCTACTTTCGATCCAAAGAGGGAGAGGTTAATCGGTCCCTGAGCCATACGTGATTAACCCCTTGACTACGGTAGCTCCTCTATTAGTGTAATATAAACTAAGGATAGTTTATAGTTCTGAATTTTTTTCCTTGTTCTTGTTCATGTGGTAAGCAGAGTTAGTACAGAACGCATGCGCATTCGTAAAATACGTATTAATCCTTTGGCTACTAGAGATTTGGCCGAAAAACACGTTTTGAAGCTAGTTGAGGGGTTTTTTGGTCACTGTCGTGCTGTTTAAGAGCTAAACCTCCTTACAAACCCGTTTCCAGGTTGTACACTCCGCGGTTTTTTTAGCCAGCTGCAAAATAAGCGCTTGCAAAGTTCGGCATGCGCAGAAAGCAAAATTTCGACATAGGTTTTGGGTTTCAAAGTAGCACAACACTTTCGACTTTCACTTTTCGCTTTCTCTCCTTCCCTCTCTTTTCGCTTTCCTTGCCTCATTTTTATTTCAACTTGCTGGGCATTTGGTAGGCTTTATTTTGGTAGGAAGAGTTTCTGAGAAACCTTTCATCATCTTAGAATTAGGTGCTCAGAAAGGTAGTTGGGTAATGGAGCAAGCTCTTCATGGAGCTTTCAGGTCAGTGTTACATGGTTTTTTTTGGCCGTTTCTCCAGTTTCCTTGACTGAATTGTGCTCATTCTGGTATAGTTTGAGAGATCTCTTTTCCCTGCACAAGTTAATGGACAAAGCTGTTCCTGACCGTTAAAAGTGATGGTGTCACAAGATGGGACCGTGGATAAAGCTGGACGTATTTCGCCAGATAGTAATCAAAGGGTTTAAGAAAAAAAAAATTGCCAAAAACGCTGTTTGGGGTTCCCCGCGCTACTTTCGATCCAAAGAGGGAGAGGTTAATCGGTCCCTGAGCCATACGTGATTAACCCCTTGACTACGGTAGCTCCTCTATTAGTGTAATATAAACTAAGGATAGTTTATAGTTCTGAATTTTTTTCCTTGTTCTTGTTCATGTGGTAAGCAGAGTTAGTACAGAACGCATGCGCATTCGTAAAATACGTATTAATCCTTTGGCTACTAGAGATTTGGCCGAAAAACACGTTTTGAAGCTAGTTGAGGGGTTTTTTGGTCACTGTCGTGCTGTTTAAGAGCTAAACCTCCCTACAAACCCGTTTCCAGGTTGTACACTCCGCGGTTTTTTTAGCCAGCTGCAAAATAAGCGCTTGCAAAGTTCGGCATGCGCAGAAAGCAAAATTTCGACATAGGTTTTGGGTTTCAAAGTAGCACAACACTTTCGACTTTCACTTTTCGCTTTCTCTCCTTCCCTCTCTTTTCGCTTTCCTTGCCTCATTTTTATTTCAACTTGCTGGGCATTTGGTAGGCTTTATTTTGGTAGGAAGAGTTTCTGAGAAACCTTTCATCATCTTAGAATTAGGTGCTCAGAAAGGTAGTTGGGTAATGGAGCAAGCTCTTCATGGAGCTTTCAGGTCAGTGTTACATGGTTTTTTTTGGCCGTTTCTCCAGTTTCCTTGACTGAATTGTGCTCATTCTGGTATAGTTTGAGAGATCTCTTTTCCCTGCACAAGTTAATGGACAAAGCTGTTCCTGACCGTTAAAAGTGATGGTGTCACAAGATGGGACCGTGGATAAAGCTGGACGTATTTCGCCAGATAGTAATCAAAGGGTTTAAGAAAAAAAAAATTGCCAAAAACGCTGTTTGGGGTCCCCCGCGCTACTTTCGATCCAAAGAGGGAGAGGTTAATCGGTCCCTGAGCCATACGTGATTAACCCCTTGACTACGGTAGCTCCTCTATTAGTGTAATATAAACTAAGGATAGTTTATAGTTCTGAATTTTTTTCCTTGTTCTTGTTCATGTGGTAAGCAGAGTTAGTACAGAACGCATGCGCATTCGTAAAATACGTATTAATCCTTTGGCTACTAGAGATTTGGCCGAAAAACACGTTTTGAAGCTAGTTGAGGGGTTTTTTGGTCACTGTCGTGCTGTTTAAGAGCTAAACCTCCTTACAAACCCGTTTCCAGGTTGTACACTCCGCGGTTTTTTTAGCCAGCTGCAAAATAAGCGCTTGCAAAGTTCGGCATGCGCAGAAAGCAAAATTTCGACATAGGTTTTGGGTTTCAAAGTAGCACAACACTTTCGACTTTCACTTTTCGCTTTCTCTCCTTCCCTCTCTTTTCGCTTTCCTTGCCTCATTTTTATTTCAACTTGCTGGGCATTTGGTAGGCTTTATTTTGGTAGGAAGAGTTTCTGAGAAACCTTTCATCATCTTAGAATTAGGTGCTCAGAAAGGTAGTTGGGTAATGGAGCAAGCTCTTCATGGAGCTTTCAGGTCAGTGTTACATGGTTTTTTTTGGCCGTTTCTCCAGTTTCCTTGACTGAATTGTGCTCATTCTGGTATAGTTTGAGAGATCTCTTTTCCCTGCACAAGTTAATGGACAAAGCTGTTCCTGACCGTTAAAAGTGATGGTGTCACAAGATGGGACCGTGGATAAAGCTGGACGTATTTCGCCAGATAGTAATCAAAGGGTTTAAGAAAAAAAAAATTGCCAAAAACGCTGTTTGGGGTTCCCCGCGCTACTTTCGATCCAAAGAGGGAGAGGTTAATCGGTCCCTGAGCCATACGTGATTAACCCCTTGACTACGGTAGCTCCTCTATTAGTGTAATATAAACTAAGGATAGTTTATAGTTCTGAATTTTTTTCCTTGTTCTTGTTCATGTGGTAAGCAGAGTTAGTACAGAACGCATGCGCATTCGTAAAATACGTATTAATCCTTTGGCTACTAGAGATTTGGCCGAAAAACACGTTTTGAAGCTAGTTGAGGGGTTTTTTGGTCACTGTCGTGCTGTTTAAGAGCTAAACCTCCCTACAAACCCGTTTCCAGGTTGTACACTCCGCGGTTTTTTTAGCCAGCTGCAAAATAAGCGCTTGCAAAGTTCGGCATGCGCAGAAAGCAAAATTTCGACATAGGTTTTGGGTTTCAAAGTAGCACAACACTTTCGACTTTCACTTTTCGCTTTCTCTCCTTCCCTCTCTTTTCGCTTTCCTTGCCTCATTTTTATTTCAACTTGCTGGGCATTTGGTAGGCTTTATTTTGGTAGGAAGAGTTTCTGAGAAACCTTTCATCATCTTAGAATTAGGTGCTCAGAAAGGTAGTTGGGTAATGGAGCAAGCTCTTCATGGAGCTTTCAGGTCAGTGTTACATGGTTTTTTTTGGCCGTTTCTCCAGTTTCCTTGACTGAATTGTGCTCATTCTGGTATAGTTTGAGAGATCTCTTTTCCCTGCACAAGTTAATGGACAAAGCTGTTCCTGACCGTTAAAAGTGATGGTGTCACAAGATGGGACCGTGGATAAAGCTGGACGTATTTCGCCAGATAGTAATCAAAGGGTTTAAGAAAAAAAAAATTGCCAAAAACGCTGTTTGGGGTTCCCCGCGCTACTTTCGATCCAAAGAGGGAGAGGTTAATCGGTCCCTGAGCCATACGTGATTAACCCCTTGACTACGGTAGCTCCTCTATTAGTGTAATATAAACTAAGGATAGTTTATAGTTCTGAATTTTTTTCCTTGTTCTTGTTCATGTGGTAAGCAGAGTTAGTACAGAACGCATGCGCATTCGTAAAATACGTATTAATCCTTTGGCTACTAGAGATTTGGCCGAAAAACACGTTTTGAAGCTAGTTGAGGGGTTTTTTGGTCACTGTCGTGCTGTTTAAGAGCTAAACCTCCCTACAAACCCGTTTCCAGGTTGTACACTCCGCGGTTTTTTTAGCCAGCTGCAAAATAAGCGCTTGCAAAGTTCGGCATGCGCAGAAAGCAAAATTTCGACATAGGTTTTGGGTTTCAAAGTAGCACAACACTTTCGACTTTCACTTTTCGCTTTCTCTCCTTCCCTCTCTTTTCGCTTTCCTTGCCTCATTTTTATTTCAACTTGCTGGGCATTTGGTAGGCTTTATTTTGGTAGGAAGAGTTTCTGAGAAACCTTTCATCATCTTAGAATTAGGTGCTCAGAAAGGTAGTTGGGTAATGGAGCAAGCTCTTCATGGAGCTTTCAGGTCAGTGTTACATGGTTTTTTTTGGCCGTTTCTCCAGTTTCCTTGACTGAATTGTGCTCATTCTGGTATAGTTTGAGAGATCTCTTTTCCCTGCACAAGTTAATGGACAAAGCTGTTCCTGACCGTTAAAAGTGATGGTGTCACAAGATGGGACCGTGGATAAAGCTGGACGTATTTCGCCAGATAGTAATCAAAGGGTTTAAGAAAAAAAAAATTGCCAAAAACGCTGTTTGGGGTCCCCCGCGCTACTTTCGATCCAAAGAGGGAGAGGTTAATCGGTCCCTGAGCCATACGTGATTAACCCCTTGACTACGGTAGCTCCTCTATTAGTGTAATATAAACTAAGGATAGTCTATAGTTCTGAATTTTTTTCCTTGTTCTTGTTCATGTGGTAAGCAGAGTTAGTACAGAACGCATGCGCATTCGTAAAATACGTATTAATCCTTTGGCTACTAGAGATTTGGCCGAAAAACACGTTTTGAAGCTAGTTGAGGGGTTTTTTGGTCACTGTCGTGCTGTTTAAGAGCTAAACCTCCCTACAAACCCGTTTCCAGGTTGTACACTCCGCGGTTTTTTTTAGCCAGCTGCAAAATAAGCGCTTGCAAAGTTCGGCATGCGTAGAAAGCAAAATTTCGACATAGGTTTTGGGTTTCAAAGTAGCACAACACTTTCGACTTTCACTTTTCGCTTTCTCTCCTTCCCTCTCTTTTCGCTTTCCTTGCCTCATTTTTATTTCAACTTGCTGGGCATTTGGTAGGCTTTATTTTGGTAGGAAGAGTTTCTGAGAAACCTTTCATCATCTTAGAATTAGGTGCTCAGAAAGGTAGTTGGGTAATGGAGCAAGCTCTTCATGGAGCTTTCAGGTCAGTGTTACATGGTTTTTTTTTGGTCGTTTCTCCAGTTTCCTTGACTGAATTGTGCTCATTCTGGTATAGTTTGAGAGATCTCTTTTCCCTGCACAAGTTAATGGACAAAGCTGTTCCTGACCGTTAAAAGTGATGGTGTCACAAGATGGGACCGTGGATAAAGCTGGACGTATTTCGCCAGATAGTAATCAAAGGGTTTAAGTAAAAAAAAATTGCCAAAAACGCTGTTTGGGGTCCCCCGCGCTACTTTCGATCCAAAGAGGGAGAGGTTAATCGGTCCCTGAGCCATACGTGATTAACCCCTTGACTACGGTAGCTCCTCTATTAGTGTAATATAAACTAAGGATAGTCTATAGTTCTGAATTTTTTTCCTTGTTCTTGTTCATGTGGTAAGCAGAGTTAGTACAGAACGCATGCGCATTCGTAAAATACGTATTAATCCTTTGGCTACTAGAGATTTGGCCGAAAAACACGTTTTGAAGCTAGTTGAGGGGTTTTTTGGTCACTGTCGTGCTGTTTAAGAGCTAAACCTCCTTACAAACCCGTTTCCAGGTTGTACACTCCGCGGTTTTTTTAGCCAGCTGCAAAATAAGCGCTTGCAAAGTTCGGCATGCGCAGAAAGCAAAATTTCGACATAGGTTTTGGGTTTCAAAGTAGCACAACACTTTCGACTTTCACTTTTCGCTTTCTCTCCTTCCCTCTCTTTTCGCTTTCCTTGCCTCATTTTTATTTCAACTTGCTGGGCATTTGGTAGGCTTTATTTTGGTAGGAAGAGTTTCTGAGAAACCTTTCATCATCTTAGAATTAGGTGCTCAGAAAGGTAGTTGGGTAATGGAGCAAGCTCTTCATGGAGCTTTCAGGTCAGTGTTACATGGTTTTTTTTGGCCGTTTCTCCAGTTTCCTTGACTGAATTGTGCTCATTCTGGTATAGTTTGAGAGATCTCTTTTCCCTGCACAAGTTAATGGACAAAGCTGTTCCTGACCGTTAAAAGTGATGGTGTCACAAGATGGGACCGTGGATAAAGCTGGACGTATTTCGCCAGATAGTAATCAAAGGGTTTAAGTAAAAAAAAATTGCCAAAAACGCTGTTTGGGGTCCCCCGCGCTACTTTCGATCCAAAGAGGGAGAGGTTAATCGGTCCCTGAGCCATACGTGATTAACCCCTTGACTACGGTAGCTCCTCTATTAGTGTAATATAAACTAAGGATAGTCTATAGTTCTGAATTTTTTTCCTTGTTCTTGTTCATGTGGTAAGCAGAGTTAGTACAGAACGCATGCGCATTCGTAAAATACGTATTAATCCTTTGGCTACTAGAGATTTGGCCGAAAAACACGTTTTGAAGCTAGTTGAGGGGTTTTTTGGTCACTGTCGTGCTGTTTAAGAGCTAAACCTCCCTACAAACCCGTTTCCAGGTTGTACACTCCGCGGTTTTTTTAGCCAGCTGCAAAATAAGCGCTTGCAAAGTTCGGCATGCGTAGAAAGCAAAATTTCGACATAGGTTTTGGGTTTCAAAGTAGCACAACACTTTCGACTTTCACTTTTCGCTTTCTCTCCTTCCCTCTCTTTTCGCTTTCCTTGCCTCATTTTTATTTCAACTTGCTGGGCATTTGGTAGGCTTTATTTTGGTAGGAAGAGTTTCTGAGAAACCTTTCATCATCTTAGAATTAGGTGCTCAGAAAGGTAGTTGGGTAATGGAGCAAGCTCTTCATGGAGCTTTCAGGTCAGTGTTACATGGTTTTTTTTTGGCCGTTTCTCCAGTTTCCTTGACTGAATTGTGCTCATTCTGGTATAGTTTGAGAGATCTCTTTTCCCTGCACAAGTTAATGGACAAAGCTGTTCCTGACCGTTAAAAGTGATGGTGTCACAAGATGGGACCGTGGATAAAGCTGGACGTATTTCGCCAGATAGTAATCAAAGGGTTTAAGAAAAAAAAAATTGCCAAAAACGCTGTTTGGGGTCCCCCGCGCTACTTTCGATCCAAAGAGGGAGAGGTTAATCGGTCCCTGAGCCATACGTGATTAACCCCTTGACTACGGTAGCTCCTCTATTAGTGTAATATAAACTAAGGATAGTCTATAGTTCTGAATTTTTTTCCTTGTTCTTGTTCATGTGGTAAGCAGAGTTAGTACAGAACGCATGCGCATTCGTAAAATACGTATTAATCCTTTGGCTACTAGAGATTTGGCCGAAAAACACGTTTTGAAGCTAGTTGAGGGGTTTTTTGGTCACTGTCGTGCTGTTTAAGAGCTAAACCTCCCTACAAACCCGTTTCCAGGTTGTACACTCCGCGGTTTTTTTAGCCAGCTGCAAAATAAGCGCTTGCAAAGTTCGGCATGCGCAGAAAGCAAAATTTCGACATAGGTTTTGGGTTTCAAAGTAGCACAACACTTTCGACTTTCACTTTTCGCTTTCTCTCCTTCCCTCTCTTTTCGCTTTCCTTGCCTCATTTTTATTTCAACTTGCTGGGCATTTGGTAGGCTTTATTTTGGTAGGAAGAGTTTCTGAGAAACCTTTCATCATCTTAGAATTAGGTGCTCAGAAAGGTAGTTGGGTAATGGAGCAAGCTCTTCATGGAGCTTTCAGGTCAGTGTTACATGGTTTTTTTTGGCCGTTTCTCCAGTTTCCTTGACTGAATTGTGCTCATTCTGGTATAGTTTGAGAGATCTCTTTTCCCTGCACAAGTTAATGGACAAAGCTGTTCCTGACCGTTAAAAGTGATGGTGTCACAAGATGGGACCGTGGATAAAGCTGGACGTATTTCGCCAGATAGTAATCAAAGGGTTTAAGAAAAAAAAAATTGCCAAAAACGCTGTTTGGGGTCCCCCGCGCTACTTTCGATCCAAAGAGGGAGAGGTTAATCGGTCCCTGAGCCATACGTGATTAACCCCTTGACTACGGTAGCTCCTCTATTAGTGTAATATAAACTAAGGATAGTCTATAGTTCTGAATTTTTTTCCTTGTTCTTGTTCATGTGGTAAGCAGAGTTAGTACAGAACGCATGCGCATTCGTAAAATACGTATTAATCCTTTGGCTACTAGAGATTTGGCCGAAAAACACGTTTTGAAGCTAGTTGAGGGGTTTTTTGGTCACTGTCGTGCTGTTTAAGAGCTAAACCTCCCTACAAACCCGTTTCCAGGTTGTACACTCCGCGGTTTTTTTAGCCAGCTGCAAAATAAGCGCTTGCAAAGTTCGGCATGCGCAGAAAGCAAAATTTCGACATAGGTTTTGGGTTTCAAAGTAGCACAACACTTTCGACTTTCACTTTTCGCTTTCTCTCCTTCCCTCTCTTTTCGCTTTCCTTGCCTCATTTTTATTTCAACTTGCTGGGCATTTGGTAGGCTTTATTTTGGTAGGAAGAGTTTCTGAGAAACCTTTCATCATCTTAGAATTAGGTGCTCAGAAAGGTAGTTGGGTAATGGAGCAAGCTCTTCATGGAGCTTTCAGGTCAGTGTTACATGGTTTTTTTTGGCCGTTTCTCCAGTTTCCTTGACTGAATTGTGCTCATTCTGGTATAGTTTGAGAGATCTCTTTTCCCTGCACAAGTTAATGGACAAAGCTGTTCCTGACCGTTAAAAGTGATGGTGTCACAAGATGGGACCGTGGATAAAGCTGGACGTATTTCGCCAGATAGTAATCAAAGGGTTTAAGAAAAAAAAAATTGCCAAAAACGCTGTTTGGGGTCCCCCGCGCTACTTTCGATCCAAAGAGGGAGAGGTTAATCGGTCCCTGAGCCATACGTGATTAACCCCTTGACTACGGTAGCTCCTCTATTAGTGTAATATAAACTAAGGATAGTCTATAGTTCTGAATTTTTTTCCTTGTTCTTGTTCATGTGGTAAGCAGAGTTAGTACAGAACGCATGCGCATTCGTAAAATACGTATTAATCCTTTGGCTACTAGAGATTTGGCCGAAAAACACGTTTTGAAGCTAGTTGAGGGGTTTTTTGGTCACTGTCGTGCTGTTTAAGAGCTAAACCTCCCTACAAACCCGTTTCCAGGTTGTACACTCCGCGGTTTTTTTTAGCCAGCTGCAAAATAAGCGCTTGCAAAGTTCGGCATGCGTAGAAAGCAAAATTTCGACATAGGTTTTGGGTTTCAAAGTAGCACAACACTTTCGACTTTCACTTTTCGCTTTCTCTCCTTCCCTCTCTTTTCGCTTTCCTTGCCTCATTTTTATTTCAACTTGCTGGGCATTTGGTAGGCTTTATTTTGGTAGGAAGAGTTTCTGAGAAACCTTTCATCATCTTAGAATTAGGTGCTCAGAAAGGTAGTTGGGTAATGGAGCAAGCTCTTCATGGAGCTTTCAGGTCAGTGTTACATGGTTTTTTTTGGCCGTTTCTCCAGTTTCCTTGACTGAATTGTGCTCATTCTGGTATAGTTTGAGAGATCTCTTTTCCCTGCACAAGTTAATGGACAAAGCTGTTCCTGACCGTTAAAAGTGATGGTGTCACAAGATGGGACCGTGGATAAAGCTGGACGTATTTCGCCAGATAGTAATCAAAGGGTTTAAGAAAAAAAAAATTGCCAAAAACGCTGTTTGGGGTCCCCCGCGCTACTTTCGATCCAAAGAGGGAGAGGTTAATCGGTCCCTGAGCCATACGTGATTACCCCCTGACTACGGTAGCTCCTCTATTAGTGTAATATAAACTAAGGATAGTCTATAGTTCTGAATTTTTTTCCTTGTTCTTGTTCATGTGGTAAGCAGAGTTAGTACAGAACGCATGCGCATTCGTAAAATACGTATTAATCCTTTGGCTACTAGAGATTTGGCCGAAAAACACGTTTTGAAGCTAGTTGAGGGGTTTTTTGGTCACTGTCGTGCTGTTTAAGAGCTAAACCTCCCTACAAACCCGTTTCCAGGTTGTACACTCCGCGGTTTTTTTAGCCAGCTGCAAAATAAGCGCTTTCAAAGTACGGCATGCGCAGAAAGCAAAATTTCGACATAGGTTTTGGGTTTCAAAGTAGCACAACACTTTCGACTTTCACTTTTCGCTTTCTCTCCTTCCCTCTCTTTTCGCTTTCCTTGCCTCATTTTTATTTCAACTTGCTGGGCATTTGGTAGGCTTTATTTTGGTAGGAAGAGTTTCTGAGAAACCTTTCATCATCTTAGAATTAGGTGCTCAGAAAGGTAGTTGGGTAATGGAGCAAGCTCTTCATGGAGCTTTCAGGTCAGTGTTACATCGTTTTTTTTTGGCCGTTTCTCCAGTTTCCTTGACTGAATTGTGCTCATTCTGGTATAGTTTGAGAGATCTCTTTTCCCTGCACAAGTTAATGGACAAAGCTGTTCCTGACCGTTAAAAGTGATGGTGTTACAAGATGGGACCGTGGATAAAGCTGGACGTATTTCGCCAGATAGTAATCAAAGGGTTTAAGAAAAAAAAAATTGCCAAAAACGCTGTTTGGGGTCCCCCGCGCTACTTTCGATCCAAAGAGGGAGAGGTTAATCGGTCCCTGAGCCATACGTGATTAACCCCTTGACTACGGTAGCTCCTCTATTAGTGTAATATAAACTAAGGATAGCCTATAGTTCTGAATTTTTTTCCTTGTTCTTGTTCATGTGGTAAGCAGAGTTAGTACAGAACGCATGCGCATTCGTAAAATACGTATTAATCCTTTGGCTACTAGAGATTTGGCCGAAAAACACGTTTTGAAGCTAGTTGAGGGGTTTTTTGGTCACTGTCGTGCTGTTTAAGAGCTAAACCTCCCTACAAACCCGTTTCCAGGTTGTACACTCCGCGGTTTTTTTAGCCAGCTGCAAAATAAGCGCTTGCAAAGTTCGGCATGCGCAGAAAGCAAAATTTCGACATAGGTTTTGGGTTTCAAAGTAGCACAACACTTTCGACTTTCACTTTTCGCTTTCTCTCCTTCCCTCTCTTTTCGCTTTCCTTGCCTCATTTTTATTTCAACTTGCTGGGCATTTGGTAGGCTTTATTTTGGTAGGAAGAGTTTCTGAGAAACCTTTCATCATCTTAGAATTAGGTGCTCAGAAAGGTAGTTGGGTAATGGAGCAAGCTCTTCATGGAGCTTTCAGGTCAGTGTTACATGGTTTTTTTTGGCCGTTTCTCCAGTTTCCTTGACTGAATTGTGCTCATTCTGGTATAGTTTGAGAGATCTCTTTTCCCTGCACAAGTTAATGGACAAAGCTGTTCCTGACCGTTAAAAGTGATGGTGTCACAAGATGGGACCGTGGATAAAGCTGGACGTATTTCGCCAGATAGTAATCAAAGGGTTTAAGAAAAAAAAAATTGCCAAAAACGCTGTTTGGGGTCCCCCGCGCTACTTTCGATCCAAAGAGGGAGAGGTTAATCGGTCCCTGAGCCATACGTGATTAACCCCTTGACTACGGTAGCTCCTCTATTAGTGTAATATAAACTAAGGATAGTCTATAGTTCTGAATTTTTTTCCTTGTTCTTGTTCATGTGGTAAGCAGAGTTAGTACAGAACGCATGCGCATTCGTAAAATACGTATTAATCCTTTGGCTACTAGAGATTTGGCCGAAAAACACGTTTTGAAGCTAGTTGAGGGGTTTTTTGGTCACTGTCGTGCTGTTTAAGAGCTAAACCTCCCTACAAACCCGTTTCCAGGTTGTACACTCCGCGGTTTTTTTAGCCAGCTGCAAAATAAGCGCTTTCAAAGTACGGCATGCGCAGAAAGCAAAATTTCGACATAGGTTTTGGGTTTCAAAGTAGCACAACACTTTCGACTTTCACTTTTCGCTTTCTCTCCTTCCCTCTCTTTTCGCTTTCCTTGCCTCATTTTTATTTCAACTTGCTGGGCATTTGGTAGGCTTTATTTTGGTAGGAAGAGTTTCTGAGAAACCTTTCATCATCTTAGAATTAGGTGCTCAGAAAGGTAGTTGGGTAATGGAGCAAGCTCTTCATGGAGCTTTCAGGTCAGTGTTACATGGTTTTTTTTTGGCCGTTTCTCCAGTTTCCTTGACTGAATTGTGCTCATTCTGGTATAGTTTGAGAGATCTCTTTTCCCTGCACAAGTTAATGGACAAAGCTGTTCCTGACCGTTAAAAGTGATGGTGTCACAAGATGGGACCGTGGATAAAGCTGGACGTATTTCGCCAGATAGTAATCAAAGGGTTTAAGAAAAAAAAAATTGCCAAAAACGCTGTTTGGGGTCCCCCGCGCTACTTTCGATCCAAAGAGGGAGAGGTTAATCGGTCCCTGAGCCATACGTGATTAACCCCTTGACTACGGTAGCTCCTCTATTAGTGTAATATAAACTAAGGATAGTCTATAGTTCTGAATTTTTTTCCTTGTTCTTGTTCATGTGGTAAGCAGAGTTAGTACAGAACGCATGCGCATTCGTAAAATACGTATTAATCCTTTGGCTACTAGAGATTTGGCCGAAAAACACGTTTTGAAGCTAGTTGAGGGGTTTTTTGGTCACTGTCGTGCTGTTTAAGAGCTAAACCTCCCTACAAACCCGTTTCCAGGTTGTACACTCCGCGGTTTTTTTAGCCAGCTGCAAAATAAGCGCTTGCAAAGTTCGGCATGCGCAGAAAGCAAAATTTCGACATAGGTTTTGGGTTTCAAAGTAGCACAACACTTTCGACTTTCACTTTTCGCTTTCTCTCCTTCCCTCTCTTTTCGCTTTCCTTGCCTCATTTTTATTTCAACTTGCTGGGCATTTGGTAGGCTTTATTTTGGTAGGAAGAGTTTCTGAGAAACCTTTCATCATCTTAGAATTAGGTGCTCAGAAAGGTAGTTGGGTAATGGAGCAAGCTCTTCATGGAGCTTTCAGGTCAGTGTTACATGGTTTTTTTTGGCCGTTTCTCCAGTTTCCTTGACTGAATTGTGCTCATTCTGGTATAGTTTGAGAGATCTCTTTTCCCTGCACAAGTTAATGGACAAAGCTGTTCCTGACCGTTAAAAGTGATGGTGTCACAAGATGGGACCGTGGATAAAGCTGGACGTATTTCGCCAGATAGTAATCAAAGGGTTTAAGAAAAAAAAAATTGCCAAAAACGCTGTTTGGGGTCCCCCGCGCTACTTTCGATCCAAAGAGGGAGAGGTTAATCGGTCCCTGAGCCATACGTGATTAACCCCTTGACTACGGTAGCTCCTCTATTAGTGTAATATAAACTAAGGATAGTCTATAGTTCTGAATTTTTTTCCTTGTTCTTGTTCATGTGGTAAGCAGAGTTAGTACAGAACGCATGCGCATTCGTAAAATACGTATTAATCCTTTGGCTACTAGAGATTTGGCCGAAAAACACGTTTTGAAGCTAGTTGAGGGGTTTTTTGGTCACTGTCGTGCTGTTTAAGAGCTAAACCTCCCTACAAACCCGTTTCCAGGTTGTACACTCCGCGGTTTTTTTAGCCAGCTGCAAAATAAGCGCTTTCAAAGTACGGCATGCGCAGAAAGCAAAATTTCGACATAGGTTTTGGGTTTCAAAGTAGCACAACACTTTCGACTTTCACTTTTCGCTTTCTCTCCTTCCCTCTCTTTTCGCTTTCCTTGCCTCATTTTTATTTCAACTTGCTGGGCATTTGGTAGGCTTTATTTTGGTAGGAAGAGTTTCTGAGAAACCTTTCATCATCTTAGAATTAGGTGCTCAGAAAGGTAGTTGGGTAATGGAGCAAGCTCTTCATGGAGCTTTCAGGTCAGTGTTACATGGTTTTTTTTTGGCCGTTTCTCCAGTTTCCTTGACTGAATTGTGCTCATTCTGGTATAGTTTGAGAGATCTCTTTTCCCTGCACAAGTTAATGGACAAAGCTGTTCCTGACCGTTAAAAGTGATGGTGTCACAAGATGGGACCGTGGATAAAGCTGGACGTATTTCGCCAGATAGTAATCAAAGGGTTTAAGAAAAAAAAAATTGCCAAAAACGCTGTTTGGGGTCCCCCGCGCTACTTTCGATCCAAAGAGGGAGAGGTTAATCGGTCCCTGAGCCATACGTGATTACCCCCTGACTACGGTAGCTCCTCTATTAGTGTAATATAAACTAAGGATAGTCTATAGTTCTGAATTTTTTTCCTTGTTCTTGTTCATGTGGTAAGCAGAGTTAGTACAGAACGCATGCGCATTCGTAAAATACGTATTAATCCTTTGGCTACTAGAGATTTGGCCGAAAAACACGTTTTGAAGCTAGTTGAGGGGTTTTTTGGTCACTGTCGTGCTGTTTAAGAGCTAAACCTCCCTACAAACCCGTTTCCAGGTTGTACACTCCGCGGTTTTTTTAGCCAGCTGCAAAATAAGCGCTTTCAAAGTACGGCATGCGCAGAAAGCAAAATTTCGACATAGGTTTTGGGTTTCAAAGTAGCACAACACTTTCGACTTTCACTTTTCGCTTTCTCTCCTTCCCTCTCTTTTCGCTTTCCTTGCCTCATTTTTATTTCAACTTGCTGGGCATTTGGTAGGCTTTATTTTGGTAGGAAGAGTTTCTGAGAAACCTTTCATCATCTTAGAATTAGGTGCTCAGAAAGGTAGTTGGGTAATGGAGCAAGCTCTTCATGGAGCTTTCAGGTCAGTGTTACATCGTTTTTTTTTGGCCGTTTCTCCAGTTTCCTTGACTGAATTGTGCTCATTCTGGTATAGTTTGAGAGATCTCTTTTCCCTGCACAAGTTAATGGACAAAGCTGTTCCTGACCGTTAAAAGTGATGGTGTTACAAGATGGGACCGTGGATAAAGCTGGACGTATTTCGCCAGATAGTAATCAAAGGGTTTAAGAAAAAAAAAATTGCCAAAAACGCTGTTTGGGGTCCCCCGCGCTACTTTCGATCCAAAGAGGGAGAGGTTAATCGGTCCCTGAGCCATACGTGATTAACCCCTTGACTACGGTAGCTCCTCTATTAGTGTAATATAAACTAAGGATAGCCTATAGTTCTGAATTTTTTTCCTTGTTCTTGTTCATGTGGTAAGCAGAGTTAGTACAGAACGCATGCGCATTCGTAAAATACGTATTAATCCTTTGGCTACTAGAGATTTGGCCGAAAAACACGTTTTGAAGCTAGTTGAGGGGTTTTTTGGTCACTGTCGTGCTGTTTAAGAGCTAAACCTCCCTACAAACCCGTTTCCAGGTTGTACACTCCGCGGTTTTTTTTAGCCAGCTGCAAAATAAGCGCTTGCAAAGTTCGGCATGCGCAGAAAGCAAAATTTCGACATAGGTTTTGGGTTTCAAAGTAGCACAACACTTTCGACTTTCACTTTTCGCTTTCTCTCCTTCCCTCTCTTTTCGCTTTCCTTGCCTCATTTTTATTTCAACTTGCTGGGCATTTGGTAGGCTTTATTTTGGTAGGAAGAGTTTCTGAGAAACCTTTCATCATCTTAGAATTAGGTGCTCAGAAAGGTAGTTGGGTAATGGAGCAAGCTCTTCATGGAGCTTTCAGGTCAGTGTTACATCGTTTTTTTTTGGCCGTTTCTCCAGTTTCCTTGACTGAATTGTGCTCATTCTGGTATAGTTTGAGAGATCTCTTTTCCCTGCACAAGTTAATGGACAAAGCTGTTCCTGACCGTTAAAAGTGATGGTGTTACAAGATGGGACCGTGGATAAAGCTGGACGTATTTCGCCAGATAGTAATCAAAGGGTTTAAGAAAAAAAAAATTGCCAAAAACGCTGTTTGGGGTCCCCCGCGCTACTTTCGATCCAAAGAGGGAGAGGTTAATCGGTCCCTGAGCCATACGTGATTAACCCCTTGACTACGGTAGCTCCTCTATTAGTGTAATATAAACTAAGGATAGCCTATAGTTCTGAATTTTTTTCCTTGTTCTTGTTCATGTGGTAAGCAGAGTTAGTACAGAACGCATGCGCATTCGTAAAATACGTATTAATCCTTTGGCTACTAGAGATTTGGCCGAAAAACACGTTTTGAAGCTAGTTGAGGGGTTTTTTGGTCACTGTCGTGCTGTTTAAGAGCTAAACCTCCCTACAAACCCGTTTCCAGGTTGTACACTCCGCGGTTTTTTTAGCCAGCTGCAAAATAAGCGCTTGCAAAGTTCGGCATGCGCAGAAAGCAAAATTTCGACATAGGTTTTGGGTTTCAAAGTAGCACAACACTTTCGACTTTCACTTTTCGCTTTCTCTCCTTCCCTCTCTTTTCGCTTTCCTTGCCTCATTTTTATTTCAACTTGCTGGGCATTTGGTAGGCTTTATTTTGGTAGGAAGAGTTTCTGAGAAACCTTTCATCATCTTAGAATTAGGTGCTCAGAAAGGTAGTTGGGTAATGGAGCAAGCTCTTCATGGAGCTTTCAGGTCAGTGTTACATGGTTTTTTTTGGCCGTTTCTCCAGTTTCCTTGACTGAATTGTGCTCATTCTGGTATAGTTTGAGAGATCTCTTTTCCCTGCACAAGTTAATGGACAAAGCTGTTCCTGACCGTTAAAAGTGATGGTGTCACAAGATGGGACCGTGGATAAAGCTGGACGTATTTCGCCAGATAGTAATCAAAGGGTTTAAGAAAAAAAAAATTGCCAAAAACGCTGTTTGGGGTCCCCCGCGCTACTTTCGATCCAAAGAGGGAGAGGTTAATCGGTCCCTGAGCCATACGTGATTAACCCCTTGACTACGGTAGCTCCTCTATTAGTGTAATATAAACTAAGGATAGTCTATAGTTCTGAATTTTTTTCCTTGTTCTTGTTCATGTGGTAAGCAGAGTTAGTACAGAACGCATGCGCATTCGTAAAATACGTATTAATCCTTTGGCTACTAGAGATTTGGCCGAAAAACACGTTTTGAAGCTAGTTGAGGGGTTTTTTGGTCACTGTCGTGCTGTTTAAGAGCTAAACCTCCCTACAAACCCGTTTCCAGGTTGTACACTCCGCGGTTTTTTTAGCCAGCTGCAAAATAAGCGCTTTCAAAGTACGGCATGCGCAGAAAGCAAAATTTCGACATAGGTTTTGGGTTTCAAAGTAGCACAACACTTTCGACTTTCACTTTTCGCTTTCTCTCCTTCCCTCTCTTTTCGCTTTCCTTGCCTCATTTTTATTTCAACTTGCTGGGCATTTGGTAGGCTTTATTTTGGTAGGAAGAGTTTCTGAGAAACCTTTCATCATCTTAGAATTAGGTGCTCAGAAAGGTAGTTGGGTAATGGAGCAAGCTCTTCATGGAGCTTTCAGGTCAGTGTTACATGGTTTTTTTTTGGCCGTTTCTCCAGTTTCCTTGACTGAATTGTGCTCATTCTGGTATAGTTTGAGAGATCTCTTTTCCCTGCACAAGTTAATGGACAAAGCTGTTCCTGACCGTTAAAAGTGATGGTGTCACAAGATGGGACCGTGGATAAAGCTGGACGTATTTCGCCAGATAGTAATCAAAGGGTTTAAGAAAAAAAAAATTGCCAAAAACGCTGTTTGGGGTCCCCCGCGCTACTTTCGATCCAAAGAGGGAGAGGTTAATCGGTCCCTGAGCCATACGTGATTAACCCCTTGACTACGGTAGCTCCTCTATTAGTGTAATATAAACTAAGGATAGTCTATAGTTCTGAATTTTTTTCCTTGTTCTTGTTCATGTGGTAAGCAGAGTTAGTACAGAACGCATGCGCATTCGTAAAATACGTATTAATCCTTTGGCTACTAGAGATTTGGCCGAAAAACACGTTTTGAAGCTAGTTGAGGGGTTTTTTGGTCACTGTCGTGCTGTTTAAGAGCTAAACCTCCCTACAAACCCGTTTCCAGGTTGTACACTCCGCGGTTTTTTTAGCCAGCTGCAAAATAAGCGCTTGCAAAGTTCGGCATGCGCAGAAAGCAAAATTTCGACATAGGTTTTGGGTTTCAAAGTAGCACAACACTTTCGACTTTCACTTTTCGCTTTCTCTCCTTCCCTCTCTTTTCGCTTTCCTTGCCTCATTTTTATTTCAACTTGCTGGGCATTTGGTAGGCTTTATTTTGGTAGGAAGAGTTTCTGAGAAACCTTTCATCATCTTAGAATTAGGTGCTCAGAAAGGTAGTTGGGTAATGGAGCAAGCTCTTCATGGAGCTTTCAGGTCAGTGTTACATGGTTTTTTTTGGCCGTTTCTCCAGTTTCCTTGACTGAATTGTGCTCATTCTGGTATAGTTTGAGAGATCTCTTTTCCCTGCACAAGTTAATGGACAAAGCTGTTCCTGACCGTTAAAAGTGATGGTGTCACAAGATGGGACCGTGGATAAAGCTGGACGTATTTCGCCAGATAGTAATCAAAGGGTTTAAGAAAAAAAAAATTGCCAAAAACGCTGTTTGGGGTCCCCCGCGCTACTTTCGATCCAAAGAGGGAGAGGTTAATCGGTCCCTGAGCCATACGTGATTAACCCCTTGACTACGGTAGCTCCTCTATTAGTGTAATATAAACTAAGGATAGTCTATAGTTCTGAATTTTTTTCCTTGTTCTTGTTCATGTGGTAAGCAGAGTTAGTACAGAACGCATGCGCATTCGTAAAATACGTATTAATCCTTTGGCTACTAGAGATTTGGCCGAAAAACACGTTTTGAAGCTAGTTGAGGGGTTTTTTGGTCACTGTCGTGCTGTTTAAGAGCTAAACCTCCCTACAAACCCGTTTCCAGGTTGTACACTCCGCGGTTTTTTTAGCCAGCTGCAAAATAAGCGCTTTCAAAGTACGGCATGCGCAGAAAGCAAAATTTCGACATAGGTTTTGGGTTTCAAAGTAGCACAACACTTTCGACTTTCACTTTTCGCTTTCTCTCCTTCCCTCTCTTTTCGCTTTCCTTGCCTCATTTTTATTTCAACTTGCTGGGCATTTGGTAGGCTTTATTTTGGTAGGAAGAGTTTCTGAGAAACCTTTCATCATCTTAGAATTAGGTGCTCAGAAAGGTAGTTGGGTAATGGAGCAAGCTCTTCATGGAGCTTTCAGGTCAGTGTTACATGGTTTTTTTTTGGCCGTTTCTCCAGTTTCCTTGACTGAATTGTGCTCATTCTGGTATAGTTTGAGAGATCTCTTTTCCCTGCACAAGTTAATGGACAAAGCTGTTCCTGACCGTTAAAAGTGATGGTGTCACAAGATGGGACCGTGGATAAAGCTGGACGTATTTCGCCAGATAGTAATCAAAGGGTTTAAGAAAAAAAAAATTGCCAAAAACGCTGTTTGGGGTCCCCCGCGCTACTTTCGATCCAAAGAGGGAGAGGTTAATCGGTCCCTGAGCCATACGTGATTAACCCCTTGACTACGGTAGCTCCTCTATTAGTGTAATATAAACTAAGGATAGTCTATAGTTCTGAATTTTTTTCCTTGTTCTTGTTCATGTGGTAAGCAGAGTTAGTACAGAACGCATGCGCATTCGTAAAATACGTATTAATCCTTTGGCTACTAGAGATTTGGCCGAAAAACACGTTTTGAAGCTAGTTGAGGGGTTTTTTGGTCACTGTCGTGCTGTTTAAGAGCTAAACCTCCCTACAAACCCGTTTCCAGGTTGTACACTCCGCGGTTTTTTTAGCCAGCTGCAAAATAAGCGCTTTCAAAGTACGGCATGCGCAGAAAGCAAAATTTCGACATAGGTTTTGGGTTTCAAAGTAGCACAACACTTTCGACTTTCACTTTTCGCTTTCTCTCCTTCCCTCTCTTTTCGCTTTCCTTGCCTCATTTTTATTTCAACTTGCTGGGCATTTGGTAGGCTTTATTTTGGTAGGAAGAGTTTCTGAGAAACCTTTCATCATCTTAGAATTAGGTGCTCAGAAAGGTAGTTGGGTAATGGAGCAAGCTCTTCATGGAGCTTTCAGGTCAGTGTTACATGGTTTTTTTTTGGCCGTTTCTCCAGTTTCCTTGACTGAATTGTGCTCATTCTGGTATAGTTTGAGAGATCTCTTTTCCCTGCACAAGTTAATGGACAAAGCTGTTCCTGACCGTTAAAAGTGATGGTGTCACAAGATGGGACCGTGGATAAAGCTGGACGTATTTCGCCAGATAGTAATCAAAGGGTTTAAGAAAAAAAAAATTGCCAAAAACGCTGTTTGGGGTCCCCCGCGCTACTTTCGATCCAAAGAGGGAGAGGTTAATCGGTCCCTGAGCCATACGTGATTAACCCCTTGACTACGGTAGCTCCTCTATTAGTGTAATATAAACTAAGGATAGTTTATAGTTCTGAATTTTTTTCCTTGTTCTTGTTCATGTGGTAAGCAGAGTTAGTACAGAACGCATGCGCATTCGTAAAATACGTATTAATCCTTTGGCTACTAGAGATTTGGCCGAAAAACACGTTTTGAAGCTAGTTGAGGGGTTTTTTGGTCACTGTCGTGCTGTTTAAGAGCTAAACCTCCCTACAAACCCGTTTCCAGGTTGTACACTCCGCGGTTTTTTTAGCCAGCTGCAAAATAAGCGCTTGCAAAGTTCGGCATGCGCAGAAAGCAAAATTTCGACATAGGTTTTGGGTTTCAAAGTAGCACAACACTTTCGACTTTCACTTTTCGCTTTCTCTCCTTCCCTCTCTTTTCGCTTTCCTTGCCTCATTTTTATTTCAACTTGCTGGGCATTTGGTAGGCTTTATTTTGGTAGGAAGAGTTTCTGAGAAACCTTTCATCATCTTAGAATTAGGTGCTCAGAAAGGTAGTTGGGTAATGGAGCAAGCTCTTCATGGAGCTTTCAGGTCAGTGTTACATGGTTTTTTTTGGCCGTTTCTCCAGTTTCCTTGACTGAATTGTGCTCATTCTGGTATAGTTTGAGAGATCTCTTTTCCCTGCACAAGTTAATGGACAAAGCTGTTCCTGACCGTTAAAAGTGATGGTGTCACAAGATGGGACCGTGGATAAAGCTGGACGTATTTCGCCAGATAGTAATCAAAGGGTTTAAGAAAAAAAAAATTGCCAAAAACGCTGTTTGGGGTCCCCCGCGCTACTTTCGATCCAAAGAGGGAGAGGTTAATCGGTCCCTGAGCCATACGTGATTAACCCCTTGACTACGGTAGCTCCTCTATTAGTGTAATATAAACTAAGGATAGTCTATAGTTCTGAATTTTTTTCCTTGTTCTTGTTCATGTGGTAAGCAGAGTTAGTACAGAACGCATGCGCATTCGTAAAATACGTATTAATCCTTTGGCTACTAGAGATTTGGCCGAAAAACACGTTTTGAAGCTAGTTGAGGGGTTTTTTGGTCACTGTCGTGCTGTTTAAGAGCTAAACCTCCCTACAAACCCGTTTCCAGGTTGTACACTCCGCGGTTTTTTTAGCCAGCTGCAAAATAAGCGCTTTCAAAGTACGCCATGCGCAGAAAGCAAAATTTCGACATAGGTTTTGGGTTTCAAAGTAGCACAACACTTTCGACTTTCACTTTTCGCTTTCTCTCCTTCCCTCTCTTTTCGCTTTCCTTGCCTCATTTTTATTTCAACTTGCTGGGCATTTGGTAGGCTTTATTTTGGTAGGAAGAGTTTCTGAGAAACCTTTCATCATCTTAGAATTAGGTGCTCAGAAAGGTAGTTGGGTAATGGAGCAAGCTCTTCATGGAGCTTTCAGGTCAGTGTTACATGGTTTTTTTTTGGCCGTTTCTCCAGTTTCCTTGACTGAATTGTGCTCATTCTGGTATAGTTTGAGAGATCTCTTTTCCCTGCACAAGTTAATGGACAAAGCTGTTCCTGACCGTTAAAAGTGATGGTGTCACAAGATGGGACCGTGGATAAAGCTGGACGTATTTCGCCAGATAGTAATCAAAGGGTTTAAGAAAAAAAAAATTGCCAAAAACGCTGTTTGGGGTCCCCCGCGCTACTTTCGATCCAAAGAGGGAGAGGTTAATCGGTCCCTGAGCCATACGTGATTAACCCCTTGACTACGGTAGCTCCTCTATTAGTGTAATATAAACTAAGGATAGTCTATAGTTCTGAATTTTTTTCCTTGTTCTTGTTCATGTGGTAAGCAGAGTTAGTACAGAACGCATGCGCATTCGTAAAATACGTATTAATCCTTTGGCTACTAGAGATTTGGCCGAAAAACACGTTTTGAAGCTAGTTGAGGGGTTTTTTGGTCACTGTCGTGCTGTTTAAGAGCTAAACCTCCCTACAAACCCGTTTCCAGGTTGTACACTCCGCGGTTTTTTTAGCCAGCTGCAAAATAAGCGCTTTCAAAGTACGGCATGCGCAGAAAGCAAAATTTCGACATAGGTTTTGGGTTTCAAAGTAGCACAACACTTTCGACTTTCACTTTTCGCTTTCTCTCCTTCCCTCTCTTTTCGCTTTCCTTGCCTCATTTTTATTTCAACTTGCTGGGCATTTGGTAGGCTTTATTTTGGTAGGAAGAGTTTCTGAGAAACCTTTCATCATCTTAGAATTAGGTGCTCAGAAAGGTAGTTGGGTAATGGAGCAAGCTCTTCATGGAGCTTTCAGGTCAGTGTTACATGGTTTTTTTTGGCCGTTTCTCCAGTTTCCTTGACTGAATTGTGCTCATTCTGGTATAGTTTGAGAGATCTCTTTTCCCTGCACAAGTTAATGGACAAAGCTGTTCCTGACCGTTAAAAGTGATGGTGTCACAAGATGGGACCGTGGATAAAGCTGGACGTATTTCGCCAGATAGTAATCAAAGGGTTTAAGAAAAAAAAAATTGCCAAAAACGCTGTTTGGGGTCCCCCGCGCTACTTTCGATCCAAAGAGGGAGAGGTTAATCGGTCCCTGAGCCATACGTGATTAACCCCTTGACTACGGTAGCTCCTCTATTAGTTTAATATAAACTAAGGATAGTCTATAGTTCTGAATTTTTTTCCTTGTTCTTGTTCATGTGGTAAGCAGAGTTAGTACAGAACGCATGCGCATTCGTAAAATACGTATTAATCCTTTGGCTACTAGAGATTTGGCCGAAAAACACGTTTTGAAGCTAGTTGAGGGGTTTTTTGGTCACTGTCGTGCTGTTTAAGAGCTAAACCTCCCTACAAACCCGTTTCCAGGTTGTACACTCCGCGGTTTTTTTAGCCAGCTGCAAAATAAGCGCTTGCAAAGTTCGGCATGCGCAGAAAGCAAAATTTCGACATAGGTTTTGGGTTTCAAAGTAGCACAACACTTTCGACTTTCACTTTTCGCTTTCTCTCCTTCCCTCTCTTTTCGCTTTCCTTGCCTCATTTTTATTTCAACTTGCTGGGCATTTGGTAGGCTTTATTTTGGTAGGAAGAGTTTCTGAGAAACCTTTCATCATCTTAGAATTAGGTGCTCAGAAAGGTAGTTGGGTAATGGAGCAAGCTCTTCATGGAGCTTTCAGGTCAGTGTTACATGGTTTTTTTTGGCCGTTTCTCCAGTTTCCTTGACTGAATTGTGCTCATTCTGGTATAGTTTGAGAGATCTCTTTTCCCTGCACAAGTTAATGGACAAAGCTGTTCCTGACCGTTAAAAGTGATGGTGTCACAAGATGGGACCGTGGATAAAGCTGGACGTATTTCGCCAGATAGTAATCAAAGGGTTTAAGAAAAAAAAAATTGCCAAAAACGCTGTTTGGGGTCCCCCGCGCTACTTTCGATCCAAAGAGGGAGAGGTTAATCGGTCCCTGAGCCATACGTGATTAACCCCTTGACTACGGTAGCTCCTCTATTAGTGTAATATAAACTAAGGATAGTCTATAGTTCTGAATTTTTTTCCTTGTTCTTGTTCATGTGGTAAGCAGAGTTAGTACAGAACGCATGCGCATTCGTAAAATACGTATTAATCCTTTGGCTACTAGAGATTTGGCCGAAAAACACGTTTTGAAGCTAGTTGAGGGGTTTTTTGGTCACTGTCGTGCTGTTTAAGAGCTAAACCTCCCTACAAACCCGTTTCCAGGTTGTACACTCCGCGGTTTTTTTAGCCAGCTGCAAAATAAGCGCTTGCAAAGTTCGGCATGCGCAGAAAGCAAAATTTCGACATAGGTTTTGGGTTTCAAAGTAGCACAACACTTTCGACTTTCACTTTTCGCTTTCTCTCCTTCCCTCTCTTTTCGCTTTCCTTGCCTCATTTTTATTTCAACTTGCTGGGCATTTGGTAGGCTTTATTTTGGTAGGAAGAGTTTCTGAGAAACCGTTCATCATCTTAGAATTAGGTGCTCAGAAAGGTAGTTGGGTAATGGAGCAAGCTCTTCATGGAGCTTTCAGGTCAGTGTTACATGGTTTTTTTTGGCCGTTTCTCCAGTTTCCTTGACTGAATTGTGCTCATTCTGGTATAGTTTGAGAGATCTCTTTTCCCTGCACAAGTTAATGGACAAAGCTGTTCCTGACCGTTAAAAGTGATGGTGTCACAAGATGGGACCGTGGATAAAGCTGGACGTATTTCGCCAGATAGTAATCAAAGGGTTTAAGAAAAAAAAAATTGCCAAAAACGCTGTTTGGGGTCCCCCGCGCTACTTTCGATCCAAAGAGGGAGAGGTTAATCGGTCCCTGAGCCATACGTGATTAACCCCTTGACTACGGTAGCTCCTCTATTAGTGTAATATAAACTAAGGATAGTCTATAGTTCTGAATTTTTTTCCTTGTTCTTGTTCATGTGGTAAGCAGAGTTAGTACAGAACGCATGCGCATTCGTAAAATACGTATTAATCCTTTGGCTACTAGAGATTTGGCCGAAAAACACGTTTTGAAGCTAGTTGAGGGGTTTTTTGGTCACTGTCGTGCTGTTTAAGAGCTAAACCTCCCTACAAACCCGTTTCCAGGTTGTACACTCCGCGGTTTTTTTTAGCCAGCTGCAAAATAAGCGCTTGCAAAGTTCGGCATGCGTAGAAAGCAAAATTTCGACATAGGTTTTGGGTTTCAAAGTAGCACAACACTTTCGACTTTCACTTTTCGCTTTCTCTCCTTCCCTCTCTTTTCGCTTTCCTTGCCTCATTTTTATTTCAACTTGCTGGGCATTTGGTAGGCTTTATTTTGGTAGGAAGAGTTTCTGAGAAACCTTTCATCATCTTAGAATTAGGTGCTCAGAAAGGTAGTTGGGTAATGGAGCAAGCTCTTCATGGAGCTTTCAGGTCAGTGTTACATGGTTTTTTTTGGCCGTTTCTCCAGTTTCCTTGACTGAATTGTGCTCATTCTGGTATAGTT
Organism: Montipora capitata; assembly: GCA_949126865.1. Taxonomy (NCBI): domain Eukaryota; kingdom Metazoa; phylum Cnidaria; class Anthozoa; order Scleractinia; family Acroporidae; genus Montipora; species Montipora capitata. The sequence continues at coordinate 55,888,248 of OX421446.1, forward strand.
TGAGAGATCTCTTTTCCCTGCACAAGTTAATGGACAAAGCTGTTCCTGACCGTTAAAAGTGATGGTGTCACAAGATGGGACCGTGGATAAAGCTGGACGTATTTCGCCAGATAGTAATCAAAGGGTTTAAGAAAAAAAAAATTGCCAAAAACGCTGTTTGGGGTCCCCCGCGCTACTTTCGATCCAAAGAGGGAGAGGTTAATCGGTCCCTGAGCCATACGTGATTAACCCCTTGACTACGGTAGCTCCTCTATTAGTGTAATATAAACTAAGGATAGTCTATAGTTCTGAATTTTTTTCCTTGTTCTTGTTCATGTGGTAAGCAGAGTTAGTACAGAACGCATGCGCATTCGTAAAATACGTATTAATCCTTTGGCTACTAGAGATTTGGCCGAAAAACACGTTTTGAAGCTAGTTGAGGGGTTTTTTGGTCACTGTCGTGCTGTTTAAGAGCTAAACCTCCCTACAAACCCGTTTCCAGGTTGTACACTCCGCGGTTTTTTTAGCCAGCTGCAAAATAAGCGCTTGCAAAGTTCGGCATGCGCAGAAAGCAAAATTTCGACATAGGTTTTGGGTTTCAAAGTAGCACAACACTTTCGACTTTCACTTTTCGCTTTCTCTCCTTCCCTCTCTTTTCGCTTTCCTTGCCTCATTTTTATTTCAACTTGCTGGGCATTTGGTAGGCTTTATTTTGGTAGGAAGAGTTTCTGAGAAACCGTTCATCATCTTAGAATTAGGTGCTCAGAAAGGTAGTTGGGTAATGGAGCAAGCTCTTCATGGAGCTTTCAGGTCAGTGTTACATGGTTTTTTTTGGCCGTTTCTCCAGTTTCCTTGACTGAATTGTGCTCATTCTGGTATAGTTTGAGAGATCTCTTTTCCCTGCACAAGTTAATGGACAAAGCTGTTCCTGACCGTTAAAAGTGATGGTGTCACAAGATGGGACCGTGGATAAAGCTGGACGTATTTCGCCAGATAGTAATCAAAGGGTTTAAGAAAAAAAAAATTGCCAAAAACGCTGTTTGGGGTCCCCCGCGCTACTTTCGATCCAAAGAGGGAGAGGTTAATCGGTCCCTGAGCCATACGTGATTAACCCCTTGACTACGGTAGCTCCTCTATTAGTGTAATATAAACTAAGGATAGTCTATAGTTCTGAATTTTTTTCCTTGTTCTTGTTCATGTGGTAAGCAGAGTTAGTACAGAACGCATGCGCATTCGTAAAATACGTATTAATCCTTTGGCTACTAGAGATTTGGCCGAAAAACACGTTTTGAAGCTAGTTGAGGGGTTTTTTGGTCACTGTCGTGCTGTTTAAGAGCTAAACCTCCCTACAAACCCGTTTCCAGGTTGTACACTCCGCGGTTTTTTTAGCCAGCTGCAAAATAAGCGCTTGCAAAGTTCGGCATGCGCAGAAAGCAAAATTTCGACATAGGTTTTGGGTTTCAAAGTAGCACAACACTTTCGACTTTCACTTTTCGCTTTCTCTCCTTCCCTCTCTTTTCGCTTTCCTTGCCTCATTTTTATTTCAACTTGCTGGGCATTTGGTAGGCTTTATTTTGGTAGGAAGAGTTTCTGAGAAACCGTTCATCATCTTAGAATTAGGTGCTCAGAAAGGTAGTTGGGTAATGGAGCAAGCTCTTCATGGAGCTTTCAGGTCAGTGTTACATGGTTTTTTTTGGCCGTTTCTCCAGTTTCCTTGACTGAATTGTGCTCATTCTGGTATAGTTTGAGAGATCTCTTTTCCCTGCACAAGTTAATGGACAAAGCTGTTCCTGACCGTTAAAAGTGATGGTGTCACAAGATGGGACCGTGGATAAAGCTGGACGTATTTCGCCAGATAGTAATCAAAGGGTTTAAGAAAAAAAAAATTGCCAAAAACGCTGTTTGGGGTCCCCCGCGCTACTTTCGATCCAAAGAGGGAGAGGTTAATCGGTCCCTGAGCCATACGTGATTAACCCCTTGACTACGGTAGCTCCTCTATTAGTGTAATATAAACTAAGGATAGTCTATAGTTCTGAATTTTTTTCCTTGTTCTTGTTCATGTGGTAAGCAGAGTTAGTACAGAACGCATGCGCATTCGTAAAATACGTATTAATCCTTTGGCTACTAGAGATTTGGCCGAAAAACACGTTTTGAAGCTAGTTGAGGGGTTTTTTGGTCACTGTCGTGCTGTTTAAGAGCTAAACCTCCCTACAAACCCGTTTCCAGGTTGTACACTCCGCGGTTTTTTTAGCCAGCTGCAAAATAAGCGCTTTCAAAGTACGGCATGCGCAGAAAGCAAAATTTCGACATAGGTTTTGGGTTTCAAAGTAGCACAACACTTTCGACTTTCACTTTTCGCTTTCTCTCCTTCCCTCTCTTTTCGCTTTCCTTGCCTCATTTTTATTTCAACTTGCTGGGCATTTGGTAGGCTTTATTTTGGTAGGAAGAGTTTCTGAGAAACCTTTCATCATCTTAGAATTAGGTGCTCAGAAAGGTAGTTGGGTAATGGAGCAAGCTCTTCATGGAGCTTTCAGGTCAGTGTTACATGGTTTTTTTTGGCCGTTTCTCCAGTTTCCTTGACTGAATTGTGCTCATTCTGGTATAGTTTGAGAGATCTCTTTTCCCTGCACAAGTTAATGGACAAAGCTGTTCCTGACCGTTAAAAGTGATGGTGTCACAAGATGGGACCGTGGATAAAGCTGGACGTATTTCGCCAGATAGTAATCAAAGGGTTTAAGAAAAAAAAAATTGCCAAAAACGCTGTTTGGGGTCCCCCGCGCTACTTTCGATCCAAAGAGGGAGAGGTTAATCGGTCCCTGAGCCATACGTGATTAACCCCTTGACTACGGTAGCTCCTCTATTAGTGTAATATAAACTAAGGATAGTCTATAGTTCTGAATTTTTTTCCTTGTTCTTGTTCATGTGGTAAGCAGAGTTAGTACAGAACGCATGCGCATTCGTAAAATACGTATTAATCCTTTGGCTACTAGAGATTTGGCCGAAAAACACGTTTTGAAGCTAGTTGAGGGGTTTTTTGGTCACTGTCGTGCTGTTTAAGAGCTAAACCTCCCTACAAACCCGTTTCCAGGTTGTACACTCCGCGGTTTTTTTAGCCAGCTGCAAAATAAGCGCTTGCAAAGTTCGGCATGCGCAGAAAGCAAAATTTCGACATAGGTTTTGGGTTTCAAAGTAGCACAACACTTTCGACTTTCACTTTTCGCTTTCTCTCCTTCCCTCTCTTTTCGCTTTCCTTGCCTCATTTTTATTTCAACTTGCTGGGCATTTGGTAGGCTTTATTTTGGTAGGAAGAGTTTCTGAGAAACCGTTCATCATCTTAGAATTAGGTGCTCAGAAAGGTAGTTGGGTAATGGAGCAAGCTCTTCATGGAGCTTTCAGGTCAGTGTTACATGGTTTTTTTTGGCCGTTTCTCCAGTTTCCTTGACTGAATTGTGCTCATTCTGGTATAGTTTGAGAGATCTCTTTTCCCTGCACAAGTTAATGGACAAAGCTGTTCCTGACCGTTAAAAGTGATGGTGTCACAAGATGGGACCGTGGATAAAGCTGGACGTATTTCGCCAGATAGTAATCAAAGGGTTTAAGAAAAAAAAAATTGCCAAAAACGCTGTTTGGGGTCCCCCGCGCTACTTTCGATCCAAAGAGGGAGAGGTTAATCGGTCCCTGAGCCATACGTGATTAACCCCTTGACTACGGTAGCTCCTCTATTAGTGTAATATAAACTAAGGATAGTCTATAGTTCTGAATTTTTTTCCTTGTTCTTGTTCATGTGGTAAGCAGAGTTAGTACAGAACGCATGCGCATTCGTAAAATACGTATTAATCCTTTGGCTACTAGAGATTTGGCCGAAAAACACGTTTTGAAGCTAGTTGAGGGGTTTTTTGGTCACTGTCGTGCTGTTTAAGAGCTAAACCTCCCTACAAACCCGTTTCCAGGTTGTACACTCCGCGGTTTTTTTTAGCCAGCTGCAAAATAAGCGCTTGCAAAGTTCGGCATGCGTAGAAAGCAAAATTTCGACATAGGTTTTGGGTTTCAAAGTAGCACAACACTTTCGACTTTCACTTTTCGCTTTCTCTCCTTCCCTCTCTTTTCGCTTTCCTTGCCTCATTTTTATTTCAACTTGCTGGGCATTTGGTAGGCTTTATTTTGGTAGGAAGAGTTTCTGAGAAACCTTTCATCATCTTAGAATTAGGTGCTCAGAAAGGTAGTTGGGTAATGGAGCAAGCTCTTCATGGAGCTTTCAGGTCAGTGTTACATGGTTTTTTTTGGCCGTTTCTCCAGTTTCCTTGACTGAATTGTGCTCATTCTGGTATAGTTTGAGAGATCTCTTTTCCCTGCACAAGTTAATGGACAAAGCTGTTCCTGACCGTTAAAAGTGATGGTGTCACAAGATGGGACCGTGGATAAAGCTGGACGTATTTCGCCAGATAGTAATCAAAGGGTTTAAGAAAAAAAAAATTGCCAAAAACGCTGTTTGGGGTCCCCCGCGCTACTTTCGATCCAAAGAGGGAGAGGTTAATCGGTCCCTGAGCCATACGTGATTAACCCCTTGACTACGGTAGCTCCTCTATTAGTGTAATATAAACTAAGGATAGTCTATAGTTCTGAATTTTTTTCCTTGTTCTTGTTCATGTGGTAAGCAGAGTTAGTACAGAACGCATGCGCATTCGTAAAATACGTATTAATCCTTTGGCTACTAGAGATTTGGCCGAAAAACACGTTTTGAAGCTAGTTGAGGGGTTTTTTGGTCACTGTCGTGCTGTTTAAGAGCTAAACCTCCCTACAAACCCGTTTCCAGGTTGTACACTCCGCGGTTTTTTTAGCCAGCTGCAAAATAAGCGCTTGCAAAGTTCGGCATGCGCAGAAAGCAAAATTTCGACATAGGTTTTGGGTTTCAAAGTAGCACAACACTTTCGACTTTCACTTTTCGCTTTCTCTCCTTCCCTCTCTTTTCGCTTTCCTTGCCTCATTTTTATTTCAACTTGCTGGGCATTTGGTAGGCTTTATTTTGGTAGGAAGAGTTTCTGAGAAACCGTTCATCATCTTAGAATTAGGTGCTCAGAAAGGTAGTTGGGTAATGGAGCAAGCTCTTCATGGAGCTTTCAGGTCAGTGTTACATGGTTTTTTTTGGCCGTTTCTCCAGTTTCCTTGACTGAATTGTGCTCATTCTGGTATAGTTTGAGAGATCTCTTTTCCCTGCACAAGTTAATGGACAAAGCTGTTCCTGACCGTTAAAAGTGATGGTGTCACAAGATGGGACCGTGGATAAAGCTGGACGTATTTCGCCAGATAGTAATCAAAGGGTTTAAGAAAAAAAAAATTGCCAAAAACGCTGTTTGGGGTCCCCCGCGCTACTTTCGATCCAAAGAGGGAGAGGTTAATCGGTCCCTGAGCCATACGTGATTAACCCCTTGACTACGGTAGCTCCTCTATTAGTGTAATATAAACTAAGGATAGTCTATAGTTCTGAATTTTTTTCCTTGTTCTTGTTCATGTGGTAAGCAGAGTTAGTACAGAACGCATGCGCATTCGTAAAATACGTATTAATCCTTTGGCTACTAGAGATTTGGCCGAAAAACACGTTTTGAAGCTAGTTGAGGGGTTTTTTGGTCACTGTCGTGCTGTTTAAGAGCTAAACCTCCCTACAAACCCGTTTCCAGGTTGTACACTCCGCGGTTTTTTTAGCCAGCTGCAAAATAAGCGCTTTCAAAGTACGGCATGCGCAGAAAGCAAAATTTCGACATAGGTTTTGGGTTTCAAAGTAGCACAACACTTTCGACTTTCACTTTTCGCTTTCTCTCCTTCCCTCTCTTTTCGCTTTCCTTGCCTCATTTTTATTTCAACTTGCTGGGCATTTGGTAGGCTTTATTTTGGTAGGAAGAGTTTCTGAGAAACCTTTCATCATCTTAGAATTAGGTGCTCAGAAAGGTAGTTGGGTAATGGAGCAAGCTCTTCATGGAGCTTTCAGGTCAGTGTTACATGGTTTTTTTTGGCCGTTTCTCCAGTTTCCTTGACTGAATTGTGCTCATTCTGGTATAGTTTGAGAGATCTCTTTTCCCTGCACAAGTTAATGGACAAAGCTGTTCCTGACCGTTAAAAGTGATGGTGTCACAAGATGGGACCGTGGATAAAGCTGGACGTATTTCGCCAGATAGTAATCAAAGGGTTTAAGAAAAAAAAAATTGCCAAAAACGCTGTTTGGGGTCCCCCGCGCTACTTTCGATCCAAAGAGGGAGAGGTTAATCGGTCCCTGAGCCATACGTGATTAACCCCTTGACTACGGTAGCTCCTCTATTAGTGTAATATAAACTAAGGATAGTCTATAGTTCTGAATTTTTTTCCTTGTTCTTGTTCATGTGGTAAGCAGAGTTAGTACAGAACGCATGCGCATTCGTAAAATACGTATTAATCCTTTGGCTACTAGAGATTTGGCCGAAAAACACGTTTTGAAGCTAGTTGAGGGGTTTTTTGGTCACTGTCGTGCTGTTTAAGAGCTAAACCTCCCTACAAACCCGTTTCCAGGTTGTACACTCCGCGGCTTTTTTAGCCAGCTGCAAAATAAGCGCTTGCAAAGTTCGGCATGCGCAGAAAGCAAAATTTCGACATAGGTTTTGGGTTTCAAAGTAGCACAACACTTTCGACTTTCACTTTTCGCTTTCTCTCCTTCCCTCTCTTTTCGCTTTCCTTGCCTCATTTTTATTTCAACTTGCTGGGCATTTGGTAGGCTTTATTTTGGTAGGAAGAGTTTCTGAGAAACCTTTCATCATCTTAGAATTAGGTGCTCAGAAAGGTAGTTGGGTAATGGAGCAAGCTCTTCATGGAGCTTTCAGGTCAGTGTTACATGGTTTTTTTTGGCCGTTTCTCCAGTTTCCTTGACTGAATTGTGCTCATTCTGGTATAGTTTGAGAGATCTCTTTTCCCTGCACAAGTTAATGGACAAAGCTGTTCCTGACCGTTAAAAGTGATGGTGTCACAAGATGGGACCGTGGATAAAGCTGGACGTATTTCGCCAGATAGTAATCAAAGGGTTTAAGAAAAAAAAAATTGCCAAAAACGCTGTTTGGGGTCCCCCGCGCTACTTTCGATCCAAAGAGGGAGAGGTTAATCGGTCCCTGAGCCATACGTGATTAACCCCTTGACTACGGTAGCTCCTCTATTAGTGTAATATAAACTAAGGATAGTCTATAGTTCTGAATTTTTTTCCTTGTTCTTGTTCATGTGGTAAGCAGAGTTAGTACAGAACGCATGCGCATTCGTAAAATACGTATTAATCCTTTGGCTACTAGAGATTTGGCCGAAAAACACGTTTTGAAGCTAGTTGAGGGGTTTTTTGGTCACTGTCGTGCTGTTTAAGAGCTAAACCTCCCTACAAACCCGTTTCCAGGTTGTACACTCCGCGGTTTTTTTAGCCAGCTGCAAAATAAGCGCTTGCAAAGTTCGGCATGCGCAGAAAGCAAAATTTCGACATAGGTTTTGGGTTTCAAAGTAGCACAACACTTTCGACTTTCACTTTTCGCTTTCTCTCCTTCCCTCTCTTTTCGCTTTCCTTGCCTCATTTTTATTTCAACTTGCTGGGCATTTGGTAGGCTTTATTTTGGTAGGAAGAGTTTCTGAGAAACCTTTCATCATCTTAGAATTAGGTGCTCAGAAAGGTAGTTGGGTAATGGAGCAAGCTCTTCATGGAGCTTTCAGGTCAGTGTTACATGGTTTTTTTTGGCCGTTTCTCCAGTTTCCTTGACTGAATTGTGCTCATTCTGGTATAGTTTGAGAGATCTCTTTTCCCTGCACAAGTTAATGGACAAAGCTGTTCCTGACCGTTAAAAGTGATGGTGTCACAAGATGGGACCGTGGATAAAGCTGGACGTATTTCGCCAGATAGTAATCAAAGGGTTTAAGTAAAAAAAAATTGCCAAAAACGCTGTTTGGGGTCCCCCGCGCTACTTTCGATCCAAAGAGGGAGAGGTTAATCGGTCCCTGAGCCATACGTGATTAACCCCTTGACTACGGTAGCTCCTCTATTAGTGTAATATAAACTAAGGATAGTCTATAGTTCTGAATTTTTTTCCTTGTTCTTGTTCATGTGGTAAGCAGAGTTAGTACAGAACGCATGCGCATTCGTAAAATACGTATTAATCCTTTGGCTACTAGAGATTTGGCCGAAAAACACGTTTTGAAGCTAGTTGAGGGGTTTTTTGGTCACTGTCGTGCTGTTTAAGAGCTAAACCTCCCTACAAACCCGTTTCCAGGTTGTACACTCCGCGGTTTTTTTAGCCAGCTGCAAAATAAGCGCTTGCAAAGTTCGGCATGCGCAGAAAGCAAAATTTCGACATAGGTTTTGGGTTTCAAAGTAGCACAACACTTTCGACTTTCACTTTTCGCTTTCTCTCCTTCCCTCTCTTTTCGCTTTCCTTGCCTCATTTTTATTTCAACTTGCTGGGCATTTGGTAGGCTTTATTTTGGTAGGAAGAGTTTCTGAGAAACCTTTCATCATCTTAGAATTAGGTGCTCAGAAAGGTAGTTGGGTAATGGAGCAAGCTCTTCATGGAGCTTTCAGGTCAGTGTTACATGGTTTTTTTTGGCCGTTTCTCCAGTTTCCTTGACTGAATTGTGCTCATTCTGGTATAGTTTGAGAGATCTCTTTTCCCTGCACAAGTTAATGGACAAAGCTGTTCCTGACCGTTAAAAGTGATGGTGTCACAAGATGGGACCGTGGATAAAGCTGGACGTATTTCGCCAGATAGTAATCAAAGGGTTTAAGAAAAAAAAAATTGCCAAAAACGCTGTTTGGGGTCCCCCGCGCTACTTTCGATCCAAAGAGGGAGAGGTTAATCGGTCCCTGAGCCATACGTGATTAACCCCTTGACTACGGTAGCTCCTCTATTAGTGTAATATAAACTAAGGATAGTCTATAGTTCTGAATTTTTTTCCTTGTTCTTGTTCATGTGGTAAGCAGAGTTAGTACAGAACGCATGCGCATTCGTAAAATACGTATTAATCCTTTGGCTACTAGAGATTTGGCCGAAAAACACGTTTTGAAGCTAGTTGAGGGGTTTTTTGGTCACTGTCGTGCTGTTTAAGAGCTAAACCTCCCTACAAACCCGTTTCCAGGTTGTACACTCCGCGGTTTTTTTTAGCCAGCTGCAAAATAAGCGCTTGCAAAGTTCGGCATGCGTAGAAAGCAAAATTTCGACATAGGTTTTGGGTTTCAAAGTAGCACAACACTTTCGACTTTCACTTTTCGCTTTCTCTCCTTCCCTCTCTTTTCGCTTTCCTTGCCTCATTTTTATTTCAACTTGCTGGGCATTTGGTAGGCTTTATTTTGGTAGGAAGAGTTTCTGAGAAACCTTTCATCATCTTAGAATTAGGTGCTCAGAAAGGTAGTTGGGTAATGGAGCAAGCTCTTCATGGAGCTTTCAGGTCAGTGTTACATGGTTTTTTTTGGCCGTTTCTCCAGTTTCCTTGACTGAATTGTGCTCATTCTGGTATAGTTTGAGAGATCTCTTTTCCCTGCACAAGTTAATGGACAAAGCTGTTCCTGACCGTTAAAAGTGATGGTGTCACAAGATGGGACCGTGGATAAAGCTGGACGTATTTCGCCAGATAGTAATCAAAGGGTTTAAGTAAAAAAAAATTGCCAAAAACGCTGTTTGGGGTCCCCCGCGCTACTTTCGATCCAAAGAGGGAGAGGTTAATCGGTCCCTGAGCCATACGTGATTAACCCCTTGACTACGGTAGCTCCTCTATTAGTGTAATATAAACTAAGGATAGTCTATAGTTCTGAATTTTTTTCCTTGTTCTTGTTCATGTGGTAAGCAGAGTTAGTACAGAACGCATGCGCATTCGTAAAATACGTATTAATCCTTTGGCTACTAGAGATTTGGCCGAAAAACACGTTTTGAAGCTAGTTGAGGGGTTTTTTGGTCACTGTCGTGCTGTTTAAGAGCTAAACCTCCCTACAAACCCGTTTCCAGGTTGTACACTCCGCGGTTTTTTTTAGCCAGCTGCAAAATAAGCGCTTGCAAAGTTCGGCATGCGTAGAAAGCAAAATTTCGACATAGGTTTTGGGTTTCAAAGTAGCACAACACTTTCGACTTTCACTTTTCGCTTTCTCTCCTTCCCTCTCTTTTCGCTTTCCTTGCCTCATTTTTATTTCAACTTGCTGGGCATTTGGTAGGCTTTATTTTGGTAGGAAGAGTTTCTGAGAAACCTTTCATCATCTTAGAATTAGGTGCTCAGAAATGTAGTTGGGTAATGGAGCAAGCTCTTCATGGAGCTTTCAGGTCAGTGTTACATGGTTTTTTTTGGCCGTTTCTCCAGTTTCCTTGACTGAATTGTGCTCATTCTGGTATAGTTTGAGAGATCTCTTTTCCCTGCACAAGTTAATGGACAAAGCTGTTCCTGACCGTTAAAAGTGATGGTGTCACAAGATGGGACCGTGGATAAAGCTGGACGTATTTCGCCAGATAGTAATCAAAGGGTTTAAGTAAAAAAAAATTGCCAAAAACGCTGTTTGGGGTCCCCCGCGCTACTTTCGATCCAAAGAGGGAGAGGTTAATCGGTCCCTGAGCCATACGTGATTAACCCCTTGACTACGGTAGCTCCTCTATTAGTGTAATATAAACTAAGGATAGTCTATAGTTCTGAATTTTTTTCCTTGTTCTTGTTCATGTGGTAAGCAGAGTTAGTACAGAACGCATGCGCATTCGTAAAATACGTATTAATCCTTTGGCTACTAGAGATTTGGCCGAAAAACACGTTTTGAAGCTAGTTGAGGGGTTTTTTGGTCACTGTCGTGCTGTTTAAGAGCTAAACCTCCCTACAAACCCGTTTCCAGGTTGTACACTCCGCGGTTTTCTTTAGCCAGCTGCAAAATAAGCGCTTGCAAAGTTCGGCATGCGTAGAAAGCAAAATTTCGACATAGGTTTTGGGTTTCAAAGTAGCACAACACTTTCGACTTTCACTTTTCGCTTTCTCTCCTTCCCTCTCTTTTCGCTTTCCTTGCCTCATTTTTATTTCAACTTGCTGGGCATTTGGTAGGCTTTATTTTGGTAGGAAGAGTTTCTGAGAAACCTTTCATCATCTTAGAATTAGGTGCTCAGAAAGGTAGTTGGGTAATGGAGCAAGCTCTTCATGGAGCTTTCAGGTCAGTGTTACATGGTTTTTTTTGGCCGTTTCTCCAGTTTCCTTGACTGAATTGTGCTCATTCTGGTATAGTTTGAGAGATCTCTTTTCCCTGCACAAGTTAATGGACAAAGCTGTTCCTGACCGTTAAAAGTGATGGTGTCACAAGATGGGACCGTGGATAAAGCTGGACGTATTTCGCCAGATAGTAATCAAAGGGTTTAAGAAAAAAAAAATTGCCAAAAACGCTGTTTGGGGTCCCCCGCGCTACTTTCGATCCAAAGAGGGAGAGGTTAATCGGTCCCTGAGCCATACGTGATTAACCCCTTGACTACGGTAGCTCCTCTATTAGTGTAATATAAACTAAGGATAGTCTATAGTTCTGAATTTTTTTCCTTGTTCTTGTTCATGTGGTAAGCAGAGTTAGTACAGAACGCATGCGCATTCGTAAAATACGTATTAATCCTTTGGCTACTAGAGATTTGGCCGAAAAACACGTTTTGAAGCTAGTTGAGGGGTTTTTTGGTCACTGTCGTGCTGTTTAAGAGCTAAACCTCCCTACAAACCCGTTTCCAGGTTGTACACTCCGCGGTTTTTTTAGCCAGCTGCAAAATAAGCGCTTGCAAAGTTCGGCATGCGCAGAAAGCAAAATTTCGACATAGGTTTTGGGTTTCAAAGTAGCACAACACTTTCGACTTTCACTTTTCGCTTTCTCTCCTTCCCTCTCTTTTCGCTTTCCTTGCCTCATTTTTATTTCAACTTGCTGGGCATTTGGTAGGCTTTATTTTGGTAGGAAGAGTTTCTGAGAAACCTTTCATCATCTTAGAATTAGGTGCTCAGAAAGGTAGTTGGGTAATGGAGCAAGCTCTTCATGGAGCTTTCAGGTCAGTGTTACATGGTTTTTTTTGGCCGTTTCTCCAGTTTCCTTGACTGAATTGTGCTCATTCTGGTATAGTTTGAGAGATCTCTTTTCCCTGCACAAGTTAATGGACAAAGCTGTTCCTGACCGTTAAAAGTGATGGTGTCACAAGATGGGACCGTGGATAAAGCTGGACGTATTTCGCCAGATAGTAATCAAAGGGTTTAAGTAAAAAAAAATTGCCAAAAACGCTGTTTGGGGTCCCCCGCGCTACTTTCGATCCAAAGAGGGAGAGGTTAATCGGTCCCTGAGCCATACGTGATTAACCCCTTGACTACGGTAGCTCCTCTATTAGTGTAATATAAACTAAGGATAGTCTATAGTTCTGAATTTTTTTCCTTGTTCTTGTTCATGTGGTAAGCAGAGTTAGTACAGAACGCATGCGCATTCGTAAAATACGTATTAATCCTTTGGCTACTAGAGATTTGGCCGAAAAACACGTTTTGAAGCTAGTTGAGGGGTTTTTTGGTCACTGTCGTGCTGTTTAAGAGCTAAACCTCCCTACAAACCCGTTTCCAGGTTGTACACTCCGCGGTTTTTTTAGCCAGCTGCAAAATAAGCGCTTGCAAAGTTCGGCATGCGCAGAAAGCAAAATTTCGACATAGGTTTTGGGTTTCAAAGTAGCACAACACTTTCGACTTTCACTTTTCGCTTTCTCTCCTTCCCTCTCTTTTCGCTTTCCTTGCCTCATTTTTATTTCAACTTGCTGGGCATTTGGTAGGCTTTATTTTGGTAGGAAGAGTTTCTGAGAAACCTTTCATCATCTTAGAATTAGGTGCTCAGAAAGGTAGTTGGGTAATGGAGCAAGCTCTTCATGGAGCTTTCAGGTCAGTGTTACATGGTTTTTTTTGGCCGTTTCTCCAGTTTCCTTGACTGAATTGTGCTCATTCTGGTATAGTTTGAGAGATCTCTTTTCCCTGCACAAGTTAATGGACAAAGCTGTTCCTGACCGTTAAAAGTGATGGTGTCACAAGATGGGACCGTGGATAAAGCTGGACGTATTTCGCCAGATAGTAATCAAAGGGTTTAAGTAAAAAAAAATTGCCAAAAACGCTGTTTGGGGTCCCCCGCGCTACTTTCGATCCAAAGAGGGAGAGGTTAATCGGTCCCTGAGCCATACGTGATTAACCCCTTGACTACGGTAGCTCCTCTATTAGTGTAATATAAACTAAGGATAGTCTATAGTTCTGAATTTTTTTCCTTGTTCTTGTTCATGTGGTAAGCAGAGTTAGTACAGAACGCATGCGCATTCGTAAAATACGTATTAATCCTTTGGCTACTAGAGATTTGGCCGAAAAACACGTTTTGAAGCTAGTTGAGGGGTTTTTTGGTCACTGTCGTGCTGTTTAAGAGCTAAACCTCCCTACAAACCCGTTTCCAGGTTGTACACTCCGCGGTTTTTTTAGCCAGCTGCAAAATAAGCGCTTGCAAAGTTCGGCATGCGCAGAAAGCAAAATTTCGACATAGGTTTTGGGTTTCAAAGTAGCACAACACTTTCGACTTTCACTTTTCGCTTTCTCTCCTTCCCTCTCTTTTCGCTTTCCTTGCCTCATTTTTATTTCAACTTGCTGGGCATTTGGTAGGCTTTATTTTGGTAGGAAGAGTTTCTGAGAAACCTTTCATCATCTTAGAATTAGGTGCTCAGAAAGGTAGTTGGGTAATGGAGCAAGCTCTTCATGGAGCTTTCAGGTCAGTGTTACATGGTTTTTTTTGGCCGTTTCTCCAGTTTCCTTGACTGAATTGTGCTCATTCTGGTATAGTTTGAGAGATCTCTTTTCCCTGCACAAGTTAATGGACAAAGCTGTTCCTGACCGTTAAAAGTGATGGTGTCACAAGATGGGACCGTGGATAAAGCTGGACGTATTTCGCCAGATAGTAATCAAAGGGTTTAAGAAAAAAAAAATTGCCAAAAACGCTGTTTGGGGTCCCCCGCGCTACTTTCGATCCAAAGAGGGAGAGGTTAATCGGTCCCTGAGCCATACGTGATTAACCCCTTGACTACGGTAGCTCCTCTATTAGTGTAATATAAACTAAGGATAGTCTATAGTTCTGAATTTTTTTCCTTGTTCTTGTTCATGTGGTAAGCAGAGTTAGTACAGAACGCATGCGCATTCGTAAAATACGTATTAATCCTTTGGCTACTAGAGATTTGGCCGAAAAACACGTTTTGAAGCTAGTTGAGGGGTTTTTTGGTCACTGTCGTGCTGTTTAAGAGCTAAACCTCCCTACAAACCCGTTTCCAGGTTGTACACTCCGCGGTTTTTTTAGCCAGCTGCAAAATAAGCGCTTGCAAAGTTCGGCATGCGCAGAAAGCAAAATTTCGACATAGGTTTTGGGTTTCAAAGTAGCACAACACTTTCGACTTTCACTTTTCGCTTTCTCTCCTTCCCTCTCTTTTCGCTTTCCTTGCCTCATTTTTATTTCAACTTGCTGGGCATTTGGTAGGCTTTATTTTGGTAGGAAGAGTTTCTGAGAAACCTTTCATCATCTTAGAATTAGGTGCTCAGAAAGGTAGTTGGGTAATGGAGCAAGCTCTTCATGGAGCTTTCAGGTCAGTGTTACATGGTTTTTTTTGGCCGTTTCTCCAGTTTCCTTGACTGAATTGTGCTCATTCTGGTATAGTTTGAGAGATCTCTTTTCCCTGCACAAGTTAATGGACAAAGCTGTTCCTGACCGTTAAAAGTGATGGTGTCACAAGATGGGACCGTGGATAAAGCTGGACGTATTTCGCCAGATAGTAATCAAAGGGTTTAAGAAAAAAAAAATTGCCAAAAACGCTGTTTGGGGTCCCCCGCGCTACTTTCGATCCAAAGAGGGAGAGGTTAATCGGTCCCTGAGCCATACGTGATTAACCCCTTGACTACGGTAGCTCCTCTATTAGTGTAATATAAACTAAGGATAGTCTATAGTTCTGAATTTTTTTCCTTGTTCTTGTTCATGTGGTAAGCAGAGTTAGTACAGAACGCATGCGCATTCGTAAAATACGTATTAATCCTTTGGCTACTAGAGATTTGGCCGAAAAACACGTTTTGAAGCTAGTTGAGGGGTTTTTTGGTCACTGTCGTGCTGTTTAAGAGCTAAACCTCCCTACAAACCCGTTTCCAGGTTGTACACTCCGCGGTTTTTTTAGCCAGCTGCAAAATAAGCGCTTGCAAAGTTCGGCATGCGTAGAAAGCAAAATTTCGACATAGGTTTTGGGTTTCAAAGTAGCACAACACTTTCGACTTTCACTTTTCGCTTTCTCTCCTTCCCTCTCTTTTCGCTTTCCTTGCCTCATTTTTATTTCAACTTGCTGGGCATTTGGTAGGCTTTATTTTGGTAGGAAGAGTTTCTGAGAAACCTTTCATCATCTTAGAATTAGGTGCTCAGAAAGGTAGTTGGGTAATGGAGCAAGCTCTTCATGGAGCTTTCAGGTCAGTGTTACATGGTTTTTTTTGGCCGTTTCTCCAGTTTCCTTGACTGAATTGTGCTCATTCTGGTATAGTTTGAGAGATCTCTTTTCCCTGCACAAGTTAATGGACAAAGCTGTTCCTGACCGTTAAAAGTGATGGTGTCACAAGATGGGACCGTGGATAAAGCTGGACGTATTTCGCCAGATAGTAATCAAAGGGTTTAAGAAAAAAAAAATTGCCAAAAACGCTGTTTGGGGTCCCCCGCGCTACTTTCGATCCAAAGAGGGAGAGGTTAATCGGTCCCTGAGCCATACGTGATTAACCCCTTGACTACGGTAGCTCCTCTATTAGTGTAATATAAACTAAGGATAGTCTATAGTTCTGAATTTTTTTCCTTGTTCTTGTTCATGTGGTAAGCAGAGTTAGTACAGAACGCATGCGCATTCGTAAAATACGTATTAATCCTTTGGCTACTAGAGATTTGGCCGAAAAACACGTTTTGAAGCTAGTTGAGGGGTTTTTTGGTCACTGTCGTGCTGTTTAAGAGCTAAACCTCCCTACAAACCCGTTTCCAGGTTGTACACTCCGCGGTTTTTTTAGCCAGCTGCAAAATAAGCGCTTGCAAAGTTCGGCATGCGCAGAAAGCAAAATTTCGACATAGGTTTTGGGTTTCAAAGTAGCACAACACTTTCGACTTTCACTTTTCGCTTTCTCTCCTTCCCTCTCTTTTCGCTTTCCTTGCCTCATTTTTATTTCAACTTGCTGGGCATTTGGTAGGCTTTATTTTGGTAGGAAGAGTTTCTGAGAAACCTTTCATCATCTTAGAATTAGGTGCTCAGAAAGGTAGTTGGGTAATGGAGCAAGCTCTTCATGGAGCTTTCAGGTCAGTGTTACATGGTTTTTTTTGGCCGTTTCTCCAGTTTCCTTGACTGAATTGTGCTCATTCTGGTATAGTTTGAGAGATCTCTTTTCCCTGCACAAGTTAATGGACAAAGCTGTTCCTGACCGTTAAAAGTGATGGTGTCACAAGATGGGACCGTGGATAAAGCTGGACGTATTTCGCCAGATAGTAATCAAAGGGTTTAAGAAAAAAAAAATTGCCAAAAACGCTGTTTGGGGTCCCCCGCGCTACTTTCGATCCAAAGAGGGAGAGGTTAATCGGTCCCTGAGCCATACGTGATTAACCCCTTGACTACGGTAGCTCCTCTATTAGTGTAATATAAACTAAGGATAGTCTATAGTTCTGAATTTTTTTCCTTGTTCTTGTTCATGTGGTAAGCAGAGTTAGTACAGAACGCATGCGCATTCGTAAAATACGTATTAATCCTTTGGCTACTAGAGATTTGGCCGAAAAACACGTTTTGAAGCTAGTTGAGGGGTTTTTTGGTCACTGTCGTGCTGTTTAAGAGCTAAACCTCCCTACAAACCCGTTTCCAGGTTGTACACTCCGCGGTTTTTTTAGCCAGCTGCAAAATAAGCGCTTGCAAAGTTCGGCATGCGCAGAAAGCAAAATTTCGACATAGGTTTTGGGTTTCAAAGTAGCACAACACTTTCGACTTTCACTTTTCGCTTTCTCTCCTTCCCTCTCTTTTCGCTTTCCTTGCCTCATTTTTATTTCAACTTGCTGGGCATTTGGTAGGCTTTATTTTGGTAGGAAGAGTTTCTGAGAAACCTTTCATCATCTTAGAATTAGGTGCTCAGAAAGGTAGTTGGGTAATGGAGCAAGCTCTTCATGGAGCTTTCAGGTCAGTGTTACATGGTTTTTTTTGGCCGTTTCTCCAGTTTCCTTGACTGAATTGTGCTCATTCTGGTATAGTTTGAGAGATCTCTTTTCCCTGCACAAGTTAATGGACAAAGCTGTTCCTGACCGTTAAAAGTGATGGTGTCACAAGATGGGACCGTGGATAAAGCTGGACGTATTTCGCCAGATAGTAATCAAAGGGTTTAAGAAAAAAAAAATTGCCAAAAACGCTGTTTGGGGTCCCCCGCGCTACTTTCGATCCAAAGAGGGAGAGGTTAATCGGTCCCTGAGCCATACGTGATTAACCCCTTGACTACGGTAGCTCCTCTATTAGTGTAATATAAACTAAGGATAGTCTATAGTTCTGAATTTTTTTCCTTGTTCTTGTTCATGTGGTAAGCAGAGTTAGTACAGAACGCATGCGCATTCGTAAAATACGTATTAATCCTTTGGCTACTAGAGATTTGGCCGAAAAACACGTTTTGAAGCTAGTTGAGGGGTTTTTTGGTCACTGTCGTGCTGTTTAAGAGCTAAACCTCCCTACAAACCCGTTTCCAGGTTGTACACTCCGCGGTTTTTTTAGCCAGCTGCAAAATAAGCGCTTGCAAAGTTCGGCATGCGCAGAAAGCAAAATTTCGACATAGGTTTTGGGTTTCAAAGTAGCACAACACTTTCGACTTTCACTTTTCGCTTTCTCTCCTTCCCTCTCTTTTCGCTTTCCTTGCCTCATTTTTATTTCAACTTGCTGGGCATTTGGTAGGCTTTATTTTGGTAGGAAGAGTTTCTGAGAAACCTTTCATCATCTTAGAATTAGGTGCTCAGAAAGGTAGTTGGGTAATGGAGCAAGCTCTTCATGGAGCTTTCAGGTCAGTGTTACATGGTTTTTTTTGGCCGTTTCTCCAGTTTCCTTGACTGAATTGTGCTCATTCTGGTATAGTTTGAGAGATCTCTTTTCCCTGCACAAGTTAATGGACAAAGCTGTTCCTGACCGTTAAAAGTGATGGTGTCACAAGATGGGACCGTGGATAAAGCTGGACGTATTTCGCCAGATATTAATCAAAGGGTTTAAGAAAAAAAAAATTGCCAAAAACGCTGTTTGGGGTCCCCCGCGCTACTTTCGATCCAAAGAGGGAGAGGTTAATCGGTCCCTGAGCCATACGTGATTAACCCCTTGACTACGGTAGCTCCTCTATTAGTGTAATATAAACTAAGGATAGTCTATAGTTCTGAATTTTTTTCCTTGTTCTTGTTCATGTGGTAAGCAGAGTTAGTACAGAACGCATGCGCATTCGTAAAATACGTATTAATCCTTTGGCTACTAGAGATTTGGCCGAAAAACACGTTTTGAAGCTAGTTGAGGGGTTTTTTGGTCACTGTCGTGCTGTTTAAGAGCTAAACCTCCCTACAAACCCGTTTCCAGGTTGTACACTCCGCGGTTTTTTTAGCCAGCTGCAAAATAAGCGCTTGCAAAGTTCGGCATGCGTAGAAAGCAAAATTTCGACATAGGTTTTGGGTTTCAAAGTAGCACAACACTTTCGACTTTCACTTTTCGCTTTCTCTCCTTCCCTCTCTTTTCGCTTTCCTTGCCTCATTTTTATTTCAACTTGCTGGGCATTTGGTAGGCTTTATTTTGGTAGGAAGAGTTTCTGAGAAACCTTTCATCATCTTAGAATTAGGTGCTCAGAAAGGTAGTTGGGTAATGGAGCAAGCTCTTCATGGAGCTTTCAGGTCAGTGTTACATGGTTTTTTTTGGCCGTTTCTCCAGTTTCCTTGACTGAATTGTGCTCATTCTGGTATAGTTTGAGAGATCTCTTTTCCCTGCACAAGTTAATGGACAAAGCTGTTCCTGACCGTTAAAAGTGATGGTGTCACAAGATGGGACCGTGGATAAAGCTGGACGTATTTCGCCAGATAGTAATCAAAGGGTTTAAGAAAAAAAAAATTGCCAAAAACGCTGTTTGGGGTCCCCCGCGCTACTTTCGATCCAAAGAGGGAGAGGTTAATCGGTCCCTGAGCCATACGTGATTAACCCCTTGACTACGGTAGCTCCTCTATTAGTGTAATATAAACTAAGGATAGTCTATAGTTCTGAATTTTTTTCCTTGTTCTTGTTCATGTGGTAAGCAGAGTTAGTACAGAACGCATGCGCATTCGTAAAATACGTATTAATCCTTTGGCTACTAGAGATTTGGCCGAAAAACACGTTTTGAAGCTAGTTGAGGGGTTTTTTGGTCACTGTCGTGCTGTTTAAGAGCTAAACCTCCCTACAAACCCGTTTCCAGGTTGTACACTCCGCGGTTTTTTTAGCCAGCTGCAAA
Source organism: Montipora capitata (assembly GCA_949126865.1). Lineage (NCBI taxonomy): Eukaryota > Metazoa > Cnidaria > Anthozoa > Scleractinia > Acroporidae > Montipora > Montipora capitata. The sequence goes on from OX421446.1 coordinate 55,907,733, forward strand.
ATAAGCGCTTGCAAAGTTCGGCATGCGCAGAAAGCAAAATTTCGACATAGGTTTTGGGTTTCAAAGTAGCACAACACTTTCGACTTTCACTTTTCGCTTTCTCTCCTTCCCTCTCTTTTCGCTTTCCTTGCCTCATTTTTATTTCAACTTGCTGGGCATTTGGTAGGCTTTATTTTGGTAGGAAGAGTTTCTGAGAAACCTTTCATCATCTTAGAATTAGGTGCTCAGAAAGGTAGTTGGGTAATGGAGCAAGCTCTTCATGGAGCTTTCAGGTCAGTGTTACATGGTTTTTTTTGGCCGTTTCTCCAGTTTCCTTGACTGAATTGTGCTCATTCTGGTATAGTTTGAGAGATCTCTTTTCCCTGCACAAGTTAATGGACAAAGCTGTTCCTGACCGTTAAAAGTGATGGTGTCACAAGATGGGACCGTGGATAAAGCTGGACGTATTTCGCCAGATAGTAATCAAAGGGTTTAAGTAAAAAAAAATTGCCAAAAACGCTGTTTGGGGTCCCCCGCGCTACTTTCGATCCAAAGAGGGAGAGGTTAATCGGTCCCTGAGCCATACGTGATTAACCCCTTGACTACGGTAGCTCCTCTATTAGTGTAATATAAACTAAGGATAGTCTATAGTTCTGAATTTTTTTCCTTGTTCTTGTTCATGTGGTAAGCAGAGTTAGTACAGAACGCATGCGCATTCGTAAAATACGTATTAATCCTTTGGCTACTAGATATTTGGCCGAAAAACACGTTTTGAAGCTAGTTGAGGGGTTTTTTGGTCACTGTCGTGCTGTTTAAGAGCTAAACCTCCCTACAAACCCGTTTCCAGGTTGTACACTCCGCGGTTTTTTTTAGCCAGCTGCAAAATAAGCGCTTGCAAAGTTCGGCATGCGCAGAAAGCAAAATTTCGACATAGGTTTTGGGTTTCAAAGTAGCACAACACTTTCGACTTTCACTTTTCGCTTTCTCTCCTTCCCTCTCTTTTCGCTTTCCTTGCCTCATTTTTATTTCAACTTGCTGGGCATTTGGTAGGCTTTATTTTGGTAGGAAGAGTTTCTGAGAAACCTTTCATCATCTTAGAATTAGGTGCTCAGAAAGGTAGTTGGGTAATGGAGCAAGCTCTTCATGGAGCTTTCAGGTCAGTGTTACATGGTTTTTTTTGGCCGTTTCTCCAGTTTCCTTGACTGAATTGTGCTCATTCTGGTATAGTTTGAGAGATCTCTTTTCCCTGCACAAGTTAATGGACAAAGCTGTTCCTGACCGTTAAAAGTGATGGTGTCACAAGATGGGACCGTGGATAAAGCTGGACGTATTTCGCCAGATAGTAATCAAAGGGTTTAAGTAAAAAAAAATTGCCAAAAACGCTGTTTGGGGTCCCCCGCGCTACTTTCGATCCAAAGAGGGAGAGGTTAATCGGTCCCTGAGCCATACGTGATTAACCCCTTGACTACGGTAGCTCCTCTATTAGTGTAATATAAACTAAGGATAGTCTATAGTTCTGATTTTTTTACTTTGTTCTTGTTCATGTGGTAAGCAGAGTTAGTACAGAACGCATGCGCATTCGTAAAATACGTATTAATCCTTTGGCTACTAGATATTTGGCCAAAAACACGTTTTGAAGCTAGTTGAGGGGTTTTTTGGTCACTGTCGTGCTGTTTAAGAGCTAAACCTCCCTACAAACCCGTTTCCAGGTTGTACACTCCGCGGTTTTTTTAGCCAGCTGCAAAATAAGCGCTTGCAAAGTTCGGCATGCGCAGAAAGCAAAATTTCGACATAGGTTTTGGGTTTCAAAGTAGCACAACACTTTCGACGTTCACTTTTCGCTTTCTCTCCTTCCCTCTCTTTTCGCTTTCCTTGCCTCATTTTTATTTCAACTTGCTGGGCATTTGGTAGGCTTTATTTTGGTAGGAAGAGTTTCTGAGAAACCTTTCATCATCTTAGAATTAGGTGCTCAGAAAGGTAGTTGGGTAATGGAGCAAGCTCTTCATGGAGCTTTCAGGTCAGTGTTACATGGTTTTTTTTGGCCGTTTCTCCAGTTTCCTTGACTGAATTGTGCTCATTCTGGTATAGTTTGAGAGATCTCTTTTCCCTGCACAAGTTAATGGACAAAGCTGTTCCTGACCGTTAAAAGTGATGGTGTCACAAGATGGGACCGTGGATAAAGCTGGACGTATTTCGCCAGATATTAATCAAAGGGTTTAAGAAAAAAAAAATTGCCAAAAACGCTGTTTGGGGTCCCCCGCGCTACTTTCGATCCAAAGAGGGAGAGGTTAATCGGTCCCTGAGCCATACGTGATTAACCCCTTGACTACGGTAGCTCCTCTATTAGTGTAATATAAACTAAGGATAGTCTATAGTTCTGAATTTTTTTCCTTGTTCTTGTTCATGTGGTAAGCAGAGTTAGTACAGAACGCATGCGCATTCGTAAAATACGTATTAATCCTTTGGCTACTAGAGATTTGGCCGAAAAACACGTTTTGAAGCTAGTTGAGGGGTTTTTTGGTCACTGTCGTGCTGTTTAAGAGCTAAACCTCCCTACAAACCCGTTTCCAGGTTGTACACTCCGCGGTTTTTTTTAGCCAGCTGCAAAATAAGCGCTTGCAAAGTTCGGCATGCGTAGAAAGCAAAATTTCGACATAGGTTTTGGGTTTCAAAGTAGCACAACACTTTCGACTTTCACTTTTCGCTTTCTCTCCTTCCCTCTCTTTTCGCTTTCCTTGCCTCATTTTTATTTCAACTTGCTGGGCATTTGGTAGGCTTTATTTTGGTAGGAAGAGTTTCTGAGAAACCTTTCATCATCTTAGAATTAGGTGCTCAGAAAGGTAGTTGGGTAATGGAGCAAGCTCTTCATGGAGCTTTCAGGTCAGTGTTACATGGTTTTTTTTGGCCGTTTCTCCAGTTTCCTTGACTGAATTGTGCTCATTCTGGTATAGTTTGAGAGATCTCTTTTCCCTGCACAAGTTAATGGACAAAGCTGTTCCTGACCGTTAAAAGTGATGGTGTCACAAGATGGGACCGTGGATAAAGCTGGACGTATTTCGCCAGATAGTAATCAAAGGGTTTAAGAAAAAAAAAATTGCCAAAAACGCTGTTTGGGGTCCCCCGCGCTACTTTCGATCCAAAGAGGGAGAGGTTAATCGGTCCCTGAGCCATACGTGATTAACCCCTTGACTACGGTAGCTCCTCTATTAGTGTAATATAAACTAAGGATAGTCTATAGTTCTGAATTTTTTTCCTTGTTCTTGTTCATGTGGTAAGCAGAGTTAGTACAGAACGCATGCGCATTCGTAAAATACGTATTAATCCTTTGGCTACTAGAGATTTGGCCGAAAAACACGTTTTGAAGCTAGTTGAGGGGTTTTTTGGTCACTGTCGTGCTGTTTAAGAGCTAAACCTCCCTACAAACCCGTTTCCAGGTTGTACACTCCGCGGTTTTTTTAGCCAGCTGCAAAATAAGCTCTTGCAAAGTTCGGCATGCGCAGAAAGCAAAATTTCGACATAGGTTTTGGGTTTCAAAGTAGCACAACACTTTCGACTTTCACTTTTCGCTTTCTCTCCTTCCCTCTCTTTTCGCTTTCCTTGCCTCATTTTTATTTCAACTTGCTGGGCATTTGGTAGGCTTTATTTTGGTAGGAAGAGTTTCTGAGAAACCTTTCATCATCTTAGAATTAGGTGCTCAGAAAGGTAGTTGGGTAATGGAGCAAGCTCTTCATGGAGCTTTCAGGTCAGTGTTACATGGTTTTTTTTGGCCGTTTCTCTAGTTTCCTTGACTGAATTGTGCTCATTCTGGTATAGTTTGAGAGATCTCTTTTCCCTGCACAAGTTAATGGACAAAGCTGTTCCTGACCGTTAAAAGTGATGGTGTCACAAGATGGGACCGTGGATAAAGCTGGACGTATTTCGCCAGATAGTAATCAAAGGGTTTAAGAAAAAAAAAATTGCCAAAAACGCTGTTTGGGGTCCCCCGCGCTACTTTCGATCCAAAGAGGGAGAGGTTAATCGGTCCCTGAGCCATACGTGATTAACCCCTTGACTACGGTAGCTCCTCTATTAGTGTAATATAAACTAAGGATAGTCTATAGTTCTGAATTTTTTTCCTTGTTCTTGTTCATGTGGTAAGCAGAGTTAGTACAGAACGCATGCGCATTCGTAAAATACGTATTAATCCTTTGGCTACTAGAGATTTGGCCGAAAAACACGTTTTGAAGCTAGTTGAGGGGTTTTTTGGTCACTGTCGTGCTGTTTAAGAGCTAAACCTCCCTACAAACCCGTTTCCAGGTTGTACACTCCGCGGTTTTTTTAGCCAGCTGCAAAATAAGCGCTTGCAAAGTTCGGCATGCGCAGAAAGCAAAATTTCGACATAGGTTTTGGGTTTCAAAGTAGCACAACACTTTCGACTTTCACTTTTCGCTTTCTCTCCTTCCCTCTCTTTTCGCTTTCCTTGCCTCATTTTTATTTCAACTTGCTGGGCATTTGGTAGGCTTTATTTTGGTAGGAAGAGTTTCTGAGAAACCTTTCATCATCTTAGAATTAGGTGCTCAGAAAGGTAGTTGGGTAATGGAGCAAGCTCTTCATGGAGCTTTCAGGTCAGTGTTACATGGTTTTTTTTGGCCGTTTCTCCAGTTTCCTTGACTGAATTGTGCTCATTCTGGTATAGTTTGAGAGATCTCTTTTCCCTGCACAAGTTAATGGACAAAGCTGTTCCTGACCGTTAAAAGTGATGGTGTCACAAGATGGGACCGTGGATAAAGCTGGACGTATTTCGCCAGATAGTAATCAAAGGGTTTAAGAAAAAAAAAATTGCCAAAAACGCTGTTTGGGGTCCCCCGCGCTACTTTCGATCCAAAGAGGGAGAGGTTAATCGGTCCCTGAGCCATACGTGATTAACCCCTTGACTACGGTAGCTCCTCTATTAGTGTAATATAAACTAAGGATAGTCTATAGTTCTGAATTTTTTTCCTTGTTCTTGTTCATGTGGTAAGCAGAGTTAGTACAGAACGCATGCGCATTCGTAAAATACGTATTAATCCTTTGGCTACTAGAGATTTGGCCGAAAAACACGTTTTGAAGCTAGTTGAGGGGTTTTTTGGTCACTGTCGTGCTGTTTAAGAGCTAAACCTCCCTACAAACCCGTTTCCAGGTTGTACACTCCGCGGTTTTTTTAGCCAGCTGCAAAATAAGCGCTTGCAAAGTTCGGCATGCGCAGAAAGCAAAATTTCGACATAGGTTTTGGGTTTCAAAGTAGCACAACACTTTCGACTTTCACTTTTCGCTTTCTCTCCTTCCCTCTCTTTTCGCTTTCCTTGCCTCATTTTTATTTCAACTTGCTGGGCATTTGGTAGGCTTTATTTTGGTAGGAAGAGTTTCTGAGAAACCTTTCATCATCTTAGAATTAGGTGCTCAGAAAGGTAGTTGGGTAATGGAGCAAGCTCTTCATGGAGCTTTCAGGTCAGTGTTACATGGTTTTTTTTGGCCGTTTCTCCAGTTTCCTTGACTGAATTGTGCTCATTCTGGTATAGTTTGAGAGATCTCTTTTCCCTGCACAAGTTAATGGACAAAGCTGTTCCTGACCGTTAAAAGTGATGGTGTCACAAGATGGGACCGTGGATAAAGCTGGACGTATTTCGCCAGATAGTAATCAAAGGGTTTAAGAAAAAAAAAATTGCCAAAAACGCTGTTTGGGGTCCCCCGCGCTACTTTCGATCCAAAGAGGGAGAGGTTAATCGGTCCCTGAGCCATACGTGATTAACCCCTTGACTACGGTAGCTCCTCTATTAGTGTAATATAAACTAAGGATAGTCTATAGTTCTGAATTTTTTTCCTTGTTCTTGTTCATGTGGTAAGCAGAGTTAGTACAGAACGCATGCGCATTCGTAAAATACGTATTAATCCTTTGGCTACTAGAGATTTGGCCGAAAAACACGTTTTGAAGCTAGTTGAGGGGTTTTTTGGTCACTGTCGTGCTGTTTAAGAGCTAAACCTCCCTACAAACCCGTTTCCAGGTTGTACACTCCGCGGTTTTTTTAGCCAGCTGCAAAATAAGCGCTTGCAAAGTTCGGCATGCGCAGAAAGCAAAATTTCGACATAGGTTTTGGGTTTCAAAGTAGCACAACACTTTCGACTTTCACTTTTCGCTTTCTCTCCTTCCCTCTCTTTTCGCTTTCCTTGCCTCATTTTTATTTCAACTTGCTGGGCATTTGGTAGGCTTTATTTTGGTAGGAAGAGTTTCTGAGAAACCTTTCATCATCTTAGAATTAGGTGCTCAGAAAGGTAGTTGGGTAATGGAGCAAGCTCTTCATGGAGCTTTCAGGTCAGTGTTACATGGTTTTTTTTGGCCGTTTCTCCAGTTTCCTTGACTGAATTGTGCTCATTCTGGTATAGTTTGAGAGATCTCTTTTCCCTGCACAAGTTAATGGACAAAGCTGTTCCTGACCGTTAAAAGTGATGGTGTCACAAGATGGGACCGTGGATAAAGCTGGACGTATTTCGCCAGATAGTAATCAAAGGGTTTAAGAAAAAAAAAATTGCCAAAAACGCTGTTTGGGGTCCCCCGCGCTACTTTCGATCCAAAGAGGGAGAGGTTAATCGGTCCCTGAGCCATACGTGATTAACCCCTTGACTACGGTAGCTCCTCTATTAGTGTAATATAAACTAAGGATAGTCTATAGTTCTGAATTTTTTTCCTTGTTCTTGTTCATGTGGTAAGCAGAGTTAGTACAGAACGCATGCGCATTCGTAAAATACGTATTAATCCTTTGGCTACTAGAGATTTGGCCGAAAAACACGTTTTGAAGCTAGTTGAGGGGTTTTTTGGTCACTGTCGTGCTGTTTAAGAGCTAAACCTCCCTACAAACCCGTTTCCAGGTTGTACACTCCGCGGTTTTTTTAGCCAGCTGCAAAATAAGCGCTTGCAAAGTTCGGCATGCGCAGAAAGCAAAATTTCGACATAGGTTTTGGGTTTCAAAGTAGCACAACACTTTCGACTTTCACTTTTCGCTTTCTCTCCTTCCCTCTCTTTTCGCTTTCCTTGCCTCATTTTTATTTCAACTTGCTGGGCATTTGGTAGGCTTTATTTTGGTAGGAAGAGTTTCTGAGAAACCTTTCATCATCTTAGAATTAGGTGCTCAGAAAGGTAGTTGGGTAATGGAGCAAGCTCTTCATGGAGCTTTCAGGTCAGTGTTACATGGTTTTTTTTGGCCGTTTCTCCAGTTTCCTTGACTGAATTGTGCTCATTCTGGTATAGTTTGAGAGATCTCTTTTCCCTGCACAAGTTAATGGACAAAGCTGTTCCTGACCGTTAAAAGTGATGGTGTCACAAGATGGGACCGTGGATAAAGCTGGACGTATTTCGCCAGATAGTAATCAAAGGGTTTAAGAAAAAAAAAATTGCCAAAAACGCTGTTTGGGGTCCCCCGCGCTACTTTCGATCCAAAGAGGGAGAGGTTAATCGGTCCCTGAGCCATACGTGATTAACCCCTTGACTACGGTAGCTCCTCTATTAGTGTAATATAAACTAAGGATAGTCTATAGTTCTGAATTTTTTTCCTTGTTCTTGTTCATGTGGTAAGCAGAGTTAGTACAGAACGCATGCGCATTCGTAAAATACGTATTAATCCTTTGGCTACTAGAGATTTGGCCGAAAAACACGTTTTGAAGCTAGTTGAGGGGTTTTTTGGTCACTGTCGTGCTGTTTAAGAGCTAAACCTCCCTACAAACCCGTTTCCAGGTTGTACACTCCGCGGTTTTTTTAGCCAGCTGCAAAATAAGCGCTTGCAAAGTTCGGCATGCGCAGAAAGCAAAATTTCGACATAGGTTTTGGGTTTCAAAGTAGCACAACACTTTCGACTTTCACTTTTCGCTTTCTCTCCTTCCCTCTCTTTTCGCTTTCCTTGCCTCATTTTTATTTCAACTTGCTGGGCATTTGGTAGGCTTTATTTTGGTAGGAAGAGTTTCTGAGAAACCTTTCATCATCTTAGAATTAGGTGCTCAGAAAGGTAGTTGGGTAATGGAGCAAGCTCTTCATGGAGCTTTCAGGTCAGTGTTACATGGTTTTTTTTGGCCGTTTCTCCAGTTTCCTTGACTGAATTGTGCTCATTCTGGTATAGTTTGAGAGATCTCTTTTCCCTGCACAAGTTAATGGACAAAGCTGTTCCTGACCGTTAAAAGTGATGGTGTCACAAGATGGGACCGTGGATAAAGCTGGACGTATTTCGCCAGATAGTAATCAAAGGGTTTAAGAAAAAAAAAATTGCCAAAAACGCTGTTTGGGGTCCCCCGCGCTACTTTCGATCCAAAGAGGGAGAGGTTAATCGGTCCCTGAGCCATACGTGATTAACCCCTTGACTACGGTAGCTCCTCTATTAGTGTAATATAAACTAAGGATAGTCTATAGTTCTGAATTTTTTTCCTTGTTCTTGTTCATGTGGTAAGCAGAGTTAGTACAGAACGCATGCGCATTCGTAAAATACGTATTAATCCTTTGGCTACTAGAGATTTGGCCGAAAAACACGTTTTGAAGCTAGTTGAGGGGTTTTTTGGTCACTGTCGTGCTGTTTAAGAGCTAAACCTCCCTACAAACCCGTTTCCAGGTTGTACACTCCGCGGTTTTTTTAGCCAGCTGCAAAATAAGCGCTTGCAAAGTTCGGCATGCGCAGAAAGCAAAATTTCGACATAGGTTTTGGGTTTCAAAGTAGCACAACACTTTCGACTTTCACTTTTCGCTTTCTCTCCTTCCCTCTCTTTTCGCTTTCCTTGCCTCATTTTTATTTCAACTTGCTGGGCATTTGGTAGGCTTTATTTTGGTAGGAAGAGTTTCTGAGAAACCTTTCATCATCTTAGAATTAGGTGCTCAGAAAGGTAGTTGGGTAATGGAGCAAGCTCTTCATGGAGCTTTCAGGTCAGTGTTACATGGTTTTTTTTGGCCGTTTCTCCAGTTTCCTTGACTGAATTGTGCTCATTCTGGTATAGTTTGAGAGATCTCTTTTCCCTGCACAAGTTAATGGACAAAGCTGTTCCTGACCGTTAAAAGTGATGGTGTCACAAGATGGGACCGTGGATAAAGCTGGACGTATTTCGCCAGATAGTAATCAAAGGGTTTAAGAAAAAAAAAATTGCCAAAAACGCTGTTTGGGGTCCCCCGCGCTACTTTCGATCCAAAGAGGGAGAGGTTAATCGGTCCCTGAGCCATACGTGATTAACCCCTTGACTACGGTAGCTCCTCTATTAGTGTAATATAAACTAAGGATAGTCTATAGTTCTGAATTTTTTTCCTTGTTCTTGTTCATGTGGTAAGCAGAGTTAGTACAGAACGCATGCGCATTCGTAAAATACGTATTAATCCTTTGGCTACTAGAGATTTGGCCGAAAAACACGTTTTGAAGCTAGTTGAGGGGTTTTTTGGTCACTGTCGTGCTGTTTAAGAGCTAAACCTCCCTACAAACCCGTTTCCAGGTTGTACACTCCGCGGTTTTTTTAGCCAGCTGCAAAATAAGCGCTTGCAAAGTTCGGCATGCGCAGAAAGCAAAATTTCGACATAGGTTTTGGGTTTCAAAGTAGCACAACACTTTCGACTTTCACTTTTCGCTTTCTCTCCTTCCCTCTCTTTTCGCTTTCCTTGCCTCATTTTTATTTCAACTTGCTGGGCATTTGGTAGGCTTTATTTTGGTAGGAAGAGTTTCTGAGAAACCTTTCATCATCTTAGAATTAGGTGCTCAGAAAGGTAGTTGGGTAATGGAGCAAGCTCTTCATGGAGCTTTCAGGTCAGTGTTACATGGTTTTTTTTGGCCGTTTCTCCAGTTTCCTTGACTGAATTGTGCTCATTCTGGTATAGTGTGAGAGATCTCTTTTCCCTGCACAAGTTAATGGACAAAGCTGTTCCTGACCGTTAAAAGTGATGGTGTCACAAGATGGGACCGTGGATAAAGCTGGACGTATTTCGCCAGATAGTAATCAAAGGGTTTAAGAAAAAAAAAATTGCCAAAAACGCTGTTTGGGGTCCCCCGCGCTACTTTCGATCCAAAGAGGGAGAGGTTAATCGGTCCCTGAGCCATACGTGATTAACCCCTTGACTACGGTAGCTCCTCTATTAGTGTAATATAAACTAAGGATAGTCTATAGTTCTGAATTTTTTTCCTTGTTCTTGTTCATGTGGTAAGCAGAGTTAGTACAGAACGCATGCGCATTCGTAAAATACGTATTAATCCTTTGGCTACTAGAGATTTGGCCGAAAAACACGTTTTGAAGCTAGTTGAGGGGTTTTTTGGTCACTGTCGTGCTGTTTAAGAGCTAAACCTCCCTACAAACCCGTTTCCAGGTTGTACACTCCGCGGTTTTTTTAGCCAGCTGCAAAATAAGCGCTTGCAAAGTTCGGCATGCGCAGAAAGCAAAATTTCGACATAGGTTTTGGGTTTCAAAGTAGCACAACACTTTCGACTTTCACTTTTCGCTTTCTCTCCTTCCCTCTCTTTTCGCTTTCCTTGCCTCATTTTTATTTCAACTTGCTGGGCATTTGGTAGGCTTTATTTTGGTAGGAAGAGTTTCTGAGAAACCTTTCATCATCTTAGAATTAGGTGCTCAGAAAGGTAGTTGGGTAATGGAGCAAGCTCTTCATGGAGCTTTCAGGTCAGTGTTACATGGTTTTTTTTGGCCGTTTCTCCAGTTTCCTTGACTGAATTGTGCTCATTCTGGTATAGTTTGAGAGATCTCTTTTCCTTGCACAAGTTAATGGACAAAGCTGTTCCTGACCGTTAAAAGTGATGGTGTCACAAGATGGGACCGTGGATAAAGCTGGACGTATTTCGCCAGATAGTAATCAAAGGGTTTAAGAAAAAAAAAATTGCCAAAAACGCTGTTTGGGGTCCCCCGCGCTACTTTCGATCCAAAGAGGGAGAGGTTAATCGGTCCCTGAGCCATACGTGATTAACCCCTTGACTACGGTAGCTCCTCTATTAGTGTAATATAAACTAAGGATAGTCTATAGTTCTGAATTTTTTTCCTTGTTCTTGTTCATGTGGTAAGCAGAGTTAGTACAGAACGCATGCGCATTCGTAAAATACGTATTAATCCTTTGGCTACTAGAGATTTGGCCGAAAAACACGTTTTGAAGCTAGTTGAGGGGTTTTTTGGTCACTGTCGTGCTGTTTAAGAGCTAAACCTCCCTACAAACCCGTTTCCAGGTTGTACACTCCGCGGTTTTTTTAGCCAGCTGCAAAATAAGCGCTTGCAAAGTTCGGCATGCGCAGAAAGCAAAATTTCGACATAGGTTTTGGGTTTCAAAGTAGCACAACACTTTCGACTTTCACTTTTCGCTTTCTCTCCTTCCCTCTCTTTTCGCTTTCCTTGCCTCATTTTTATTTCAACTTGCTGGGCATTTGGTAGGCTTTATTTTGGTAGGAAGAGTTTCTGAGAAACCTTTCATCATCTTAGAATTAGGTGCTCAGAAAGGTAGTTGGGTAATGGAGCAAGCTCTTCATGGAGCTTTCAGGTCAGTGTTACATGGTTTTTTTTGGCCGTTTCTCCAGTTTCCTTGACTGAATTGTGCTCATTCTGGTATAGTTTGAGAGATCTCTTTTCCCTGCACAAGTTAATGGACAAAGCTGTTCCTGACCGTTAAAAGTGATGGTGTCACAAGATGGGACCGTGGATAAAGCTGGACGTATTTCGCCAGATAGTAATCAAAGGGTTTAAGAAAAAAAAAATTGCCAAAAACGCTGTTTGGGGTCCCCCGCGCTACTTTCGATCCAAAGAGGGAGAGGTTAATCGGTCCCTGAGCCATACGTGATTAACCCCTTGACTACGGTAGCTCCTCTATTAGTGTAATATAAACTAAGGATAGTCTATAGTTCTGAATTTTTTTCCTTGTTCTTGTTCATGTGGTAAGCAGAGTTAGTACAGAACGCATGCGCATTCGTAAAATACGTATTAATCCTTTGGCTACTAGAGATTTGGCCGAAAAACACGTTTTGAAGCTAGTTGAGGGGTTTTTTGGTCACTGTCGTGCTGTTTAAGAGCTAAACCTCCCTACAAACCCGTTTCCAGGTTGTACACTCCGCGGTTTTTTTAGCCAGCTGCAAAATAAGCGCTTGCAAAGTTCGGCATGCGCAGAAAGCAAAATTTCGACATAGGTTTTGGGTTTCAAAGTAGCACAACACTTTCGACTTTCACTTTTCGCTTTCTCTCCTTCCCTCTCTTTTCGCTTTCCTTGCCTCATTTTTATTTCAACTTGCTGGGCATTTGGTAGGCTTTATTTTGGTAGGAAGAGTTTCTGAGAAACCTTTCATCATCTTAGAATTAGGTGCTCAGAAAGGTAGTTGGGTAATGGAGCAAGCTCTTCATGGAGCTTTCAGGTCAGTGTTACATGGTTTTTTTTGGCCGTTTCTCCAGTTTCCTTGACTGAATTGTGCTCATTCTGGTATAGTTTGAGAGATCTCTTTTCCCTGCACAAGTTAATGGACAAAGCTGTTCCTGACCGTTAAAAGTGATGGTGTCACAAGATGGGACCGTGGATAAAGCTGGACGTATTTCGCCAGATAGTAATCAAAGGGTTTAAGAAAAAAAAAATTGCCAAAAACGCTGTTTGGGGTCCCCCGCGCTACTTTCGATCCAAAGAGGGAGAGGTTAATCGGTCCCTGAGCCATACGTGATTAACCCCTTGACTACGGTAGCTCCTCTATTAGTGTAATATAAACTAAGGATAGTCTATAGTTCTGAATTTTTTTCCTTGTTCTTGTTCATGTGGTAAGCAGAGTTAGTACAGAACGCATGCGCATTCGTAAAATACGTATTAATCCTTTGGCTACTAGAGATTTGGCCGAAAAACACGTTTTGAAGCTAGTTGAGGGGTTTTTTGGTCACTGTCGTGCTGTTTAAGAGCTAAACCTCCCTACAAACCCGTTTCCAGGTTGTACACTCCGCGGTTTTTTTAGCCAGCTGCAAAATAAGCGCTTGCAAAGTTCGGCATGCGCAGAAAGCAAAATTTCGACATAGGTTTTGGGTTTCAAAGTAGCACAACACTTTCGACTTTCACTTTTCGCTTTCTCTCCTTCCCTCTCTTTTCGCTTTCCTTGCCTCATTTTTATTTCAACTTGCTGGGCATTTGGTAGGCTTTATTTTGGTAGGAAGAGTTTCTGAGAAACCTTTCATCATCTTAGAATTAGGTGCTCAGAAAGGTAGTTGGGTAATGGAGCAAGCTCTTCATGGAGCTTTCAGGTCAGTGTTACATGGTTTTTTTTGGCCGTTTCTCCAGTTTCCTTGACTGAATTGTGCTCATTCTGGTATAGTGTGAGAGATCTCTTTTCCCTGCACAAGTTAATGGACAAAGCTGTTCCTGACCGTTAAAAGTGATGGTGTCACAAGATGGGACCGTGGATAAAGCTGGACGTATTTCGCCAGATAGTAATCAAAGGGTTTAAGAAAAAAAAAATTGCCAAAAACGCTGTTTGGGGTCCCCCGCGCTACTTTCGATCCAAAGAGGGAGAGGTTAATCGGTCCCTGAGCCATACGTGATTAACCCCTTGACTACGGTAGCTCCTCTATTAGTGTAATATAAACTAAGGATAGTCTATAGTTCTGAATTTTTTTCCTTGTTCTTGTTCATGTGGTAAGCAGAGTTAGTACAGAACGCATGCGCATTCGTAAAATACGTATTAATCCTTTGGCTACTAGAGATTTGGCCGAAAAACACGTTTTGAAGCTAGTTGAGGGGTTTTTTGGTCACTGTCGTGCTGTTTAAGAGCTAAACCTCCCTACAAACCCGTTTCCAGGTTGTACACTCCGCGGTTTTTTTAGCCAGCTGCAAAATAAGCGCTTGCAAAGTTCGGCATGCGCAGAAAGCAAAATTTCGACATAGGTTTTGGGTTTCAAAGTAGCACAACACTTTCGACTTTCACTTTTCGCTTTCTCTCCTTCCCTCTCTTTTCGCTTTCCTTGCCTCATTTTTATTTCAACTTGCTGGGCATTTGGTAGGCTTTATTTTGGTAGGAAGAGTTTCTGAGAAACCTTTCATCATCTTAGAATTAGGTGCTCAGAAAGGTAGTTGGGTAATGGAGCAAGCTCTTCATGGAGCTTTCAGGTCAGTGTTACATGGTTTTTTTTGGCCGTTTCTCCAGTTTCCTTGACTGAATTGTGCTCATTCTGGTATAGTTTGAGAGATCTCTTTTCCCTGCACAAGTTAATGGACAAAGCTGTTCCTGACCGTTAAAAGTGATGGTGTCACAAGATGGGACCGTGGATAAAGCTGGACGTATTTCGCCAGATAGTAATCAAAGGGTTTAAGAAAAAAAAAATTGCCAAAAACGCTGTTTGGGGTCCCCCGCGCTACTTTCGATCCAAAGAGGGAGAGGTTAATCGGTCCCTGAGCCATACGTGATTAACCCCTTGACTACGGTAGCTCCTCTATTAGTGTAATATAAACTAAGGATAGTCTATAGTTCTGAATTTTTTTCCTTGTTCTTGTTCATGTGGTAAGCAGAGTTAGTACAGAACGCATGCGCATTCGTAAAATACGTATTAATCCTTTGGCTACTAGAGATTTGGCCGAAAAACACGTTTTGAAGCTAGTTGAGGGGTTTTTTGGTCACTGTCGTGCTGTTTAAGAGCTAAACCTCCCTACAAACCCGTTTCCAGGTTGTACACTCCGCGGTTTTTTTAGCCAGCTGCAAAATAAGCGCTTGCAAAGTTCGGCATGCGCAGAAAGCAAAATTTCGACATAGGTTTTGGGTTTCAAAGTAGCACAACACTTTCGACTTTCACTTTTCGCTTTCTCTCCTTCCCTCTCTTTTCGCTTTCCTTGCCTCATTTTTATTTCAACTTGCTGGGCATTTGGTAGGCTTTATTTTGGTAGGAAGAGTTTCTGAGAAACCTTTCATCATCTTAGAATTAGGTGCTCAGAAAGGTAGTTGGGTAATGGAGCAAGCTCTTCATGGAGCTTTCAGGTCAGTGTTACATGGTTTTTTTTGGCCGTTTCTCCAGTTTCCTTGACTGAATTGTGCTCATTCTGGTATAGTTTGAGAGATCTCTTTTCCCTGCACAAGTTAATGGACAAAGCTGTTCCTGACCGTTAAAAGTGATGGTGTCACAAGATGGGACCGTGGATAAAGCTGGACGTATTTCGCCAGATAGTAATCAAAGGGTTTAAGAAAAAAAAAATTGCCAAAAACGCTGTTTGGGGTCCCCCGCGCTACTTTCGATCCAAAGAGGGAGAGGTTAATCGGTCCCTGAGCCATACGTGATTAACCCCTTGACTACGGTAGCTCCTCTATTAGTGTAATATAAACTAAGGATAGTCTATAGTTCTGAATTTTTTTCCTTGTTCTTGTTCATGTGGTAAGCAGAGTTAGTACAGAACGCATGCGCATTCGTAAAATACGTATTAATCCTTTGGCTACTAGAGATTTGGCCGAAAAACACGTTTTGAAGCTAGTTGAGGGGTTTTTTGGTCACTGTCGTGCTGTTTAAGAGCTAAACCTCCCTACAAACCCGTTTCCAGGTTGTACACTCCGCGGTTTTTTTAGCCAGCTGCAAAATAAGCGCTTGCAAAGTTCGGCATGCGCAGAAAGCAAAATTTCGACATAGGTTTTGGGTTTCAAAGTAGCACAACACTTTCGACTTTCACTTTTCGCTTTCTCTCCTTCCCTCTCTTTTCGCTTTCCTTGCCTCATTTTTATTTCAACTTGCTGGGCATTTGGTAGGCTTTATTTTGGTAGGAAGAGTTTCTGAGAAACCTTTCATCATCTTAGAATTAGGTGCTCAGAAAGGTAGTTGGGTAATGGAGCAAGCTCTTCATGGAGCTTTCAGGTCAGTGTTACATGGTTTTTTTTGGCCGTTTCTCCAGTTTCCTTGACTGAATTGTGCTCATTCTGGTATAGTTTGAGAGATCTCTTTTCCCTGCACAAGTTAATGGACAAAGCTGTTCCTGACCGTTAAAAGTGATGGTGTCACAAGATGGGACCGTGGATAAAGCTGGACGTATTTCGCCAGATAGTAATCAAAGGGTTTAAGAAAAAAAAAATTGCCAAAAACGCTGTTTGGGGTCCCCCGCGCTACTTTCGATCCAAAGAGGGAGAGGTTAATCGGTCCCTGAGCCATACGTGATTAACCCCTTGACTACGGTAGCTCCTCTATTAGTGTAATATAAACTAAGGATAGTCTATAGTTCTGAATTTTTTTCCTTGTTCTTGTTCATGTGGTAAGCAGAGTTAGTACAGAACGCATGCGCATTCGTAAAATACGTATTAATCCTTTGGCTACTAGAGATTTGGCCGAAAAACACGTTTTGAAGCTAGTTGAGGGGTTTTTTGGTCACTGTCGTGCTGTTTAAGAGCTAAACCTCCCTACAAACCCGTTTCCAGGTTGTACACTCCGCGGTTTTTTTAGCCAGCTGCAAAATAAGCGCTTGCAAAGTTCGGCATGCGCAGAAAGCAAAATTTCGACATAGGTTTTGGGTTTCAAAGTAGCACAACACTTTCGACTTTCACTTTTCGCTTTCTCTCCTTCCCTCTCTTTTCGCTTTCCTTGCCTCATTTTTATTTCAACTTGCTGGGCATTTGGTAGGCTTTATTTTGGTAGGAAGAGTTTCTGAGAAACCTTTCATCATCTTAGAATTAGGTGCTCAGAAAGGTAGTTGGGTAATGGAGCAAGCTCTTCATGGAGCTTTCAGGTCAGTGTTACATGGTTTTTTTTGGCCGTTTCTCCAGTTTCCTTGACTGAATTGTGCTCATTCTGGTATAGTTTGAGAGATCTCTTTTCCCTGCACAAGTTAATGGACAAAGCTGTTCCTGACCGTTAAAAGTGATGGTGTCACAAGATGGGACCGTGGATAAAGCTGGACGTATTTCGCCAGATAGTAATCAAAGGGTTTAAGAAAAAAAAAATTGCCAAAAACGCTGTTTGGGGTCCCCCGCGCTACTTTCGATCCAAAGAGGGAGAGGTTAATCGGTCCCTGAGCCATACGTGATTAACCCCTTGACTACGGTAGCTCCTCTATTAGTGTAATATAAACTAAGGATAGTCTATAGTTCTGAATTTTTTTCCTTGTTCTTGTTCATGTGGTAAGCAGAGTTAGTACAGAACGCATGCGCATTCGTAAAATACGTATTAATCCTTTGGCTACTAGAGATTTGGCCGAAAAACACGTTTTGAAGCTAGTTGAGGGGTTTTTTGGTCACTGTCGTGCTGTTTAAGAGCTAAACCTCCCTACAAACCCGTTTCCAGGTTGTACACTCCGCGGTTTTTTTAGCCAGCTGCAAAATAAGCGCTTGCAAAGTTCGGCATGCGCAGAAAGCAAAATTTCGACATAGGTTTTGGGTTTCAAAGTAGCACAACACTTTCGACTTTCACTTTTCGCTTTCTCTCCTTCCCTCTCTTTTCGCTTTCCTTGCCTCATTTTTATTTCAACTTGCTGGGCATTTGGTAGGCTTTATTTTGGTAGGAAGAGTTTCTGAGAAACCTTTCATCATCTTAGAATTAGGTGCTCAGAAAGGTAGTTGGGTAATGGAGCAAGCTCTTCATGGAGCTTTCAGGTCAGTGTTACATGGTTTTTTTTGGCCGTTTCTCCAGTTTCCTTGACTGAATTGTGCTCATTCTGGTATAGTTTGAGAGATCTCTTTTCCCTGCACAAGTTAATGGACAAAGCTGTTCCTGACCGTTAAAAGTGATGGTGTCACAAGATGGGACCGTGGATAAAGCTGGACGTATTTCGCCAGATAGTAATCAAAGGGTTTAAGAAAAAAAAAATTGCCAAAAACGCTGTTTGGGGTCCCCCGCGCTACTTTCGATCCAAAGAGGGAGAGGTTAATCGGTCCCTGAGCCATACGTGATTAACCCCTTGACTACGGTAGCTCCTCTATTAGTGTAATATAAACTAAGGATAGTCTATAGTTCTGAATTTTTTTCCTTGTTCTTGTTCATGTGGTAAGCAGAGTTAGTACAGAACGCATGCGCATTCGTAAAATACGTATTAATCCTTTGGCTACTAGAGATTTGGCCGAAAAACACGTTTTGAAGCTAGTTGAGGGGTTTTTTGGTCACTGTCGTGCTGTTTAAGAGCTAAACCTCCCTACAAACCCGTTTCCAGGTTGTACACTCCGCGGTTTTTTTAGCCAGCTGCAAAATAAGCGCTTGCAAAGTTCGGCATGCGCAGAAAGCAAAATTTCGACATAGGTTTTGGGTTTCAAAGTAGCACAACACTTTCGACTTTCACTTTTCGCTTTCTCTCCTTCCCTCTCTTTTCGCTTTCCTTGCCTCATTTTTATTTCAACTTGCTGGGCATTTGGTAGGCTTTATTTTGGTAGGAAGAGTTTCTGAGAAACCTTTCATCATCTTAGAATTAGGTGCTCAGAAAGGTAGTTGGGTAATGGAGCAAGCTCTTCATGGAGCTTTCAGGTCAGTGTTACATGGTTTTTTTTGGCCGTTTCTCCAGTTTCCTTGACTGAATTGTGCTCATTCTGGTATAGTTTGAGAGATCTCTTTTCCCTGCACAAGTTAATGGACAAAGCTGTTCCTGACCGTTAAAAGTGATGGTGTCACAAGATGGGACCGTGGATAAAGCTGGACGTATTTCGCCAGATAGTAATCAAAGGGTTTAAGAAAAAAAAAATTGCCAAAAACGCTGTTTGGGGTCCCCCGCGCTACTTTCGATCCAAAGAGGGAGAGGTTAATCGGTCCCTGAGCCATACGTGATTAACCCCTTGACTACGGTAGCTCCTCTATTAGTGTAATATAAACTAAGGATAGTCTATAGTTCTGAATTTTTTTCCTTGTTCTTGTTCATGTGGTAAGCAGAGTTAGTACAGAACGCATGCGCATTCGTAAAATACGTATTAATCCTTTGGCTACTAGAGATTTGGCCGAAAAACACGTTTTGAAGCTAGTTGAGGGGTTTTTTGGTCACTGTCGTGCTGTTTAAGAGCTAAACCTCCCTACAAACCCGTTTCCAGGTTGTACACTCCGCGGTTTTTTTAGCCAGCTGCAAAATAAGCGCTTGCAAAGTTCGGCATGCGCAGAAAGCAAAATTTCGACATAGGTTTTGGGTTTCAAAGTAGCACAACACTTTCGACTTTCACTTTTCGCTTTCTCTCCTTCCCTCTCTTTTCGCTTTCCTTGCCTCATTTTTATTTCAACTTGCTGGGCATTTGGTAGGCTTTATTTTGGTAGGAAGAGTTTCTGAGAAACCTTTCATCATCTTAGAATTAGGTGCTCAGAAAGGTAGTTGGGTAATGGAGCAAGCTCTTCATGGAGCTTTCAGGTCAGTGTTACATGGTTTTTTTTGGCCGTTTCTCCAGTTTCCTTGACTGAATTGTGCTCATTCTGGTATAGTTTGAGAGATCTCTTTTCCCTGCACAAGTTAATGGACAAAGCTGTTCCTGACCGTTAAAAGTGATGGTGTCACAAGATGGGACCGTGGATAAAGCTGGACGTATTTCGCCAGATAGTAATCAAAGGGTTTAAGAAAAAAAAAATTGCCAAAAACGCTGTTTGGGGTCCCCCGCGCTACTTTCGATCCAAAGAGGGAGAGGTTAATCGGTCCCTGAGCCATACGTGATTAACCCCTTGACTACGGTAGCTCCTCTATTAGTGTAATATAAACTAAGGATAGTCTATAGTTCTGAATTTTTTTCCTTGTTCTTGTTCATGTGGTAAGCAGAGTTAGTACAGAACGCATGCGCATTCGTAAAATACGTATTAATCCTTTGGCTACTAGAGATTTGGCCGAAAAACACGTTTTGAAGCTAGTTGAGGGGTTTTTTGGTCACTGTCGTGCTGTTTAAGAGCTAAACCTCCCTACAAACCCGTTTCCAGGTTGTACACTCCGCGGTTTTTTTAGCCAGCTGCAAAATAAGCGCTTGCAAAGTTCGGCATGCGCAGAAAGCAAAATTTCGACATAGGTTTTGGGTTTCAAAGTAGCACAACACTTTCGACTTTCACTTTTCGCTTTCTCTCCTTCCCTCTCTTTTCGCTTTCCTTGCCTCATTTTTATTTCAACTTGCTGGGCATTTGGTAGGCTTTATTTTGGTAGGAAGAGTTTCTGAGAAACCTTTCATCATCTTAGAATTAGGTGCTCAGAAAGGTAGTTGGGTAATGGAGCAAGCTCTTCATGGAGCTTTCAGGTCAGTGTTACATGGTTTTTTTTGGCCGTTTCTCCAGTTTCCTTGACTGAATTGTGCTCATTCTGGTATAGTTTGAGAGATCTCTTTTCCCTGCACAAGTTAATGGACAAAGCTGTTCCTGACCGTTAAAAGTGATGGTGTCACAAGATGGGACCGTGGATAAAGCTGGACGTATTTCGCCAGATAGTAATCAAAGGGTTTAAGAAAAAAAAAATTGCCAAAAACGCTGTTTGGGGTCCCCCGCGCTACTTTCGATCCAAAGAGGGAGAGGTTAATCGGTCCCTGAGCCATACGTGATTAACCCCTTGACTACGGTAGCTCCTCTATTAGTGTAATATAAACTAAGGATAGTCTATAGTTCTGAATTTTTTTCCTTGTTCTTGTTCATGTGGTAAGCAGAGTTAGTACAGAACGCATGCGCATTCGTAAAATACGTATTAATCCTTTGGCTACTAGAGATTTGGCCGAAAAACACGTTTTGAAGCTAGTTGAGGGGTTTTTTGGTCACTGTCGTGCTGTTTAAGAGCTAAACCTCCCTACAAACCCGTTTCCAGGTTGTACACTCCGCGGTTTTTTTAGCCAGCTGCAAAATAAGCGCTTGCAAAGTTCGGCATGCGCAGAAAGCAAAATTTCGACATAGGTTTTGGGTTTCAAAGTAGCACAACACTTTCGACTTTCACTTTTCGCTTTCTCTCCTTCCCTCTCTTTTCGCTTTCCTTGCCTCATTTTTATTTCAACTTGCTGGGCATTTGGTAGGCTTTATTTTGGTAGGAAGAGTTTCTGAGAAACCTTTCATCATCTTAGAATTAGGTGCTCAGAAAGGTAGTTGGGTAATGGAGCAAGCTCTTCATGGAGCTTTCAGGTCAGTGTTACATGGTTTTTTTTGGCCGTTTCTCCAGTTTCCTTGACTGAATTGTGCTCATTCTGGTATAGTTTGAGAGATCTCTTTTCCCTGCACAAGTTAATGGACAAAGCTGTTCCTGACCGTTAAAAGTGATGGTGTCACAAGATGGGACCGTGGATAAAGCTGGACGTATTTCGCCAGATAGTAATCAAAGGGTTTAAGAAAAAAAAAATTGCCAAAAACGCTGTTTGGGGTCCCCCGCGCTACTTTCGATCCAAAGAGGGAGAGGTTAATCGGTCCCTGAGCCATACGTGATTAACCCCTTGACTACGGTAGCTCCTCTATTAGTGCAATATAAACTAAGGATAGTCTATAGTTCTGAATTTTTTTCCTTGTTCTTGTTCATGTGGTAAGCAGAGTTAGTACAGAACGCATGCGCATTCGTAAAATACGTATTAATCCTTTGGCTACTAGAGATTTGGCCGAAAAACACGTTTTGAAGCTAGTTGAGGGGTTTTTTGGTCACTGTCGTGCTGTTTAAGAGCTAAACCTCCCTACAAACCCGTTTCCAGGTTGTACACTCCGCGGTTTTTTTAGCCAGCTGCAAAATAAGCGCTTGCAAAGTTCGGCATGCGCAGAAAGCAAAATTTCGACATAGGTTTTGGGTTTCAAAGTAGCACAACACTTTCGACTTTCACTTTTCGCTTTCTCTCCTTCCCTCTCTTTTCGCTTTCCTTGCCTCATTTTTATTTCAACTTGCTGGGCATTTGGTAGGCTTTATTTTGGTAGGAAGAGTTTCTGAGAAACCTTTCATCATCTTAGAATTAGGTGCTCAGAAAGGTAGTTGGGTAATGGAGCAAGCTCTTCATGGAGCTTTCAGGTCAGTGTTACATGGTTTTTTTTGGCCGTTTCTCCAGTTTCCTTGACTGAATTGTGCTCATTCTGGTATAGTTTGAGAGATCTCTTTTCCCTGCACAAGTTAATGGACAAAGCTGTTCCTGACCGTTAAAAGTGATGGTGTCACAAGATGGGACCGTGGATAAAGCTGGACGTATTTCGCCAGATAGTAATCAAAGGGTTTAAGAAAAAAAAAATTGCCAAAAACGCTGTTTGGGGTCCCCCGCGCTACTTTCGATCCAAAGAGGGGGAGGTTAATCGGTCCCTGAGCCATACGTGATTAACCCCTTGACTACGGTAGCTCCTCTATTAGTGCAATATAAACTAAGGATAGTCTATAGTTCTGAATTTTTTTCCTTGTTCTTGTTCATGTGGTAAGCAGAGTTAGTACAGAACGCATGCGCATTCGTAAAATACGTATTAATCCTTTGGCTACTAGAGATTTGGCCGAAAAACACGTTTTGAAGCTAGTTGAGGGGTTTTTTGGTCACTGTCGTGCTGTTTAAGAGCTAAACCTCCCTACAAACCCGTTTCCAGGTTGTACACTCCGCGGTTTTTTTAGCCAGCTGCAAAATAAGCGCTTGCAAAGTTCGGCATGCGCAGAAAGCAAAATTTCGACATAGGTTTTGGGTTTCAAAGTAGCACAACACTTTCGACGTTCACTTTTCGCTTTCTCTCCTTCCCTCTCTTTTCGCTTTCCTTGCCTCATTTTTATTTCAACTTGCTGGGCATTTGGTAGGCTTTATTTTGGTAGGAAGAGTTTCTGAGAAACCTTTCATCATCTTAGAATTAGGTGCTCAGAAAGGTAGTTGGGTAATGGAGCAAGCTCTTCATGGAGCTTTCAGGTCAGTGTTACATGGTTTTTTTTGGCCGTTTCTCCAGTTTCCTTGACTGAATTGTGCTCATTCTGGTATAGTTTGAGAGATCTCTTTTCCCTGCACAAGTTAATGGACAAAGCTGTTCCTGACCGTTAAAAGTGATGGTGTCACAAGATGGGACCGTGGATAAAGCTGGACGTATTTCGCCAGATAGTAATCAAAGGGTTTAAGAAAAAAAAAATTGCCAAAAACGCTGTTTGGGGTCCCCCGCGCTACTTTCGATCCAAAGAGGGAGAGGTTAATCGGTCCCTGAGCCATACGTGATTAACCCCTTGACTACGGTAGCTCCTCTATTAGTGTAATATAAACTAAGGATAGTCTATAGTTCTGAATTTTTTTCCTTGTTCTTGTTCATGTGGTAAGCAGAGTTAGTACAGAACGCATGCGCATTCGTAAAATACGTATTAATCCTTTGGCTACTAGAGATTTGGCCGAAAAACACGTTTTGAAGCTAGTTGAGGGGTTTTTTGGTCACTGTCGTGCTGTTTAAGAGCTAAACCTCCCTACAAACCCGTTTCCAGGTTGTACACTCCGCGGTTTTTTTAGCCAGCTGCAAAATAAGCGCTTGCAAAGTTCGGCATGCGCAGAAAGCAAAATTTCGACATAGGTTTTGGGTTTCAAAGTAGCACAACACTTTCGACTTTCACTTTTCGCTTTCTCTCCTTCCCTCTCTTTTCGCTTTCCTTGCCTCATTTTTATTTCAACTTGCTGGGCATTTGGTAGGCTTTATTTTGGTAGGAAGAGTTTCTGAGAAACCTTTCATCATCTTAGAATTAGGTGCTCAGAAAGGTAGTTGGGTAATGGAGCAAGCTCTTCATGGAGCTTTCAGGTCAGTGTTACATGGTTTTTTTTGGCCGTTTCTCCAGTTTCCTTGACTGAATTGTGCTCATTCTGGTATAGTTTGAGAGATCTCTTTTCCCTGCACAAGTTAATGGACAAAGCTGTTCCTGACCGTTAAAAGTGATGGTGTCACAAGATGGGACCGTGGATAAAGCTGGACGTATTTCGCCAGATAGTAATCAAAGGGTTTAAGAAAAAAAAAATTGCCAAAAACGCTGTTTGGGGTCCCCCGCGCTACTTTCGATCCAAAGAGGGAGAGGTTAATCGGTCCCTGAGCCATACGTGATTAACCCCTTGACTACGGTAGCTCCTCTATTAGTGTAATATAAACTAAGGATAGTCTATAGTTCTGAATTTTTTTCCTTGTTCTTGTTCATGTGGTAAGCAGAGTTAGTACAGAACGCATGCGCATTCGTAAAATACGTATTAATCCTTTGGCTACTAGAGATTTGGCCGAAAAACACGTTTTGAAGCTAGTTGAGGGGTTTTTTGGTCACTGTCGTGCTGTTTAAGAGCTAAACCTCCCTACAAACCCGTTTCCAGGTTGTACACTCCGCGGTTTTTTTAGCCAGCTGCAAAATAAGCGCTTGCAAAGTTCGGCATGCGCAGAAAGCAAAATTTCGACATAGGTTTTGGGTTTCAAAGTAGCACAACACTTTCGACTTTCACTTTTCGCTTTCTCTCCTTCCCTCTCTTTTCGCTTTCCTTGCCTCATTTTTATTTCAACTTGCTGGGCATTTGGTAGGCTTTATTTTGGTAGGAAGAGTTTCTGAGAAACCTTTCATCATCTTAGAATTAGGTGCTCAGAAAGGTAGTTGGGTAATGGAGCAAGCTCTTCATGGAGCTTTCAGGTCAGTGTTACATGGTTTTTTTTGGCCGTTTCTCCAGTTTCCTTGACTGAATTGTGCTCATTCTGGTATAGTTTGAGAGATCTCTTTTCCCTGCACAAGTTAATGGACAAAGCTGTTCCTGACCGTTAAAAGTGATGGTGTCACAAGATGGGACCGTGGATAAAGCTGGACGTATTTCGCCAGATAGTAATCAAAGGGTTTAAGAAAAAAAAAATTGCCAAAAACGCTGTTTGGGGTCCCCCGCGCTACTTTCGATCCAAAGAGGGAGAGGTTAATCGGTCCCTGAGCCATACGTGATTAACCCCTTGACTACGGTAGCTCCTCTATTAGTGTAATATAAACTAAGGATAGTCTATAGTTCTGAATTTTTTTCCTTGTTCTTGTTCATGTGGTAAGCAGAGTTAGTACAGAACGCATGCGCATTCGTAAAATACGTATTAATCCTTTGGCTACTAGAGATTTGGCCGAAAAACACGTTTTGAAGCTAGTTGAGGGGTTTTTTGGTCACTGTCGTGCTGTTTAAGAGCTAAACCTCCCTACAAACCCGTTTCCAGGTTGTACACTCCGCGGTTTTTTTAGCCAGCTGCAAAATAAGCGCTTGCAAAGTTCGGCATGCGCAGAAAGCAAAATTTCGACATAGGTTTTGGGTTTCAAAGTAGCACAACACTTTCGACTTTCACTTTTCGCTTTCTCTCCTTCCCTCTCTTTTCGCTTTCCTTGCCTCATTTTTATTTCAACTTGCTGGGCATTTGGTAGGCTTTATTTTGGTAGGAAGAGTTTCTGAGAAACCTTTCATCATCTTAGAATTAGGTGCTCAGAAAGGTAGTTGGGTAATGGAGCAAGCTCTTCATGGAGCTTTCAGGTCAGTGTTACATGGTTTTTTTTGGCCGTTTCTCCAGTTTCCTTGACTGAATTGTGCTCATTCTGGTATAGTTTGAGAGATCTCTTTTCCCTGCACAAGTTAATGGACAAAGCTGTTCCTGACCGTTAAAAGTGATGGTGTCACAAGATGGGACCGTGGATAAAGCTGGACGTATTTCGCCAGATAGTAATCAAAGGGTTTAAGAAAAAAAAAATTGCCAAAAACGCTGTTTGGGGTCCCCCGCGCTACTTTCGATCCAAAGAGGGAGAGGTTAATCGGTCCCTGAGCCATACGTGATTAACCCCTTGACTACGGTAGCTCCTCTATTAGTGTAATATAAACTAAGGATAGTCTATAGTTCTGAATTTTTTTCCTTGTTCTTGTTCATGTGGTAAGCAGAGTTAGTACAGAACGCATGCGCATTCGTAAAATACGTATTAATCCTTTGGCTACTAGAGATTTGGCCGAAAAACACGTTTTGAAGCTAGTTGAGGGGTTTTTTGGTCACTGTCGTGCTGTTTAAGAGCTAAACCTCCCTACAAACCCGTTTCCAGGTTGTACACTCCGCGGTTTTTTTAGCCAGCTGCAAAATAAGCGCTTGCAAAGTTCGGCATGCGCAGAAAGCAAAATTTCGACATAGGTTTTGGGTTTCAAAGTAGCACAACACTTTCGACTTTCACTTTTCGCTTTCTCTCCTTCCCTCTCTTTTCGCTTTCCTTGCCTCATTTTTATTTCAACTTGCTGGGCATTTGGTAGGCTTTATTTTGGTAGGAAGAGTTTCTGAGAAACCTTTCATCATCTTAGAATTAGGTGCTCAGAAAGGTAGTTGGGTAATGGAGCAAGCTCTTCATGGAGCTTTCAGGTCAGTGTTACATGGTTTTTTTTGGCCGTTTCTCCAGTTTCCTTGACTGAATTGTGCTCATTCTGGTATAGTTTGAGAGATCTCTTTTCCCTGCACAAGTTAATGGACAAAGCTGTTCCTGACCGTTAAAAGTGATGGTGTCACAAGATGGGACCGTGGATAAAGCTGGACGTATTTCGCCAGATAGTAATCAAAGGGTTTAAGAAAAAAAAAATTGCCAAAAACGCTGTTTGGGGTCCCCCGCGCTACTTTCGATCCAAAGAGGGAGAGGTTAATCGGTCCCTGAGCCATACGTGATTAACCCCTTGACTACGGTAGCTCCTCTATTAGTGTAATATAAACTAAGGATAGTCTATAGTTCTGAATTTTTTTCCTTGTTCTTGTTCATGTGGTAAGCAGAGTTAGTACAGAACGCATGCGCATTCGTAAAATACGTATTAATCCTTTGGCTACTAGAGATTTGGCCGAAAAACACGTTTTGAAGCTAGTTGAGGGGTTTTTTGGTCACTGTCGTGCTGTTTAAGAGCTAAACCTCCCTACAAACCCGTTTCCAGGTTGTACACTCCGCGGTTTTTTTAGCCAGCTGCAAAATAAGCGCTTGCAAAGTTCGGCATGCGCAGAAAGCAAAATTTCGACATAGGTTTTGGGTTTCAAAGTAGCACAACACTTTCGACTTTCACTTTTCGCTTTCTCTCCTTCCCTCTCTTTTCGCTTTCCTTGCCTCATTTTTATTTCAACTTGCTGGGCATTTGGTAGGCTTTATTTTGGTAGGAAGAGTTTCTGAGAAACCTTTCATCATCTTAGAATTAGGTGCTCAGAAAGGTAGTTGGGTAATGGAGCAAGCTCTTCATGGAGCTTTCAGGTCAGTGTTACATGGTTTTTTTTGGCCGTTTCTCCAGTTTCCTTGACTGAATTGTGCTCATTCTGGTATAGTTTGAGAGATCTCTTTTCCCTGCACAAGTTAATGGACAAAGCTGTTCCTGACCGTTAAAAGTGATGGTGTCACAAGATGGGACCGTGGATAAAGCTGGACGTATTTCGCCAGATAGTAATCAAAGGGTTTAAGAAAAAAAAAATTGCCAAAAACGCTGTTTGGGGTCCCCCGCGCTACTTTCGATCCAAAGAGGGAGAGGTTAATCGGTCCCTGAGCCATACGTGATTAACCCCTTGACTACGGTAGCTCCTCTATTAGTGTAATATAAACTAAGGATAGTCTATAGTTCTGAATTTTTTTCCTTGTTCTTGTTCATGTGGTAAGCAGAGTTAGTACAGAACGCATGCGCATTCGTAAAATACGTATTAATCCTTTGGCTACTAGAGATTTGGCCGAAAAACACGTTTTGAAGCTAGTTGAGGGGTTTTTTGGTCACTGTCGTGCTGTTTAAGAGCTAAACCTCCCTACAAACCCGTTTCCAGGTTGTACACTCCGCGGTTTTTTTAGCCAGCTGCAAAATAAGCGCTTGCAAAGTTCGGCATGCGCAGAAAGCAAAATTTCGACATAGGTTTTGGGTTTCAAAGTAGCACAACACTTTCGACTTTCACTTTTCGCTTTCTCTCCTTCCCTTTCTTTTCGCTTTCCTTGCCTCATTTTTATTTCAACTTGCTGGGCATTTGGTAGGCTTTATTTTGGTAGGAAGAGTTTCTGAGAAACCTTTCATCATCTTAGAATTAGGTGCTCAGAAAGGTAGTTGGGTAATGGAGCAAGCTCTTCATGGAGCTTTCAGGTCAGTGTTACATGGTTTTTTTTGGCCGTTTCTCCAGTTTCCTTGACTGAATTGTGCTCATTCTGGTATAGTTTGAGAGATCTCTTTTCCCTGCACAAGTTAATGGACAAAGCTGTTCCTGACCGTTAAAAGTGATGGTGTCACAAGATGGGACCGTGGATAAAGCTGGACGTATTTCGCCAGATAGTAATCAAAGGGTTTAAGAAAAAAAAAATTGCCAAAAACGCTGTTTGGGGTCCCCCGCGCTACTTTCGATCCAAAGAGGGGGAGGTTAATCGGTCCCTGAGCCATACGTGATTAACCCCTTGACTACGGTAGCTCCTCTATTAGTGCAATATAAACTAAGGATAGTCTATAGTTCTGAATTTTTTTCCTTGTTCTTGTTCATGTGGTAAGCAGAGTTAGTACAGAACGCATGCGCATTCGTAAAATACGTATTAATCCTTTGGCTACTAGAGATTTGGCCGAAAAACACGTTTTGAAGCTAGTTGAGGGGTTTTTTGGTCACTGTCGTGCTGTTTAAGAGCTAAACCTCCCTACAAACCCGTTTCCAGGTTGTACACTCCGCGGTTTTTTTAGCCAGCTGCAAAATAAGCGCTTGCAAAGTTCGGCATGCGCAGAAAGCAAAATTTCGACATAGGTTTTGGGTTTCAAAGTAGCACAACACTTTCGACGTTCACTTTTCGCTTTCTCTCCTTCCCTCTCTTTTCGCTTTCCTTGCCTCATTTTTATTTCAACTTGCTGGGCATTTGGTAGGCTTTATTTTGGTAGGAAGAGTTTCTGAGAAACCTTTCATCATCTTAGAATTAGGTGCTCAGAAAGGTAGTTGGGTAATGGAGCAAGCTCTTCATGGAGCTTTCAGGTCAGTGTTACATGGTTTTTTTTGGCCGTTTCTCCAGTTTCCTTGACTGAATTGTGCTCATTCTGGTATAGTTTGAGAGATCTCTTTTCCCTGCACAAGTTAATGGACAAAGCTGTTCCTGACCGTTAAAAGTGATGGTGTCACAAGATGGGACCGTGGATAAAGCTGGACGTATTTCGCCAGATAGTAATCAAAGGGTTTAAGAAAAAAAAAATTGCCAAAAACGCTGTTTGGGGTCCCCCGCGCTACTTTCGATCCAAAGAGGGAGAGGTTAATCGGTCCCTGAGCCATACGTGATTAACCCCTTGACTACGGTAGCTCCTCTATTAGTGTAATATAAACTAAGGATAGTCTATAGTTCTGAATTTTTTTCCTTGTTCTTGTTCATGTGGTAAGCAGAGTTAGTACAGAACGCATGCGCATTCGTAAAATACGTATTAATCCTTTGGCTACTAGAGATTTGGCCGAAAAACACGTTTTGAAGCTAGTTGAGGGGTTTTTTGGTCACTGTCGTGCTGTTTAAGAGCTAAACCTCCCTACAAACCCGTTTCCAGGTTGTACACTCCGCGGTTTTTTTAGCCAGCTGCAAAATAAGCGCTTGCAAAGTTCGGCATGCGCAGAAAGCAAAATTTCGACATAGGTTTTGGGTTTCAAAGTAGCACAACACTTTCGACTTTCACTTTTCGCTTTCTCTCCTTCCCTCTCTTTTCGCTTTCCTTGCCTCATTTTTATTTCAACTTGCTGGGCATTTGGTAGGCTTTATTTTGGTAGGAAGAGTTTCTGAGAAACCTTTCATCATCTTAGAATTAGGTGCTCAGAAAGGTAGTTGGGTAATGGAGCAAGCTCTTCATGGAGCTTTCAGGTCAGTGTTACATGGTTTTTTTTGGCCGTTTCTCCAGTTTCCTTGACTGAATTGTGCTCATTCTGGTATAGTTTGAGAGATCTCTTTTCCCTGCACAAGTTAATGGACAAAGCTGTTCCTGACCGTTAAAAGTGATGGTGTCACAAGATGGGACCGTGGATAAAGCTGGACGTATTTCGCCAGATAGTAATCAAAGGGTTTAAGAAAAAAAAAATTGCCAAAAACGCTGTTTGGGGTCCCCCGCGCTACTTTCGATCCAAAGAGGGAGAGGTTAATCGGTCCCTGAGCCATACGTGATTAACCCCTTGACTACGGTAGCTCCTCTATTAGTGTAATATAAACTAAGGATAGTCTATAGTTCTGAATTTTTTTCCTTGTTCTTGTTCATGTGGTAAGCAGAGTTAGTACAGAACGCATGCGCATTCGTAAAATACGTATTAATCCTTTGGCTACTAGAGATTTGGCCGAAAAACACGTTTTGAAGCTAGTTGAGGGGTTTTTTGGTCACTGTCGTGCTGTTTAAGAGCTAAACCTCCCTACAAACCCGTTTCCAGGTTGTACACTCCGCGGTTTTTTTAGCCAGCTGCAAAATAAGCGCTTGCAAAGTTCGGCATGCGCAGAAAGCAAAATTTCGACATAGGTTTTGGGTTTCAAAGTAGCACAACACTTTCGACTTTCACTTTTCGCTTTCTCTCCTTCCCTCTCTTTTCGCTTTCCTTGCCTCATTTTTATTTCAACTTGCTGGGCATTTGGTAGGCTTTATTTTGGTAGGAAGAGTTTCTGAGAAACCTTTCATCATCTTAGAATTAGGTGCTCAGAAAGGTAGTTGGGTAATGGAGCAAGCTCTTCATGGAGCTTTCAGGTCAGTGTTACATGGTTTTTTTTGGCCGTTTCTCCAGTTTCCTTGACTGAATTGTGCTCATTCTGGTATAGTTTGAGAGATCTCTTTTCCCTGCACAAGTTAATGGACAAAGCTGTTCCTGACCGTTAAAAGTGATGGTGTCACAAGATGGGACCGTGGATAAAGCTGGACGTATTTCGCCAGATAGTAATCAAAGGGTTTAAGAAAAAAAAAATTGCCAAAAACGCTGTTTGGGGTCCCCCGCGCTACTTTCGATCCAAAGAGGGAGAGGTTAATCGGTCCCTGAGCCATACGTGATTAACCCCTTGACTACGGTAGCTCCTCTATTAGTGTAATATAAACTAAGGATAGTCTATAGTTCTGAATTTTTTTCCTTGTTCTTGTTCATGTGGTAAGCAGAGTTAGTACAGAACGCATGCGCATTCGTAAAATACGTATTAATCCTTTGGCTACTAGAGATTTGGCCGAAAAACACGTTTTGAAGCTAGTTGAGGGGTTTTTTGGTCACTGTCGTGCTGTTTAAGAGCTAAACCTCCCTACAAACCCGTTTCCAGGTTGTACACTCCGCGGTTTTTTTAGCCAGCTGCAAAATAAGCGCTTGCAAAGTTCGGCATGCGCAGAAAGCAAAATTTCGACATAGGTTTTGGGTTTCAAAGTAGCACAACACTTTCGACTTTCACTTTTCGCTTTCTCTCCTTCCCTTTCTTTTCGCTTTCCTTGCCTCATTTTTATTTCAACTTGCTGGGCATTTGGTAGGCTTTATTTTGGTAGGAAGAGTTTCTGAGAAACCTTTCATCATCTTAGAATTAGGTGCTCAGAAAGGTAGTTGGGTAATGGAGCAAGCTCTTCATGGAGCTTTCAGGTCAGTGTTACATGGTTTTTTTTGGCCGTTTCTCCAGTTTCCTTGACTGAATTGTGCTCATTCTGGTATAGTTTGAGAGATCTCTTTTCCCTGCACAAGTTAATGGACAAAGCTGTTCCTGACCGTTAAAAGTGATGGTGTCACAAGATGGGACCGTGGATAAAGCTGGACGTATTTCGCCAGATAGTAATCAAAGGGTTTAAGAAAAAAAAAATTGCCAAAAACGCTGTTTGGGGTCCCCCGCGCTACTTTCGATCCAAAGAGGGGGAGGTTAATCGGTCCCTGAGCCATACGTGATTAACCCCTTGACTACGGTAGCTCCTCTATTAGTGCAATATAAACTAAGGATAGTCTATAGTTCTGAATTTTTTTCCTTGTTCTTGTTCATGTGGTAAGCAGAGTTAGTACAGAACGCATGCGCATTCGTAAAATACGTATTAATCCTTTGGCTACTAGAGATTTGGCCGAAAAACACGTTTTGAAGCTAGTTGAGGGGTTTTTTGGTCACTGTCGTGCTGTTTAAGAGCTAAACCTCCCTACAAACCCGTTTCCAGGTTGTACACTCCGCGGTTTTTTTAGCCAGCTGCAAAATAAGCGCTTGCAAAGTTCGGCATGCGCAGAAAGCAAAATTTCGACATAGGTTTTGGGTTTCAAAGTAGCACAACACTTTCGACGTTCACTTTTCGCTTTCTCTCCTTCCCTCTCTTTTCGCTTTCCTTGCCTCATTTTTATTTCAACTTGCTGGGCATTTGGTAGGCTTTATTTTGGTAGGAAGAGTTTCTGAGAAACCTTTCATCATCTTAGAATTAGGTGCTCAGAAAGGTAGTTGGGTAATGGAGCAAGCTCTTCATGGAGCTTTCAGGTCAGTGTTACATGGTTTTTTTTGGCCGTTTCTCCAGTTTCCTTGACTGAATTGTGCTCATTCTGGTATAGTTTGAGAGATCTCTTTTCCCTGCACAAGTTAATGGACAAAGCTGTTCCTGACCGTTAAAAGTGATGGTGTCACAAGATGGGACCGTGGATAAAGCTGGACGTATTTCGCCAGATAGTAATCAAAGGGTTTAAGAAAAAAAAAATTGCCAAAAACGCTGTTTGGGGTCCCCCGCGCTACTTTCGATCCAAAGAGGGAGAGGTTAATCGGTCCCTGAGCCATACGTGATTAACCCCTTGACTACGGTAGCTCCTCTATTAGTGTATTATAAACTAAGGATAGTCTATAGTTCTGAATTTTTTTCCTTGTTCTTGTTCATGTGGTAAGCAGAGTTAGTACAGAACGCATGCGCATTCGTAAAATACGTATTAATCCTTTGGCTACTAGAGATTTGGCCGAAAAACACGTTTTGAAGCTAGTTGAGGGGTTTTTTGGTCACTGTCGTGCTGTTTAAGAGCTAAACCTCCCTACAAACCCGTTTCCAGGTTGTACACTCCGCGGTTTTTTTAGCCAGCTGCAAAATAAGCGCTTGCAAAGTTCGGCATGCGCAGAAAGCAAAATTTCGACATAGGTTTTGGGTTTCAAAGTAGCACAACACTTTCGACTTTCACTTTTCGCTTTCTCTCCTTCCCTTTCTTTTCGCTTTCCTTGCCTCATTTTTATTTCAACTTGCTGGGCATTTGGTAGGCTTTATTTTGGTAGGAAGAGTTTCTGAGAAACCTTTCATCATCTTAGAATTAGGTGCTCAGAAAGGTAGTTGGGTAATGGAGCAAGCTCTTCATGGAGCTTTCAGGTCAGTGTTACATGGTTTTTTTTGGCCGTTTCTCCAGTTTCCTTGACTGAATTGTGCTCATTCTGGTATAGTTTGAGAGATCTCTTTTCCCTGCACAAGTTAATGGACAAAGCTGTTCCTGACCGTTAAAAGTGATGGTGTCAC
Organism: Montipora capitata; assembly: GCA_949126865.1. Taxonomy (NCBI): domain Eukaryota; kingdom Metazoa; phylum Cnidaria; class Anthozoa; order Scleractinia; family Acroporidae; genus Montipora; species Montipora capitata. The sequence continues at coordinate 55,940,906 of OX421446.1, forward strand.
AAGATGGGACCGTGGATAAAGCTGGACGTATTTCGCCAGATAGTAATCAAAGGGTTTAAGAAAAAAAAAATTGCCAAAAACGCTGTTTGGGGTCCCCCGCGCTACTTTCGATCCAAAGAGGGGGAGGTTAATCGGTCCCTGAGCCATACGTGATTAACCCCTTGACTACGGTAGCTCCTCTATTAGTGCAATATAAACTAAGGATAGTCTATAGTTCTGAATTTTTTTCCTTGTTCTTGTTCATGTGGTAAGCAGAGTTAGTACAGAACGCATGCGCATTCGTAAAATACGTATTAATCCTTTGGCTACTAGAGATTTGGCCGAAAAACACGTTTTGAAGCTAGTTGAGGGGTTTTTTGGTCACTGTCGTGCTGTTTAAGAGCTAAACCTCCCTACAAACCCGTTTCCAGGTTGTACACTCCGCGGTTTTTTTAGCCAGCTGCAAAATAAGCGCTTGCAAAGTTCGGCATGCGCAGAAAGCAAAATTTCGACATAGGTTTTGGGTTTCAAAGTAGCACAACACTTTCGACTTTCACTTTTCGCTTTCTCTCCTTCCCTCTCTTTTCGCTTTCCTTGCCTCATTTTTATTTCAACTTGCTGGGCATTTGGTAGGCTTTATTTTGGTAGGAAGAGTTTCTGAGAAACCTTTCATCATCTTAGAATTAGGTGCTCAGAAAGGTAGTTGGGTAATGGAGCAAGCTCTTCATGGAGCTTTCAGGTCAGTGTTACATGGTTTTTTTTGGCCGTTTCTCCAGTTTCCTTGACTGAATTGTGCTCATTCTGGTATAGTTTGAGAGATCTCTTTTCCCTGCACAAGTTAATGGACAAAGCTGTTCCTGACCGTTAAAAGTGATGGTGTCACAAGATGGGACCGTGGATAAAGCTGGACGTATTTCGCCAGATAGTAATCAAAGGGTTTAAGAAAAAAAAAATTGCCAAAAACGCTGTTTGGGGTCCCCCGCGCTACTTTCGATCCAAAGAGGGAGAGGTTAATCGGTCCCTGAGCCATACGTGATTAACCCCTTGACTACGGTAGCTCCTCTATTAGTGCAATATAAACTAAGGATAGTCTATAGTTCTGAATTTTTTTCCTTGTTCTTGTTCATGTGGTAAGCAGAGTTAGTACAGAACGCATGCGCATTCGTAAAATACGTATTAATCCTTTGGCTACTAGAGATTTGGCCGAAAAACACGTTTTGAAGCTAGTTGAGGGGTTTTTTGGTCACTGTCGTGCTGTTTAAGAGCTAAACCTCCCTACAAACCCGTTTCCAGGTTGTACACTCCGCGGTTTTTTTAGCCAGCTGCAAAATAAGCGCTTGCAAAGTTCGGCATGCGCAGAAAGCAAAATTTCGACATAGGTTTTGGGTTTCAAAGTAGCACAACACTTTCGACTTTCACTTTTCGCTTTCTCTCCTTCCCTCTCTTTTCGCTTTCCTTGCCTCATTTTTATTTCAACTTGCTGGGCATTTGGTAGGCTTTATTTTGGTAGGAAGAGTTTCTGAGAAACCTTTCATCATCTTAGAATTAGGTGCTCAGAAAGGTAGTTGGGTAATGGAGCAAGCTCTTCATGGAGCTTTCAGGTCAGTGTTACATGGTTTTTTTTGGCCGTTTCTCCAGTTTCCTTGACTGAATTGTGCTCATTCTGGTATAGTTTGAGAGATCTCTTTTCCCTGCACAAGTTAATGGACAAAGCTGTTCCTGACCGTTAAAAGTGATGGTGTCACAAGATGGGACCGTGGATAAAGCTGGACGTATTTCGCCAGATAGTAATCAAAGGGTTTAAGAAAAAAAAAATTGCCAAAAACGCTGTTTGGGGTCCCCCGCGCTACTTTCGATCCAAAGAGGGAGAGGTTAATCGGTCCCTGAGCCATACGTGATTAACCCCTTGACTACGGTAGCTCCTCTATTAGTGCAATATAAACTAAGGATAGTCTATAGTTCTGAATTTTTTTCCTTGTTCTTGTTCATGTGGTAAGCAGAGTTAGTACAGAACGCATGCGCATTCGTAAAATACGTATTAATCCTTTGGCTACTAGAGATTTGGCCGAAAAACACGTTTTGAAGCTAGTTGAGGGGTTTTTTGGTCACTGTCGTGCTGTTTAAGAGCTAAACCTCCCTACAAACCCGTTTCCAGGTTGTACACTCCGCGGTTTTTTTAGCCAGCTGCAAAATAAGCGCTTGCAAAGTTCGGCATGCGCAGAAAGCAAAATTTCGACATAGGTTTTGGGTTTCAAAGTAGCACAACACTTTCGACTTTCACTTTTCGCTTTCTCTCCTTCCCTCTCTTTTCGCTTTCCTTGCCTCATTTTTATTTCAACTTGCTGGGCATTTGGTAGGCTTTATTTTGGTAGGAAGAGTTTCTGAGAAACCTTTCATCATCTTAGAATTAGGTGCTCAGAAAGGTAGTTGGGTAATGGAGCAAGCTCTTCATGGAGCTTTCAGGTCAGTGTTACATGGTTTTTTTTGGCCGTTTCTCTAGTTTCCTTGACTGAATTGTGCTCATTCTGGTATAGTTTGAGAGATCTCTTTTCCCTGCACAAGTTAATGGACAAAGCTGTTCCTGACCGTTAAAAGTGATGGTGTCACAAGATGGGACCGTGGATAAAGCTGGACGTATTTCGCCAGATAGTAATCAAAGGGTTTAAGAAAAAAAAAATTGCCAAAAACGCTGTTTGGGGTCCCCCGCGCTACTTTCGATCCAAAGAGGGAGAGGTTAATCGGTCCCTGAGCCATACGTGATTAACCCCTTGACTACGGTAGCTCCTCTATTAGTGTAATATAAACTAAGGATAGTCTATAGTTCTGAATTTTTTTCCTTGTTCTTGTTCATGTGGTAAGCAGAGTTAGTACAGAACGCATGCGCATTCGTAAAATACGTATTAATCCTTTGGCTACTAGAGATTTGGCCGAAAAACACGTTTTGAAGCTAGTTGAGGGGTTTTTTGGTCACTGTCGTGCTGTTTAAGAGCTAAACCTCCCTACAAACCCGTTTCCAGGTTGTACACTCCGCGGTTTTTTTAGCCAGCTGCAAAATAAGCGCTTGCAAAGTTCGGCATGCGCAGAAAGCAAAATTTCGACATAGGTTTTGGGTTTCAAAGTAGCACAACACTTTCGACTTTCACTTTTCGCTTTCTCTCCTTCCCTCTCTTTTCGCTTTCCTTGCCTCATTTTTATTTCAACTTGCTGGGCATTTGGTAGGCTTTATTTTGGTAGGAAGAGTTTCTGAGAAACCTTTCATCATCTTAGAATTAGGTGCTCAGAAAGGTAGTTGGGTAATGGAGCAAGCTCTTCATGGAGCTTTCAGGTCAGTGTTACATGGTTTTTTTTGGCCGTTTCTCCAGTTTCCTTGACTGAATTGTGCTCATTCTGGTATAGTTTGAGAGATCTCTTTTCCCTGCACAAGTTAATGGACAAAGCTGTTCCTGACCGTTAAAAGTGATGGTGTCACAAGATGGGACCGTGGATAAAGCTGGACGTATTTCGCCAGATAGTAATCAAAGGGTTTAAGAAAAAAAAAATTGCCAAAAACGCTGTTTGGGGTCCCCCGCGCTACTTTCGATCCAAAGAGGGAGAGGTTAATCGGTCCCTGAGCCATACGTGATTAACCCCTTGACTACGGTAGCTCCTCTATTAGTGTAATATAAACTAAGGATAGTCTATAGTTCTGAATTTTTTTCCTTGTTCTTGTTCATGTGGTAAGCAGAGTTAGTACAGAACGCATGCGCATTCGTAAAATACGTATTAATCCTTTGGCTACTAGAGATTTGGCCGAAAAACACGTTTTGAAGCTAGTTGAGGGGTTTTTTGGTCACTGTCGTGCTGTTTAAGAGCTAAACCTCCCTACAAACCCGTTTCCAGGTTGTACACTCCGCGGTTTTTTTAGCCAGCTGCAAAATAAGCGCTTGCAAAGTTCGGCATGCGCAGAAAGCAAAATTTCGACATAGGTTTTGGGTTTCAAAGTAGCACAACACTTTCGACTTTCACTTTTCGCTTTCTCTCCTTCCCTTTCTTTTCGCTTTCCTTGCCTCATTTTTATTTCAACTTGCTGGGCATTTGGTAGGCTTTATTTTGGTAGGAAGAGTTTCTGAGAAACCTTTCATCATCTTAGAATTAGGTGCTCAGAAAGGTAGTTGGGTAATGGAGCAAGCTCTTCATGGAGCTTTCAGGTCAGTGTTACATGGTTTTTTTTGGCCGTTTCTCCAGTTTCCTTGACTGAATTGTGCTCATTCTGGTATAGTTTGAGAGATCTCTTTTCCCTGCACAAGTTAATGGACAAAGCTGTTCCTGACCGTTAAAAGTGATGGTGTCACAAGATGGGACCGTGGATAAAGCTGGACGTATTTCGCCAGATAGTAATCAAAGGGTTTAAGAAAAAAAAAATTGCCAAAAACGCTGTTTGGGGTCCCCCGCGCTACTTTCGATCCAAAGAGGGGGAGGTTAATCGGTCCCTGAGCCATACGTGATTAACCCCTTGACTACGGTAGCTCCTCTATTAGTGCAATATAAACTAAGGATAGTCTATAGTTCTGAATTTTTTTCCTTGTTCTTGTTCATGTGGTAAGCAGAGTTAGTACAGAACGCATGCGCATTCGTAAAATACGTATTAATCCTTTGGCTACTAGAGATTTGGCCGAAAAACACGTTTTGAAGCTAGTTGAGGGGTTTTTTGGTCACTGTCGTGCTGTTTAAGAGCTAAACCTCCCTACAAACCCGTTTCCAGGTTGTACACTCCGCGGTTTTTTTAGCCAGCTGCAAAATAAGCGCTTGCAAAGTTCGGCATGCGCAGAAAGCAAAATTTCGACATAGGTTTTGGGTTTCAAAGTAGCACAACACTTTCGACGTTCACTTTTCGCTTTCTCTCCTTCCCTCTCTTTTCGCTTTCCTTGCCTCATTTTTATTTCAACTTGCTGGGCATTTGGTAGGCTTTATTTTGGTAGGAAGAGTTTCTGAGAAACCTTTCATCATCTTAGAATTAGGTGCTCAGAAAGGTAGTTGGGTAATGGAGCAAGCTCTTCATGGAGCTTTCAGGTCAGTGTTACATGGTTTTTTTTGGCCGTTTCTCCAGTTTCCTTGACTGAATTGTGCTCATTCTGGTATAGTTTGAGAGATCTCTTTTCCCTGCACAAGTTAATGGACAAAGCTGTTCCTGACCGTTAAAAGTGATGGTGTCACAAGATGGGACCGTGGATAAAGCTGGACGTATTTCGCCAGATAGTAATCAAAGGGTTTAAGAAAAAAAAAATTGCCAAAAACGCTGTTTGGGGTCCCCCGCGCTACTTTCGATCCAAAGAGGGAGAGGTTAATCGGTCCCTGAGCCATACGTGATTAACCCCTTGACTACGGTAGCTCCTCTATTAGTGTATTATAAACTAAGGATAGTCTATAGTTCTGAATTTTTTTCCTTGTTCTTGTTCATGTGGTAAGCAGAGTTAGTACAGAACGCATGCGCATTCGTAAAATACGTATTAATCCTTTGGCTACTAGAGATTTGGCCGAAAAACACGTTTTGAAGCTAGTTGAGGGGTTTTTTGGTCACTGTCGTGCTGTTTAAGAGCTAAACCTCCCTACAAACCCGTTTCCAGGTTGTACACTCCGCGGTTTTTTTAGCCAGCTGCAAAATAAGCGCTTGCAAAGTTCGGCATGCGCAGAAAGCAAAATTTCGACATAGGTTTTGGGTTTCAAAGTAGCACAACACTTTCGACTTTCACTTTTCGCTTTCTCTCCTTCCCTTTCTTTTCGCTTTCCTTGCCTCATTTTTATTTCAACTTGCTGGGCATTTGGTAGGCTTTATTTTGGTAGGAAGAGTTTCTGAGAAACCTTTCATCATCTTAGAATTAGGTGCTCAGAAAGGTAGTTGGGTAATGGAGCAAGCTCTTCATGGAGCTTTCAGGTCAGTGTTACATGGTTTTTTTTGGCCGTTTCTCCAGTTTCCTTGACTGAATTGTGCTCATTCTGGTATAGTTTGAGAGATCTCTTTTCCCTGCACAAGTTAATGGACAAAGCTGTTCCTGACCGTTAAAAGTGATGGTGTCACAAGATGGGACCGTGGATAAAGCTGGACGTATTTCGCCAGATAGTAATCAAAGGGTTTAAGAAAAAAAAAATTGCCAAAAACGCTGTTTGGGGTCCCCCGCGCTACTTTCGATCCAAAGAGGGGGAGGTTAATCGGTCCCTGAGCCATACGTGATTAACCCCTTGACTACGGTAGCTCCTCTATTAGTGCAATATAAACTAAGGATAGTCTATAGTTCTGAATTTTTTTCCTTGTTCTTGTTCATGTGGTAAGCAGAGTTAGTACAGAACGCATGCGCATTCGTAAAATACGTATTAATCCTTTGGCTACTAGAGATTTGGCCGAAAAACACGTTTTGAAGCTAGTTGAGGGGTTTTTTGGTCACTGTCGTGCTGTTTAAGAGCTAAACCTCCCTACAAACCCGTTTCCAGGTTGTACACTCCGCGGTTTTTTTAGCCAGCTGCAAAATAAGCGCTTGCAAAGTTCGGCATGCGCAGAAAGCAAAATTTCGACATAGGTTTTGGGTTTCAAAGTAGCACAACACTTTCGACTTTCACTTTTCGCTTTCTCTCCTTCCCTCTCTTTTCGCTTTCCTTGCCTCATTTTTATTTCAACTTGCTGGGCATTTGGTAGGCTTTATTTTGGTAGGAAGAGTTTCTGAGAAACCTTTCATCATCTTAGAATTAGGTGCTCAGAAAGGTAGTTGGGTAATGGAGCAAGCTCTTCATGGAGCTTTCAGGTCAGTGTTACATGGTTTTTTTTGGCCGTTTCTCCAGTTTCCTTGACTGAATTGTGCTCATTCTGGTATAGTTTGAGAGATCTCTTTTCCCTGCACAAGTTAATGGACAAAGCTGTTCCTGACCGTTAAAAGTGATGGTGTCACAAGATGGGACCGTGGATAAAGCTGGACGTATTTCGCCAGATAGTAATCAAAGGGTTTAAGAAAAAAAAAATTGCCAAAAACGCTGTTTGGGGTCCCCCGCGCTACTTTCGATCCAAAGAGGGAGAGGTTAATCGGTCCCTGAGCCATACGTGATTAACCCCTTGACTACGGTAGCTCCTCTATTAGTGCAATATAAACTAAGGATAGTCTATAGTTCTGAATTTTTTTCCTTGTTCTTGTTCATGTGGTAAGCAGAGTTAGTACAGAACGCATGCGCATTCGTAAAATACGTATTAATCCTTTGGCTACTAGAGATTTGGCCGAAAAACACGTTTTGAAGCTAGTTGAGGGGTTTTTTGGTCACTGTCGTGCTGTTTAAGAGCTAAACCTCCCTACAAACCCGTTTCCAGGTTGTACACTCCGCGGTTTTTTTAGCCAGCTGCAAAATAAGCGCTTGCAAAGTTCGGCATGCGCAGAAAGCAAAATTTCGACATAGGTTTTGGGTTTCAAAGTAGCACAACACTTTCGACTTTCACTTTTCGCTTTCTCTCCTTCCCTCTCTTTTCGCTTTCCTTGCCTCATTTTTATTTCAACTTGCTGGGCATTTGGTAGGCTTTATTTTGGTAGGAAGAGTTTCTGAGAAACCTTTCATCATCTTAGAATTAGGTGCTCAGAAAGGTAGTTGGGTAATGGAGCAAGCTCTTCATGGAGCTTTCAGGTCAGTGTTACATGGTTTTTTTTGGCCGTTTCTCTAGTTTCCTTGACTGAATTGTGCTCATTCTGGTATAGTTTGAGAGATCTCTTTTCCCTGCACAAGTTAATGGACAAAGCTGTTCCTGACCGTTAAAAGTGATGGTGTCACAAGATGGGACCGTGGATAAAGCTGGACGTATTTCGCCAGATAGTAATCAAAGGGTTTAAGAAAAAAAAAATTGCCAAAAACGCTGTTTGGGGTCCCCCGCGCTACTTTCGATCCAAAGAGGGAGAGGTTAATCGGTCCCTGAGCCATACGTGATTAACCCCTTGACTACGGTAGCTCCTCTATTAGTGTAATATAAACTAAGGATAGTCTATAGTTCTGAATTTTTTTCCTTGTTCTTGTTCATGTGGTAAGCAGAGTTAGTACAGAACGCATGCGCATTCGTAAAATACGTATTAATCCTTTGGCTACTAGAGATTTGGCCGAAAAACACGTTTTGAAGCTAGTTGAGGGGTTTTTTGGTCACTGTCGTGCTGTTTAAGAGCTAAACCTCCCTACAAACCCGTTTCCAGGTTGTACACTCCGCGGTTTTTTTAGCCAGCTGCAAAATAAGCGCTTGCAAAGTTCGGCATGCGCAGAAAGCAAAATTTCGACATAGGTTTTGGGTTTCAAAGTAGCACAACACTTTCGACTTTCACTTTTCGCTTTCTCTCCTTCCCTTTCTTTTCGCTTTCCTTGCCTCATTTTTATTTCAACTTGCTGGGCATTTGGTAGGCTTTATTTTGGTAGGAAGAGTTTCTGAGAAACCTTTCATCATCTTAGAATTAGGTGCTCAGAAAGGTAGTTGGGTAATGGAGCAAGCTCTTCATGGAGCTTTCAGGTCAGTGTTACATGGTTTTTTTTGGCCGTTTCTCCAGTTTCCTTGACTGAATTGTGCTCATTCTGGTATAGTTTGAGAGATCTCTTTTCCCTGCACAAGTTAATGGACAAAGCTGTTCCTGACCGTTAAAAGTGATGGTGTCACAAGATGGGACCGTGGATAAAGCTGGACGTATTTCGCCAGATAGTAATCAAAGGGTTTAAGAAAAAAAAAATTGCCAAAAACGCTGTTTGGGGTCCCCCGCGCTACTTTCGATCCAAAGAGGGAGAGGTTAATCGGTCCCTGAGCCATACGTGATTAACCCCTTGACTACGGTAGCTCCTCTATTAGTGCAATATAAACTAAGGATAGTCTATAGTTCTGAATTTTTTTCCTTGTTCTTGTTCATGTGGTAAGCAGAGTTAGTACAGAACGCATGCGCATTCGTAAAATACGTATTAATCCTTTGGCTACTAGAGATTTGGCCGAAAAACACGTTTTGAAGCTAGTTGAGGGGTTTTTTGGTCACTGTCGTGCTGTTTAAGAGCTAAACCTCCCTACAAACCCGTTTCCAGGTTGTACACTCCGCGGTTTTTTTAGCCAGCTGCAAAATAAGCGCTTGCAAAGTTCGGCATGCGCAGAAAGCAAAATTTCGACATAGGTTTTGGGTTTCAAAGTAGCACAACACTTTCGACTTTCACTTTTCGCTTTCTCTCCTTCCCTCTCTTTTCGCTTTCCTTGCCTCATTTTTATTTCAACTTGCTGGGCATTTGGTAGGCTTTATTTTGGTAGGAAGAGTTTCTGAGAAACCTTTCATCATCTTAGAATTAGGTGCTCAGAAAGGTAGTTGGGTAATGGAGCAAGCTCTTCATGGAGCTTTCAGGTCAGTGTTACATGGTTTTTTTTGGCCGTTTCTCCAGTTTCCTTGACTGAATTGTGCTCATTCTGGTATAGTTTGAGAGATCTCTTTTCCCTGCACAAGTTAATGGACAAAGCTGTTCCTGACCGTTAAAAGTGATGGTGTCACAAGATGGGACCGTGGATAAAGCTGGACGTATTTCGCCAGATAGTAATCAAAGGGTTTAAGAAAAAAAAAATTGCCAAAAACGCTGTTTGGGGTCCCCCGCGCTACTTTCGATCCAAAGAGGGAGAGGTTAATCGGTCCCTGAGCCATACGTGATTAACCCCTTGACTACGGTAGCTCCTCTATTAGTGCAATATAAACTAAGGATAGTCTATAGTTCTGAATTTTTTTCCTTGTTCTTGTTCATGTGGTAAGCAGAGTTAGTACAGAACGCATGCGCATTCGTAAAATACGTATTAATCCTTTGGCTACTAGAGATTTGGCCGAAAAACACGTTTTGAAGCTAGTTGAGGGGTTTTTTGGTCACTGTCGTGCTGTTTAAGAGCTAAACCTCCCTACAAACCCGTTTCCAGGTTGTACACTCCGCGGTTTTTTTAGCCAGCTGCAAAATAAGCGCTTGCAAAGTTCGGCATGCGCAGAAAGCAAAATTTCGACATAGGTTTTGGGTTTCAAAGTAGCACAACACTTTCGACGTTCACTTTTCGCTTTCTCTCCTTCCCTCTCTTTTCGCTTTCCTTGCCTCATTTTTATTTCAACTTGCTGGGCATTTGGTAGGCTTTATTTTGGTAGGAAGAGTTTCTGAGAAACCTTTCATCATCTTAGAATTAGGTGCTCAGAAAGGTAGTTGGGTAATGGAGCAAGCTCTTCATGGAGCTTTCAGGTCAGTGTTACATGGTTTTTTTTGGCCGTTTCTCTAGTTTCCTTGACTGAATTGTGCTCATTCTGGTATAGTTTGAGAGATCTCTTTTCCCTGCACAAGTTAATGGACAAAGCTGTTCCTGACCGTTAAAAGTGATGGTGTCACAAGATGGGACCGTGGATAAAGCTGGACGTATTTCGCCAGATAGTAATCAAAGGGTTTAAGAAAAAAAAAATTGCCAAAAACGCTGTTTGGGGTCCCCCGCGCTACTTTCGATCCAAAGAGGGAGAGGTTAATCGGTCCCTGAGCCATACGTGATTAACCCCTTGACTACGGTAGCTCCTCTATTAGTGTAATATAAACTAAGGATAGTCTATAGTTCTGAATTTTTTTCCTTGTTCTTGTTCATGTGGTAAGCAGAGTTAGTACAGAACGCATGCGCATTCGTAAAATACGTATTAATCCTTTGGCTACTAGAGATTTGGCCGAAAAACACGTTTTGAAGCTAGTTGAGGGGTTTTTTGGTCACTGTCGTGCTGTTTAAGAGCTAAACCTCCCTACAAACCCGTTTCCAGGTTGTACACTCCGCGGTTTTTTTAGCCAGCTGCAAAATAAGCGCTTGCAAAGTTCGGCATGCGCAGAAAGCAAAATTTCGACATAGGTTTTGGGTTTCAAAGTAGCACAACACTTTCGACTTTCACTTTTCGCTTTCTCTCCTTCCCTCTCTTTTCGCTTTCCTTGCCTCATTTTTATTTCAACTTGCTGGGCATTTGGTAGGCTTTATTTTGGTAGGAAGAGTTTCTGAGAAACCTTTCATCATCTTAGAATTAGGTGCTCAGAAAGGTAGTTGGGTAATGGAGCAAGCTCTTCATGGAGCTTTCAGGTCAGTGTTACATGGTTTTTTTTGGCCGTTTCTCCAGTTTCCTTGACTGAATTGTGCTCATTCTGGTATAGTTTGAGAGATCTCTTTTCCCTGCACAAGTTAATGGACAAAGCTGTTCCTGACCGTTAAAAGTGATGGTGTCACAAGATGGGACCGTGGATAAAGCTGGACGTATTTCGCCAGATAGTAATCAAAGGGTTTAAGAAAAAAAAAATTGCCAAAAACGCTGTTTGGGGTCCCCCGCGCTACTTTCGATCCAAAGAGGGAGAGGTTAATCGGTCCCTGAGCCATACGTGATTAACCCCTTGACTACGGTAGCTCCTCTATTAGTGCAATATAAACTAAGGATAGTCTATAGTTCTGAATTTTTTTCCTTGTTCTTGTTCATGTGGTAAGCAGAGTTAGTACAGAACGCATGCGCATTCGTAAAATACGTATTAATCCTTTGGCTACTAGAGATTTGGCCGAAAAACACGTTTTGAAGCTAGTTGAGGGGTTTTTTGGTCACTGTCGTGCTGTTTAAGAGCTAAACCTCCCTACAAACCCGTTTCCAGGTTGTACACTCCGCGGTTTTTTTAGCCAGCTGCAAAATAAGCGCTTGCAAAGTTCGGCATGCGCAGAAAGCAAAATTTCGACATAGGTTTTGGGTTTCAAAGTAGCACAACACTTTCGACTTTCACTTTTCGCTTTCTCTCCTTCCCTCTCTTTTCGCTTTCCTTGCCTCATTTTTATTTCAACTTGCTGGGCATTTGGTAGGCTTTATTTTGGTAGGAAGAGTTTCTGAGAAACCTTTCATCATCTTAGAATTAGGTGCTCAGAAAGGTAGTTGGGTAATGGAGCAAGCTCTTCATGGAGCTTTCAGGTCAGTGTTACATGGTTTTTTTTGGCCGTTTCTCCAGTTTCCTTGACTGAATTGTGCTCATTCTGGTATAGTTTGAGAGATCTCTTTTCCCTGCACAAGTTAATGGACAAAGCTGTTCCTGACCGTTAAAAGTGATGGTGTCACAAGATGGGACCGTGGATAAAGCTGGACGTATTTCGCCAGATAGTAATCAAAGGGTTTAAGAAAAAAAAAAATTGCCAAAAACGCTGTTTGGGGTCCCCCGCGCTACTTTCGATCCAAAGAGGGAGAGGTTAATCGGTCCCTGAGCCATACGTGATTAACCCCTTGACTACGGTAGCTCCTCTATTAGTGTAATATAAACTAAGGATAGTCTATAGTTCTGAATTTTTTTCCTTGTTCTTGTTCATGTGGTAAGCAGAGTTAGTACAGAACGCATGCGCATTCGTAAAATACGTATTAATCCTTTGGCTACTAGAGATTTGGCCGAAAAACACGTTTTGAAGCTAGTTGAGGGGTTTTTTGGTCACTGTCGTGCTGTTTAAGAGCTAAACCTCCCTACAAACCCGTTTCCAGGTTGTACACTCCGCGGTTTTTTTAGCCAGCTGCAAAATAAGCGCTTGCAAAGTTCGGCATGCGCAGAAAGCAAAATTTCGACATAGGTTTTGGGTTTCAAAGTAGCACAACACTTTCGACGTTCACTTTTCGCTTTCTCTCCTTCCCTCTCTTTTCGCTTTCCTTGCCTCATTTTTATTTCAACTTGCTGGGCATTTGGTAGGCTTTATTTTGGTAGGAAGAGTTTCTGAGAAACCTTTCATCATCTTAGAATTAGGTGCTCAGAAAGGTAGTTGGGTAATGGAGCAAGCTCTTCATGGAGCTTTCAGGTCAGTGTTACATGGTTTTTTTTGGCCGTTTCTCCAGTTTCCTTGACTGAATTGTGCTCATTCTGGTATAGTTTGAGAGATCTCTTTTCCCTGCACAAGTTAATGGACAAAGCTGTTCCTGACCGTTAAAAGTGATGGTGTCACAAGATGGGACCGTGGATAAAGCTGGACGTATTTCGCCAGATAGTAATCAAAGGGTTTAAGAAAAAAAAAATTGCCAAAAACGCTGTTTGGGGTCCCCCGCGCTACTTTCGATCCAAAGAGGGAGAGGTTAATCGGTCCCTGAGCCATACGTGATTAACCCCTTGACTACGGTAGCTCCTCTATTAGTGTAATATAAACTAAGGATAGTCTATAGTTCTGAATTTTTTTCCTTGTTCTTGTTCATGTGGTAAGCAGAGTTAGTACAGAACGCATGCGCATTCGTAAAATACGTATTAATCCTTTGGCTACTAGAGATTTGGCCGAAAAACACGTTTTGAAGCTAGTTGAGGGGTTTTTTGGTCACTGTCGTGCTGTTTAAGAGCTAAACCTCCCTACAAACCCGTTTCCAGGTTGTACACTCCGCGGTTTTTTTAGCCAGCTGCAAAATAAGCGCTTGCAAAGTTCGGCATGCGCAGAAAGCAAAATTTCGACATAGGTTTTGGGTTTCAAAGTAGCACAACACTTTCGACGTTCACTTTTCGCTTTCTCTCCTTCCCTCTCTTTTCGCTTTCCTTGCCTCATTTTTATTTCAACTTGCTGGGCATTTGGTAGGCTTTATTTTGGTAGGAAGAGTTTCTGAGAAACCTTTCATCATCTTAGAATTAGGTGCTCAGAAAGGTAGTTGGGTAATGGAGCAAGCTCTTCATGGAGCTTTCAGGTCAGTGTTACATGGTTTTTTTTGGCCGTTTCTCCAGTTTCCTTGACTGAATTGTGCTCATTCTGGTATAGTTTGAGAGATCTCTTTTCCCTGCACAAGTTAATGGACAAAGCTGTTCCTGACCGTTAAAAGTGATGGTGTCACAAGATGGGACCGTGGATAAAGCTGGACGTATTTCGCCAGATAGTAATCAAAGGGTTTAAGAAAAAAAAAAATTGCCAAAAACGCTGTTTGGGGTCCCCCGCGCTACTTTCGATCCAAAGAGGGAGAGGTTAATCGGTCCCTGAGCCATACGTGATTAACCCCTTGACTACGGTAGCTCCTCTATTAGTGTAATATAAACTAAGGATAGTCTATAGTTCTGAATTTTTTTCCTTGTTCTTGTTCATGTGGTAAGCAGAGTTAGTACAGAACGCATGCGCATTCGTAAAATACGTATTAATCCTTTGGCTACTAGAGATTTGGCCGAAAAACACGTTTTGAAGCTAGTTGAGGGGTTTTTTGGTCACTGTCGTGCTGTTTAAGAGCTAAACCTCCCTACAAACCCGTTTCCAGGTTGTACACTCCGCGGTTTTTTTAGCCAGCTGCAAAATAAGCGCTTGCAAAGTTCGGCATGCGCAGAAAGCAAAATTTCGACATAGGTTTTGGGTTTCAAAGTAGCACAACACTTTCGACGTTCACTTTTCGCTTTCTCTCCTTCCCTCTCTTTTCGCTTTCCTTGCCTCATTTTTATTTCAACTTGCTGGGCATTTGGTAGGCTTTATTTTGGTAGGAAGAGTTTCTGAGAAACCTTTCATCATCTTAGAATTAGGTGCTCAGAAAGGTAGTTGGGTAATGGAGCAAGCTCTTCATGGAGCTTTCAGGTCAGTGTTACATGGTTTTTTTTGGCCGTTTCTCCAGTTTCCTTGACTGAATTGTGCTCATTCTGGTATAGTTTGAGAGATCTCTTTTCCCTGCACAAGTTAATGGACAAAGCTGTTCCTGACCGTTAAAAGTGATGGTGTCACAAGATGGGACCGTGGATAAAGCTGGACGTATTTCGCCAGATAGTAATCAAAGGGTTTAAGAAAAAAAAAATTGCCAAAAACGCTGTTTGGGGTCCCCCGCGCTACTTTCGATCCAAAGAGGGAGAGGTTAATCGGTCCCTGAGCCATACGTGATTAACCCCTTGACTACGGTAGCTCCTCTATTAGTGTAATATAAACTAAGGATAGTCTATAGTTCTGAATTTTTTTCCTTGTTCTTGTTCATGTGGTAAGCAGAGTTAGTACAGAACGCATGCGCATTCGTAAAATACGTATTAATCCTTTGGCTACTAGAGATTTGGCCGAAAAACACGTTTTGAAGCTAGTTGAGGGGTTTTTTGGTCACTGTCGTGCTGTTTAAGAGCTAAACCTCCCTACAAACCCGTTTCCAGGTTGTACACTCCGCGGTTTTTTTAGCCAGCTGCAAAATAAGCGCTTGCAAAGTTCGGCATGCGCAGAAAGCAAAATTTCGACATAGGTTTTGGGTTTCAAAGTAGCACAACACTTTCGACGTTCACTTTTCGCTTTCTCTCCTTCCCTCTCTTTTCGCTTTCCTTGCCTCATTTTTATTTCAACTTGCTGGGCATTTGGTAGGCTTTATTTTGGTAGGAAGAGTTTCTGAGAAACCTTTCATCATCTTAGAATTAGGTGCTCAGAAAGGTAGTTGGGTAATGGAGCAAGCTCTTCATGGAGCTTTCAGGTCAGTGTTACATGGTTTTTTTTGGCCGTTTCTCCAGTTTCCTTGACTGAATTGTGCTCATTCTGGTATAGTTCGAGAGATCTCTTTTCCCTGAACAAGTTAATGGACAAAGCTGTTCCTGACCGTTAAAAGTGATGGTGTCACAAGATGGGACCGTGGATAAAGCTGGACGTATTTCGCCAGATAGTAATCAAAGGGTTTAAGAAAAAAAAAATTGCCAAAAACGCTGTTTGGGGTCCCCCGCGCTACTTTCGATCCAAAGAGGGAGAGGTTAATCGGTCCCTGAGCCATACGTGATTAACCCCTTGACTACGGTAGCTCCTCTATTAGTGTATTATAAACTAAGGATAGTCTATAGTTCTGAATTTTTTTCCTTGTTCTTGTTCATGTGGTAAGCAGAGTTAGTACAGAACGCATGCGCATTCGTAAAATACGTATTAATCCTTTGGCTACTAGAGATTTGGCCGAAAAACACGTTTTGAAGCTAGTTGAGGGGTTTTTTGGTCACTGTCGTGCTGTTTAAGAGCTAAACCTCCCTACAAACCCGTTTCCAGGTTGTACACTCCGCGGTTTTTTTAGCCAGCTGCAAAATAAGCGCTTGCAAAGTTCGGCATGCGCAGAAAGCAAAATTTCGACATAGGTTTTGGGTTTCAAAGTAGCACAACACTTTCGACGTTCACTTTTCGCTTTCTCTCCTTCCCTCTCTTTTCGCTTTCCTTGCCTCATTTTTATTTCAACTTGCTGGGCATTTGGTAGGCTTTATTTTGGTAGGAAGAGTTTCTGAGAAACCTTTCATCATCTTAGAATTAGGTGCTCAGAAAGGTAGTTGGGTAATGGAGCAAGCTCTTCATGGAGCTTTCAGGTCAGTGTTACATGGTTTTTTTTGGCCGTTTCTCCAGTTTCCTTGACTGAATTGTGCTCATTCTGGTATAGTTTGAGAGATCTCTTTTCCCTGCACAAGTTAATGGACAAAGCTGTTCCTGACCGTTAAAAGTGATGGTGTCACAAGATGGGACCGTGGATAAAGCTGGACGTATTTCGCCAGATAGTAATCAAAGGGTTTAAGAAAAAAAAAATTGCCAAAAACGCTGTTTGGGGTCCCCCGCGCTACTTTCGATCCAAAGAGGGAGAGGTTAATCGGTCCCTGAGCCATACGTGATTAACCCCTTGACTACGGTAGCTCCTCTATTAGTGTAATATAAACTAAGGATAGTCTATAGTTCTGAATTTTTTTCCTTGTTCTTGTTCATGTGGTAAGCAGAGTTAGTACAGAACGCATGCGCATTCGTAAAATACGTATTAATCCTTTGGCTACTAGAGATTTGGCCGAAAAACACGTTTTGAAGCTAGTTGAGGGGTTTTTTGGTCACTGTCGTGCTGTTTAAGAGCTAAACCTCCCTACAAACCCGTTTCCAGGTTGTACACTCCGCGGTTTTTTTAGCCAGCTGCAAAATAAGCGCTTGCAAAGTTCGGCATGCGCAGAAAGCAAAATTTCGACATAGGTTTTGGGTTTCAAAGTAGCACAACACTTTCGACGTTCACTTTTCGCTTTCTCTCCTTCCCTCTCTTTTCGCTTTCCTTGCCTCATTTTTATTTCAACTTGCTGGGCATTTGGTAGGCTTTATTTTGGTAGGAAGAGTTTCTGAGAAACCTTTCATCATCTTAGAATTAGGTGCTCAGAAAGGTAGTTGGGTAATGGAGCAAGCTCTTCATGGAGCTTTCAGGTCAGTGTTACATGGTTTTTTTTGGCCGTTTCTCCAGTTTCCTTGACTGAATTGTGCTCATTCTGGTATAGTTCGAGAGATCTCTTTTCCCTGAACAAGTTAATGGACAAAGCTGTTCCTGACCGTTAAAAGTGATGGTGTCACAAGATGGGACCGTGGATAAAGCTGGACGTATTTCGCCAGATAGTAATCAAAGGGTTTAAGAAAAAAAAAATTGCCAAAAACGCTGTTTGGGGTCCCCCGCGCTACTTTCGATCCAAAGAGGGAGAGGTTAATCGGTCCCTGAGCCATACGTGATTAACCCCTTGACTACGGTAGCTCCTCTATTAGTGTATTATAAACTAAGGATAGTCTATAGTTCTGAATTTTTTTCCTTGTTCTTGTTCATGTGGTAAGCAGAGTTAGTACAGAACGCATGCGCATTCGTAAAATACGTATTAATCCTTTGGCTACTAGAGATTTGGCCGAAAAACACGTTTTGAAGCTAGTTGAGGGGTTTTTTGGTCACTGTCGTGCTGTTTAAGAGCTAAACCTCCCTACAAACCCGTTTCCAGGTTGTACACTCCGCGGTTTTTTTAGCCAGCTGCAAAATAAGCGCTTGCAAAGTTCGGCATGCGCAGAAAGCAAAATTTCGACATAGGTTTTGGGTTTCAAAGTAGCACAACACTTTCGACGTTCACTTTTCGCTTTCTCTCCTTCCCTCTCTTTTCGCTTTCCTTGCCTCATTTTTATTTCAACTTGCTGGGCATTTGGTAGGCTTTATTTTGGTAGGAAGAGTTTCTGAGAAACCTTTCATCATCTTAGAATTAGGTGCTCAGAAAGGTAGTTGGGTAATGGAGCAAGCTCTTCATGGAGCTTTCAGGTCAGTGTTACATGGTTTTTTTTGGCCGTTTCTCCAGTTTCCTTGACTGAATTGTGCTCATTCTGGTATAGTTCGAGAGATCTCTTTTCCCTGCACAAGTTAATGGACAAAGCTGTTCCTGACCGTTAAAAGTGATGGTGTCACAAGATGGGACCGTGGATAAAGCTGGACGTATTTCGCCAGATAGTAATCAAAGGGTTTAAGAAAAAAAAAATTGCCAAAAACGCTGTTTGGGGTCCCCCGCGCTACTTTCGATCCAAAGAGGGAGAGATTAATCGGTCCCTTAGCCATACGTGATTAACCCCTTGACTACGGTAGCTCCTCTATTAGTGTAATAACAGAAGTTCCGGAATTAAGGAAGTTACGGGATTACAGAAGTTACGGGGTTACTGAAATAACAACATAACAGAAGTTACCAGGTTACATAAAGTACGGGATTACCATACTAGTTACGGGGTTACAGAAAGCACGGGATTAAAGAAGTTAGGGGGTTCCAGAAGAAAGTACGTGATTACAAAAGTTACTGGGTTTGAAAAATTACAAAAATTATAGAAGTTAAGGGTTTACAGAAGTTACAAACTAACTGAAGTTACTGGGTTACCGAAGTTACCAGATAACAGAAGTTACAAGATAAGAGAAGTTACTGGGTTACCGAAGTTACCTGATAACAGAAGTTACAAAATAACAGAAGTTACGGGGTCACACAAGTTACGTGATAACACAAGTTACGGGGTTACAAAAAGTTACAAGATAACAGAAGGGGTTACAGAAGGTACAGGGTTACAGACGTTACGGGGTTACAGATTACACACATAGGTATGGGACAAGATCGTCCAACATACTTAGCCTTACACATAAAGAAACACTTACAGTCGAACCTCCACTAACGGACACCTCCCTAATGCGGACACCAAACCGCGGTCCCGGCGATTTCTTCTCTAAATCACTACATATTTAACCTCGCGTAAGAGGACATCTCTCGTAAGCGGACACGGACACCTATTCGGGGTCCAACAATATCCAGAGAATTTCTAACTAAATGGGTTTGATTTTCATGGTTTGATCGCACAATGTCCTAGACAAAACGTAGTCATTTCGATTACAATTAGCTTTTTTTTTTTTCATTACAGTAAATCAAAGTTTTCGTTTTTAAAGTTTTCTTCCAGGCAGTCGCACGAAAATTGGTCTCCTTGAAATTTAAACTCGCAAGGCAATTCCATGCATTCCATATCCTGCTCCTCTCACGGTTTATCCGCTTTCCCGTAAATAAGAAGCTTTGCTGAGTTAAACGCATTAAACGCACGCTTCAGGAACTTTCATAATCCAATCTCAAACATATTCTAATGAACAAATGGCATCTTCTAAAAAACCAGCCCTTACTAACAGAATTCTTTAAAAACCCTCCCCTGGCTAATTTCATATAGAAAAGGGGGCTCTTTGAAAGATGTACTTGTTACAGCAAAGCTCTGATGTCTTTGAAAGTCCTATCTTGACCACTCAATAAGAGTCGTGTTTGGCCTGTCTACACCTTGAAACACAATTACAGGTTTTCTTAATAAAGAGCTTTACATGTAAAAGACTTGTTGTGGTGTATTATATGCCCTCTATCGCACTTTTTTTTTTCAACCTCCCATATGCGGACACTTACCCTTGGTCCCGAGGGTATCCGCTTACGGGAGGCTCGACTGTGTTAAGTCGGGACAATATACGCAGTGTTACACGAACTACTTAGTTGGTAATGGGCGGTTTCCACCTGACGTCATCTCCGCCGTGTTGGTGGAAGAAAACAGGGGTTGGTTGAAAACGTCCTATTTGTTAGGGTTTCAAAATTTGGAAAGCAGCCTTTAAATTGAAAATTATAAATACATTTCGTATTGTCGGTTTATCAAGATAAACACATCGTTCATTCAGTGAATGAGGTGAGTGAGATTCGCGGGACTTTACAAGGTCTCATAATACACGGACGTACAATGAAGTGCTTGCATCTTCATGTTCGCTTTTAGAAGAATCGTCTCATCAGGACCTTTGTCTCCGCGGGAACCGAAAAGCACTGTATCGAGCAAAAGTTACACCGAATAATCCTAAGGGAATGAGAGTTGTCGAAAAGGTAAGACAGACAATTTTGTTGCACAAGAATTAAGCGTAAACAGAAGCTCACGTTGTAAAAGGCGTTTGAATCGATGATTTACATTGGGAAAGAACATTGATGATGTTCAGTTTAGTGTTTATTTCTAACCTATTATAATTTGGAGTATTATTCAAGCATAAAGCATCGTAGGATTTGGAAAAAAACAAGAGTAGGTCGCCCTTCTTACATAGAGCAGTACTGTGTAATGATAATCGTATTTTTACAGCAAGAAGGAAGTAAGACCGAAAGAAAAATTAGTGCTGTAGTCAAAGGTATTTGCGTCTCACCGAAATCGGTTCTCCTTCTTCTTCATTGTCATCCCCTTTTTCCACACGTTGCAATTTAACAGTAGGTTTTACGTATGTCAAACAAATTGTTCGTCGAATAACTTTCAAACCACATGCACCCCAAGCTCAGTGTGAGGGAAGCCAACATGGCCGACAAAAATATAAGGATTTGTTTGGGAAACACGATAGAAGGCTTAAGAAGATAATTATATGTAAAAATTCTCATTTAAAAAGCCTTACTTTATTGCCATTGTGGGTAGTTTGCTTCCTGTTTGCTTATTTTGAGCCATTTACACCGTAATTTTCAATTTCTCGATTGTCCACCATATTATAAACTCCCAAGGCTGCACACTCCATTCTTGGGAGCCAAACTGTGCCAAATATTCAGAGATAAAATGATCCCATGGTCACAACTTGACATCAGAATCAATTGACAAAGATTGAATTTTCATTTCAACGCACCATCAACACTTAGGCCCACCATTATTGGCTTGATGCAAAAGCGTTCTCAATTATAAAATGTAGATCTAGATGTAGATCAATGCAATAGCAGTCTTGCGAGTGACCTCAGGCGGTAGTTTGTTGACTCGATTGCAAGAAAACACCTTCTGAAAGATGTGCGTGACGCTCAAGTGCCCACGACTGTTGGAGAACAAACTGAGCCCCACTAGGACAGTGGACCATAGGGTCTGTATCCCCTCAGATGGTAACAATTAAATTTCATTGGCTTCAGTGTTCTTCATGTTAGTTCTGCTAATACTGAACTTCATGCTAACAGCATGTGCAACATTAACTTGTTCCGTCATTTGGATGGATATAGATCGTCTGCAAATTTCCTTAAATGCAACAGTTTCTGAAATGGTTCATTGGGCCACAGCTAACAAGCTTCCACTTAATGAGAAGAAAACTAAAGTTTTTACCATCTGTGACAAGCGTCTCTCCAACAGAATCCCTAATGATATGACTATTTCTGTGCAAAGCTCTTAGGTCTGGAAATTGATAGGGAACTAACATTTCAATCCCATGTTGATAAGTTATGTAGGAAACTATCCCAGCGCATTGGAATTTTAAAAAAGATTGGACATTGCCTGGAAATGAAGCATACATGTAGAGTTCTCTTTTACAATGCTATTATTAGACCAGTGATGTACATGTATTATGTAAGTGTTATCTGACCAAATTGTGATAAACATTATCTAGATCGTGTTTTAAAGCTACAAACGAGAGCAGCAAGAATCATCGTTGGTGCTGATAGTTATGCACCCTCTGTTCAGTTATTTAACAATTTTAAGTTAAATGGCTTCCTTTCTTTGAGAACGCTAAGCTATTGTAACCAAGTGTTTTATCACATGGAAGCTTTTGCAAGGTCGCATGCACAGTTATCTTACAAGTTTATTAGTATTTACCAGTTTGACTTATTTATGGCAGACTAGATATGCTAAATTTAACACACAATGTAGCCTGTCCTTGAGTGAAATGAGAAACAGAAGGTGGAAGGACATTTACAGTAGTGTGACTGCATTCCAGGAATGGAATAAGCTACCTCTTCAAATGAGAAAAGCAGAGACTCTCATGCAGTGTTCGAAATAAAAAAAATTAAAAAAAGAGGTTGTCCCTATTTCAAAAGCCGGGCAACTTAACCAGTAAATTTGGTTGCCCTGGTAAATGCTTGGTGGTCCATTGGGAAATTGAATCACATGGTGTTGGAGCTTGTGTGGGCCTTTCATGTAGTTCCAAGTGTGTGCCTGGTATTTCTTTTGTGGAATTCTGGGTTTAAGTTTTAGCATTTTCAAAATTAAAGGGAGTTTTTGATCTTCATCACAAGCTACATGCGAATTTTCCTATCTGACAATGTTTTGTAAAAGCCACTGGGCCCACATAATTATATTCAAAACATGGAAAAATGCTCAACTTTGGCAAATTAAAAATTGTTTACTTCAAATTACTATCGGACACTGACAACAGAAAACCATTGAGAGAGTCTGCTGCTTATGTAATACATTTTCTTTTCTTTTTTTTTTGGCTGCATTGCCCGTTGTTGTTGTTGTTGTTGTTTTTTTTTTGGACTTAAACCAACCTTTTCATTTTACCAAAAAGTAGTCGCCCAGTAAATCTTCTAATCGTCTGGGATGACCGGGCTACTGCTAATTTCAAGCACTGCTCTCAAGACTTTTAAAATTTCTCTTTGGAACAGGATTTTTAAAGATCAGCGATTTTAAAATCGTGTTTCATTGTAAATATTGTGCTGCAGGCCTAAATTGTTTTACAGTGTTAATAGTTTTATCATAAGCCTTATTTATTAATTATTTTAATCTTGTAATGAGGGCCACTAGTTTATTAGTATATATGCTATTTCATGTTACCCTCATTAAATAAAGACTTTATTAACTTACACTGTACCTAATTATTCAGTATGTCCATCCACAAAATATTCGTAGTTGAGTTAGTTGCGCAATATCCTAGGAGAACAAAGTTTATTCTTTAAAATGCTGCCTGAGGCCGTGGGCCGAGGACAGCATTTTCAAGACCAAGGTCACAGTTTTTCGCTATACGGACCTACATGTACCTTTAGCTGGTAAATAAGTTATTAATTTTTTTGCTCTCTGAAATCACTTTTGTAATTGTTGACTTGCATTATGCTTGATAGCGGTTGTAGTATTAAAGCGACTTACAAACTGAACGTTTCAAAAAGAAATATTTTTTTTAAAATTCTATTTCCACACCTCTTGTCTAATAGAAAGTAACTTCTCTATGTAAACGGATTTGGTGTCGAAAAAAATGGAAATTTAAGGACATCACACAAGCTCACGCAACACAAGCTCACGCAACCAAGGCTAGGATACAGCCGAACCAATCATTGCAGGATTTGTTGAATTCCACCTGCTTATGCACTGAGAAAAAATAATAACAGTTACAATCGCGAACAGTCAACTATGTACAAAGTCCTGTTAACTAATAAAAGGGGCATGAAGATGAGTTATAGTACATCTCAGAATTCAATATTCTCCTCAGTTTGTACACTATTGCTTTCATTCTCACTTGGCCTCTTAGCCATCTTTCAATGCTTCGCAAATTTTTTTAAAGTTTGCTAACACAAAGGAGGCGTGACTGTGGTCGCACGACTGAGTCATTGCACTCATGTCGGGGGACCCAGAGGAACAAAAAAAAAATTGTTGTTGACAAACTACGGTCCACTAAAAACAATGAGCAAGACCAATATTCTCTGAGTGGTCCGGATTTTGCAACATGGGATGCTAAGATGGACCGGTCATGAACTACGGTATATAAATTATTGGCTTTTAATACCCGAAAAAAAGAGCATTTGAGAAACACCAAAACTGCGGCCAAAGGTTCTAGAATTGCTAATCACGCCTAGTCCAACAACCATGCCATTGATTTTGAAAACACGTCAATTATTGACAAAGGCATTTTTAGAACCAGAAAAACATTGGAAGCGTGGCATACCAGAGTGACAACTTTGTGTTTTCAAAATATATTTATTGCTCTTATGACTTTTGCATGACCATAAATGGAAAAGTTCCGTGTGGGTGTAACAGAGTAAACCACTAAGTGACTTAAAGTCTGCGAAGGATGACTTTCAAGTCTGCATTCTGCCCATATGGTACAGTATTACGTATTATGTAAGAGTCAGCATTGGTTACTGTTTTAGCACCATTAAAGCAACATACAGTAGATTCGTTAATTATGTACTGTGCAGGTTACTTACTGTAAGTTACTCCTTTAAAGAATTGATGCTCAAACATTGCTATGAGATAAACTTAACGTTGAATTCCTTGTTGTCTCAGTAATAGGTCCTGTGTAATCTTCTTGATCACTGTGGGTATGGATTATATATTCTACCTCGAAAAATGCAAAGTTAAAGCAGAGTGAACACTAAACAAGGTATGGAATGTGTTGTATGTTGCATTTTGAATGTGATTCATCAGAACACAATGCACTTCTTTTGGATGTCTCACATTTCACCAATGTATACATGAAAAGTCTGCCCCTGAAATGTTATGTTTATTTAGAGTTTTTTTTTTATAATACACCCCTGTTAGTGTGCTTAAAAGGACACCCAACACTGGAAACCATCCGTTGAATTCATAAATCGAGCAAGCAGTCCTTTGTGCAACTCATTCACACCTAAAGTGCCTCCAATTTGCAAGTATTTTATTTGGCGTTAGCCATGCAGAGTAAAAATAAATACTCCTCACTCCTAGGGGTCAGTTGGTTAAATCATAGTGAAATATACATGTACATCCATATTAAATTGCACATGATACAGTTAAAAATAATTATTATTTTTAACTGTATCATGTGCAATTTAATATGGATTCAAGAGGTACACTAATTCCTTACAATGCTTTTCTTCTATTTTAAGATGCTCCATTCCCTCCTATTTGCACCCAATGCGTGCTACATGTACTTTTTAAGTCCAAATGCCCTTGCGTTGCCAATGCATTTCTACAGATTTTGTCTCCAATCAACCACACTCGTGTTTTCTCTGTTTATGTAGTGAACAGTTTGGGATATGGCATCTGTTCCAGCTCCAGCTTCATTTGCCTCGTCAAAGGAGACTACCAACTATGCCCGTCTATGCCGGCTTCTAGTGGATGTGGGAACCCAGGCCCTGAGAGACACCTTTGACACAATACACCCACCAGCTACTCTTCCCAAGGTTTTGTCCTTAGCTCACCCTACATTGCTGTTTCTGAAAAAGAAAGTTTTGAATCCCACACAATGGGGAGAGCTTTACCCAACTCATCCTTCACCGGTGTCATCAGCCAGCTTTGACATTACACTTCTGATGGTACTGCTGAGAAATATATGCAGTCTCACTCCTCCTGCCAGTACTGGAAGTTGGGACAAGCTTCCTCTCCCTGGTGATAACAGTCGCGAGGCAAACATAGTGAGGATCAAGTATTACAGAAACCAAGTTTATGCTCATGCAAGCCAAGCTTCTGTTGATGATGCAACATTCAATATGTTATGGCAGGATATAAGTAATGCCCTACTTGGCCTTGGATCTGGAGCAACTTATTCCAGTGCGATCAGCTGCTTGAAGACTGAGTGCATGGATCCTGTTGTTGAGGAGCATTATCAAAAGTTGCTGAAGGAGTGGAAGATAGATGATGAGAATACAAAGGAAAAGCTTGAAAATTTAGAAGGTATGCCTGACCTTAAAAATTAGTGAGATATCCAATTGACCTCATGGTTGTGGATGGGTTCCAGTGGTTTATGGTTGGACTGCACAATATTATTGCATTGCTTCTTTCAAATATGTACCGCCACTGGTCAAATTTCTCACACACATAATAGACTATAAAAAGGAGCTCGTTTTGTGCTTGTCCATAGTGACAGTTTGGGTCATCTCATCAGAACTGAAAGGCACTGGGTGCTTTTGATGCACGAGGGTTGCGCCTGAAGTCCAGTTTGAGAAGCGTCACACTGAATTACTGCTGGTTTAGTCACACCATAAGGGGCTAGCATAAGTGCACATACAACAATAATTTCTTGATACAGGTCACAGCTGCAGTATGGGCAGATAGCCAACATTGGTTAGCCTTTTTTAGTTCTCTTCTATCAGACAAAGTTAAATATACATGTACATGTAGCTATTAGTGTCATTCTAAGGAGGGAATGAATGAAGGAAGGGGTCAATATTAAGCCAAACCAGTAAAAACCCGATGTCAATCTCATTATTGACTCATTTATCTTGCTTTTTGTTTGACTCCAGAAATGCTAAAGCAGTGGAAGTCAGATGAAGACAGCGCCAAGGACATGATTGGAGAAGTACAAGGTGTGTTGATTAATTGAATAGAACAAGCACCACACATTTACATTGTGATTTATAGTAATGGCTGAAGAACTAGAAATCTCAATAGTACATCTACCTGACTTATGATTGACTAGTATTGCTCTTCCATGAAACTGTGTATCAATATTTCTTTACTTTTGCATGAATAAGCATGAAAACAAAATCTGTACCCTGTTTAGTTCGCATTTTTGAGAGTTAAAGTAGAATTATATGTGCTTCATTGACCTGGAGAAGGCATTTGACAGGGTCCCAAGAAAAGTATTGGAGTGGGCAATGAGGAAGAGAGGTATACCAGAGGCAATGGTGAGAGCAGTGATGAGTTTGTACAGTTTGTACAGTGTATGAAGGTGCAACGACAAGAGTCAGAGTTGGGCTAGAGTTGTCCTAGGAGTTTGAGGTGAAAGTTGGTGTGCAGCAGGGATCTGTGTTGTCGCCGTTGGTTGTTGCGATCGTGGTTGACATGGTTCTGGAGAGTGTGAGAAATGGTTTGATGTATGAGATGTTGTATGCAGATGACTTGGCTTTCATAAGTGAGACGATCGAGGGACGTGAGGGAGAAGATCTGGAAATAGAATGAGGCGTTCCAGAGAAAGGGGCGGAAGGTGAACCTGTGGAAGACGAAAGTGGTAGTGAGTTGGGCAGAAGGTGAAGTGTCTGTGAGTAAGGTACACGTAGCTCCATGTGGTATTTGTGGGAAGCGAGTAATGGCAAATTCAGTGTTGTGTGTGAAATGTGGGAAATGGATCCATGGAAGATGCGTGAAAGTAAAGAGGGTGACCTCAAGGTTGGGGAGAGATTTTGTGTGTGGAAGATGCAAGAAGCAAGCTGATCGATTAGCGGAACCGGTGGAGGAGTTGTGTAAAGAGGTGGAAACGGTGAGAGGTTTCTGTTATTTGGGGGATAGGGTGAATGCAAGTGGTGGTTGCAAGGCAGCTATGACAGCAAGAGCAAGAATTGGTTGGGTGAAGTTCAGGGAGTGTGGAGAGTTGCTGATCTCAGAAAGGTTCTCGCTGAAAGTGAAAGGAATGGTTTATCGGAGTTATGTAAGAGTGGCGATGTTATATGGCAGTGAGACATGGTGTCTCAGGGAAAATGAGATAGCAATTTTCAGAAGGAATGAGAGAGCAATGTGTGGTGCAAAACTGATGGAGAAAAAGAGGACCTGATGGAAATGTTGGGATTGAAGGAAAGAATGGTTCAGATGGCAAAGGCAAATGGAGTGAGATGGTACAGGCATGTGTTGAGGAGGGATGATGGGCATGTTCTGAGAAAAGCGTTGGAGTTTGAAGTGAAGGGCAAGAGGAAGCGAGGACGACCAAAGAAGACGTGGAAGACGCAAGTGGAGAAGGAGAGCAAGAGCGTTGGTTTGGAGAAAGAGGACGCCATGAATCGAGCGAGATGAAGAGTGGGAGTTAGAAAGATTGCTGAAAAAGTGGGGTAAATCCGGCCACCCCCGTTTACGGGGATAAACCTGGATCAAAAGTGGATTGATTGGTATGTTTCCGGCAGCAAGTCATATATACTAACCCTGCTGGACAGGGTATAACTTCAGTGAACTTTTGTAGTGGAAACCGTCACATGCTCAGAGCACACGCTTAAACTTGCTGTGAAAAAGAAGTCGAACTTCATGTCAGCCTCGAAGCCAATGTTTCTCCTTTCCCATTGATTTCCTTCAATCTTTCTGGATTTAGTATTTTACGTATTACGTCCTGGAAAACAAAGACAGCTCAGTTAACAGTTATGGAATAATGCACTGTGTCACGTTACTGCACTACCACACGTATGCAGTGTGAACCTATTCTTTTTAGTTGTAACCTGCGATCAGGCCCATTTTTAGCTTTGCCCATGTGTTCTCGCGCACTGGTGATGTGAACTGAATAAAGTTAATCTTCTGTGAACTGTTCCATACTTTCCATTGGCCTAAATCATCGCATGTTTCAAAAAATAAAAAAAAACTAACCTCCACCTGCTAACGTTCTTGGTTTTAAAAGAGCGACAGTCACTTTTCATAAGACTCCAAAATATGAGTGGAGATATGGCTTGAGCCATTCACGAGTTAAAAATCACTATCAACGTATAAAATATTAAATAACACAGGGTCGATACACAACTGTATTCCTTCAGTATACACTCAGTGATTGCCTTCTCAGGTCTACTTCTTGCGAAGAAGCAATATTAAGAAACATCTAACATGCTCTATCTGATGGGTCCAGGCGGTCCTGCAGTTATTGAAGGCATCCAAGAGCACTTAAAATTCTGACCATTTGCAGATATTATTTTTGTTTTATTGGCAAACAAATACCTTTACTGAAATTTTGAACGCAATTTAAGGAGGTGGAACTCGTCATATTCTCCTGAATTCGCTAAACGTGACAAAGCACCACTTGTAGTAGGGTAACAATTTCTCCTCAGTTTTTTAAAGACCCTGACTGTTAGAGAGTTGTATAAACATAATGCATTCACTAGTGCCTCCAGACTAACAATTTTTGTTCCAGGGTACGAGAATACGGCTAAATGAAATGAAGGCGACATTTGTTTCTGTAATTCTAAGTCCAATCGCTGATCTCCCTGAAGCCGTTTATTCCTGACAAAGATTTGGCTTTCAAAATATACGAACCGTAATGCTCACTGGCTCACCCCATAATTATTTTACTTTTTAAAGATTCACTCCAGCAGTTGAAGTCGCAGGGAGCAAGTTCGATTACTAAACTTGGAGAGACAGAAGGTACAGTCATGACTAGCATAAATCATTAGATGGATTGACAGAGCCTGCCAGAAATCTTACAAAGCTATCTAAATGTGCACACATTCATAAGCCTTGCATTTACTAAGATCAACTGAGTTTAGAGGATATTAATACCTTTAGATGGAATCCAAACTTGCAACCTTTCAAGTCATCATATACAATATTGCAGTATTGACACTGGTATCACAAACTCGCAATTAGACTAAATAATTGTGTATTTTTTGGACATTATTTTTAAGCTCCAAGTATTCTGTGTAGGGGGAAGGGTGTATCATCACTGGAGTTTAGAGGGCGACTTAGACAGTTACAAAAACAAATGCTGGTCTGAATGGGAGTAACACTTATGACCTTGCCATAGCGCTGCAATGCTCTACCATCTCAGCCATCTGAGATGTACATGTAGTATGAACTCGCAGCTCACCAACTCCCACAGAGATAGCTTGCAAGATCAGATGATCGAGCAGTGTGGGATAGTCCCAGGGTCATGGGTTTGAGTCCAGCTCAGGACTGGAATTTGTTCAGGCAAAAAAAGTGGAACTGCCATTGTCATCTTAAAATAAAGGAGCCCGTGCATGTTGAAGTAGAGACCTGTGTGGAAATCTTGCCAAATGCTTCAGTGATAACATGTCAATGCCGAGGTAGTCTCTATCTCTGTTTTTATGAACATATTTCATGTCAAGTCCTCTTCATTCATCTTTGTTTGCTTTTTGTTCTTGGTAATTAATTAGAGATTGCCTTTCACCCCTCTTTGTACGTATTATTGTACTCTTTATTAGCATTTATTTTATTTTATTGATTGGTTAATCAATGTGTTGATTCGATTTCATTAAGACATGCTAAAGAAGCTTGAAACAGATGTAGCCAGCAGCAAAGACACACTAAAAGAGACACATGGTGAGTTCATGCATTTTATTGACTTATTGAGTTAACTGAGCGGAAATGAGGGGATCGAGGAAGAACCTTTTGTTTTTCACTGCGTTATTTGATATTTTATGGTTTTTAACTTGTGAGTGGCTCAAGCCTTATCTCCACTCGTATTTTGGGGTTTTATGAAAAGTGATTACGCAAGTTTGAGGCAAACGATCAACTGGGTGTTTTTGACACTTTTTGCTCTTTTTTGGCAAGACTACTTGTGCTTTTTTTATTATATGAAATGAACTACATGTAGCTCGTCAGAATCATTAGTAGTCAACCTACTAACTACTAATCAAGATGGACTTTTGCAGATATTAAGGCTGTTTTATTGGACAAAACTGAAAATTGAAACCTATTTAGGAACCAAAACTCATCAGATTCTCTTGAAATGATCAGCTGGGTGTTTTTGACACTTCTATTGTTTTTGACGCTTCTAGTCTGTCATGCCCAAATGTGAATCAGATAATGGTAACATCCTTGGGTGTTCAGAAACTTTCAGAATCTCTAATGTAAATAAAGCTAGTGGGCCAGATGGCATGCCAACCTATATTTTGAAAGAGCTATCACATGAGTTGGCACCCATTCTTGCCTCACTTTTCCAACAGTCATTTGATCTGGGTCAATTATCAAATGACTGGATTAAAGCTTATGTTGTTCCAATTTTCAGAAAAGGGAAAAGATCACTAAGCAAACAATTATTATAGACCAATATCCCTTACTTCAGTAACATAAAAAATATTAGAACATAATTTTATATCTCATCATATTTGGAAGCATTTAGAAGATCAT
>OX421446.1:55976551-55989051 GCA_949126865.1 Montipora capitata
CATCAAACCACTAGCGTTAATTCCCACATTAGCCCAACCGACCACTCCTTACACTACATTACCATAGATACTGCCATTTCTATCATTCAGAACATTGGTCAAGGGTGCTTCATGTCCAAGTTGGACATCAAGTCAGCCTTCCGCAATATCCCAGTGCACCCATCCGACTGGGAGCTCCTCGGCATGAAATGGAAATGTATTTCTTCGATACAGTACTCCCCTTTGGACTGCGATCTGCACCCTATCTTTTTGACCAATTTTCCTGCATGATTGAATGGATAATTAAAATAAGCTAGGTATCCCTAACGTGATCCACATTCTGGATGACTTTTTCTTCGTCACCAGCCCCCCTAGGTCGCACTGCCTTACAGCCCTTTGCAACATCCTTTGTCTTTTCACCGAACTCAATATCCCTGTCGCCCCCGGTAAAACTTTTGCTCATGCCACCTCTTTAGAATTTATGGGTATTCTCCTTGACTCTACTCTTGACTCTAGAATGGAAGCTCGTCTTCCCTTGGACAAATGGAAGCTCGTCTTCCCTTGGACAAACTAATCCATGCTAAACAGGCCCTTCAACAGTGGTTACACCGTAAATCTGCCACTCTGAAAGAGCTCCAGTCGCTGATTGGTACCCTACAGTTTGCCTGCGGGCTTTTCTGCAAAGAATAATTAACAAAGGGCATCACTAACTGTCGCTGGCACATTAAACTGAATGGGGAATTCCGCAAAGACATTTCAATGTGGTTAACCTTCCTTAACCATTGGAATGGAGTAAGTCTTTTCTTAGGGGGTGATGTTCTCTCCTCACCTGACCTGTAATTATTTACTGCCTCTGGGTCCCACGGTATGGTGGCTATCTCAATGGGGAATGGTTCCAGGCTCCTTGGCTCCCTCAACACCTCCTTAACCCCACCATGGGTATCAGCATTGACTGGCAGGAACTGTTTGCAATTTACATCGCCTGCTACCTCTGGGGCCCTTCGTGGTCAGGCAAACATATTTGTATGTGGTGCGACAACCTGCCAGTTGTCTCCATCATCAACTCCAAACGCTCCAAGTCCCCTAGGATCATGGACCTCATACGGGCCATTACGATTCTTACACTGTACCTTAGAAAACAACTTTTCCTTCACCGCTAGACATATCCCTGGGCTAGATAATTCAATAGCTGATTCTTTGTCCCGTTTTCAGATGGACCGCTTTTGTCACCTGGCTCCCAACGCCTCACCCTCCCCCTGCGCCATCCCTCTATCAGCGACGTCAATTTAACAGCTTCCGTTTCCCACTACCTTGGTGCGTCCCTTGCTCCAGCTACTAAACGATCTTATAGTGTCGGTCAAAACCATTTCATTTCCTTTTGCCTTATGCAAGGGTTAATCAGCCCCTCTATGCCCCTTCTCCCTGCATCTGAAATTACTCTGATTTATTTTGTCTCCCATTTAGCCAAAACAGTTTCCTACAATACCATTAAGCTTTACCTGTTTGCCGTTCAAGACCTCCATAGGCTACACAACTTTCCCTTAAAACTCCCAAAAATGTTTCAACTCCAGAAGGTCCTTAATGGGATCAAACGTTCCCACATCCCCGTTAAATTAGATCGCTACCCAATTACAATCCAAATCCTGCAGTCTATTTTCAACTTTTACCGACCGCACTTGACTTGTGACCTCAATCACATTATGCTCTGGGCAGCCTTCACCTTAGCCTTTTTTCGGTTTTTTACGTTCGAGCGAATTTACCTGAAATGACCACGTCTTCGACCCCGCAACTCACCTCTGCTTTAAGGATGTCACCTTTATGCCTCACGTTGAATCTCCCGACTACATGCTAGTCACAATTAAACAGTCCAAAACAGATCCCTTCTGCAATGGTTGCACCCTAACCCTAGCAAGGTCCACTACCTCCATCTGTGCTATTATGGCTATGAAAGACTACGTGTTCCAATGCCAACCATCATCAGCAGGCCCCCTGTTCACCTTCACCAGTGGCAAGTGGCTCACCTGAACTTCTCTTACTCATGATCCGTGATGTCCTGCAGCAATGCAGCATACAACCTCAACACTATTTCTCACATAGCTTCCGTATTGGTGCTGCGACTACTGCAGCTGCTGCAGGGATTCCTGCCTGGTTAATCAAGGTAATGGGCCGCTGGTCTTCTGACTGCTATGAACGTTACATAAGAACTCCTCAAGAGACACTGCTGGCTATCCCTAAACAACTGACAATCAACTGAAGTAATAATAATTGTTGTAGGTTAGACCCTCTTTGTTGTCTACCTGTTGAGCAGTATCATGACTACTAGGTACTCTTCAATACGTCTCTTCCTAATTTAAACAGTAATATTATTCTTGGGTGGCATCAGAAGCTACACCTGGTTCCCTAACAGCTGTTTCCCTAGCCCTGCATGTAAACATACATTTGCAAACCAAACGAGGCGAAATGGGTTTTTTGCTCCCCCTGAGAGCTATGCATGCCTATATCGTATACTATTTCTTCTACATGTGGCAGTTGGTATTCCAGCCAACGTCTACACAATTTACTGTGGGGGGATTGTGTTCCCCCATTCTTGACCAGAATATTTTTGGCTCACACAATCGTGGCAGGGAAGTGCACCCTGGGCTGCACTTTACCCCACAGTAGGTGGGACAGCCCTCCTTGGCAATAGGTCCGGATTGCTTACTCCAAGATGGTACAACTCATCATCTGACCTATTCTCCTTCCAGAAGGGCACCCCTCGTCTGGTCCACCCTATGTTACATTCTAACGTAGGGTTGCCTCTAGAGACACTCTAGGGGGTCCTCCTAGGGACTCTGCTACCCTAGGGGGCATAGGCTCTGCCTTCCCTGCCACCCAAATTTTGCCAAAAAATAGTGATTAACATAATAATTATAATTGATTTAAAAAATAAATAGATAAAAGGAGAATTTGCGTTCCTCCTTTTCTAGTTTCACAAGCCTTCCAAAGGGTGGGGGGAGGACTAATCATCATTACCCTCAGTTGAACATGCCCCTCTCCTGGGCATGCGAATATCCCCCGCGGCTTTCCCCCCTTTTTATGTCACTGACCCTTAGGGACTCATTAATTGGCAAACAAATACCTTTACTGAAATTTTGAACCCAATTTAAGGAGGCGGAACTCGTCATATTCTCCTGAATTCGCTAAACGTGACAAAGCACCACTTAGTAGGGTAACAATTTCTCCTCAGTTGTTTAAAGACCCTGACTGTTAGAGAGTTGTATAATCATAATGCATTCGCTAGTGCCTCCAGACTAACAATTTTTGTTCCAAGGTACGAAAATACGGCTAAATGAAATGAAGGCGACATTTGTTTCTGTAATTCTAAGTCCAATCGCTGATCTCCCTGAAGCCGTTTATTCCTGACAAAGATTTGGCTTTCAAAATATACAAACCGTAATGCTCACTGGCTCACCCCATAATTATTTTACTTTTTAAAGATTCACTCCAGCAGTTGAAGTCGCAGGGAGCAAGTTTGATTACTAAACTTGGAGAGACCGAAGGTACAGTCATGACTAGCATAAATCATTAGATGGATTGACAGAGACTGCCAGAAATCTTACAAAGCTATCTAAATGTGCACACATTCATAAGTCTTGCATTTACTAAGATCAACTTAGTTAGAGGATATTAGAGGATATTAATACCTTTAGATGGAATCCAAACTTGCAACCTTTCAAGTCATCATATACAATATTGCAGTATTGACACTGGTATCACAAACTCGCAATTAGACTAAATAATTGTGTATTTTTTGGACATTATTTTTAAGCTCCAAGTATTCTGTGTAGGGGGAAGTCTGTATCATCACTGGAGTTTAGAGTGCGACTTAGACAGTTACAAAAACAAATGCTGGTCTGAATGGGAGTAACACTTATGACCTTCCCATAGCGCTGCAATGCTCTACCGTCTCAGCCATCTGAGATGTAGTATGAACTCGCAACTCACCAACTCCCACAGAGATAGCTTGCAAGATCAGATGATCGAGCAGTGTGGGATAGTCCCAGGGTCATGGGTTCGTATCCAGCTCAGGACTGGAATTTTTTCAGGCAAAAAAAGGTGCAACTGCCATTGTCATCTTAAAATAAAGGAGCCCTTGCATGTTGAAGTAGAGGCCTGTGTGGAAATCTTGCCGAATGCTTCAGTGATAACATGTCAATGCCAAGGTAGTCTCTATCTCTGTTTTTATGAACATATTTCATGTCAAGTCCTCTTCATTACTCATGCGCAGTAAGCGCATGAGGTATAAAATGCCCTCCGTTTCTTGTTTTCCGTGTGACATTAGTGCGTGGAAATTTATGCTTGCATACATTTACATACATGACTGTAACTTTACGTGGGGCGCGGGGTAGGGGATTATTCAAAACAATTAATAGCTGCTGAAAAATGTATAATTGAGTCAGAAAAATTAATAGAAAGACTTGAAAAGAAGTATTCATGGCTTCTGATAGGATGCGGAAAAAAATTAAAGATTACGCGGAAATTTTTGGCCATATTATGCGGAAACATGCGTTGATTATGCGGAAATTACACCGGATTATGCGGGAGCTTAAACAAGTTATAAAACTAATAATTAGGCCCGTCCAATGTATTTACATGCTTACGGTAAATCCGTAATCGAAATTGCAACCAATACAATCGCATTTGTGACTGAATTTTTGCCCTTTGTGATTAAAATACATGGAGGAGTCACCAATTTGCGACCAGCTTTCACTGTTGAAATGAAAGGGTTAGCAGTTGGGATTTTGCCGCAACTTTTGGTAAAATAAATAAAGCGATAAAAAATTATTTTGTTTCTCATCATGAATTTTGTTTCAATTTGGAGATAATGGAGCAAAATTGTAATACCTTTGGAGCGCGATCCATTCCCTCGATCATTGACTTAGGGTGCGTTTGATTCACCGTATTCCAGAATAAGAATACGTGAAGTGATGAGTCTGGCGTTTTGAAGCAACAAGGATAATAAAGATATGTTTAAAATAGCATTTTAGCAGGTGTTTGACATTTTTAATGTGAATCTCCGTAAAAACGAAGGATTTCTAACTTGTATTCCATGTAATCCTATTCCGGAATATGGTCAATCGAACGCGCCCTTAGTTTCTTATCAGCTACATCATTTGCTGAAGTGTAACTGTTTCTCGTCCAATGGAAAGCATTGTAGGAACAAAAACTAGTGTCCAGGCTCATTGGCGAAAAAATGCGCAGAAACTGCTTACGATCTTTCTTACAAACTTTCATCTTGCGAACGAAATAATGTGTGTTTTCTTCAATGTTCAGGAAAATAAGCGTTTCAAAACAGTCAATTTCTTCGGCTTTTATGTTTTTGAGGATGTTAAGGAGCTGCTTTATCACTAATATTAGGGTATTTCTTCTGTTTTTGCGGAAAATATCGGAATTATGCGGAAGATGCGGATTTCAGGGAATTATGCGGATCCGCATCGCCGCATCCTGTCAGATGCCATGAGTATTAGTCTTAAAATGTATGTATGCTTGGAATATCAGTCCATTTTGCATGACAAAATAAACAGTGCGTGTTTGAAGAAATCAACCATCCCTCTCATGTTTCAAGTTCTTAAGTAGACTTGCCACAATTCCACCTCACGAGAATCCCGCGAGAAAATGTTTTGGCGAGCGAAGTGTGATTTTGCGGACGCGAATTTACACTAGACGAAGGACTTTTGAAAGTCTAGCCCTTAAGATAGTGCTGTAATTCATGTCACGTTCGTATTGCAATACTCATTGTATCGTTTACTGTAGTTTGCAATGTTTAATGGTGTAAGTGTGCATATTTAAAAAATAAAATTATTATTTAAAAGCTTAAAAAAAAAAAAGTCTAGCCCTTAAGATGTGTCGTTTTCTCTTGGATGTGCATGGTCGCGGCCGAGTCATCGCATCTTGACTGTTCAAACTTTGTGACTGTAGTCACAGTCCTACGGCCAGGGTCATACGGATCGAGCTATTAGAATAAATCTCTTCGATTGTGGAGCCAAAGGTAAGTTGTTGACATTAAAGACAAAATTATATATATTTTTTCTAATTTGTTTTACAAATAAACACTTTGCACGAGAGCGGGGATCGATGTACATGTAAAGGTCATTCAAACTGATCTCCATCAACTCTCCTAGTGATTTTTGAGAACCTTAGAGCAACCCCTTAGAGCAGCTTTGAGCGAAACTGAGAATATCTGAGAAAAAACTGATCTGACTTTTAACAATCTGAACTGTTCTGAGAACTACTTAAGCTACATTAATTATCAGTAGACATACAGTGATAGTTATAGTTGTTTGCTAAATAGTGCACTTCCTAAAATTTCAGACTTTCCTTATGTTATATCAATGTTAGCTGCCTTTGATTCTTTGCTCAAGGGTAATTATCATGCATATATTTTAACACTTGAACTTTACACAGTAGCAATATACTGTCTGCCTAATGGGAGGTGTAAAATTTTTTACTCTCATGGCAGATATTTATTAGGTATGGGACCCATTTGCAACATGTACTTCAATTGAAATAGATTCATTAATAAATTTGGTACAACATTTTTAGAATATATGTGCACAAACATCTGTTACTTAGATTAAAATGTGTTAGCATTATTAAAATGTAAAGCAACAGTGGAAGCATTGTTCATTCATTATATGTTCGAAACCAAAATTTTAGACCCTATGAGCACTTAAATGATGTTTATCTTTGTTCTTGCAAAGAATGTTCTGCTGTGTCATTTTATTCTATTTGTTTTTCCACCTCAAAAGTTTTGTAACTATTGCACCCTTCAAACAGTTGATAGCATCATTGAGAATGGAAGAGCAATTTATCAGAAATGTTACTCCAGCAAAATATGTTTTTATCTCTGATTTTCTAAAGAAATTAGACGTAGGCCGCTGGCCATGTAAAAGTTATTCATAGAGCAAGATGTCAGGGAAATTTATCTTGTAATGTAGTTCCCAGTAAACAACAGCTTAAAACTGCCATTTTGGATAATAAGGAAAGCAGCACAGGCTTTTTTGATGTGAATTTCTAGGTACTGCATTATTTGTGTTTTCCAGTGGTATGCAAAGCAAAAGATGAGTTACCACGTTTTTGTATACAATGGTTCTGAACCAAAAAATGTAACAAAAGTATTTTCAAATGTAGATTCTGTTATTGATCTCTTTTGTTCTATTATTCAAAGTAAATTTAATTGTTTTGAAACAAACTATGAGGTTGCATTTCTTAGATGTTTATGTGAATTATCAAATATAGAAAGGAAACAAATAATAAGAAACCATAAATCTACTTCAGAAATTGCAGCAAACTGGAAGAAAGAGGAGAGAAATTTACAGCCCAATGGACCCAGAGAAAAAATAAGAACTTCCTTCAAATTATTTTGAAAAGTACAGGTCTATGGACCCATCGAAAAAAACAAACTCTTTCAAATAAAGATGAAAAGTATAGGTCAATGAACTCACAGGATAAACAGCAACTTCTCTCAAATAGATTCGTGTAACACCTACATTATATATACCTCTTTTTGTGATGTACAATAAAGTTATTATTATGCAGTATGTAGTACGTAAGTATGCTTACAAATATAAGTAGGAAAAAGCACTATTGTGTAACAATCCCTACTGTTAAACCTATTTACAAACCAATTGGTGATAACTAACGAACCAACATTTGAGAAAGGAACAAGAGTTTATATTCCTTAATAACTCGTCGAAACCTTGAATGACCTTGCTATGTTTAGGGTGTACGATAAAACTGCCTTCTGCATATTAAACAAAACCTGGTTCCCTCTATCCAAACCTAAAAACTTCCTAACTTTCTCCGCCGTCTCCATGGAGTA
The DNA here is from genome assembly GCA_949126865.1 of Montipora capitata. Lineage (NCBI taxonomy): Eukaryota > Metazoa > Cnidaria > Anthozoa > Scleractinia > Acroporidae > Montipora > Montipora capitata. The sequence continues at coordinate 55,984,392 of OX421446.1, forward strand.
GCCTCCTAGTACATCAACTATCACATTAAACTGTGTGATAGTGTGGCCGGGGAACTGTTGGCGCATCTCCCATCTCAACGGCGCATACTTGTCAGTTTTCTCCTGTTCCTTCTGTTCTCTGTTGGAAACCCAAGGGCAGCTCATCTCAATAAGGATCACCTTCTTCTCCTTTCTGTCCACAATTCTCGCATCAATTCTGTTAGCCCTAACTTCCGTATTTTCAGCGAATACTGGCACATCCCAGTGCACGTACGCTCGGTCATTCTTGTACTCGGGTTTAGGTGAGACTGGAGAGTACCAAGGGGGGATACACTGGATAAGATCTAAGTCTTTCAGGAACTCGAAGAAAAGGATTTTCAAGGCTGCATTGTGTCTCTGCATGTACTTAGTTTGTGCCAAGGCACCACATCCGCTAATCACGTGGGCCATAGATTCAGGCCCTTTTCCACACATACGACACGTGGTATCCGAGGTGGTCAGCGTCTTCGTCTTGCTCTGGTGGTACAGCTTAGTGGGGAGTAATTGCTGATATAACTCATAGATTCCAGCAACAGTATGCACAGGTGCAGACTTCCACTTACTAAGCCAAGTGAAGCAGTCAATAACTTTGTTATCATTCCATCTTTCTCTGAACAGCTTTCCTTGCCACCTCTGCTCTCTTACTTCCCTCATGCTTCTCTCTTCTTCTCTCGCTCATAATGTTCTCCCTACTCCTTTAACATGTGATTCCTCACCTGAGTCAGTTTGCAACGCTTTGGGATCTGGGTATGCAAGGTCCAGGGTAATGTCCATTTCCAAAGCAAATTTCTTGGCATCCTTTACGAGTGATCTTCTTCCTGCTCGTTCGCACTTCTCTTCAAACTCGCGCACTAAACTCATCGTTCGATCTTGGTTTGCGTACAGCTTCATTGTGGTCTTGACTTTGGTCTGCTTATACAGGCTCTCAAATGACTTCAGTCCCCGGCCTCCACACTTCCTTGTTAGGTATAGCAACTCGGTTGAACCGAGTGGATGGTAACCTCCATTCTCTTTGATGATCTTGCGAGCTTCGCGATCGAGTTGTTGTAGATCGGCGAGCGGCCATGTTAGTGTCCACATAGGGTAGGTGACAACTGGTAGTGCGTATTGATTAGATGCTAAGACTTTGTGGAAGTCCGATAGGGGGCTCGACCATATAATTGACAGTCTCTGCAAGCAAACCTTTGAAGCTCCCCACAGAACAGAGCTGTCTTCTTGCTTAGAATTTTCTAAAACTCCCAAAAACTTATAAGTCTCTCCCTTCTTCAGATTTTCTATGACCTGCCTTTCTCCGATGACAGTGCCTCCCAAACTGCTGTCCAATGAACCTCTCCTTACATGAGCTGTAGAACACTTCTTCTCGTTCCACTCCAAACCGACATCTCCCATGGCTTCTTTAACTGTCTTCATTACTCTCTCAAGTTTATCCTTCGACGCTGCATATATCTTCATATCATCTATGTATAGCAAGTGCGTAATCTTGCCACTCAGTGGTCTTGACAGCTTGTATCCTTCCGATGCTTTCAACTTCCAAGATATCGGGTTAAGGCATAAAGTGAACAACCTCGGACATAGGGCGTCGCCCTGTGGAAGGCCTTTGTTGAACCTTATGACGTCAGAGATTTCATACCCTTCCTTTGTTCTGGCCGTGATCTTCGTATTCCAGCTTTCACACAGTCTCGCCACTGTTCTGCACATCCATAAGGGGAATTTGTGCATCGTCATCATTTCTTGCAACCAAGCATGGCTTACAGAATCGAACGCCTTTCGCACGTCGATCCAAGCCATGCTTAGGTTCCTGCTTCCATTTCGACTATCTCGACAAACCATTCTGTCAATCATTAAGTTGTCCATGGTCCCACTGCACTTGGTCCTGGCTCCCATTTGCTCTTCTTCTAACAGGTTGTGTGTCTCCAGATGTTCGTCCATTGGTGACAATAAGCAGGTGGTAAACCACTTATACTGCGTGTTCAAACAGGTTATAGGCCTCTGGTTCTGACTGGAGAGCTCGCCCGGCTTAGGGATCAGATTGGTTTTCCCTCCTGTGAACCAGCTGGGATATCCGACTTCGCCCGTTAAGATGGTATTGAAGCTAGCCGCAGTCCCTTCATGTAAAGTGACAGCCCTTTTCCACCAGTAGTTTGCAATTCTATCGGGGCCCGGGGCACTCCAGTTGCGTTTCTTCTTGATCGCCTCTGCACACTTCATCTTGTTAAGTTGGAAACTGTCTTGCCGAGGGACTGGGACTAGCTTTTCAAACGCTTTTATTAAATGCTTTTTCAAACGCTTTTATTATTATTATTATTATTATAGCCAACTCACTTCAACCTGTAATTAATGATCGCTCTTCACTCTATGCTGATGTCAATGGCTTTCCGAGTCCTTCAATTATAACTGGTGAAAATTATCGTCCAGATCTTCTTTTCGTAATACAGTCCAAGTGCCTATATATTCTAGAACTAACGGTTGGTTTTGAATCTAACCTTAAAAACAATGCAGTACGCAAAAAAGAAAAATACATGAACGTGGTCAAAGACATGAGAAGTAACTACAGATGTGTCAAATTTGTAAACCTTTCCATGAGCTCCCTGGGTGTTCTCTCCAACGAATGCTCTGCGTTCTTAGAAATGATGAATGACATTGGCATTGACAAAACGCAACAACACTATATAATCAAAAAAATGATAAGTCTCGCCATTAGAGCAACATATTTTATATTCTGCCGTAGAAATAAGACTTGGGATAGCCCAGACTTAATAAAACTGTAATATATATATATATATATATATATATATATATATATATATATATATATATATATATATATTTTTTTTTTTATTCATTTGTAAATACAGTATACAAGTATATCACTCAATTTCAAGTAGCCAGTTGTTAATTGCCTATACGTAGAGAGATTTACAACTGTATTCGAAGACAAATAAAGTTTCCATTATTATTAAACTGTCAACAAAAGTACAAATAACCTGGCAGCGCATGAGTATCGGCTACTTAGAGCCTCTTGTTCATCTTTGTTTGCTTTTTGTTCTTGGCAATTAATTAGAGATTGCCTTTCACCCCTCTTTGTACGTATTACTGTCCTCTTTATTAGCATTTATTTTATTTTATTGATTGGTTAATCAATGTGTTGATTCGATTTCATTAAGACATCCTGAAGAAGCTTGAACCAGATGTAGCCAACAGCAAAGATACACTAAAAGAGACACATGGTGAGTCCATGCTTTTTATTGACTTATTTGAGTTAACTGAGCGGAAATGAGGGGATGGAGCAAGAACCTTTTTTTTTCACTGCGTTATTTGATATTTTATGGTTTTTAACTTGTGAGTGGCTCAAGCCTCATCTCCACTCGTATTTTGGGGTCTTATGAAAAGTGATTACGCAAGTCTGAGGCAAACGATCAACTGGGTGTTTTTGACACTTTTTGCTCTTTTTTGCAAGACTGCTTGTGCTTTTTTTTTATTGTGAAATGAACTACAGCACATGTAGCTCGTCAGAATCATTAGTAGTCAACCTAGTAACTACTAATTAAGATGGACTTTTGCAGATATTAAGGCTGTTTTATTGGACAAAATAACTGAAAATTGAAACCTATTTAGGAACCAAAACTCATCAGATTCTCTTGAAACGATCAACTGGGTGTTTTTGACACTTCTATTGTTTTTGACGCTTCTAGTCTGTCATGCCCAAATGTGAATCAGATAATGGTAACATCCTTGGGTGTTCAGAAACTTTCAGAATCTCTATTGTAAATAAGCCCTTGGGACAGATGGCATGTCAACCTATATTTTGAAGGAGCTATCACATGAGTTGGCACCCATTCTGGCCTCTTTTTTCCAACAGTCATTTGATCTGGGTCAATTATCAAATGACTGGATTAAAGCTTATGTTGTTCCAATTTTCAGAAAAGGGAAAAGATCACTAGCAGACAATTATAGACCAATATCCCTTACTTCAGCAACATAAATATTAAAACATAATTATTATATCTCATCATATTTGCAAGCATTTAGAAGATCATAGTGTGCTTAGTAACTTTCAATATGGCTTTCGAAAGCGAAGAAATTGATCGAGCAGTGTGGGATAGTCCCAGGGTCATGGGTTCGTATCCAGCTCAGGACTGGAATTTTTTCAGGCAAAAAAAGTGCAACTGCCATTGTCATCTTAAAACAAAGGAGCCCGTGCATGTGGAAGTAGAGGCCTGTGCGGAAATCTTGCCAAATGCTTCAGTGATAACATGTCAATGCCGAGGTAGTCTATCTCTGTTTTTATGAACATATTTCATGTCAAGTCCTCTTCATTCATCTTTGTTTGCTTTTTGTTCTTTGTAATTAATTAGAGATTGCCTTTCACCCCTCTTTGTACGTATTACTGTACTCTTTATTAGCATTTATTTTATTTTATTGATTGGGTAATCAATGTGTTGATTCGATTTCATTAAGACATCCTGAAGAAGCTTGAACCAGATGTAGCCACCAGCAAAGACATACTAAAAGAGACACATGGTGAGTTCATGCATTTTATTGACTTATTGAGTTAACTGAGCGGAAATGAGGGGATCGAGCAAGAACCCTTTTTTCACTGCGTTATTTGATATTTTATGGTTTTTAACTTGTGAGTGGCTCA
>OX421446.1:55999051-56021551 GCA_949126865.1 Montipora capitata
TAGCCACTTTATTACACGTATATATATATATATGTACTAATTTATATTGATGTGATGCGTTTGATATGCTTTATCAATTAATGAAGTGAAGTAGAAGTTCTTGCTCTTTTTTTACAAGACTGCTGGTGCATTTTTCATAACAGAGAATGAAATAGCTCTTCAGAGTCATTAGCAGTCATCCTACTAACTACTAAGCAATATGGTCTTACGAGTTTTCCCGTAGCTTTCTTTTAAAAAGAAAGTTTAATATATGAGAGAAACAAAATTCGATTTGTACGAACAAACTTCATTCGCTAGTGCTTCTCGAGTAACACGTCCAGCATACAAGCATGTCTAAGTGACCCAAAGGCAGTATTAGATTCACTAATTCGATGTCCAAGCGCTAAGCACCTGAAAGCCATTTATTCTTAACGAGGGTTTGACGGTTTCAAAATACACAAAAAGTAACGCTCACTGGTTCATCCTTTATTTTACTGTTTAAAGAAATGCTGAAGCAGTTGAAGTCGCAGGGAGACAGTTCGAATACTAAGCATGGAGAGACTGAAGGTACAGTGAAGAATCGCATAATTCATGAGATGGATTGACAGAAATTGCTACAAATCCCACCGGGGTATCTAAAATGTGCACACAGTCATAAGATTTGCATTTACTGAGATCAACTTAAGGCCCAGTATTACGGGCAACATTTTTTGTGCAACTAGTCGCGCAACAATGTTGCGTTGCAGTTTGAGATGGTTTGTTGCGCGTATTACCACCTTCTTGCGTACCAAATTTTTATCTTGCAAAAAGTAGACGTCGCTTTACCATCTCAACTTGCAACGCAACATTGTTGCGTGACTAGTCGCGCGAAAAATGTTGCCGTATTACTGGGCCTTTTGATAGAGCGTATATAGCTCTTGATAAAATGAATCAAAGGAACTTGCTATCTTTTTGAGTCATCAATACAGTAGTGCATTATAATGAGAGAATAATGAGAGAAGTATTGACGATGATGTCGCCAACTCGCAGTTGGCCTAAGTAATTGTTATAATTGCATATTTTTTAGGCTTAACTTTTCAACTTCCAAGTATTTCGTGGTAGGGGGAAATGCATCATTATTTCAACTGACTGGAAGCGAAAATGATCACTGGATTAATAGGGGGACTTGCAAAGAAGCAAAGAAGACCTGAAAAAAATCAGGTCTCAACGGTGGACTCGGAGCTATGACTGTGCGATTGTGCTGCAATGCTCTACCATGTCAGCCATCGGAGATACATGTCTATAGCATGAGCGCACAACGGACACACTTCCCGATGGCTTGAGAGATCAGATGATAGAGCAGCGTAGGACAATCACATACTTATGGGTTCAAGTCCAGTTCAGGGCTGGAATTTAATTTTAGGCTTCCTTTGCAACTGCCGAACTTACTCTTTGAATTGCGATGGTCATTCGCACTTAGAGTCGTCACAACCCGAAGTTCATTTTATACATATGACTCTCTCGCATATTTCACTATCAATTATAAGTACAGTCGACCTCAACACAACTAAAGTGTAAGTATCATTCTGAAGTATTGAACTCTGGGAGAACAAGGGTGTTTTTATGACTTTGTCTCTTTCAGATGCTTGTGGGCCAGTGGCTGACTTCATCGATGTTATTCGACAACTGTACAAAAGGCGTGAAGGATGGCTCGCACCATTCCCGTGGTGTGAAGAGTTTCGATTCCATCTTGACAACATTTTTACCAGGCTTAAAATGGTCAGCAGGAAAAAAGAACGCGGGGTGAAGACTGACTCCATTGTCAACATGTTGGAAATCTTCAAACCGCATGAGGAATGTCCACAACCCAGAAAGGTTTTGATTGAAGGACAGCCAGGCGTGGGAAAGACAACCTATTGTAACAAGATTGCTTACGACTGGGCCAAGAACTGTAAAGCTGATGATTCATTTCCTAATGTCCAAGTATTGCTGTTGTTGAAATGTAAAGACATTAACTCTGATTTACGGGAGGCTATTGATGACCAGCTTTTACCAAAAGACATAAAGAAAGAAGAAAGGGAGAAATTCTTCACCTTCGTTTGGGAACATCAGTCAAAAGTTTTGCTGGTACTTGACGGATTGGATGAGTTGCCAACCCATAAATTATCCGTCTACAAAGAAATCATTCAAGGAAGAATGCTTTCAAAATGTTACTTAGTGGTTACAGCTCGCCATGAAGCTGGGATAAAAGTACGGGAATGCTGTGACACCCTGCTAGAGGTCGAAGGATTTACCAAAAACGATGCTAAAGATTTTATCCGAAGATATTTCAAAACCGAGCGGCATTTGGCACAAAAGCTCTTGGACAAGCTGCGCACAGACGCAAGCCTTAGGGGAATAACTGCAAATCCATTAAATACAGCCCTTCTTTGCCTCCTTTGCGAAGACTTCCAAGGAGATTTGCCGAAAGGTAGAACTCTGCTTTACCACGAAATAGTGCAGTGTGTGCTGAGAAAGTATAGGAGAAAGAAAGAATTACCAGAAACGGACGAAGACCTAACAGAGTTATACCACACTGAATTGAAGCATCTTGGTTGTATAGCATTGAATGCCTTGCTTAACGATGAGATGTATTTCGACGACAGTGTATTCCGAAATGGCACCTGCAGCTTAATACCTGAATTGGGATTTCTGTCAGCTCAGCTTGGACGCAGCAAACGAAGACCGAGCCGGTGCTATGGCTTTCTACATAAGAGCTTTCAGGAGTTCTTCGCTGCATTTTATCTAAGTTGCCACCTTGTCGATGAGGAAATTAATTCTGATGGCTTAGTTGCTGACACAAGATATTTCAAGGAGTTTCAACAGGTGCTTATGTTTACCTGTGGTATCTTGGCTCAGCAGTGCGAGGCAAAAGCCATGGCGCTTATGGCAGGTATAGCAAGTCAAATTAACCAATCAAATGAGGAGGAAAGTGATGACTACCTACGGACTGCGTTGAATTGTATTAAGGAATGTGAAAAAGAACAGGGTACTTTTGGGAAAGAACTGGCGCGTTCTCTTGGTTCGCTTCTTGAAATTCAGCGTATTTCTTGTCGAGAGCAGATAGGTGAAAGTGGCGCTGCTATACTGGCTCACGCAATGGCGACAAACTCAACGGTGACAGAGTTGGATTTGTTTGGCAATGGAATCGGTGACTCAGGTGCTGCTGCACTGGCTAAAGCAGTGGAAATCAATTCAACGCTTACACGCTTGAATGTGGCAAACAATCGAATCAGTGACTCAGGTGCTGCTGCACTGGCTAAAGCAGTGGAAATCAATTCAACACTGACACAGTTGGATTTGCGTTACAATGGAATTGGTGACTCAGGTGCTGCTGCACTGGCTAAAGCAGTGGAAATCAATTCAACGCTGACACACTTGGGGTTGTTTCAAAATGAAATCGGTTATTCAGGTGCTGCTGCACTGGCTAAAGCAGTGGAAATCAATTCAACACTGACAGAGTTGGATTTGTCTGCCAATCGAATCGGTGACTCAGGTGCTGCTGCACTGGCTAAAGCAGTGGAAATCAATTCAACGCTTACACGCTTGAATGTGGCAAACAATCGAATCGGTGACTCAGGTGCTGCTGCACTGGCTAAAGCAGTGGAAATCAATTCGACACTGACAGAGTTGCATTTGTCTCACAATGGAATCGGGGACTCAGGTGCTGCTGCACTGGCTAAAGCAGTGGAAATCAATTCAACGCTGACACACTTGAGGTTGTTTGGCAGTGGAATCGGTGACTCAGGTGCTGCTGCACTGGCTAAAGCAGTGGAAATCAATTCAACGCTTACACGCTTGAATGTGGCTAAAAATCGAATCAGTGACTCAGGTGCTGCTGCACTGGCTAAAGCAGTGGAAATCAATTCAACACTGACAGAGTTGGATTTGTCTGCCAATGGAATCGGTGACTCAGGCGCTGCTGCACTGGCTAAAGCAGTGGAAATCAATTCAACGCTGACACACTTGGGGTTGTTTGCAAGTGGAATCGGTTATTCAGGTGCTGCTGCACTGGCTAAAGCAGTGGAAATCAATTCAACACTGACAGAGTTGGATTTGGCTGCCAATAGAATCGGTGACTCAGGTGCTGCTGCACTGGCTAAAGCAGTGGAAATCAATTCAACGCTTACACGCTTGAATGTGGCAAACAATGGAATCGGTGACTCAGGTGCTGCTGCACTGGCTAAAGCAGTGGAAATCAATTCGACACTGACAGAGTTGCATTTGTCTCAAAATGGAATCGGGGACTCAGGTGCTGCTGCACTGGCTAAAGCAGTGGAAATCAATTCAACGCTGACACACTTGAATGTGGCTAACAATCGAATCGGTGACTCAGGTGCTACTGCACTGGCTAAAGCAGTGGAAATCAATTCAACACTGACACAGTTGCATTTGTCTGAAAATCGAATCGGTGACTCCAGTGCTGCTGCGTTGGCTAATGGGAAAGAGCTGACAGGGCCCTTTAGCCTAGTTGAACGTATTTTATACTAATCGTATTGGCCATTGTCAAAACGTTTTGAAGTTAATCCTCCCTTGGAGTTTATCGTTGGACCAAAGGTCAGAGCCCAAAAGAACTGTTGCAATAAGCAATTTAAATCTTGCGCGTTCAAGATTCTTCCTGTATTGTGTTAGTATTATAATGTAGCATTCACATATAAATCATATCGAAATACCTGAAACAAAAGGTTTTATTCTCAAAGGGTTTGAATTTCCAGTGAAAACCGTTTTAAAAATTGTACAGCAAACGGCGAGCGATAGTTTTCATTAAAATGAAACGTGTGCCATTATTTGAAGTTTTCTTTGTAACATTTAGTTTTTTATGCATTCGAGGAAGTTCAAACGAAAGTCTCAAGTGAATGGAAAACCTACGCTTGGATGTAAGCACAGTGCTAATCCATTGTTGCGACGCCGTGCCGCATTAAAGTTCCTGGCTTGCTTGTTTTTAGTTTCTTGGTTGTTTCTTGTCCTCACATGACTTTTGCTTTGCGCTCCCTTTAACTTTGCTCTCCCCTTAAACTGGCCTTAACTTCCGTACACGCGCGCGTATACCCACCAACACGCTGGATCACTTAACTTTGAAAATTACTTCCGCCCAGTTCAACAGCAGATCACTTAACTTTGAAAATTACTTCCGCCCAGTTCAACAGCAGACCCATACGAGGTGACTTCATCATGTTGTTTTATTTTTCATTCAGATGAAGAGTCATTTTTGTTAAAATTATCGAAGTCTCATTTAAGAACTGTTGGACATGCAGAGAAAACAAGACAAACCTGTTACACCAGCCATGAAACTGTCAAACGAATGTCTTGACTCTGGAAAGTTTAATAAGGTGTGGGAAATTAAAGTGACAAATACACTGAACATGACGGTATTGTGAACAAAATCCCGGGGTTTAAAATTTAAATTTCTGGCGGTGGATACTGGTCACATCGTTCATATTGTGCAATATCGCTGAAGAATCCCGCTATAACTGGATGTGTACGAACGCTCTAAAGATGAGATAAAGATGGACAGGGCACCGGGTTGCATGTGCTATTTATGCATAAGGCTCACCTTCACAAGGCGTAACTTACCGTCACAAGCCGTAACTCACTGTCAAAAGGCGTAACTTACCGTCACAAGCCGTAATCCAGCTTCACAAGGCGTAACTCACCGTCACAAGCTGGAACTCACCGTCACAAGCCGTAACTCTTCTTTATAAGTCGTAACTCACCGTCACAAGACGTAACTCACTGTCACAAGGTGTAACTCACCGTCACAAGCCGTAACTCTCCGTCACAAGGCGTAACTCACCTTCGCAAGGCGTAACCCACCGCCACAAGGCGTAACTCACCGTCACAAGGCGTAACTCACCGTCACAGGCCGTCACTCTCCGTCACAAGGCGTAAGTCACCTTCACAAGGTGTAACTCACCGTCAGAAGCCGTAACTCTCCGTCACAAGGCGTAACTCACCGTCACACACCGTCACAAGGCGTAACTCTCCTTCACATTGCGTAACTTACTGTAACAAGGCGTAACTCATAATCACAAAGCGTAACTCACTGTCAGAAGGCGTAACTCATAGTCGCAAGGCGTAACCCACCTTCACAAGGCGTAACTCACTGTCACAAGGGGTAACTTACCGTCACAAGCCGTAACTCACCGTCACAAAGCGTAACTCATAGTCACAAGGCTTAACTGACTTTCATAAGGCGTAACTTACCGTCACAATGTTCAGAAGGCTTAACTTACCTTCTCAAGACATAACTCACCTTCACCTTCGCAAGGCAAAAAACAGAGATAATAAGGGGTTTATAGTCTGCCGACTTGTATTTCTGACAATTTGTTGGCCAAACGTAACGTCTGGTTGGCAAAACAGGCGACTTTTGTCGTATTTTCGACTATATGAACCCTGTCTCTGGTCTCTTAAATGTTTGCAATACTGTTTATGATTAAAAATTGGAGCGCAGCCAGGATGAGGCATATTAAAATACAATAAAAACGTTGTGTGGCTAAACATTTTGACAAGGAATATAAGCTTTCGGCTGTCGATCTACAGCCTTCCACGGATAAAACGTTGAATGTAAATTAGTGAAATATTTACAGAAGAGGCGAGATAAAAGTGATAAAGAGAACAGAGTAAAAGTATGAAAAATGGTGGCTATTGTTAATATTCATTTTATATATGAAATGAATCATATATGAACTGCGGATATGAAATCAAATGAAGCTATGAACCTCCCGATACCGGTGCGACGCTCTAACCAACTGAGATATGAAACCACTGACGTTGGGAGCTGGTCATTTGTGGGTTCCAATGTTCCCGTGAAGAATTAATCAACGATGAAATGATATATGAAATGAATCATATATGAACTGCGGATATGAAATCAAGTGAAGTTATGATCCTCGCAGTTATGAACGCAATTTTTGCAATTGCGTAAAGAAACCTGAAAAATTCAGGACTTCAACGGGGTTTGAACCCGTGACCTCGCGATACTGGTGCGACGCTCTAACCAACTGAGCTATGAAGCCACTGACGTTGCCTGAATTTTTCATGCTTCTTTACGCAATTGCAAAAATTGCGTTCATAACTGCGAGGATCATAGCTTCACTTGATTTTTCACTTTCTTGTAAATGGATATTTTCGTGTGACTTTGAAATAAAAATTGAAATTAAAACTATTCATTTCGCTTCATGTCAACCTTGATCCTAAGCTGTTAACTTTTGAACTTTTCCATGAACAAAATACAGACGAAGGAATAATTTATTGGTCTCCATTTATAAATATGGTCTATTAGGTCACCAGTATTTTTAAAGTACTTGCCTCCAGCGTTCTCATCGGGAAAGCTCAAGGCCAAACAGAAAAAACAATGGAGAAGCTGTACCTTCTATACGCTAATTATTCAACCAGCAACTTAGACGGTAAATATAGACCCCACTCTGTCTTGGTCAAACCATGTAGCCAATCTTAGGAAGAAGCTTTCTAAGCGTATTGGGGTTGTCGCCCACATAAAAAAAATCCCTGCCAATTAAATATCGCGTAATTTAAAAACCTAAACTGGTGAGCAGCACTCTGCGAACTGGATCTGTAAACTTGTTTGTTCTCCGAAACGTATCGTCTAGCTAATGTAGACTTCTTTAGGGAGTTTTACAATAATATATTAAACGCCTGAATTTAAGCTGTATCTGCTGGCAAAAATGACCGGCATAAACATTAAGGTTTGACCGGACTTTGGAAAGGGAACAGGCGCAGCTGTGAAATATTAGGGCAAGACGTGAGAAATAGTATTTTGGGGTCACGGCTAGAACAGTGGCACCAAATTTGAAAAGAAAATTGTCCATTTCAGGAGAGAACTCTAGCCTTATTTTATAAACGTGAATGGCTACCAATTGATCACATCGGCATTGAAAGAGGACTGTTATCAGACACGTGGTGTGAAATGTAACGTTCATTCAATTCTTCTACTCGTCGGGGGTCAGAGTATTTTGCAACTCTCGTGAGATTTTTTCGTTCCACCATCTCCTCTATCCCTTCATTGTTGCATTTGGTTTTTCCAATTGTTATGGCGTTTTCTACCCGCGCCTTTACTGGGGCTAATTTTAATTAATTAGATTTTGTGTGAATATAAGATTTTGTCTTACTAAAATTTAATTAAAGCCGATTCAGTCCATCTTGTGTATGATGTCATTCATATGGGTTCTGTAAACGAGCTACAGGAAAGGCGACCTGGCCTCTTAGAGAATTTCTTTTTGTTCTTGGCACTGCAGAAAACACAAAAAGCACTCAATGGACGTCACTTTCTTTTGAGGTCCAACTAGGCTGGTGCGGTAAATTTAATTACCCGGAGAATCTCGGCTTTCTGCAATCCTGCATCATTATACCAAGATATCCACTAACATGCATGGCCCATTTGCTACGGAATAGACCGTTCCACGGATTTTGGCGACATCTTGGTCGGGGTGCAACCACTGCTAAATTTAAAGTAAATATATGGGATTTTGGCCGACTTTGAACCGCTGTAGCGCCGCTAAAAAGAGACGGATTTCCTCAGTAAAAGTGTCTTTTAAAGGACATTTATACTGAGATTATTTTCATGAAATATAAAGAACAGATTCAGGCTACAAAGCCCATAAACGAATTTTTAAGATTCCATACAAGCCCTTATAAAATCATCACGGCAAATTGCCGTGAAATTAGAAGCAACATGAGAAAATGTAGTATTCGAATTTACGGACGTCATACCTCCCTTAATGGCCTTATTTTCTGTTGAATGAATGACATCAATAAAACTATTTAAAGTAGTCCCAAAAGTTGGAAACCTGTCTCTTTCTGGCTGTGGTTCAGCCGTTCAAAGTCGGCCAAAATCGCATACATTTACTGTAAATTTAGCCGTGTTTGCCCCCAGCCAAGATGGCGGTCAGAAACTGTGGAAGGGTCTATTAAGCTTATGTTTAGTTCCAGAGGAATCTTCTGAAGAACAAAACAGGGGTTCCAAAGATATTTTCGACGCTTTTAGCGAATTTGAGTTTTTTAGCTCCACTCAAAAGATTGTCTTACAAAATCTCTTGATGAATTGGCAGACGGGAGGCGTAAACAGTAATTACTGCTCTGCAAAATTTGAAGAACTTTCACCGGAGAAAACTGGAGATAATTTAATTTAAGTTTCGCATTTTTTCCATCGCACAACATACATCACAGAATTGGAATTTGCCAAGATCGCCATTTGAGCATGCGTGAAATCCCAACCACGTGCACGCGCGCGTACCTCTGCTTGAGATCTAATGTTTACCTGAGGGAAGAAATCGATGAAATTTGGTCGCGAGCTCAACCTTGAGCTCTTCGCAATAGGGGCAAAGTTTGGAGTATCCTCTTTACTTGGTCTACAAATATGGGAATCCCCCTTTGGCGATTTTTGTTTGTTTTCCGTAGCGTTCACGACTCCAAGGACGGCTTTGTCCCTCGATCGATGGTTGTTAACACCAGATAAATTGTTCATAACAGTGGGAAATGATTTTTTTAAACTTCCGTTGGACTCCAAAGAATTTTCAGCCTTCTTGCGGATAGGTAAACATTTCGTTAAGATGATACGTCGGCATAATTTTGACGAAAAAAGAGTTTGCAAAATTGGGAAGCCACGTTTGTTTACATTCCGCGTGGTGGAGCCCCGCGTTGGTCGCGCGAGCTTTAAGCCACTTTCTAGTAACCAGGTTGCGCGCGGTCAGGAAACTCCATGAAGCCACCTTAAGGCGGGTGTACAGCTGAAAGCCGTAAATATCTCGTTCGGGTTTCAAGAAATACAAAAACCCTATGCTTGAAACACAAATCAATGTTTTGGTGTGTTTTGTAAATTTTTTGGTGAGTTTTAGGTATATTTGGGAGGAGAGAGTTTTTTCTCAAAAGAGTAGTAAAATTTGGAGAAATAAGAAATAGTTCAGATTTGATGTAGTTTAAAAGTCAAACATTGATATATGGACACCCGAACAGTCCCCTACCAGCCTGGTGTGCTCTTGAGTTGGGGGGCAACTGTCTGTTGATGTTCCAAAAATAATTTTCTTTCTTTTATCCCTTCTTTAAACCTCTTAAAATGCCATTCAAATTCACGTGTACCCCCACCTTAAGCTCCCTAATAGCAGAGCTCAGGGGCATGAAGCGCGCTATCGGAGCACCATGGGTAAGATTTTTTGGGAAATCTATCCATCCAAGAAATTTTGGTTATGACGTCACGTAAGCCCGTCCGCCCATACGGACTGTCTAGGTGGAGGTGGGGAGGCAGGACAGCCTCTGGGGACGGGAGAGTTCGGGCAATTTTTCTTGGCTGGAACTCTTGTGGCAGCGTTGCATTTGGCAACCCGCGTTTTTCTGGCGGGAAATCATATTAGTGAGGAGCAACTGGATAAAGATTAGAGCAGAAAAGAGCTGTTTTCCCTTTTAACTTGTCTTCATACAACCACACTTACATTGCTAAGTATCTTTTCTCCATTAGAGATGATTGGTATAAATATGTGGTAGACACCACTGTCCTGGCACGCAAAATGTTCTCTTCCGGTTGCCGTCCGCGTCTCAAAAACGCGCGTGCTTAAGCTCCCTGATTTCACGTTGTTGTTTTGTGGAGTATGACAAAGAAGTTCCCTGAAATGCGTGCCGCACGAGCAGCTGTTGTTGTTGCCGTAGCCGTCGTCGTTGCTTAAGCGCGCCGCACAATGTGAGGAAAAAGCTGAGCAAACTGCTTCACGAGGCGGTTTGCTGAGCTCAGTCTTTCCTCACCGTGTGCGGCGGACTTTCAACTACCAAAGATCCCTAACTTAAGTCAGCCATGGACTCCAGAATTCCGCCGGGATTTCTAAACGTATTTCCTTCCAAGAAAACATGTATTTCTTCCTCTGATATTTTATTTACGCCATGCTGTATATAAAAAAAAATCCCCATTTTTTTTTAAAGAAGATTGTTTGGAAAGAACCATGACTTAAATATCAGGTTGAATTTTACGCAGGGAAACAAAATTGTGTTCTCGTCGTTTACACGTTTGTGGAGGGAAGGCACGGGTGGCGCCAAAATAGCCGGACTACTTGGTCTTCCCGCCTACGTGTAAAATCAACTTGCACTTAAGCCGTGCCTGATGTAATCACGATTCGGAATCGTACGCCTCCGACTCTTCATCGATCGTATGCAATCGATGTCTCGTGTGCCGCCGTTGTTTGTCGTCATCGCTGTCATCGTCCTCGAAAAGTGGATTAAACGTCACATTACTTTGAACCTCGCTTTCGTAAAATTCTTTAACCGAAGTAAAATCGCACGCCCGGAGGGTCTGGGTACAGCTGGCAGAGAATCCAAGACCTTGCCTTTTTACGTGCGCAGCGAAAGAGATCTAAGCTTCGATTTCCCTAAGATCGTTGAACATCGAAGAAGTTTCCTGGCTCTCAGAAATGTTTTCCTCATTCATTCCTCGCTTCGGTCTTTGACTTCGTCGCGTAAGAATTTTTTTTTGCATCTTCACTGTGGGGTTGGATTCTGTTTTCGCTGTGCTCTCATACCCAAACTCCATTCCTCCATGAAAAGAATGCATTTCAGACAAATTTGCGGGTTCATTTGTCTTAGTGACCGGGTCATGTTTTCGGCTTCTTTATTTGTAAACCGTGCATACTTCCTCCTTGAAAAATTTCTCCAAGAGACTTGAGCTTTGCCGTCGGTCCTCTTCGGGTTTGCCACATCTCAGAAATAAAATCCGGCTCTGTATATGAGCGAAACTTTTCGCTTTTCAATCGCGTCTTTGTGGACTTCGATTCACGAGAATCTTCATCGATCTTGATGAAATCACTGGCTGTATAATCTGCCAATGAGAAGCATCGTTCAGTATTTTCTGGTTTCTTTGTTTCCGCGTGGCATTGTAAGGGCGGCGACACGATATTTGTCGACGTCAAAGCAATGTTAGCTGATGCTTTTCCTACAGCGTAAAATATAACACAGTTACCGAGCTCTGTAAGTTATTCGATACAAAACACACGAAAGAAGTAAAATTGTTAATTTTTAGTTCTTTGTGATCAAAGCATCCATTGCTTTGAACGGTGCAATGTACTATCTGATTAAGGTGATTCCCTTATTTTGCACCGCGCATCTCATACTGCGCATAACATAACGTCTTTCTCGCCGGCCATGCATCTGAAGAGAGCAACAAAGGCCTCTTTTGGTGTTCAAAAGCTGTTAAGCGCAATCATGATAATTCTAGGTTAAGAAGTTGTTGTCTTAACCCCGCCCCAGTCCTTTTGCAGAAAGTGATCATTTTGAAGGCGAAATTTCCCATTTGCCGTCCATTTGTCGTCGTGTTGTGAAGAAGCGAGCAAGGTGACCCCCTCCCCACCCCCCACTCCCATTTTAATGGTTTTATTTACACGTAATAGGTATACGGAAAAAATATTTTAAGGAGAAAAAGAGTTGGATAGCAGAAGTTATAGTATTTAAATATAAATGACGTGAAACTGCATGCATTTGGAGCCAGACACTGAGTGCAAGGTGACGACTGTAGTGGTCCAATTTGCTTGCATTTATTTGCAAGATTGATCAATTTGAAATCACTTTACTAAAAGATTACAGCCCAGAAAAACAAGTAGGCCCAAGTTTTCAGTAATATTCAGTAGCTTTTGCTATATAACGTGGGAGGCGCAGTGGCCTCATGGTTAGTGCGCTCGACTCCAGATCGAGTGGTCCGGGTTCGGGTCCTGGCCGGTGACATTGTGTTGTGATCTTGGGCAAGACACTTTACTCTCACGGTGCCTCTCTCCACCCAGGTGTATAAATGGGTACCGGCGAATTTAATGCCGGGGGTAACCCTGCGATGGACTAGCATCCCATCCAGGGGGGAGTGTAAATACTCCTAGTCGCTTCATGCTACAGAAACCGGAGATAAGCGCCGGCCTGATGGGCCTTCTAGGCTCGTAGCAGACTTTACCTTTACCTTTGCTATATAGCAACAATTTTTCCGGTTGATCAAGTTTCGAACGCTTCTCGCGTAATTCGGTAAAAAGCACTAAGAATAAACGTCAGAAAGCGCGAAAACAAGCGCGGTGACCCCATCTTTTAATTGCATTTTTCAATGTCCTGTGTATGAATATCAATTGCGCCAAGTTTGACAAAAATCTGGATTGTCGGTCATTTTCAAGGGAATTACCTTAAATCTTTCGGCGTGGGTATCGTGGAGTGTTTTTACGAATTTGCTTTAAACATCTTTTTTCTCTCGCGTACTCAAGAGAACATTGCGGTGTAATAGTTTCTTGCATTCCTTCTTGCAGCTCGGAGTCTAAAATACTAGTATAGGTTAGAAGCATATAATTTGTTCTAAAAGGATGGCAAAGATAAACGATAGATGCTACGTGCATAAATACCACGTCATATTTTGTTTATCTTCATTCATTAATTAGGTGCGGTTCTACCCTCACCGGTTCTCTTGGCCAGTGGAACAGCGGCTCTAAACATATTTCACGGTTCTGTTGTTGAACCCGACTACAACTTTCAGGTCAGAGTGTTGACAAGACGAAGCACTATAAGTACCAACAGAAACCGATAAGGGTTGAAACGTGTAACGGCCCCTTATGTGCTGGGAAACAAGCTTCTGAATATTCAATTTGCTAAGTACCATATTTGGAACAACAAGAGCGAGGGGTTTCCAAATATGGTACTTAGCACTGAGACATTCAACCAATCAGTTCGCACTGAATATTCGGAAGCTGTGAACGCGCGTTACACGTTTCAACCCTTATGGGTTTCTGGTACCAATCACAAGAATGTCTTGTCTCCGTTTATTGCACTTATAGCTTGTGGTCTTTATAAGTTACCTCTAATCTTGCAGGCTTCTTGATCAAGTTCTTTCCACTCTTCAGGGCTAATTTCTTCATAGAAACTGAAAATAAATTATGTAACATTACAACGTTCTTGTTTAGTAATACCCTCTTCGAGTTCCAAAAAAATACGTTAACTTGTTGTAAAGCGGAGGCTTACTCAAACAGAGTTTAGATCTTTTGAATTGAGCGCGATTCTAAATAGAATTGAACCACAGTTTTGCAAGTACCTTGCGAGATAGTTGAAAGTTCGTGTTTCAACATAGAAGAAGAAAGAGCTCGTAAGAGAATCTCCCCGGATTCAGCATATACTGTTACGACTTTGAAAAAGCTGGTCAAATGAGATTTTAATTTTGTTTGGTAAGAACGTCGCCAGCATTTCAGTTCAGTTCAATAACTCTTTTCCAGGGAGAAATGTGCCTGGAATAACGCTGCATGGAATAGAGTTATTACGCCTTTCAGGAACCCGGCCCCAGAAGGCTAATCACGTTCAAATGTCTTTTAGTTGGTGTGAACACGGTTTAAGCACTTCCTTTGTTGGTGGCAAGATGGAATATTTAGCTTTAATTGTCACGTGCAACCCGTGCATAAACATAGTACTCTAGATTTGTGTTCGACGGTCTGAATAAAACCGAAGGCAAACCATTCAAGTCAATTGTCGAGTGGTCAAGGTTTAAAAAACTCCGCGTGGTTTGGGTAACGAGGTTCAGTAAACCAACTTAGTTGGTGTGAACACAGTATAGGACTATGTAGTTACCAGATATCAGGATTAACATGTACTTAACTTTACTTCAAACTAATACTTTATTCTTTGACAAAAGTAATGATGGCTTAATATGTGATGCAACTGATTTACTTTCCTGTTGTAAAAAGATGATTATTGAAAGTCCTGCGTGTCATAGCCTTTAATCAAATCAAAGCGTTCAGCTGAGACAAAATAATGCAATTTTCAGCACAAAAATGTGTATTTTGTTTAAAATTTGGCGACTATGCTACGTCAAATTCTATCAAAAATATTTTTCCTCTCAATTCATAGATCTTTTTTAAATGCTGTCATTGTAATTATTACAACTAGGCAAAGACCCTTCGTATCTTGTAAATACAATGACAGCATGGCACAAAATACTTAAATATCTTACAATTTGGACGTTTTAAGGAAATTTATGTTCGTTTTAAAAACTGAGCACGTGCGTTTTACATTTTGGTACACTTCTTAACCGTTTTCGCCTTGACAACGACATGTTATGTTATGTGAACTGCCGCGAGCACCTGACGATAAATTTTCATTTTTCTCTCCAAACATGCTTTCTCTTTCGTACCAAATTTATTCCTGGAATACTGATACACACTTTCCACGCCGAGCGACTTCGAATACCCGCTTCATTATCTCAATGATTGGAAATAATATTTTTAGATAACGTTCTCGTAAGCGTCGTCGTCACACGTCACATTAGGGAATTTAAGATCTACAACGGCGAGGGTCGACGAAAACGTCACCTCAAAATATAACTCTCCTTTATCATACGTCTTTCGCGATTATTCAGTCTTTTTCACGTCCTACAATGTGGGCGAAGTATCCAAAAAATAAATTGCTACGAGCGTTTTCAGAGTTAAAATAGAGAATGAAGGATTCTCTGTTGCATGCTCACGTTGTCGTCAAAACTTCAACTTATCGTTGTGCAGAGGATCGCAAACAAACTTGCTAAAATCCGTGCTGCACGTGCAGTACGATTATTAATGCTCTTTTAACCAATGATATTATTGCTTTGTGGCGTTGTCGTAGTCGTAGCCGTCGTCGTTTTTTAAATTCCCTATTAACTTAAACTATCAATTCAATCCGTTTGTAATCGAAAATATAAACTTTGCAGACCCTATTTTTATTCGAAGATCCAATATGAGCAATTACACTCTGTTGGAATATTTAACAATTATTCGCCGAAGGCGAAGTGATTACCGGTGAATATTCACCGAGACGAAGTCGAGGTGAATATTCACCTATATAAATACACAGGTGATTATTTCAAAAAAGAGAAAAAAAAACATTTCAACGCGAAATCATCTTCACTTACGTTGGCAAAACGACTACTGTCAGCCATTTTGTCCGTCGAGGTGATTATCGGCTGATAATCCGAGATAGCGAGCCAATGAGAGCGCGCGAGTTTGTATAATCACCTGTGTATTTATACTAAATATATATATATAATAAATAAGGACCAAAATTCAATTATATTCAGTCTCTCTCTCCAAAGATATAATCAAGACGGAAACTTATTCGGCCCAATGTTCATCTCGGTGCGGTATCGCTATACAAAAGTTCAACTCACTTTTCCAAAAGAAATTCGTCCCGGTGAAAACATCTTGTCCAACAAAAGATACTTTGTAGGCACCACAGGTAGCAACATTCCCCGTAACACGATGCCATCAAATATTCAAAAAATACACCAAGCGAGGAATCTCTCCGCAAACTTTGAAGCATTACCACAAAAAGGTTTTCCTTGAAGACGCTCCATTATTACATCAGCAATTAATGAGTAGCACTGTTGGGCAACATATTGCGCGAAACAATTTCTAGGCCCTCTAGAATTGTTTTAGAAGCGATTATAGCCGCAAAAACTTTCCCTTTGATTCTAAACTAATTTACGGTTAAGTATGGCTGAATTCCTTTCAACACAGCATACATAATTTATGAACAGGTTATCTTAACGCCAAAGATATCTTTAAATCTTAAAAGTTTTTTGTTGCGTTGCGGTGATCGATGGTCCCAAAATTTAAAGTGCTACTATGACCAAAAATCTTTGGATTTCAAAACTATGTTAACTTAACACTTAGTGCGGCCCAAATTTTAAGCCTTGATTTTAGAAGGTCACCTGTTTATTTTAGCGGAATTTTCCTTCTTAGTGGTCCACCATTACTAACTTTAAAATCTTGAGAGAGCTGGATAGAGGAAAAAATGGCGTCAAAGACTCACTTGTACTTGTGTACGCCGCCCGGAAATTGGGGGTAGGGGGTGGTACTCCCAGAGTGGTTGTGGTTGTGTGCGGCCTGCTTCCTGAAACCCTTGCCCTATTTCAGACCGAAATTTTCCTTGCCCTATTTCAGACCTGACGAAAAATTTGATACCCTATTTCAGACCAAAACGGCTAAGAAAGCAGACCCTTTGGGACCGCACATACCTATATATCCCATATAAGGGAGTATTCCCTCCCCTCCCTCCGCGGAACGAGGCTGAATTTAATATGCAGCACGGGGGTTTCGGTCTTTCAGACTCTTAAAATCGTGTTGTGCATGTATAATAAGCTACATATTTGCAAGCTAGCGAGTAAGCGACGTCACTTTTCCCTAAATCCAATCCTCTGAGGTCCAACCGGTTAGTTTTGAACGTGAGTTGAGTAAAGGCAGACCTTAAAATCAAAATCCAAAACTTACACTCAAAGTAAACAACCTCCGGATAAAAATCAAAGTTCAAAATTTTGCCAGTCAGATTTTAAGCAAATACACTTTCAAAATGTGGAGAAATACAGGAAGTGATTGATTTTTATCTGTTCTATCATAACAGAATAAAGAATTCACTTTGGCCTCGTTATCAAAGCGAGTTTATTATCTCATGTTGGCCATCGGCCACAATTCCTGGATAGTTCGTTGAAATTTGAGGGAAATGGAATAAACACCGAAAAGGATTCGAAAACACAAACTGACGTCATCCTTGTCAATCATGAGGTTCCCAGTACCGGGTAATAAGCCTAAACGTTTATCTTCGTGTTGGAGAAAACATGCAGCTAATAAATTTCAGTGACATGCAGCTAATAAATTTCAATGAGCTACAGTTAGCAGAGATGGATGCAGTTTTGTCAATTTCTTTTGCTTGCTTGCATATAGCGAAACCTTTTGACCATAGCATAGCCGTCCAGACTGGGCAATAAGTCCACATAACCCAGAAGGGTCTCATTTGGCCTTGGCTCGACAGATTACGTTATTATCTAAATTTGGAATGCAGGTCCCGCCAAATAATGCCCAATCACATTGAGTCTGATGGCCGTAACGCTAACAACCCGGTGTGGCCAACACATCACGCATGCGCACAACCCACACCGGGTTGGTGTTAGCGTGTGTCACCTTGCTTTTATTGTTGTTATAAAACCGAGTAGCCACGCGAGGGATTGCCCGTGCTAAATGCAAAATTTCAGTAACCGTTCTAAAAATAGGTAATATAGCGTTTTTACGTGACGTCACGAACTTTTGACAGATACTTGAAAATGGGGCTCAGCCATATTGGTGTTCCACGTGAGTCACACATTGTAAAGAAAGATACGGAAATTTTCATAGTGAGCTCACTTTTGCTGAGTTTAAAATTATTTTTAGCCAGATAATCTCTCGTAAAGTAATATATCTGATGCTCTAAAAGTCGTAAAATCCAATTGGTGTTTCAGATTGCTTGAAACCTCGATACTTACAGGAAAAACGCTCAAAATTCGGGCAATAAAGAAAAGATAAAAGATGGAATTTAAAAAAAATTATAAATAAGGCAAAAATATAAAAAAGAGCACTTGAAGTATAAAAATATTACTTCAGTAACTGATCTTAAAACATTTGAATTGCTCGGCTGCTGATCTGTTGATCGCTGCTGGCATTTGCTGCATTTCGCGCCAAACTTTCGCGCCAAACTTTTGCACCATTTTAAGGCGGCGCGAGAGTATCATCGACTCTTTGGGCGACGCCGGCATTCGAAACTTTTACAGATCAAAGGGACTTTTAAGGTGAGTTCAAGCAGCCTACGAGGCTTCGGGTGAATATTTAATTTAGCGGTAGCAATTTATTTTGCATAAAATTTATGTGAGGTTCTAAAAACTCTATGTTTCGAATACATACAGTTTTTTGACTTTTAAGGATTGTAAACGAATGTTTCTTTCGTATATTTTGAGGGAGTAAAAAACGGATTTCAACAATCAAGCATTCGGGCACTGTGTAATTTTTTCGGGCAAAAAGGACACCGCCCCCCCCCCCCCCCCCCCTTCCCTTCCCCAGGTCGGATCGTGCCCGTACGTCTGTGTGAACAGTTTAAAACCTTTCGCAGCCTTCAAGCCTACAATCACATGGTTACAGGCTTCATTCAAAATGTTGTTGCCCAAAAGTTTGTTGTGATAGGAAAGTTCGCCATTCACAAAAGCATACGAGGTATACTGGCGTGCACCGAGTTAAAACTCGCATGGATTATGCCATCTTATGTCAAAAACGTTCCATATTCTGAAGTAGAAAATATTGATTTCACATCAGCCAGGAAACTTAGCAAAAACTTGATGTTTCAATTGGTATTTTGGATTCTTCAAAAGAGGAAACCCTAGCCATTCCAAAGCAAGATTACCCTAAAATCGCAACTCCATTGCCTGTGCAGAACGCATGCGCATTTGAAAGATTTTTTTGAAGAGCATTTGTTAAGACTTTATCCATAAATTTGAAGTGACCGTCGAACGGTCTAAACGTCGTTGTTTTTTTCACGTTAACTTTTACAGTAAAATCCGTTTCTAAACATTTTTTGATTCGAAAAAAAAAAACACCAAAAAAACAAAAACACTATTTGGGTCCCCTTCTACTTTCGATCCAAAGAGGGAGAGGTTAATTGGCCCCTGAACCATTTGTGCCTTTTTGTTTTTTAATATCTAAAAGGCTCAGAAAGAGCTTTTTAGTTACAAGTAAAAAGAAATAGATTCATTAATCAAATACTAGTTAAAAGCATAATAATGATAAACTCTTACATCTTAAATACTATGGCATTGTTCTCTAATTTCGCAAATGCATATCCAATGCACCAAACTCCAGGAAACAAATATTGCGTTCCTTTCGACACATAGACCTTAAACTGAAAATGGATAATCGACTTAACAATACCTCCAAAAAGTGAAATTATCGGGGTAACTTCCTTGTTAACTCGGGAATTAACCGCAGCCTTATGGATTGAAAAACGAGCAATCGTTAAGGTCCAGTTAACTAGATTAACCACATTCTTTGATACTTGAATAACTTCTTCTGGAATCCATCCCAAGAGCTTTATCTTGGTGGTAAGACTTAAACTGCTTCCAGTGATCTTGTCAACAAAGACTTGCACCTGGTTCCAAAAATGACATACCACAGGACACTCAACCAACTCATGCTCGATCGTTTCCATGACGCCACAGCGATGACAATTTTCCGATGCATAGACAGCCATTCTATTCAGTCGCAAGGCCGTTAGAAACGCTTTATGGGCAACCTTCCAATTTAAGTCCCCGTGCTTATTAGTGACCAGAGGTGAGTAGACAGTATTCCAAAACGACGAGTTAAAGGGTGCCTGAAGCTGAAACTTACTACGCCAGTAATGAAGCCCAGGAGTCGAAATTTGCTCACTTTTATGAAAATGCCGGTAGAAATGGCGAGTCTTGCAATCTTACCTGTGGGAGGTTTGTCAGGTGCACATGGTAAGATAGAAAAACTTGGCTGTGCAGTAGATGGAGACACAGGGTCACCGTTGATTACTTTCAACTTTCACTTCGCAGGAATGCCTCCAAGAACTTCTTTCAGCTCACGCGCAGTCTGATTAAAAGTACGATTTCTGCAGGATTCATGGTCTATAAGAATATCATGCACAGCCCTGACAGGCAGAAAGCCCGGAACAGCCTCATAGCAAATATCTTTAACACGAACGAGGCCGCATGAAATCCAGTCTTGAAAAGAGAGGCTTGTTATTTACATTGATAAGCTTGTTCTTAAACAGTGGTTCCTTGAAAATATCCAACAAAGAATCAGGGACATCCGTACGTTCATGATAACACTTGTGCCTGATCCAAGCGCAAAGAAGCACCCTGTGAAAAGCAAGAACGTTACTGTCGATATCACGTTGCGCAAAGTCCGTAGCAAGGATCAATTTACCAAGATGCTTAGCTGAGACAGGTAAAAAATGGGACGTAAAATGCTTCCAATGAGCTTCTTCTCCAGTGAGTAGTCTACGCAGTGTATTGAGTCTAAGAGCCTTTATCTTGAGCTCGAGCCGAGCCACATGAAACCACCTTCTTTCAAAGAAAGGGATAAAATAACCCTATTGACTATAGGGGGTGCTTGTAATTCCAAAAGAAACGGTACACGGCTTGCCCTATCCGTGTCACTGCCCAAGATGGTAGAGATAGCGACGTAGCATTATACCACAAAGTAGACGTTAAAATCCCATTTATCACAAAAGCTTTACCATTAAAGCTAAGGTCCCTATGGCGCCAAGCATCAACGATATTTAAAAATAGAAGAACCGTAGCCAGGGTAAAACATATTAAGTAATTATAAAAAACGTTCACTGGCTATATACAGTTAAAAACTTTCGAGCTTTCGGCTGTCAGGCTACAGCCTTCAATGGAAATGAATGGAAAAAATGACAACTACAATATATACAAAAATAGGTGAGACTATAAAAAGAATATAAAAACGGGAAAAGGTATTTGTCAAAAAAACTAATTGTTCTTTTTTAAAAGAATGGAGTATTGATTAGGGAGCGGCCTAGAATTGTTATCTGCATGATCTATCGAAGCGGTGTGCCATGATTCCAGTGTCTTGCGGGTACGAGAAGAACCCTTGTCAATCACTTGGGAATTTTTAAAGTCAATAGAGTGATTTGAAGACCAAGTGTGTTTAGCGATGTTGGAGCCTCTTGCGTAAGATTTCACATTCCTCATATGTTCTTTTTTTCTGGTTTCAAAGAATCTGCCAGTCTCGCCAACATAACTCCATGGGCAGTCGGCACAAGATATTTTGTAAACCACGTTAGGTTGAAGATCGATCGGAGGTCGGGACTTAGGAGACGGAAACTCCTGTTGTAAAGTCTTGAATGGCTTGCTGACAACTCGAATATCATGTTTTTTAAGGAGTCTAGTTAGAGGCTGAGAAATGCCATTAATATAGGGGAGGACTGCATAATTGGAGAAATCGGAGGGTGCAACCCATTTAAAAAACATGCAAACAAGTTCCTCAGGTGTTGGGATGGGATTTGTTCGCTGAGTAGAAGATTTCGTCTTTAGAATGTTGGAGATAACATTTTTGGGGGTAATTGTTAGATCGTAGAGCGTCGATGACATGAATAAGTTCAACGATATTATTAATTTTTTTATCTTCGATTCCCAGTTTTTTTTTATCTTCGATTCCCAGTTTGTCCGAGAGCAGTCAATATTCCGGATAAATTGGCCAAGAATTTTCTCTGGAATGTAGTCATTAAACCATTCAAATCCGTGCAACTGATCTGTTCGCCTAGAAAATGCTCCCTGCTTCAATTCCTCTTTTTTCAAGAGATATTGCTCAATATCAAAGCTATTACCATTGTTAGCCTTTAGTTGCAGCCGCTCAAGTTCACGCTCCAATTTTGCGCGCTCGTGACGCCGTTTACCTGCCCCTAATCTTCGCACGTTTAATCGCAATTGTCTTGAAATGAAGTTTAGCCCAATCCCACCAAACCAAAGGGTTGTCGAAAAGATGTACCTTGTTTTGCCACTCAGACCAGAAATGCTCAATATGAGCTTGAAACAAAACATTGGAAAGCAAGTCATTGTTAAAGTGCCAAAAGCCAGGCCCTCTCCTTACACAGTCAAAATCTAATGTAAGAGTGACACAATCATGATCACAATGAGCAAAGACCTTAATCGAGGTGTCGATTACAAAGTGAGAAATAGAGCGGCTGATA
>OX421446.1:56026551-56049051 GCA_949126865.1 Montipora capitata
TATTTTGCCAGATAGTAATCAAAGGGTTTGAGAAAAAAAAAATTGCAAAAACTCGGTTTGGGGTCCCCCGTGCTACTTTCGATCCAAAGAGGGAGAAATTAATCGGTCCCTGAGCCATACGTGATTAACCCCTTGACTACGGTAGCTCCTCTATTAGTGTAATAAAAACTAAGGATAGTCTATAGTTGTGAATTTTTTTCTTTGTTCTTGTTCATGTGGTAAGCAGACTTAGTACAGAACGCATGCGCATTCGTAAAATACGTATTAACGCTTTGGCTACTAGAGATTTGGCCGAAAAACACGTTTTGAAGCTAGTTGAGGGGTTTTTTGGTCACTGTCGTTCTGTTTAAGAGCTAAACCTCCCTACAAACCCGTTTGCAGGTTGTACACTCCGCGGCCTTTTCAGCCAGGTGCAAAATAAGCGCTTGCAAAGTTCGGAATGCGCAGAAAGCAAAATTTTGACATAGTTTTTGGGTTTAAAAGTAGCACAACACTTTCGACTTTCACTTTTCGCTTTCTCTCCTTCCCTCTCTTTTCGCTTTCCTTTGCCTCATTTTTTCTTCAGCTTGCTGGGCATTTGGTAGGCTTTACTTTGGTAAGGAAGAGTTTCTGAGAAACCTTTCATCATCTTAGAATTAGGTGCTCAGAAAGGTAGGTGGGTAATGGAGCAAGCTTTTCATGGAGATTTCAGGTCAGTGTTACATGGTTTTTTTGGCCGTTTCTCTAGTTTCCTTGACTGAATTGTGCTCATTCTGGTATAGTTTGAGCGATCTCTTCTCCCTGCACAAGTTAGTGGACAAAGCTGTTCCTGACCGTTAAAAGTGATGACGTCACAAGATGGGACCGTGGATAAAGCTGGACGTATTTTGCCAGATAGTAATCAAAGGGTTTGAGAAAAAAAAAATTGCAAAAACTCTGTTTGGGGTCCCCCGTGCTACTTTCGATCCAAAGAGGGAGAGATTAATCGGTCCCTGAGCCATACGTGATTAACCCCTTGACTACGGTAGCTCCTCTATTAGTGTAATAAAAACTAAGGATAGTCTATAGTTGTGAATTTTTTTCTTTGTTCTTGTTCATGTGGTAAGCAGAGTTAGTACAGAACGCATGCGCATTCGTAAAATACGTATTAACCCTTTGGCTACTAGAGATTTGGCCGAAAAACACGTTTTGAGGCTAGTTGAGGGGTTTTTTGGTCACTGTCGTTCTGTTTAAGAGCTAAACCTCCCTACAAACCCGTTTGCAGGTTGTACACTCCGCGGCCTTTTCAGCCAGGTGCAAAATAAGCGCTTGCAAAGTTCGGAATGCGCAGAAAGCAAAATTTCGACATAGTTTTTGGGTTTAAAAGTAGCACAACACTTTCGACTTTCACTTTTCGCTTTCTCTCCTTCCCTCTCTTTTCGCTTTCCTTTGCCTCATTTTTTCTTCAACTTGCTGGGCATTTGGTAGGCTTTACTTTGGTAAGGAAGAGTTTCTGAGAAACCTTTCATCATCTTAGAACTAGGTGCTCAGAAAGGTAGGTGGGTAATGGAGCAGGCTTTTCATGGAGATTTCAGGTCAGTGTTACATGGTTTTTTTGGCCGTTTCTCTAGTTTCCTTGACTGAATTGTGCTCATTCTGGTATAGTTTGAGCGATCTCTTCTCCCTGCACAAGTTAGTGGACAAAGCTGTTCCTGACCGTTAAAAGTGATGACGTCACAAGATGGGACCGTGGATAAAGCTGGACGTATTTTGCCAGATAGTAATCAAAGGGTTTGAGAAAAAAAAAATTGCAAAAACTCGGTTTGGGGTCCCCCGTGCTACTTTCGATCCAAAGAGGGAGAGATTAATCGGTCCCTGAGCCATACGTGATTAACCCCTTGACTACGGTAGCTCCTCTATTAGTGTGATAAAAACTAAGGATAGTCTCTAGTTGTGAATTTTTTTCTTTGTTCTTGTTCATGTGGTAAGCAGAGTTAGTACAGAACGCATGCGCATTCGTAAAATACGTATTAACCCTTTGGCTACTAGAGATTTGGCCGAAAAACACGTTTTGAAGCTAGTTGAGGGGTTTTTTGGTCACTGTCGTTCTGTTTAAGAGCTAAACCTCCCTACAAACCCGTTTGCAGGTTGTACACTCCGCGGCCTTTTCAGCCAGGTGCAAAATAAGCGCTTGCAAAGTTCGGAATGCGCAGAAAGCAAAATTTCGACATAGTTTTTGGGTTTAAAAGTAGCACAACACTTTCGACTTTCACTTTTCGCTTTCTCTCCTTCCCTCTCTTTTCGCTTTCCTTTACCTCATTTTTTCTTCAACTCGCTGGGCATTTGGTAGGCTTTATTTTGGTAAGGAAGAATTTCTGAGAAACCTTTCATCATCTTAGAATTAGGTGCTCAGAAAGGTAGGTGGGTAATGGAGCAAGCTTTTCATGGAGATTTCAGGTCAGTGTTACATGGTTTTTTTGGCCGTTTCTCTAGTTTCCTTGACTGAATTGTGCTCATTCTGGTATAGTTTGAGCGATCTCTTCTCCCTGCACAAGTTAGTGGACAAAGCTGTTCCTGACCGTTAAAAGTGATGACGTCACAAGATGGGACCGTGGATAAAGCTGGACGTATTTTGCCAGATAGTAATCAAAGGGTTTGAGAAAAAAAAAATTGCAAAAACTCGGTTTGGGGTCCCCCGTGCTACTTTCGATCCAAAGAGAGAGAGATTAATCCGTCCCTGAGCCATACGTGATTAACCCCTTGACTACGGTAGCTCCTCTATTAGTGTAATAAAAACTAAGGATAGTCTGTAGTTGTGAATTTTTTTCTTTGTTCTTGTTCATGTGGTAAGCAGACTTAGTACAGAACGCATGCGCATTCGTAAAATACGTATTAACCCTTTGGCTACTAGAGATTTGGCCGAAAAACACGTTTTGAAGCTAGTTGAGGGGTTTTTTGGTCACTGTCGTTCTGTTTAAGAGCTAAACCTCCCTACAAACCCGTTTGCAGGTTGTACACTCCGCGGCCTTTTCAGCCAGGAGCAAAATAAGCGCTTGCAAAGTTCGGAATGCGCAGAAAGCAAAATTTCGACATAGTTTTTGGGTTTAAAAGTAGCACAACACTTTCGACTTTCACTTTTCGCTTTCTCTCCTTCCCTCTCTTTTCGCTTTCCTTTGCCTCATTTTTTCTTCAACTCGCTGGGCATTTGGTAGGCTTTATTTTGGTAAGGAAGAGTTTCTGAGAAACCTTTCATCATCTTAGAATTAGGTGCTCAGAAAGGTAGGTGGCTAATGGAGCAAGCTTTTCATGGAGATTTCAGGTCAGTGTTACATGGTTTTTTTGGCCGTTTCTCTAGTTTCCTTGACTGAATTGTGCTCATTCTGGTATAGTTTGAGCGATCTCTTCTCCCTGCACAAGTTAGTGGACAAAGCTGTTCCTGACCGTTAAAAGTGATGACGTCACAAGATGGGACCGTGGATAAAGCTGGACGTATTTTGCCAGATAGTAATCAAAGGGTTTGAGAAAAAAAAAAATGCAAAAACTCGGTTTGGGGTCCCCCGTGCTACTTTCGATCCAAAGAGGGAGAGATTAATCGGTCCCTGAGCCATACGTGATTAACCCCTTGACTACGGTAGCTCCTCTATTAGTGTGATAAAAACTAAGGATAGTCTATAGTTGTGAATTTTTTTCTTTGTTCTTGTTCATGTGGTAAGCAGAGTTAGTACAGAACGCATGCGCATTCGTAAAATACGTATTAACCCTTTGGCTACTAGAGATTTGGCCGAAAAACACGTTTTGAAGCTAGTTGAGGGGTTTTTTGGTCACTGTCGTTCTGTTTAAGAGCTAAACCTCCCTACAAACCCGTTTGCAGGTTGTACACTCCGCGGCCTTTTCAGCCAGGTGCAAAATAAGCGCTTGCAAAGTTCGGAATGCGCAGAAAGCAAAATTTCGACATAGTTTTTGGGTTTAAAAGTAGCACAACACTTTCGACTTTCACTTTTCGCTTTCTCTCCTTCCCTCTCTTTTCGCTTTCCTTTGCCTCATTTTTTCTTCAACTTGCTGGGCATTTGGTAGGCTTTATTTTGGTAAGGAAGAGTTTCTGAGAAACCTTTCATAATCTTCGAATTAGGTGCTCAGAAAGGTAGGTGGGTAATGGAGCAAGCTTTTCATGGAGATTTCAGGTCAGTGTTACATGGTTTTTTTGGCCGTTTCTCTAGTTTCCTTGACTGAATTGTGCTCATTCTGGTATAGTTTGAGCGATCTCTTCTCCCTGCACAAGTTAGTGGACAAAGCTGTTCCTGACCGTTAAAAGTGATGACGTCACAAGATGGGACCGTGGATAAAGCTGGACGTATTTTGCCAGATAGTAATCAAAGGGTTTGAGAAAAAAAAAATTGCAAAAACTCGGTTTGGGGTCCCCCGTGCTACTTTCGATCCAAAGAGGGAGAGATTAATCGGTCCCTGAGCCATACGTGATTAACCCCTTGACTACGGTAGCTCCTCTATTAGTGTGATAAAAACTAAGGATAGTCTATAGTTGTGAATTTTTTTCTTTGTTCTTGTTCATGTGGTAAGCAGAGTTAGTACAGAACGCATGCGCATTCGTAAAATACGTATTAACCCTTTGGCTACTAGAGATTTGGCCGAAAAACACGTTTTGAAGCTAGTTGAGGGGTTTTTTGGTCACTGTCGTTCTGTTTAAGAGCTAAACCTCCCTACAAACCCGTTTGCAGGTTGTACACTCCGCGGCCTTTTCAGCCAGGTGCAAAATAAGCGCTTGCAAAGTTCGGAATGCGCAGAAAGCAAAATTTCGACATAGTTTTTGGGTTTAAAAGTAGCACAACACTTTCGACTTTCACTTTTCGCTTTCTCTCCTTCCCTCTCTTTTCGCTTTCCTTTGCCTCATTTTTTCTTCAACTTGCTGGGCATTTGGTAGGCTTTATTTTTGTAAGGAAGAGTTTCTGAGAAACCTTTCATCATCTTAGAATTAGGTGCTCAGAAAGGTAGGTGGGTAATGGAGCAAGCTTTTCATGGAGATTTCAGGTCAGTGTTACATGGTTTTTTTGGCCGTTTCTCTAGTTTCCTTGACTGAATTGTGCTCATTCTGGTATAGTTTGAGCGATCTCTTCTCCCTGCACAAGTTAGTGGACAAAGCTGTTCCTGACCGTTAAAAGTGATGACGTCACAAGATGGGACCGTGGATAAAGCTGGACGTATTTTGCCAGATAGTAATCAAAGGGTTTGAGAAAAAAAAAATTGCAAAAACTCGGTTTGGGGTCCCCCGTGCTACTTTCGATCCAAAGAGGGAGAGATTAATCGGTCCCTGAGCCATACGTGATTAACCCCTTGACTACGGTAGCTCCTCTATTAGTGTGATAAAAACTAAGGATAGTCTATAGTTGTGAATTTTTTTCTTTGTTCTTGTTCATGTGGTAAGCAGAGTTAGTACAGAACGCATGCGCATTCGTAAAATACGTATTAACCCTTTGGCTACTAGAGATTTGGCCGAAAAACACGTTTTGAAGCTAGTTGAGGGGTTTTTTGGTCACTGTCGTTCTGTTTAAGAGCTAAACCTCCCTACAAACCCGTTTGCAGGTTGTACACTCCGCGGCCTTTTCAGCCAGGTGCAAAATAAGCGCTTGCAAAGTTCGGAATGCGCAGAAAGCAAAATTTCGACATAGTTTTTGGGTTTAAAAGTAGCACAACACTTTCGACTTTCACTTTTCGCTTTCTCTCCTTCCCTCTCTTTTCGCTTTCCTTTGCCTCATTTTTTCTTCAACTTGCTGGGCATTTGGTAGGCTTTATTTTGGTAAGGAAGAGTTTCTGAGAAACCTTTTATCATCTTAGAATTAGGTGCTCAGAAAGGTAGGTGGGTAATGGAGCAAGCTTTTCATGGAGATTTCAGGTCAGTGTTACATGGTTTTTTTGGCCGTTTCTCTAGTTTCCTTGACTGAATTGTGCTCATTCTGGTATAGTTTGAGCGATCTCTTCTCCCTGCACAAGTTAGTGGACAAAGCTGTTCCTGACCGTTAAAAGTGATGACGTCACAAGATGGGACCGTGGATAAAGCTGGACGTATTTTGCCAGATAGTAATCAAAGGGTTTGAGAAAAAAAAAATTGCAAAAACTCGGTTTGGGGTCCCCCGTGCTACTTTCGATCCAAAGAGGGAGAGATTAATCGGTCCCTGAGCCATACGTGATTAACCCCTTGACTACGGTAGCTCCTCTATTAGTGTGATAAAAACTAAGGATAGTCTATAGTTGTGAATTTTTTTCTTTGTTCTTGTTCATGTGGTAAGCAGAGTTAGTACAGAACGCATGCGCATTCGTAAAATACGTATTAACCCTTTGGCTACTAGAGATTTGGCCGAAAAACACGTTTTGAAGCTAGTTGAGGGGTTTTTTGGTCACTGTCGTTCTGTTTAAGAGCTAAACCTCCCTACAAACCCGTTTGCAGGTTGTACACTCCGCGGCCTTTTCAGCCAGGTGCAAAATAAGCGCTTGCAAAGTTCGGAATGCGCAGAAAGCAAAATTTCGACATAGTTTTTGGGTTTAAAAGTAGCACAACACTTTCGACTTTCACTTTTCGCTTTCTCTCCTTCCCTCTCTTTTCGCTTTCCTTTGCCTCATTTTTTCTTCAACTTGCTGGGCATTTGGTAGGCTTTATTTTGGTAAGGAAGAGTTTCTGAGAAACCTTTCATCATCTTAGAATTAGGTGCTCAGAAAGGTAGGTGGGTAATGGAGCAAGCTTTTCATGGAGATTTCAGGTCAGTGTTACATGGTTTTTTTGGCCGTTTCTCTAGTTTCCTTGACTGAATTGTGCTCATTCTGGTATAGTTTGAGCGATCTCTTCTCCCTGCACAAGTTAGTGGACAAAGCTGTTCCTGACCGTTAAAAGTGATGACGTCACAAGATGGGACCGTGGATAAAGCTGGACGTATTTTGCCAGATAGTAATCAAAGGGTTTGAGAAAAAAAAAATTGCAAAAACTCGGTTTGGGGTCCCCCGTGCTACTTTCGATCCAAAGAGGGAGAGATTAATCGGTCCCTGAGCCATACGTGATTAACCCCTTGACTACGGTAGCTCCTCTATTAGTGTGATAAAAACTAAGGATAGTCTATAGTTGTGAATTTTTTTCTTTGTTCTTGTTCATGTGGTAAGCAGAGTTAGTACAGAACGCATGCGCATTCGTAAAATACGTATTAACCCTTTGGCTACTAGAGATTTGGCCGAAAAACACGTTTTGAAGCTAGTTGAGGGGTTTTTTGGTCACTGTCGTTCTGTTTAAGAGCTAAACCTCCCTACAAACCCGTTTGCAGGTTGTACACTCCGCGGCCTTTTCAGCCAGGTGCAAAATAAGCGCTTGCAAAGTTCGGAATGCGCAGAAAGCAAAATTTCGACATAGTTTTTGGGTTTAAAAGTAGCACAACACTTTCGACTTTCACTTTTCGCTTTCTCTCCTTCCCTCTCTTTTCGCTTTCCTTTGCCTCATTTTTTCTTCAACTTGCTGGGCATTTGGTAGGCTTTATTTTGGTAAGGAAGAGTTTCTGAGAAACCTTTTATCATCTTAGAATTAGGTGCTCAGAAAGGTAGGTGGGTAATGGAGCAAGCTTTTCATGGAGATTTCAGGTCAGTGTTACATGGTTTTTTTGGCCGTTTCTCTAGTTTCCTTGACTGAATTGTGCTCATTCTGGTATAGTTTGAGCGATCTCTTCTCCCTGCACAAGTTAGTGGACAAAGCTGTTCCTGACCGTTAAAAGTGATGACGTCACAAGATGGGACCGTGGATAAAGCTGGACGTATTTTGCCAGATAGTAATCAAAGGGTTTGAGAAAAAAAAAATTGCAAAAACTCGGTTTGGGGTCCCCCGTGCTACTTTCGATCCAAAGAGGGAGAGATTAATCGGTCCCTGAGCCATACGTGATTAACCCCTTGACTACGGTAGCTCCTCTATTAGTGTGATAAAAACTAAGGATAGTCTATAGTTGTGAATTTTTTTCTTTGTTCTTGTTCATGTGGTAAGCAGAGTTAGTACAGAACGCATGCGCATTCGTAAAATACGTATTAACCCTTTGGCTACTAGAGATTTGGCCGAAAAACACGTTTTGAAGCTAGTTGAGGGGTTTTTTGGTCACTGTCGTTCTGTTTAAGAGCTAAACCTCCCTACAAACCCGTTTGCAGGTTGTACACTCCGCGGCCTTTTCAGCCAGGTGCAAAATAAGCGCTTGCAAAGTTCGGAATGCGCAGAAAGCAAAATTTCGACATAGTTTTTGGGTTTAAAAGTAGCACAACACTTTCGACTTTCACTTTTCGCTTTCTCTCCTTCCCTCTCTTTTCGCTTTCCTTTGCCTCATTTTTTCTTCAACTTGCTGGGTATTTGGTAGGCTTTATTTTGGTAAGGAAGAGTTTCTGAGAAACCTTTTATCATCTTAGAATTAGGTGCTCAGAAAGGTAGGTGGGTAATGGAGCAAGCTTTTCATGGAGATTTCAGGTCAGTGTTACATGGTTTTTTTGGCCGTTTCTCTAGTTTCCTTGACTGAATTGTGCTCATTCTGGTATAGTTTGAGCGATCTCTTCTCCCTGCACAAGTTAGTGGACAAAGCTGTTCCTGACCGTTAAAAGTGATGACGTCACAAGATGGGACCGTGGATAAAGCTGGACGTATTTTGCCAGATAGTAATCAACGGGTTTGAGAAAAAAAAAATTGCAAAAACTCGGTTTGGGGTCCCCCGTGCTACTTTCGATCCAAAGAGGGAGAGATTAATCGGTCCCTGAGCCATACGTGATTAACCCCTTGACTACGGTAGCTCCTCTATTAGTGTGATAAAAACTAAGGATAGTCTATAGTTGTGAATTTTTTTCTTTGTTCTTGTTCATGTGGTAAGCAGAGTTAGTACAGAACGCATGCGCATTCGTAAAATACGTATTAACCCTTTGGCTACTAGAGATTTGGCCGAAAAACACGTTTTGAAGCTAGTTGAGGGGTTTTTTGGTCACTGTCGTTCTGTTTAAGAGCTAAACCTCCCTACAAACCCGTTTGCAGGTTGTACACTCCGCGGCCTTTTCAGCCAGGTGCAAAATAAGCGCTTGCAAAGTTCGGAATGCGCAGAAAGCAAAATTTCGACATAGTTTTTGGGTTTAAAAGTAGCACAACACTTTCGACTTTCACTTTTCGCTTTCTCTCCTTCCCTCTCTTTTCGCTTTCCTTTGCCTCATTTTTTCTTCAACTTGCTGGACATTTGGTAGGCTTTATTTTGGTAAGGAAGAGTTTCTGAGAAACCTTTCATCATCTTAGAATTAGGTGCTCAAAAAGGTAGGTGGCTAATGGAGCAAGCTTTTCATGGAGATTTCAGGTCAGTGTTACATGGTTTTTTTGGCCGTTTCTCTAGTTTCCTTGACTGAATTGTGCTCATTCTGGTATAGTTTGAGCGATCTCTTCTCCCTGCACAAGTTAGTGGACAAAGCTGTTCCTGACCGTTAAAAGTGATGACGTCACAAGATGGGACCGTGGATAAAGCTGGACGTATTTTGCCAGATAGTAATCAAAGGGTTTGAGAAAAAAAAAATTGCAAAAACTCGGTTTGGGGTCCCCCGTGCTACTTTCGATCCAAAGAGGGAGAGATTAATCGGTCCCTGAGCCATACGTGATTAACCCCTTGACTACGGTAGCTCCTCTATTAGTGTGATAAAAACTAAGGATAGTCTATAGTTGTGAATTTTTTTCTTTGTTCTTGTTCATGTGGTAAGCAGAGTTAGTACAGAACGCATGCGCATTCGTAAAATACGTATTAACCCTTTGGCTACTAGAGATTTGGCCGAAAAACACGTTTTGAAGCTAGTTGAGGGGTTTTTTGGTCACTGTCGTTCTGTTTAAGAGCTAAACCTCCCTACAAACCCGTTTGCAGGTTGTACACTCCGCGGCCTTTTCAGCCAGGTGCAAAATAAGCGCTTGCAAAGTTCGGAATGCGCAGAAAGCAAAATTTCGACATAGTTTTTGGGTTTAAAAGTAGCACAACACTTTCGACTTTCACTTTTCGCTTTCTCTCCTTCCCTCTCTTTTCGCTTTCCTTTGCCTCATTTTTTCTTCAACTTGCTGGGCATTTGGTAGGCTTTATTTTGGTAAGGAAGAGTTTCTGAGAAACCTTTTATCATCTTAGAATTAGGTGCTCAGAAAGGTAGGTGGGTAATGGAGCAAGCTTTTCATGGAGATTTCAGGTCAGTGTTACATGGTTTTTTTGGCCGTTTCTCTAGTTTCCTTGACTGAATTGTGCTCATTCTGGTATAGTTTGAGCGATCTCTTCTCCCTGCACAAGTTAGTGGACAAAGCTGTTCCTGACCGTTAAAAGTGATGACGTCACAAGATGGGACCGTGGATAAAGCTGGACGTATTTTGCCAGATAGTAATCAAAGGGTTTGAGAAAAAAAAAATTGCAAAAACTCGGTTTGGGGTCCCCCGTGCTACTTTCGATCCAAAGAGGGAGAGATTAATCGGTCCCTGAGCCATACGTGATTAACCCCTTGACTACGGTAGCTCCTCTATTAGTGTGATAAAAACTAAGGATAGTCTATAGTTGTGAATTTTTTTCTTTGTTCTTGTTCATGTGGTAAGCAGAGTTAGTACAGAACGCATGCGCATTCGTAAAATACGTATTAACCCTTTGGCTACTAGAGATTTGGCCGAAAAACACGTTTTGAAGCTAGTTGAGGGGTTTTTTGGTCACTGTCGTTCTGTTTAAGAGCTAAACCTCCCTACAAACCCGTTTGCAGGTTGTACACTCCGCGGCCTTTTCAGCCAGGTGCAAAATAAGCGCTTGCAAAGTTCGGAATGCGCAGAAAGCAAAATTTCGACATAGTTTTTGGGTTTAAAAGTAGCACAACACTTTCGACTTTCACTTTTCGCTTTCTCTCCTTCCCTCTCTTTTCGCTTTCCTTTGCCTCATTTTTTCTTCAACTTGCTGGGCATTTGGTAGGCTTTATTTTGGTAAGGAAGAGTTTCTGAGAAACCTTTCATCATCTTAGAATTAGGTGCTCAGAAAGGTAGGTGGGTAATGGAGCAAGCTTTTCATGGAGATTTCAGGTCAGTGTTACATGGTTTTTTTGGCCGTTTCTCTAGTTTCCTTGACTGAATTGTGCTCATTCTGGTATAGTTTGAGCGATCTCTTCTCCCTGCACAAGTTAGTGGACAAAGCTGTTCCTGACCGTTAAAAGTGATGACGTCACAAGATGGGACCGTGGATAAAGCTGGACGTATTTTGCCAGATAGTAATCAAGGGGTTTGAGAAAAAAAAAAATGCAAAAACTCGGTTTGGGGTCCCCCGTGCTACTTTCGATCCAAAGAGGGAGAGATTAATCGGTCCCTGAGCCATACGTGATTAACCCCTTGACTACGGTAGCTCCTCTATTAGTGTGATAAAAACTAAGGATAGTCTATAGTTGTGAATTTTTTTCTTTGTTCTTGTTCATGTGGTAAGCAGAGTTAGTACAGAACGCATGCGCATTCGTAAAATACGTATTAACCCTTTGGCTACTAGAGATTTGGCCGAAAAACACGTTTTGAAGCTAGTTGAGGGGTTTTTTGGTCACTGTCGTTCTGTTTAAGAGCTAAACCTCCCTACAAACCCGTTTGCAGGTTGTACACTCCGCGGCCTTTTCAGCCAGGTGCAAAATAAGCGCTTGCAAAGTTCGGAATGCGCAGAAAGCAAAATTTCGACATAGTTTTTGGGTTTAAAAGTAGCACAACACTTTCGACTTTCACTTTTCGCTTTCTCTCCTTCCCTCTCTTTTCGCTTTCCTTTGCCTCATTTTTTCTTCAACTTGCTGGACATTTGGTAGGCTTTATTTTGGTAAGGAAGAGTTTCTGAGAAACCTTTCATCATCTTAGAATTAGGTGCTCAAAAAGGTAGGTGGCTAATGGAGCAAGCTTTTCATGGAGATTTCAGGTCAGTGTTACATGGTTTTTTTGGCCGTTTCTCTAGTTTCCTTGACTGAATTGTGCTCATTCTGGTATAGTTTGAGCGATCTCTTCTCCCTGCACAAGTTAGTGGACAAAGCTGTTCCTGACCGTTAAAAGTGATGACGTCACAAGATGGGACCGTGGATAAAGCTGGACGTATTTTGCCAGATAGTAATCAAAGGGTTTGAGAAAAAAAAAATTGCAAAAACTCGGTTTGGGGTCCCCCGTGCTACTTTCGATCCAAAGAGGGAGAGATTAATCGGTCCCTGAGCCATACGTGATTAACCGCTTGACTACGGTAGCTCCTCTATTAGTGTGATAAAAACTAAGGATAGTCTATAGTTGTGAATTTTTTTCTTTGTTCTTGTTCATGTGGTAAGCAGAGTTAGTACAGAACGCATGCGCATTCGTAAAATACGTATTAACCCTTTGGCTACTAGAGATTTGGCCGAAAAACACGTTTTGAAGCTAGTTGAGGGGTTTTTTGGTCACTGTCGTTCTGTTTAAGAGCTAAACCTCCCTACAAACCCGTTTGCAGGTTGTACACTCCGCGGCCTTTTCAGCCAGGTGCAAAATAAGCGCTTGCAAAGTTCGGAATGCGCAGAAAGCAAAATTTCGACATAGTTTTTGGGTTTAAAAGTAGCACAACACTTTCGACTTTCACTTTTCGCTTTCTCTCCTTCCCTCTCTTTTCGCTTTCCTTTGCCTCATTTTTTCTTCAACTTGCTGGGCATTTGGTAGGCTTTATTTTGGTAAGGAAGAGTTTCTGAGAAACCTTTCATCATCTTAGAATTAGGTGCTCAGAAAGGTAGGTGGGTAATGGAGCAAGCTTTTCATGGAGATTTCAGGTCAGTGTTACATGGTTTTTTTGGCCGTTTCTCTAGTTTCCTTGACTGAATTGTGCTCATTCTGGTATAGTTTGAGCGATCTCTTCTCCCTGCACAAGTTAGTGGACAAAGCTGTTCCTGACCGTTAAAAGTGATGACGTCACAAGATGGGACCGTGGATAAAGCTGGACGTATTTTGCCAGATAGTAATCAAGGGGTTTGAGAAAAAAAAAAATGCAAAAACTCGGTTTGGGGTCCCCCGTGCTACTTTCGATCCAAAGAGGGAGAGATTAATCGGTCCCTGAGCCATACGTGATTAACCCCTTGACTACGGTAGCTCCTCTATTAGTGTGATAAAAACTAAGGATAGTCTATAGTTGTGAATTTTTTTCTTTGTTCTTGTTCATGTGGTAAGCAGAGTTAGTACAGAACGCATGCGCATTCGTAAAATACGTATTAACCCTTTGGCTACTAGAGATTTGGCCGAAAAACACGTTTTGAAGCTAGTTGAGGGGTTTTTTGGTCACTGTCGTTCTGTTTAAGAGCTAAACCTCCCTACAAACCCGTTTGCAGGTTGTACACTCCGCGGCCTTTTCAGCCAGGTGCAAAATAAGCGCTTGCAAAGTTCGGAATGCGCAGAAAGCAAAATTTCGACATAGTTTTTGGGTTTAAAAGTAGCACAACACTTTCGACTTTCACTTTTCGCTTTCTCTCCTTCCCTCTCTTTTCGCTTTCCTTTGCCTCATTTTTTCTTCAACTTGCTGGGCATTTGGTAGGCTTTATTTTGGTAAGGAAGAGTTTCTGAGAAACCTTTTATCATCTTAGAATTAGGTGCTCAGAAAGGTAGGTGGGTAATGGAGCAAGCTTTTCATGGAGATTTCAGGTCAGTGTTACATGGTTTTTTTGGCCGTTTCTCTAGTTTCCTTGACTGAATTGTGCTCATTCTGGTATAGTTTGAGCGATCTCTTCTCCCTGCACAAGTTAGTGGACAAAGCTGTTCCTGACCGTTAAAAGTGATGACGTCACAAGATGGGACCGTGGATAAAGCTGGACGTATTTTGCCAGATAGTAATCAAAGGGTTTGAGAAAAAAAAAATTGCAAAAACTCGGTTTGGGGTCCCCCGTGCTACTTTCGATCCAAAGAGGGAGAGATTAATCGGTCCCTGAGCCATACGTGATTAACCCCTTGACTACGGTAGCTCCTCTATTAGTGTGATAAAAACTAAGGATAGTCTATAGTTGTGAATTTTTTTCTTTGTTCTTGTTCATGTGGTAAGCAGAGTTAGTACAGAACGCATGCGCATTCGTAAAATACGTATTAACCCTTTGGCTACTAGAGATTTGGCCGAAAAACACGTTTTGAAGCTAGTTGAGGGGTTTTTTGGTCACTGTCGTTCTGTTTAAGAGCTAAACCTCCCTACAAACCCGTTTGCAGGTTGTACACTCCGCGGCCTTTTCAGCCAGGTGCAAAATAAGCGCTTGCAAAGTTCGGAATGCGCAGAAAGCAAAATTTCGACATAGTTTTTGGGTTTAAAAGTAGCACAACACTTTCGACTTTCACTTTTCGCTTTCTCTCCTTCCCTCTCTTTTCGCTTTCCTTTGCCTCATTTTTTCTTCAACTTGCTGGGCATTTGGTAGGCTTTATTTTGGTAAGGAAGAATTTCTGAGAAACCTTTCATCATCTTAGAATTAGGTGCTCAGAAAGGTAGGTGGGTAATGGAGCAAGCTTTTCATGGAGATTTCAGGTCAGTGTTACATGGTTTTTTTGGCCGTTTCTCTAGTTTCCTTGACTGAATTGTGCTCATTCTGGTATAGTTTGAGCGATCTCTTCTCCCTGCACAAGTTAGTGGACAAAGCTGTTCCTGACCGTTAAAAGTGATGACGTCACAAGATGGGACCGTGGATAAAGCTGGACGTATTTTGCCAGATAGTAATCAAGGGGTTTGAGAAAAAAAAAAATGCAAAAACTCGGTTTGGGGTCCCCCGTGCTACTTTCGATCCAAAGAGGGAGAGATTAATCGGTCCCTGAGCCATACGTGATTAACCCCTTGACTACGGTAGCTCCTCTATTAGTGTGATAAAAACTAAGGATAGTCTATAGTTGTGAATTTTTTTCTTTGTTCTTGTTCATGTGGTAAGCAGAGTTAGTACAGAACGCATGCGCATTCGTAAAATACGTATTAACCCTTTGGCTACTAGAGATTTGGCCGAAAAACACGTTTTGAAGCTAGTTGAGGGGTTTTTTGGTCACTGTCGTTCTGTTTAAGAGCTAAACCTCCCTACAAACCCGTTTGCAGGTTGTACACTCCGCGGCCTTTTCAGCCAGGTGCAAAATAAGCGCTTGCAAAGTTCGGAATGCGCAGAAAGCAAAATTTCGACATAGTTTTTGGGTTTAAAAGTAGCACAACACTTTCGACTTTCACTTTTCGCTTTCTCTCCTTCCCTCTCTTTTCGCTTTCCTTTGCCTCATTTTTTCTTCAACTTGCTGGACATTTGGTAGGCTTTATTTTGGTAAGGAAGAGTTTCTGAGAAACCTTTCATCATCTTAGAATTAGGTGCTCAAAAAGGTAGGTGGCTAATGGAGCAAGCTTTTCATGGAGATTTCAGGTCAGTGTTACATGGTTTTTTTGGCCGTTTCTCTAGTTTCCTTGACTGAATTGTGCTCATTCTGGTATAGTTTGAGCGATCTCTTCTCCCTGCACAAGTTAGTGGACAAAGCTGTTCCTGACTGTTAAAAGTGATGACGTCACAAGATGGGACCGTGGATAAAGCTGGACGTATTTTGCCAGATAGTAATCAAAGGGTTTGAGAAAAAAAAAATTGCAAAAACTCGGTTTGGGGTCCCCCGTGCTACTTTCGATCCAAAGAGGGAGAGATTAATCGGCCCCTGAGCCATACGTGATTAACCCCTTGACTACGGTAGCTCCTCTATTAGTGTGATAAAAACTAAGGATAGTCTATAGTTGTGAATTTTTTTCTTTGTTCTTGTTCATGTGGTAAGCAGAGTTAGTACAGAACGCATGCGCATTCGTAAAATACGTATTAACCCTTTGGCTACTAGAGATTTGGCCGAAAAACACGTTTTGAAGCTAGTTGAGGGGTTTTTTGGTCACTGTCGTTCTGTTTAAGAGCTAAACCTCCCTACAAACCCGTTTGCAGGTTGTACACTCCGCGGCCTTTTCAGCCAGGTGCAAAATAAGCGCTTGCAAAGTTCGGAATGCGCAGAAAGCAAAATTTCGACATAGTTTTTGGGTTTAAAAGTAGCACAACACTTTCGACTTTCACTTTTCGCTTTCTCTCCTTCCCTCTCTTTTCGCTTTCCTTTGCCTCATTTTTTCTTCAACTTGCTGGGCATTTGGTAGGCTTTATTTTGGTAAGGAAGAGTTTCTGAGAAACCTTTCATCATCTTAGAATTAGGTGCTCAGAAAGGTAGGTGGCTAATGGAGCAAGCTTTTCATGGAGATTTCAGGTCAGTGTTACATGGTTTTTTTGGCCGTTTCTCTAGTTTCCTTGACTGAATTGTGCTCATTCTGGTATAGTTTGAGCGATCTCTTCTCCCTGCACAAGTTAGTGGACAAAGCTGTTCCTGACCGTTAAAAGTGATGACGTCACAAGATGGGACCGTGGATAAAGCTGGACGTATTTTGCCAGATAGTAATCAAAGGGTTTGAGAAAAAAAAAATTGCAAAAACTCGGTTTGGGGTCCCCCGTGCTACTTTCGATCCAAAGAGGGAGAGATTAATCGGTCCCTGAGCCATACGTGATTAACCCCTTGACTACGGTAGCTCCTCTATTAGTGTGATAAAAACTAAGGATAGTCTATAGTTGTGAATTTTTTTCTTTGTTCTTGTTCATGTGGTAAGCAGAGTTAGTACAGAACGCATGCGCATTCGTAAAATACGTATTAACCCTTTGGCTACTAGAGATTTGGCCGAAAAACACGTTTTGAAGCTAGTTGAGGGGTTTTTTGGTCACTGTCGTTCTGTTTAAGAGCTAAACCTCCCTACAAACCCGTTTGCAGGTTGTACACTCCGCGGCCTTTTCAGCCAGGTGCAAAATAAGCGCTTGCAAAGTTCGGAATGCGCAGAAAGCAAAATTTCGACATAGTTTTTGGTTTTAAAAGTAGCACAACACTTTCGACTTTCACTTTTCGCTTTCTCTCCTTCCCTCTCTTTTCGCTTTCCTTTGCCTCATTTTTTCTTCAACTTGCTGGGCATTTGGTAGGCTTTATTTTGGTAAGGAAGAGTTTCTGAGAAACCTTTCATCATCTTAGAATTAGGTGCTCAGAAAGGTAGGTGGGTAATGGAGCAAGCTTTTCATGGAGATTTCAGTTCAGTGTTACATGGTTTTTTTGGCCGTTTCTCTAGTTTCCTTGACTGAATTGTGCTCATTCTGGTATAGTTTGAGCGATCTCTTCTCCCTGCACAAGTTAGTGGAC
Source organism: Montipora capitata (assembly GCA_949126865.1). Lineage (NCBI taxonomy): Eukaryota > Metazoa > Cnidaria > Anthozoa > Scleractinia > Acroporidae > Montipora > Montipora capitata. The sequence continues at coordinate 56,043,728 of OX421446.1, forward strand.
AAAGCTGTTCCTGACTGTTAAAAGTGATGACGTCACAAGATGGGACCGTGGATAAAGCTGGACGTATTTTGCCAGATAGTAATCAAAGGGTTTGAGAAAAAAAAAATTGCAAAAACTCGGTTTGGGGTCCCCCGTGCTACTTTCGATCCAAAGAGGGAGAGATTAATCGGTCCCTGAGCCATACGTGATTAACCGCTTGACTACGGTAGCTCCTCTATTAGTGTGATAAAAACTAAGGATAGTCTATAGTTGTGAATTTTTTTCTTTGTTCTTGTTCATGTGGTAAGCAGAGTTAGTACAGAACGCATGCGCATTCGTAAAATACGTATTAACCCTTTGGCTACTAGAGATTTGGCCGAAAAACACGTTTTGAAGCTAGTTGAGGGGTTTTTTGGTCACTGTCGTTCTGTTTAAGAGCTAAACCTCCCTACAAACCCGTTTGCAGGTTGTACACTCCGCGGCCTTTTCAGCCAGGTGCAAAATAAGCGCTTGCAAAGTTCGGAATGCGCAGAAAGCAAAATTTCGACATAGTTTTTGGGTTTAAAAGTAGCACAACACTTTCGACTTTCACTTTTCGCTTTCTCTCCTTCCCTCTCTTTTCGCTTTCCTTTGCCTCATTTTTTCTTCAACTTGCTGGGCATTTGGTAGGCTTTATTTTGGTAAGGAAGAGTTTCTGAGAAACCTTTCATCATCTTAGAATTAGGTGCTCAGAAAGGTAGGTGGGTAATGGAGCAAGCTTTTCATGGAGATTTCAGTTCAGTGTTACATGGTTTTTTTGGCCGTTTCTCTAGTTTCCTTGACTGAATTGTGCTCATTCTGGTATAGTTTGAGCGATCTCTTCTCCCTGCACAAGTTAGTGGACAAAGCTGTTCCTGACCGTTAAAAGTGATGACGTCACAAGATGGGACCGTGGATAAAGCTGGACGTATTTTGCCAGATAGTAATCAAAGGGTTTGAGAAAAAAAAAATTGCAAAAACTCGGTTTGGGGTCCCCCGTGCTACTTTCGATCCAAAGAGGGAGAGATTAATCGGTCCCTGAGCCATACGTGATTAACCCCTTGACTACGGTAGCTCCTCTATTAGTGTGATAAAAACTAAGGATAGTCTATAGTTGTGAATTTTTTTCTTTGTTCTTGTTCATGTGGTAAGCAGAGTTAGTACAGAACGCATGCGCATTCGTAAAATACGTATTAACCCTTTGGCTACTAGAGATTTGGCCGAAAAACACGTTTTGAAGCTAGTTGAGGGGTTTTTTGGTCACTGTCGTTCTGTTTAAGAGCTAAACCTCCCTACAAACCCGTTTGCAGGTTGTACACTCCGCGGCCTTTTCAGCCAGGTGCAAAATAAGCGCTTGCAAAGTTCGGAATGCGCAGAAAGCAAAATTTCGACATAGTTTTTGGTTTTAAAAGTAGCACAACACTTTCGACTTTCACTTTTCGCTTTCTCTCCTTCCCTCTCTTTTCGCTTTCCTTTGCCTCATTTTTTCTTCAACTTGCTGGGCATTTGGTAGGCTTTATTTTGGTAAGGAAGAGTTTCTGAGAAACCTTTCATCATCTTAGAATTAGGTGCTCAGAAAGGTAGGTGGGTAATGGAGCAAGCTTTTCATGGAGATTTCAGTTCAGTGTTACATGGTTTTTTTGGCCGTTTCTCTAGTTTCCTTGACTGAATTGTGCTCATTCTGGTATAGTTTGAGCGATCTCTTCTCCCTGCACAAGTTAGTGGACAAAGCTGTTCCTGACTGTTAAAAGTGATGACGTCACAAGATGGGACCGTGGATAAAGCTGGACGTATTTTGCCAGATAGTAATCAAAGGGTTTGAGAAAAAAAAAATTGCAAAAACTCGGTTTGGGGTCCCCCGTGCTACTTTCGATCCAAAGAGGGAGAGATTAATCGGTCCCTGAGCCATACGTGATTAACCCCTTGACTACGGTAGCTCCTCTATTAGTGTGATAAAAACTAAGGATAGTCTATAGTTGTGAATTTTTTTCTTTGTTCTTGTTCATGTGGTAAGCAGAGTTAGTACAGAACGCATGCGCATTCGTAAAATACGTATTAACCCTTTGGCTACTAGAGATTTGGCCGAAAAACACGTTTTGAAGCTAGTTGAGGGGTTTTTTGGTCACTGTCGTTCTGTTTAAGAGCTAAACCTCCCTACAAACCCGTTTGCAGGTTGTACACTCCGCGGCCTTTTCAGCCAGGTGCAAAATAAGCGCTTGCAAAGTTCGGAATGCGCAGAAAGCAAAATTTCGACATAGTTTTTGGGTTTAAAAGTAGCACAACACTTTCGACTTTCACTTTTCGCTTTCTCTCCTTCCCTCTCTTTTCGCTTTCCTTTGCCTCATTTTTTCTTCAACTTGCTGGGCATTTGGTAGGCTTTATTTTGGTAAGGAAGAGTTTCTGAGAAACCTTTCATCATCTTAGAATTAGGTGCTCAGAAAGGTAGGTGGGTAATGGAGCAAGCTTTTCATGGAGATTTCAGGTCAGTGTTACATGGTTTTTTTGGCCGTTTCTCTAGTTTCCTTGACTGAATTGTGCTCATTCTGGTATAGTTTGAGCGATCTCTTCTCCCTGCACAAGTTAGTGGACAAAGCTGTTCCTGACCGTTAAAAGTGATGACGTCACAAGATGGGACCGTGGATAAAGCTGGACGTATTTTGCCAGATAGTAATCAAAGGGTTTGAGAAAAAAAAAATTGCAAAAACTCGGTTTGGGGTCCCCCGTGCTACTTTCGATCCAAAGAGGGAGAGATTAATCTGTCCCTGAGCCATACGTGATTAACCCCTTGACTACGGTAGCTCCTCTATTAGTGTGATAAAAACTAAGGATAGTCTATAGTTGTGAATTTTTTTCTTTGTTCTTGTTCATGTGGTAAGCAGAGTTAGTACAGAACGCATGCGCATTCGTAAAATACGTATTAACCCTTTGGCTACTAGAGATTTGGCCGAAAAACACGTTTTGAAGCTAGTTGAGGGGTTTTTTGGTCACTGTCGTTCTGTTTAAGAGCTAAACCTCCCTACAAACCCGTTTGCAGGTTGTACACTCCGCGGCCTTTTCAGCCAGGTGCAAAATAAGCGCTTGCAAAGTTCGGAATGCGCAGAAAGCAAAATTTCGACACAGTTTTTGGGTTTAAAAGTAGCACAACACTTTCGACTTTCACTTTTCGCTTTCTCTCCTTCCCTCTCTTTTCGCTTTCCTTTGCCTCATTTTTTCTTCAACTTGCTGGGCATTTGGTAGGCTTTATTTTGGTAAGGAAGAGTTTCTGAGAAACCTTTCATCATCTTAGAATTAGGTGCTCAGAAAGGTAGGTGGGTAATGGAGCAAGCTTTTCATGGAGATTTCAGGTCAGTGTTACATGGTTTTTTTGGCCGTTTCTCTAGTTTCCTTGACTGAATTGTGCTCATTCTGGTATAGTTTGAGCGATCTCTTCTCCCTGCACAAGTTAGTGGACAAAGCTGTTCCTGACCGTTAAAAGTGATGACGTCACAAGATGGGACCGTGGATAAAGCTGGACGTATTTTGCCAGATAGTAATCAAAGGGTTTGAGAAAAAAAAAATTGCAAAAACTCGGTTTGGGGTCCCCCGTGCTACTTTCGATCCAAAGAGGGAGAGATTAATCTGTCCCTGAGCCATACGTGATTAACCCCTTGACTACGGTAGCTCCTCTATTAGTGTGATAAAAACTAAGGATAGTCTATAGTTGTGAATTTTTTTCTTTGTTCTTGTTCATGTGGTAAGCAGAGTTAGTACAGAACGCATGCGCATTCGTAAAATACGTATTAACCCTTTGGCTACTAGAGATTTGGCCGAAAAACACGTTTTGAAGCTAGTTGAGGGGTTTTTTGGTCACTGTCGTTCTGTTTAAGAGCTAAACCTCCCTACAAACCCGTTTGCAGGTTGTACACTCCGCGGCCTTTTCAGCCAGGTGCAAAATAAGCGCTTGCAAAGTTCGGAATGCGCAGAAAGCAAAATTTCGACACAGTTTTTGGGTTTAAAAGTAGCACAACACTTTCGACTTTCACTTTTCGCTTTCTCTCCTTCCCTCTCTTTTCGCTTTCCTTTGCCTCATTTTTTCTTCAACTTGCTGGGCATTTGGTAGGCTTTATTTTGGTAAGGAAGAGTTTCTGAGAAACCTTTCATCATCTTAGAATTAGGTGCTCAGAAAGGTAGGTGGGTAATGGAGCAAGCTTTTCATGGAGATTTCAGGTCAGTGTTACATGGTTTTTTTGGCCGTTTCTCTAGTTTCCTTGACTGAATTGTGCTCATTCTGGTATAGTTTGAGCGATCTCTTCTCCCTGCACAAGTTAGTGGACAAAGCTGTTCCTGACCGTTAAAAGTGATGACGTCACAAGATGGGACCGTGGATAAAGCTGGACGTATTTTGCCAGATAGTAATCAAAGGGTTTGAGAAAAAAAAAATTGCAAAAACTCGGTTTGGGGTCCCCCGTGCTACTTTCGATCCAAAGAGGGAGAGATTAATCGGTCCCTGAGCCATACGTGATTAACCGCTTGACTACGGTAGCTCCTCTATTAGTGTGATAAAAACTAAGGATAGTCTATAGTTGTGAATTTTTTTCTTTGTTCTTGTTCATGTGGTAAGCAGAGTTAGTACAGAACGCATGCGCATTCGTAAAATACGTATTAACCCTTTGGCTACTAGAGATTTGGCCGAAAAACACGTTTTGAAGCTAGTTGAGGGGTTTTTTGGTCACTGTCGTTCTGTTTAAGAGCTAAACCTCCCTACAAACCCGTTTGCAGGTTGTACACTCCGCGGCCTTTTCAGCCAGGTGCAAAATAAGCGCTTGCAAAGTTCGGAATGCGCAGAAAGCAAAATTTCGACATAGTTTTTGGGTTTAAAAGTAGCACAACACTTTCGACTTTCACTTTTCGCTTTCTCTCCTTCCCTCTCTTTTCGCTTTCCTTTGCCTCATTTTTTCTTCAACTTGCTGGGCATTTGGTAGGCTTTATTTTGGTAAGGAAGAGTTTCTGAGAAACCTTTCATCATCTTAGAATTAGGTGCTCAGAAAGGTAGGTGGGTAATGGAGCAAGCTTTTCATGGAGATTTCAGGTCAGTGTTACATGGTTTTTTTGGCCGTTTCTCTAGTTTCCTTGACTGAATTGTGCTCATTCTGGTATAGTTTGAGCGATCTCTTCTCCCTGCACAAGTTAGTGGACAAAGCTGTTCCTGACCGTTAAAAGTGATGACGTCACAAGATGGGACCGTGGATAAAGCTGGACGTATTTTGCCAGATAGTAATCAAAGGGTTTGAGAAAAAAAAAATTGCAAAAACTCGGTTTGGGGTCCCCCGTGCTACTTTCGATCCAAA
>OX421446.1:56066551-56071551 GCA_949126865.1 Montipora capitata
GTGTCTCCTTTAGTGTGTCTTTGCCGCTGCCTTCATCTGTTTCAAGCTTCTTCAGGATGTCCTAATGAAATCGAATCAACACATTGATTAACAAATCAATAAAATAAAGTTACAAAATGCTAATAACGAGTACAACAATACGTACAAAGAGGGGTGAAAGGCAAAGTATATAATCTCCAATAAATTACCAAGAACAAAAAGCAAACAAAGATGAATGAAGAGGACTTGACACGAAATATGTTCATAAAAACAGAGATAGAGACTGCCTCGGCATTGACATGTTAACACTGAAGCATTTCGCAAGATTTCCGCTCGGCCTCTACTTCAACATGCATGGGCTCCTTTGTTCTAAGATGTCAATGGCAGTTGCACTATTTTTGACCTGAAAAATTCCAGTCCTGAGCTGGACTCGAACCCATGACCCTGGGATTATCCTACAATGCTCAATCATCTGATCTTGCAAGCAATCTCTGTGGGAGTTGGTGAGTTGCGAGTTCATACTACATCTCAGATGGCTGAGACGGTAGAGCACTGAAGCGCTATGGGATGTTCATAGGTATTACTCCCATTCCGACCGGCATTTTTTTGTAACTGTCTTAGTCGCCCACCAAACTTAAGTGATGAAATACCCTTCCCCCAACACAGAATACTTGGAGCTTAAAAATAATTCCCAAAAAATAAACAATTATTTAGTCTAATTGCAAGTTTGTGATACCAGCGTCAATACTTCTCATTACAGTGCAGTACTGTATGTGATGACTCGAAAAAGTGGCAACTTTCTGACTGAATTCCATCTAGAGGTATTTTAATATCCTCAAACTAAGTTGATCTTAGTAAATGCAAAGCTTATGAATGTGCGCACATTTTAGATGGCTTTGTAAGATTTCTGGAAGTTTCTGTCAATCCATCTCATGATTTATGCGTGTCTTGACTGTACCTTCAGTCTCTCCAAATTTTTTTTTTTTTTTTATTAAGCCGTATTCTCGTACCCTGGAACAAAAATTGTTACTCTGGAGGCACTAGCGAATGCATCACGTTTATACAACTCTTTAACAGTCGGGGTCTTTAAACAACTGAGGAGAAATATTTACCCCACTAAGTGGTGCTTTGTCACGTTTAGGGAATTCAGGAGAATCAGAAACAATATCTGCAATGCATGGTCAGACGTTTAAGTGCTCTTGGCCCTTCAACAACTGCAGAACCGCCATCCCGACCCATCATATAGAGCATGTCAGTTGTTTCTTAACATTGCTACTTCACAAGAAGGAGCTCTGAGAACGCATCGCTGAGTGTATACTGAAGAAATACTGTTGTGTCGCGGAGATATAACGACGCTCCGTCATTTGATATTTTATATGTTGATAGTGGCTTTTAACTCGTGAATGACTCAAGCCATATCTCCACTCTTATTTGAGGTCTTATGAAAAGTGGTTGCCCCTCTTTTGAAAACAAGAACGTTAGCAGGTGGTGGTTAGTTTTTTGGGGTTTTTTCAAACATGCGATGATTTAGGCCAATGGTAAGTACGAAACAGTTCACAGCAGATTAACTTTATTCAGTCCACGAAAACACAGAAAATTCACATCACCAGTGCGTAAGTCACTAAGAATAAACACAGCGGAATTGGTACTCGAGATTTCATTCACGAATTCGACGCAGGCTCATAGGCAACTTTAATTTCCTATATTAGTGGCCCGCCAAAAAAATGATTGATTGCAAAAAAATACTGTTTCTTTGTAATTTACTAGTACAACAGTCGGTCGGCATGGTGTAATGGTGGTTCCGTAATGTAATGACTTGGGATGGGGTTGTTGCTGAGACACTATTTGTCATTGGCATTGCCAAATCAATTTGCCCTTTCAGATTCATTTTTTGGGGAAATCATCCCATAATAATGCCAAGACCTAGAAAAGGGTATAAAGGAAAATAGAATTTATAGAGATTGTCTGTTGCACGAAGAGCACTGCACACAGATTATTTTGATGTTGGCAACAAAGAAGAAACCTTGGGGGTCTTAGTTTCCGGAAAAGTGGGCACTAACAGCGAAAACTAAGACCTAGCAAATAATGTGACCTATTTGTTGCGGTAGATGGAATACCATATTTATTCGCCCATACGATGAACGGAATATCCAGTTTAAAACGGGCTTCGCCTTATTGCAGATGTTTACAAAAACAGAACAGAAATATCAGCTTTAAAGATTGTCACGAAACCTACGGCTCACTAAGCACTCTGGCAATGGTCAAAAGAAGCGAAAACAAAAACCCCTCGCATCCGTAACGAAAAATAATATAGCGTCTGTTGCAAATGCAAATATTCGTCTGATCAAGGTAATAGAGAAAAGAATGAAAGAAAAAACTGCGGCACAAGATAAGGTGCTAAGAACAAACCAGGTCAAAAATTGGATTGACAATGACAATGTGTCACCTAATCTTATGTGTCAGTTCATGGACGGCGGAATGTACTTTGTATTGGGGGAGGGAGGGGTAGGGGACTAACAAGCAAGCGCCGGAGACGCTAACTTGTAGGGGGTTCTGAGGGAATTCTCCCGGCGACAGAAAATTTTGAAATCTTGAAGCTCGGAAATGCTACTTTCATCATTCTCGGCGAGATATCAAAAAAATAAACGTGGATCAACCGTAAAAACCGTTTTAAAATTTTTATTTTTTGCTTGAAATTGGAGAGGATCCGCCGTGCCTGCTGTTGTGCGCAGAAAGGGAGGAAACCATTTGCTTGCAATAGAAAGTAAGAAATCAGCACAAAAGGAGAATAAAAAATCCGGGAGATTGCATGGGATCTGCAAAGCCTTTGCTGCAAAGTTTTCCAGAAGTTTAAAAGTTAAAAACAATCCCATCAACTCATAAAATATGAGTCATTTACATGTGTCTGCCTACCTTCCATCTCACTGAGCTTCTCCTCCAAATGTTTTGACATTTCTTTAGGAATAAAAGAGACAGTCATTGAGCGAGCTTTAAAAAAACCTTTTGCAGGAAAAAACCGCTGGTTCTTGTTCCATCCCCTAACATTCAATAAGTCAATATAATTTATGAACCCACCATGTGACTGTTTTAGTGTGTCTTTGCTGCAGCCCTCATTGGTTTCAAGCCTTTTCAGGATGTCTTAATCAAGTCAAATAAATAGATCAATTACATTGCGTATTAAATCAATACATTAGAAAATGACAAATTATACAAAGGAAGTTACGAAAGCATACATGGGCCATACATGAATACGTACAAAGAGGGGTGACAAGAAAAGTATTTATAGATTTCTGTATAGAAAGTAATACAAAAAAGAATGAAATAATAAAACATATTCTATAGCCCCTAACCATTAAGTGCCCTAAGCGCTTTACAATCTTTATTAATATAATTTCTAATTCAATTAACAATGTCATAAATAAATCACTGCACCATTAAAGAAAATCCGAAAAAAAATTCACAAATCCAAATAAATAAGTGGGTCTCAAGGATCCTCTTAAAACTACTAACACTATCAGACAACCTAATGGGTAAAGGGAGCTCATTCCAGAGCTGTGGGCCTCCAATAGAAAAGGCTGATCACCATGTGATTTGGATTAAGTGCGGTCCCCCTGCATCAATTTCTGTGAGGTTGACCTGAGTGACCTTGAGTAGGTTCTGTAGTGGAGACCATCATGGAAATAGGATGGCCGCCCATGTTAACAAGAACTTTGAAGACTAATAGTAAAATCTTGACAATAATCTGATAATTGACTGGCAGCCAGTGAAGACTCTTAAGTACCGGTGTTATTGGATCGTACTTTCTAGTAAATGATATAATGGAAGCAGCAGTGTTCTGTAAAACTTGTAACTTAGTTATCTGATAGGCCAGCAGTCCAGACAGCAGAGAGTCAGCTGACAAAAGCTTGAATTAATATTTCTGCAGAATCCAGGAAGATAAATTTTATAATCTTACTAATGTTTCTTAGTTGGATTTGAGCAGCCTTACACAGCTTAGTATTCGTGGCCATTTAATGAAAGATATGTATCGAAGAGTTCCCGTAAATTCCTAGCACTAGACTCTGGTTTGACATGTTCATCAACAACCGAAATAGCGACAAGCTCAGGTGAAGCACGGAACTTCAAGGTTAAGACAAGCATCTCAGATTTTTCCTGGTTCAGTTTTAAACCATTTTGCAGCATCCAAATGTCAATATCTCTAACTTGAACGCAAAGCTCAACTTTAGACTCCGCTATCTGAAGATTATCTGATGAATCAGTCTTAAAGGAGACATATAGGTGCATATCATCGACATAGAGATGGTACTGAAGTCCATGACGCTTGATGATATTGTCAATTGAGACGCGAAAACTAAGTAAAGTAAGGGCAACAAGATTGAACCTTAAGACACACCATGATCCAGAGTACGAAGAGATGACTTGCATTCTTCAACACGGACGTACTGCTTACGAGATGTAAGATACACTGTAGGAATGAGACCAATCTACCACTATACCCTTAACACTGAAGATTGTGGAGGGTAAAGGAAGCAGAATGGAATGTTCCACAGTGTCAAATGCTGCAGACGGGTCAAGAAGCAAAGAATAACAGTGCCTGCAGTCAATGGCGCACGGGACATCATTCTGAACCTTGACCAAGACTGTTTCAGTCCAGCAAAACATCTCATAAGCAGACTCAAGAGACTCGTCCAGATGATGGATTAAAACATGCCGAGTGAACTGGTCAGAGGCCGGCAGCCTTTTCAACACCTTTAGACACAATCGGCTAATTTAATGTGGGACGAAAACTCACATGCTTCTCATGATCTGCATCAGGCTTCTTTAGAGATGGTCTTCGCTTTGCCAGCTTCAAGGACTCAGGCATAACGCCAGTTGCAAGCAACAAATTTACAATACTGGTTATAATAGAAAGAAGTCTGTCAAAGCATCCACTGATAATGTGAGATGGTAATGGGACAAGGCTGCATGATTTGGAGATCGATTTAGAAGCAAAAGCAAAGCAAGGATATGGTGTCTGGTCA
>OX421446.1:56084051-56086551 GCA_949126865.1 Montipora capitata
AGAGGAGAATTCTGATTGATTTCCCAGTACGGACTGAACAAGCTAGTTCCATAAGGTTTTTATTACATTTGCTCTCTTGCACAGGGTTTTCTATTCCTTGAGTCTTGCCTCTTTGCCTTCTTCTACTAACGGTTCTGGAAAGTAAAATTTGTACTGGAACTCCGACCAACATGACTAAATGAAAAACACTTCTTGCACTTTTCTTTTTATGTCCGAGAAAATGAAAACAGAAAATGGGAACATTTTGGCAACCTATATACGCTGCTTCATGACTGGTCCATCTTAGCTGCCCATATTGCAAAATCTGGACCGCTCAGAAAATATTGGTCTTGTTCGTTGTTTTTAGTGGATCATAGTTTGTCAACAACAATTTTTTTTTCAACAAAATTTTTTTTTTGTTCCTCTGATTCTCCGACATGAGTGCACTGACTCAGTCATCCAATCACAGTCATGCCTCCTTTGTGTTGACAAAAAACATTCGATGGCTAAAAGCAATAGTGTACAAACTGAGGAGAATAAATTTGAATTCTTAGATGTACTGTAAGTCATCTTCATGCCCCTTTTATTAGTTAATTGGACTTTGTACATACATGTAGTTGGCTGTTCGTGATCGTAACTGTTATTATTTGTTCTCAGTAAATGAGTGGGTGAAATTCAAGAAATCCTGCAATCTGATTGGTTCTGAAAGCGGGCGTAATTTTCTCATCCAGCTGAGCTTGCGTGATGTCCTTAAATTTCCTTCTTTTGTGACACCGAATCCGTTTACATACAAAAGTAACTTTCTATTAGACAAGAGGTTTGGCAATACAATGCAAACAAAAATATATTTCTTTTTGAAACGTTCAGTTTGTAAGTCGCTTTAATACTACATTCGCTATCAAACGTGACGCGAGTCAACAATCAAAAAAGTGATTTCAGAGAGGAAGGGAGAGAGAGGGAAAAAAATTAATCAGTTATTTACCAGCTAAGGGTAGGTCTGTATTATTAGCGAAAAACTGTCAACTCGGTGTTGAAAAAGCTGCCCTTGGCCTACGGCCTCAGGCAGCATTTTCACGAATAAACTTTGTTTGTGTAGGATATTGTGCAACTAACTCAAATACGAACATTTTGTGCATCCATGGACATACTGAATAAGTAAGTAAGTAAATAAAGTCTTTATTTAATGCGGGTAGCATGAAATAGCATATGTAAATACTAAAAAACTAGTGGCCCTCATTACAAGATTAAAATGATTAATAATTAAGGCGTACGATAAAATTATTAAAAATCTACAACACTATGAAACAATAAAATATTATAGGCCTGTGGCAAAATATTTATAATGAAACATGAGTTTAAAATTGCTGATCTTTAAAAATCCTGTTCCAAAGAGAATTTTTATAAGTCTTGAGAGCAGTGCTTGAAATTAGCAGCTAGAAGCTAGAAGATTTACCGGGCAACTACTTTTTGGTAAAAAAGGTGAAAAGGTTGGTTGTCCGAAAAAAAAAAAAAAAGAACAGAGCCAAAAAAAAGAAACTGTATTACATAAGCAGCACCAGATTCTCTCGAACGTTACAACTACAGCATTCGAAGTGCAGGGAATTCTAAGAAGGCTTGACATCCATAAATCACCTGGTGTGTATAATATACCATCCAGAATTCTACAAATCAGTGCGAAGGAATTGTCGGTTCCCTTGTCACATTATTTTGTTTAATCTATCTCTAAGGTCAGGAGTCATGCCCACTTTGTGGAAATCCACTAACATCACTCCTATACATAAGAACAATAATAAGGACTTTGTGGAAAATTACAGATAAATTTCCCTGTTACCTATTCCAGCAAAATGTTTGGACCGTCTTGTGCATACTGCTATTTATGCACATATTTCGCCTTATTTATCTGACTGGCAGCATGGATTCGTAAAGGGGAAATCTTGTGAGACACAATTGGTCCTCACTCATCATCAATTGGTCACAGCTTTGGATGAGGGACGACAGCTGGGTGTTGCTTTCTTAGACTTCTCCAAGGCTTTTGACAGAGTGAATCATTCAATCTTATTGCAGAAGCTCTGTAGTTTTGGAATTTCTGGCTCCCTACTACAGTGGTGTGAGAGTTACTTGAGTAATCGTTGGCAAAGAACTGCATGTGTTGGATGCTGTCTCCTCCACCTGGTTAGAAGTTCCATCTGCGTGGTGTCCCACACGGCTCCATTTTGGGGCCGTTACTTTTTGTAGTTTTTATTAGTGACTTACATGTACCTGATGTCGTTCTCCCTGGAAATACTATTGCGCTTTTTGCTGATGATTGTAAGATTTCAAGAGTCATTGATGATGCTAGTGATCAATTCTGTTTTCAACGGAACCTGGATAATCTTCATCATTGGAATATTCGCAATGCCATGGTTTTTAATGTCAAAAAGTGCAAATTAAGTTGAGATTAACAAAGAAAAGGCAACCTTCAGTCTCTAATTATTCCTTGCCTATTCTCTTTTGGAAGAAGTTAAAGAATTCAAAGACTTGG
>OX421446.1:56091551-56096551 GCA_949126865.1 Montipora capitata
ACTGTAAATCAACGCAAATCAAGTCAAATGTTGGTTTAATTGAGGAGAGGGGAAAGGAGTACTCGGAGAAAACCTCTCGGTGCAGAGTAGAGAACCAACAAACTCAACCCACATATGACGCCGAGTAGAGGAATCGAACCCGGGCCACATTGGAGGCCAGTGCTTTCACCACTGCGCCAATGATCCCTACACCCCCTATGAGACGATAATCTTCTAAAAGCGAACGTAAAAATGCAAGCACTTCATTGTCCGTGGATTATGAGACCTTGTAAAGTCCCGCGAATCTCACTCACCTCATTCACTGAATGAACGATGTGTAATATCTTGATAAACCGACAACACAAAAACCTCTGGCAGCTTTGCAACGCTAATTGACAAATAAGACGTTTTAAGCCAACGTCTAGAGACACCAACAAACGACTTCCGGTGGACGAACAAAAGACTTTTGTTTTCGTCCACCAACATGGCAGCGATGACGTCAGGTGGAAACCTCTAATAACCAACTAAGAACTTCGTGTAACACTGAGTATATTATCCCGACTTAATGCAGTCGAATCGAGCCTCCCAGAAGCGGACACCCTAGGTGTCCGCTTATGGGAGGTTGAAAAAAAAAACACAAGTGCAATAGAGGGCATATAATACACCACAACAAGTCTTTTACATGTAAGGCTCTTTATTAAGAAAATTGCGTTTCAAGGTGCAGACAGGCCAAACACGATTCTTATTGGTCAAGATAGGAAATTCAAAGACCTCAGAGCTTTGCTGTAACAAGTACATCTTTCAAAGAGCCCCCTTTTCTATACGAAATTAGCTAGGGGAGGGTTTTTAAAGATTTCTCTTAGTAAGGGCTGGTTTTGTATAAGATGCCATTTGTTCATTAGAATATGTTTGAGTTCGGGCTGAAGAGTGCGTTTAACTCAGCAAAGCTTCTTAATTCTTACGGGAAAGCGGATAAACCGTGAGAGGAGCAGGATATGGTATGGAATTGTCTTGCGAGTTTAAATTTCAAGGAGACAAATTTTCGTGCGACTGGCTTGAAGAAAAATTTAAAAACAAAAACTTTGATGTTCTCTAATGAAAACAATTGAAATCGAATTGACTACGTTTCACGGTTTAGGACATTGTGCGATAAAACCATGAAAATCAAACCGATTTCGTTAATAATTCTCTTGATATTGTTTACTGTCCGCTTACAGGAGGATATTTTAGACCTGTGGACCCTGAATAGGTGTCCGTGTCCGATTACGAGAGATGTTCGCTTACGGGAGGTTAATATGTAATGTTTTGGAGGAGAAATCGCCGGGACCGCGGTTTGGTGTCCAGTCCCGCATTCGGGAGGTGTCCGCAGTAGGGAGGTGTCCGCTTACAGAAGATGTCCGTTAGTGGAGGTTCGACTGTAAGTGTTTCTTTATGAGTAAGGCTAAGTGTGTTTGAGGATTTTGTCCCATACCTATGTGTGTAATCTGTAACCCCCGTACCTTCTGTAACCCCTTCTGTTATCTTGTAACTTTTGTAACCCCGTAACTTGTGTTATCACGTAACTTGTGTGACCCCGTAACTTCTGTTATCTTGTAATTTTGGTGACCCAGTAACTTCTGTAACATCTTAATTTAACCTCTATTATCTCTGTTATTTCTCTAACCCCATAACTTTTGTAATCACGTACTTTCTTCTGGAACCCCATAACTTCTGTAATCCCGTACTTTCTGCAACCTGGTAACTTCTGTTATGTTGTTATTTCTGTAACCCCGTAACTTCTGTAATTCCGGAGCTTCTGTAACCCCGTAACTTCTGTAATTCCGTAATTTCTGTAACCCCGTAATTTCTCTTATCATGTAAACTCTGTAACCCCGTAACTTCTGTTATCTGGCAACTTTTTTAACTCTGTAATTTCTGGAATCCCGTAACATCTGAAACCCCATTATTTTTGTAATGCTGTAATTTCTTTAACCTTATAACTTCTGTAATACCATAATTTCTGTAATCATATGCATGTCAATTATTGAATTGACCCTCCAATGGTTTATCTCGGCCGTTACATACAGGTGCATCTATAAACCTTCACCAAAAATCTTCTTTTCCGATACTTTCCATGTGACGGCTTTTCTTGTGTCATTAGTGTTGTCTTAAAGGAAAAGATAAGCAAAATGTAAGGACAAATAGTATTTTTATATGTAGACCTCTCCTCCCCAAATCTGGTCTTTTTATCTGATCTTTTTATCTGATCCGCTGATCCTGCTGCAATATTTCAGTAACGAATGGGGCATTTAGTCATGAACCTTGGATATCCGCTCTCAAGTAGTATAAGGCCTGGGTGTAAAATACGTCCGGAAAATATGGTTGATCGGCTATACCTCCCACTACATCGCTTGAAACAAGATGAAATTTCTCTTGAAGATAAATAATGTTGTATTCTTTTGCCTTAACGTATAATATTGATCATGTGATCAGAATTTTACATTGTCGTAAATCAGCGAATTTGTGGCTAATTTCATTGGTACAGATAAATATAATACCGTTCCTGATAGACATCTAACATATCTAACTTTCTACCCTTGGAATGATCTTCCTCGAGTTTTAAAATTTGAATTATAAGTTATTAAAGCCCGAATTTTGGACTCTTAAGAATGGTGGACAGAAATCTCAACGTGAAAAGCTGGAAATAATTAATTTGAATTAGAAAAGCGTTTTCATTTGATATTGTATGCTAAAACCATCACCTATTCTTCAAAAACATGCTATTTTTCGACAAATGGTCCCGTGACGCGTCACGTGACTAAGATGATAGCCCATTATACTTCAAAACGAAGGGCAACGAGAACTTCCCATGTGCCCACTTTTGTTTCGCTGTCATTCACCTGGCCAATCATGAATTAACCATTTCTACCAATTAAAACCCTTGTCCCAGGCTTTAAACTGCTTGAGCTATTTTGATCGTCTACCTGTCACGAATGAATCGAAACAAAATGATACTGCGAGGCTGGTTGAACGGCTGTGAGGATGTATTTTTTTATTTACCAATATTTCTTCAGGCACGGCCTGACTTCTTCAGGGACTTTAATGATTTGCCGTTACAATTTTTTCAAATTCAAATATAAGCCATAAGAAAACTAGGTATAAGATCACAGATAAATGTATATAGATACAGAGTGAAATGAGATGAGAGTGATGCGCTGTTGGCCCGAGAGACCCTCTTACTTTGCATATATGAAGTTTGAAGGGACCAAGGACGAGACAACCCCTGAATGACATTTTTATTGGGAGAAAAACTTTTTATGCCTGGAGTGGGATTTGAACCCACGTCTCCCCCCTGATTAGCGGTTGGGTGTGATGACCACTACACTATCAGAGCAAGTATGCTGGCTACATGATCAATCTAGATAGCGTTATCCTAGGACATTGTTTTTCTGCAACTAGATGACACTTGTATAGCGTGAACACGCCGTATTTCCTGTTTGAAGAAAGAGAGATTGTAAAGTAAAGGAAAGTAAAGTGGTGCATTTATAAAGCGTCTTTATCACAAACGTCTCAAAGGCGCTTTACAATGATCAATTTACCCCCAGCGGACTGGAAGCATATACATTGGGTACATTGTACCCATGATTGAATTGCAACAGAGAATTTTGAGAAAATGTTTTGATCTGAAAGCTCTCCTACAGCTCTGAAGCCTCCAGCAAAAGCCCAAAAAGCCACATGATATACCAAAGCTGGAAAACCACTTCAACTATAAAAACCTGTTGCGAAATAGGGCAAAAACTACAACAGGTAATATATATAATTCAGTGTGTTCTAGTTAGGCGAAGCTTAATAAAGATATAAAAATATCATAAACTGCCTTCAAATAGTACTAGTTCATGCGCATTACCTTCTGAAAAGGTTGAGCTGCAAATATTTCATTATCGCCCCCAGAATCCTCTTTTCTTTTAGTCTGCGCCAAGAACACGGACTGTGGCCACAACCAAAGCAGGAAGTCCATGAATCACGGACTTCCAGCTCTTTTGCGCATTCTCAGAAATTTGAAACTTTAACGGTCATCAATAGCTTTAAAGAAATACCATTACGCAACTTCGCGTACTTTTGGCTGTAGCCAAAGTCCGTGTTATTGGCGCTGGCCAAAAGAAAAGCAGACTCTAGGGACGATAATGAGATATTTGCAGCATGAACTAACGCTATTTGATGGCAGTTTATGACATTTTTATTTCTTTATTAAGCTTTGCCTAACTAGAATACACTGAATGATATACATCGAATTTTCAGGCAGGGAGACCACTACAGCCTAGCCAATTACAGTGGTCCCTCGTTAAGGTGGGGCTTTACCTGAAAAAAGCGCACTTTTTGTATAGCATGTAGCAATCACAGTTTTAATCGAAACCATAACAAACTTTATATAACTGGAAAGCTTATACTCCAAAGGTTCTGAAAACGAATGTTTTTATGCACTGCCAGCAAAAGTAACCTGGTACCAGGCTGTCAAAGGCACTACCCGCAGTGCAAAACCCTCGGGTACCTGAGAAAAGATTTCTCTTTGCAGACTTCACAGACAAATAAACTTCTTATGTTATTTCAAAGAATAGTACCTAATTGTTGATATGAATGGAGGATTTTGCAAAATTGTAAAATCACATGCCAAAAGAGCCATCTCAAGTTAAACCATCAAAATGTGGGGGATTTTTCATTGATCATTTTTTCCCCAGCAAGCCCTTGACAAATTCCCTCATTCATATCAATTCATTTAATGAGCACTAACTCTCCTGAAAATTTCAGGTCAATAGCTTAAATCTTTCTTGAAATATCTTTTCTCAAAGGCAAAAATCGCTCGTTTTGAGAAAACAGACTTAAAGTTTACAACAAATTATATATTATGATTGTTTGGGGAAAAGAATATCAGTGGGTGGAAAACTATCCAGATTTAGTTCTCAGAGGCTTAAGGGAGCCCTTAGAATCCTCCAGGGTCATAGCTTGGTCCATCAATTTCAAGAAGGGCTTCTTCTCTTCTGGTC
>OX421446.1:56111551-56131551 GCA_949126865.1 Montipora capitata
CTTATGTCAGACAAACAGTTCGTCGAATAACGTTCAAACCAGATGCACCCCAAGGTTAGTGTGAGGGAAGCCAACATGCCTGACAACAATATGAGGATTTGTTTGGGAATCACGGTAAAAGGCTTAAGAAAACAATTATATGAAAGAATTCTCAATTAAAAAAGCCTTACTTTATTGCCATTGTGGGTAGCTTCCTTCCTGTTTGCTTATTTTCCAGATCCAACATAATCTGAGCCATTTTTCAATTTCTCAGTTTCCCACCATGTTATAAAATTGAAAGGCTTCACACTCCGTTCTCGGGAGCCAACCAAACTGAGTGAAAGACATGTATTCTGAGATAAAATGATCCCATGGTCACAATTTCACAATTTCACATCAGAATCAATTGACAAAGATTGAACTTTCATTTCAACCCACCATCAACGCAATAGCAGTCTTGCAAGCAACCTCAGACGGTAGTTTGTTCACTCGATCCCAAGAAAACACCTTCTGAAAGATGCGCTTGACACTCAAGTGGCCACTGCTACGACCGTTGGATAACAAACTGACCCCCACCGGGATAGTGGACCACAGTTTGTCAGCAACAGTTTTGTTTTATTCCCTGGGTCTCCCAACAGGACTGTATTCCCTCAGATGCTAAGAATTAAATTTTCATTCAGAATCAATTGAGAAAGATTGAACTTTCATTTCAACACACCATCAATGCAATTGCAGTCATGCGAGCAACCCTAGGCAGTAGTTTGTAGACTTGATCGCAAGAAAACACCTTCCGAAAGATTGCTTGACGCTCAAGTGCCCACAGTTATGACCGTTGGAGAACAAACTGACCCCAACCAGGATAGTGGACCGTAGTTTGTCAACAATTTTTTTTTTTTATTTCCCTGGGTCTCCCAACAGGACTGTATTCCCTCAGATGCTAATAATTAAATTTCATGGGCTTCAGTGTTAGTAAGTTACTTCATGTCTGTTATGCTAATACTGGTCTTTATATGCTGATGACACGACATTAACTTGTTCCATCAATTGGATGGATATGGATCGTCTGCAAATTTCCTTAAATGCAGCAGTTTCTGAAACGGTTCATTGGGCTGCAGCTAGCAAGCTTCCACTTACAGTGTAATGAGAAGAAAACAAACATTCTTACCATCTGTGGCAAACGTCTTTCCAACAGAACCCCTAATGACATGACTATTTCTGTTAATGGAGCGCAACTTGAAAACGTACAATGTGCAAAGCTCTCAGGTCTGGAAATTGATAGGGAACTGACATTTGAATAAATGTTGATAAGTTATGTAAGAAACTATCCCAGCACATCAATTGAAATTTTAAGAAAGATTACATTGTAGTCATTGCCTGGAAATAAAGCATAGAGTTCTCTTTTATAATGCTATTATTAGACCAGTGATAGATTATGTTAGTGTTATCTGATCAAACTGTGATAAACATTGTCTAGATCGTATTTTAAAGCTACAAAAGAGAGCAGCAAGCATCATCATTGGTGCTGATAGTTATGCACCCTATGTTCTGTTCAGTTATTTAACAAACTCAAATCGATTCCTTTCTTTGCGAATGCTAAGCTAGCCAAGTGTTGTATCATATACAAGCATTTGCAAGGTCGCGTGCCCTGTTATCTTACAAGCTTATTAGTACTTACCAGTGAGACTCATTCACCGCAAACAAACAATCCTTTATTACCCTTCACATTAAACAGGATATAATTACATTAATAAGTTAAAAAAAGAGAAAGGGCTGCGACAGGCGACCTTGAATAACTACAAAGTTAAAAAGATAGATAGCCAGTTTTGTACATATGAATTAATACAAACTTTGGTCAGCATACACACATACACAGAAACAAACAGAACACAAAGCACAAAATAAACACTTCGGGATAATCACTTTACTTTATAAATAGGAGAATTTTGGATCAGAGAAAAAATTATAGCTAAGCAGCATTATGATCATCATAATTTATTATTGCAAAACAGTTTTATGAATACATGAAAGTTAGAAATTTCAAGGCAATTGAAAGGTATAGACTATATATACAGGAGAAAGGAACACATACCATGCATTTTACCCTTCGACACACCCATCCGAAAAATTGGTTTTTGCCCTGAGCAGGACTCGAACCAATGCCTCCCTGATTACTAGTCGGGCGTGCTAAGCCCGATGTGTTCTAAACCCTGTCTGGGGTTTTAGAGGCAAGGATACACACTCAAGTGAAGGAAAGTTGGGCCCTAGGGATCCCTATGCTGCTAAGGCATCTCATTAATCTGCTGGGTTGCCAGCGTGGTAGCCTTGATGGTGTAGTGGCTTAGCATGCTCGGCTAGTAATCAGGGAGGCGTGGGTTCGAGTCCCGCTCAGGGCAAAAACCAATTCTTCGGATGGGTGTGTCGAAGGGTAAAATGCACGGTATGTGTTCCTTTCTCCTGTATATATAGCTTTATGAATCTAATACATGTAAATATGGAAGGACAAAAACTCTAGTATTTTTCAAAATATTGATGCTTTTGTCTTTTCTTGAAAATAGATAAAGATGATGATGATTTTATGTTATCTTCAATAGTATTCCAAATAGACGGGCCTTTAAAGTGGATATTGAATTTACCATAGTTAGTCCTAGCATAAGGAAGATAGTAAGACTGTTTTAATGCAAATCTGGTATTATAGTTATGAACACTTGTCACTCTAGGAAAAAATAAATAGAATGAAATTTGTACATAAAAATAGCAGTATGAAATGTAACAAGATCAAAAATCTTATATTACCCAAAGAGATTGAAACAAAGGACTTGAATGGCTGTCAAATTTAGAAGAAGTAATTGTATGCATTGCTTTCTTTTGAAGTATAAATACTGTTTTATGGGTTGTTTCGTATGTATTTCCCCAAATTTACCATAGGTCAAAAAAGGATAAATTAAATCATAATACAGTTTCACCAAAATACTTAAATAAACAAAACGTCTTATCTTGCACAAGATGCCAATGCTTCTTCTAATTTTTTTACCTATAAATTCTATTTGTTGTTTCCAATTTAAGTGTGGGTCAATCAATATGCCAAGATACTTAATACATTACTCTCTTTTCAATTGCTAATATCACTCAAGAAGAGATTAAAAGTAGAATCCTGTAATTTCTTTTGTGGATGGAAAAGTACAAAATTTGATTTTTCAACATTTAAAGGGAGCTTGTTGGCACATAGCCAGGTATGAGTAATTATTAACTCATTAACAAGATTTATTATACTATTTTGGAGTATCTGGAGACCTTTATGCTCACAGAATAAGTTGGCATCATCTGCCAAATAATAGATGAAAGTCGAACAGTTCTGAGGAGTAATGAAAGTCATTAATATACAATAGAAACAATGAACGACTGAGAACAGAGCCCTGTGGGATTCCACATGATGTACTACGCTTTGCTGACGTTACATTATTCACTATGTCGACTTGTTGTCGATTATCAAGATGTGATTTTTAAAGGGAAGATAACAGAAACTTACAAAAAGCATTTGTAATGTAATCAGGTATTGGGAACAGAAAACAGAAAAAGAGGGACTAGCGGAAAATCATGAGTATGATAATCAGGCGTACTAAGGAAAAAATAATAATTCTAAAACGGGCGGCATATGTCGTATGAATTTCCATAACATTGCCGTTGGATGAAAAATATTATGTGAATCCTTCACATAAGACTGACATTCTCTTGAAATTGCTGAAGCTGGATTGTTCACCTTGAGAAGACAGTTGACAGATTGAGAGAGGAAAACACAGATCTGGAGCCGGGGCTTAGGCTGCCTGGTCTATGGACATGCCCTTTTGAGAAAGTATGAAATGTAGAGGCATTTCAAATGCTGTTTTGTGTATTCTCTTGGAGGTCTCCCCCACAAAATAACCAACGCTATGCGACAATGGCCTTCTAATATTTAGATAGCATCTACTTTTATTGAGTCTTAGTAATTTCGTTCCCCTAAATATCCATATTATCTTACACAAGTATTAGTTATTTTAACGTAGGTTGCCCATGTGGGAAGTAGTAGTTACTTTTTATGACAATAGTTTTGTAATTAATAAAAAAGGTTTTTAGGTGGCAGGAAGGACTAAAAAGACATCTTGTTGATTTAATCATAGCCATTGCTCAGTAGTTAAACCACTTGTTCCCCTGTGTTATTGAGAAACTGCTTTTCCCTGGGCCATTCTCGACATTCTCAACTCCCTTCTTTTAGTGAGTTGCATTTTTGTCCACCATAATAAATGTGTCTGCTAATTTCTTCTATTGATGTGTGTTAAAGTTACGGAATAGCTCTGGCTCAAGGTTCATCCACCCAATGCAGCAGCGTTAACACCACACTTAACTATGGCGTCAGGCTCATGGCAGCATTCTCAAGAACTTGGCCCCAACAAAGTTCGAGTCACCATTTTGGCTTCTGAGTGGGGATCCAGTAAAGGCGGACTTTCCACAATCAACAGAGAGGTGGCCATACAGCTGGCCAAATTCCCAGAACTCGAAATCACTTACTTTTTGCCGAAATGCTCTGAGGAGGATAAGGAAGTAGCTCGCTGCCATGACATAAAGATTCTTGAGGCAACACGACTGCTAGGGTATGAAGAACTGGAGTGTCTCAGCTTTCCACCAGAGCATTTGCGAATAGACGTCATTGTTGGTCATGGAGTGAAACTTGGTCGCCAAGCACAAGTTATCCGCAATTCTCACAAATGCAAGTGGATACAAGTGATACACACTGACCCAGAGGAACTAAGCATGTTCAAATGTTACGAGAATCCAATCTCAAGGGGCGAAGAAAAGCACACTGTTGAAGTAGAACTGTGCAAGACAGCTAATTTTGTTGTAGGAGTCGGGCCCAAGTTGGTAGAGGCCTTTCGCAAATACCTCCGCAGTTGTCAAAAAGATCAAGGTGTTTTCAACTTCACGCCTGGTATTTTTGATGAATTTTTGAGTGTTCAGCAAGTTTCTGAGGAAAGAAAACAATGCAGTGTCCTGGTGTTTGGTCGTGGAGATGCTGAAGACTTTGAGTTAAAAGGATTTGACATTGCAGCAAAATCTGTTGCGGTATTGCCTGACATTCAGCTTGTTTTTGTCGGAGCAGACGATGGAAAACACGAGGAGATCGCAAATCGATTGCTTGAATGCGGTATTCCTAAAAATCGCCTTAGGGTGAGAGGCTATGTCGAAAGCCGTGAAAAGTTGAAGGAATTATTCTGTGAGGTGGATCTTGTACTTATGCCCTCCAGAACAGAAGGGTTTGGTTTGACAGGTCTGGAGGCTCTCTCAGCTGGGTTACCTGTGATCGTCAGCAAGAACTCTGGCTTTGGAGAAGCCCTGTGCAATGTACCATCTGGTTCTTCATTTGTCATTGATTCTGAGGATCCCAATGCATGGACAGCAGCTATCAGGGACATCTGGAACAAAAACAGGCAGACAAGGCTTGATGAGGCTAAGGTGTTGCGTGACTCCTATGGAAGGAAATATAGCTGGTCTGAGCAGTGCAAAGATCTTATCAAAAAGATGATCAACTTAGTTAATGGTATGACTTAATGTATTTCAGTCCCTTTATATAAAAATCGTTTCGAATAGATACTTAGTCGATCATCTTGCTATCATGTAGACATAAACTAGAATGACAGCTTCACTAGCTCAAAGTATGATGGGAAATGAAGCTAAAAAGTAGTTCAGTGAGACTAAACCCTTACTATGCTGTATGGAAAAAAAAATACACTCAGAAGTCAGTATCATATCCGTTGATAGTCAGCTCGAATTGAAAGTGTAATACTACTATTTGGTCCTTTTGAGGTCATATGCCTATACGCTCTGTACACTTGAAGACACTGATAACCACTGATGGGTGTGGGGACACCATCAGCATTCCATGAATTTGAAAAATATAATTATCGACCCTATTAGCTCTTTGGATTATTTTTGGAGTGAGCATGTGAATCTTTCCTCTGACCTTCTGTTATTTAAGGCAAAAAATGAATTCTGCCTCCCACCCAGGTGGTACAGATTTTTACTTTTAAATATTTACAGATATATCTTTCACTGATCATGGCCTTTCACAAAAGAAAGCAAGAGGAGAAGACAAAGAGTCTGAGCAACATTCAGGTAAAGTCATCTAAACTGAAGCAAGTTTAAATCTGATTCTAAATTTAACTGACTGAGAAGCTATTTGAATTAAGGTTTTCTGGCAGTGGTTGATGTAGATACAGTACTACTTGTGCAGTCTTAACGTTTTGTCAAGGACATCCTTTTCATAGAATCTTGCCAAACAACGAAACCTAGTACATGTAGACGTTTCTTTTAATGTATTGTGAGTGGCTAACAGTCGCTAGTTTTGGTGCCCGCTGTCTAGAGGAATATCCAAAAGGGCCAATCAAATGGCTCCCTGCTGCTAAGAGTTGTTGGGCCAGAACTAATGAGATTATCATTCCAATAATCTTGTATTGTATGCGCTGTGTATGCGAATGCCACCTTTAAGTGATCTGTGGTTGAACTTTTTGACAGATGTTTCTGCCAGTGAACAAAGTCAGCGCCTTGTTGCAAGCGACAGCTTTCCATCATCTTCCCTGGCTTCTCATCGAACAAAAGGTATATATGACCTGAAATAAGTGCGATAGAGGCAATTTGACCATGTTGGAAATCTACGTGAAAAAAAAAAAGTCATACAATGAGCATTTCTTACATATCAGCTTTTTCACTCTGTCCAACGTGGTTTTAAAATGGATGTATTACTTTGTTCTAATCGTCACTCCATTTCAACTTGAATATATTATTATTCCTAGATCCAAATCACCTAATTCTCCTTTTCTTTCAGCCCGTCTCACCAAGTGAGGTTAAATTTGAATTTTTGTCTCTCTCCATCGATAAATCGCATGGTCTTTACTCATGTCCTGCGCAGCTTTTGAAGTGTGCGAGTAACATCATCTCCCCTCTTTTAGCCGAGGTCTTCAACATATCTATTTCTTTAGGAGCTTAACCGTCTAAACTCAAAATAGCTAAAGTAATTGCGATATTTAAAAGTGATGATGAGACTGATGCCTCAAATTATAGGCCTATATCCTTACTCTCAAATTTTAATAAAATCTTTGAGAAACTAATTTATAATCGAATGATTAGGTTTATCAGTCTTCATTCTATTCTATATTACTCACAGTATGGCTTTCGCCAGGGTCATTCTACCCAACATGCTATAGAGGTTTTGCACGGCGGCCATGTTGCATGGCTGGAACAATGAAAATGTTTTGCATTAGAAAGAACATTTGTTCCCATGGGAAAAAGAATCTATTGTTCCTGCCATGCAACATGGCCGCTGTGCAAAACCTCTATTGTTGACATTACCGAAGCTATTCAGAGAAACATGGAACAACGCTTGGTTACCTGTAGTATTTTTATCGATCTTAAGAGAGCCATTAATACTTAAAATCATAAAATTCTACTCGATAAGCTTAATTACTTTGGTTTTAGGAGAATAATTAATGAACTGGTCAAATCTTATTTATTTGATAATACCCAAACAACCTCGATTGGTTGTATGATTTCTGCTAAGTTTACGTGCTCTTATGGTGTGCCACAAGGTTCTGTATTACATGGCTTCTGATAGGATGCGGAAAAAAATTAAAGATTATGCGGAAATTTTTGGCCATATTATGCGGAAACATGCGTTGATTATGCGGAAATTACACCGGATTATGCGGAAACTTAAACAAGTTATAAAACTAATAATTAGGCCCGTCCAGTGTATTTACATGCTTACGGTAAATCCGAAATCAAAATTGCAACCAATACAATCGCATTTGTGACTGAATTTTTGCCCTTTGTGATTAAATTACATGGAGGAGTCATCAATTTGCGACCAGCTTTCACCGTTGAAATAAAAGGGTTAGCAGTTGGGATTTTCCCGCAACTTTTGGTAAAATAAATAAAGCGATAAAAAATTATTTTGTTTCTCATCATGAATTTTGTTTCAATTTGGAGATAATGGAGTAAAATTGTAATACCTTTGGAGCGCGATCCATTCCCTCGATCATTGACTTAATTTGATTCACCGTATTCCGGAATAAGAATACGTGAAGTGATGAATTCAAAACGGTATGTCTGGCGTTTTGAAGCAACAAGGATAATAAAGATATGTTTAAAATAGCATTTTAGCAGGTGTTCGACATTTTTAATGTGAATCTCCGTAGAAACGAAGGATTTCTAACTTGTATATATTCCATGTAATCCTATTCCGGAATACGGTCAATCGAACGCGCTCAGTTACGTCATTTGCTGAAGTGTAACTGTTTCTCGTCCAATGGAAAGCATTGTAGGAACAAAAACTAGTGTCCAGGCTCATTGGCGAAAAAATGCGCGGAAACTGCTTACGATCTTTCTTACGAACTTTCATCTTGCGAAAGAAATGGTGTGTTTTCTTCAATGTTCAGGAAAATAAGCGTTTCAAAACAGTCAATTTCTTCGGCTTTTATGTTTTTGAGGATGTTAAGGAGCTGCTTTATCACTAATATCAGATATTTCTTCTGTTTTTTGCGGAAAATATCGGAATTATGAGGAAGATGCGGATTTCAGTGAATTATGCGGATCCGCATCGCCGCATCCTGTCAGATGCCATGGTATTAGGAACCTTGCTCAATGCACAAGGGAAATAGAGAAAACAAGCTATTACGTTGTTACAAAGTAATACGGAGAAAATAGCAAACGAATATCCCACAACGTGCAGCATATGTAATAAGAGTTTTTACAACAAAGAAGGCTTCAAGTTAAATGACATACAAACTGTCTTTATCTTTCTGGTAATCTCTCGCCATTTCCGAAGTTTCCCCGTAGTTGACGTTCGCTGTAACTGGACAATTTGTGTTAACTGTTTGTGCATCCCAGGGATACGCCTTAGTAGGCGTCTTGTTATATATATCTTCAATAAACCCCTTTCGATCAGACGGAAATGCTGTTGCTACTTGTTTACGTGTTCATGTACTCACTAGGTTCACTTCAGTGCACATTAATTTACATTGCAGAAGGACTGGCACCAGTGCCATTTCATTTTATTTTTTCAAATAAGAATACGCGCCACATTGTTCACTTTTTCGTGAGAAACAAACAATTCCAGAAGCTGTTAGTGTTGCAACATAATTGGCCTCCATGTGCTTTTTTGTTTCGTGATATCAATTTCCCCAAATTGTTAAAAAGGCTCTTTTTCCATCTTCGCCGGCTCTAAAATTTCACTTAAAAGGGTGTGTGGAATTCTAATTTGAACCCTTTGAAATGAGCAGAACGATGTCTCTTTTGTTTATTTGTGAAGTTTCTAATGCAAACGATGCACCCATGTGTCAAATCAATCATGTTGTTGTGTTTTCATGCCTATCTATTTTGACCTTGCTATCAGCCTGAGAGACGGTTTATTCTGGCTTTTCATGATCTTATAGAAATCTAGGAATTTCTTTTAAAACATATTACACAATAAGGTGAAAAGGTATCAAACAAGACATACTTTAGAAAACTATTCAACAACACATCATTTTGGGAGAATAAAGAATGTCTTTCGAGATGTATTCCTAATTTGCACTGTAAGAAGGTCTCTAATTCCCTCTCATGACCCTTTCAATTATAAACTGTCATTGATGAATAGTTGCCTCATCTAAGCTTCCACATATCTACGTCTACATTCATAACTTGCAAGATCTTGAGTAAGGACATTTCACGTCTCACATAGTGGAAAAAAAAATTGCACAATCACTCGTTTGCATTCACTTTGTTTATTTGGGCTTTCATGAACTAACATTATCTTTATTCAACATGTATTTTTCCATTTTTAAATGTTACACTTTGCCGACTTATATGACTACTGAGCTCCATCTACACAATTATCAAAGCTGATTGGCTTGCTTATGTCTCGGCCCGCATTTTGCTAGAACAGTGTAGAACATTTCAGAATGTACAACTTACAACTTCGCTGATGTAAAGAAAGTAATGGTCTAAGCAATCCGTGCTTTATTGCCGTTATATTTTGATAGCAAGCAACCGACTACTGCTGTCCATGGCGTTACGAATGTTACAATGTTTACATTTATCTTTTTACAAATGGGTCGATTCATTTAATCCGTGGTTGAAAAAAGATAAATAATGAACATATCTTGTGCCTCATCTCGGGTAATTTTTGTTTGACGACATCCAACGTAAGACAGTCTTGTTTGCGACTTGTACGCGATGCAAACCGAGGGATTTGATGACTGCTCTGCTTCTTCCACACTTATGACGTAATGACCACACGTGACCACAACGAAAACGTTTTCAAAATGGCCGCAAAACGATCGTCGAAAAAAATTTATTCCTATTTAATTCGCTTTTGCTTATGAAGTCAAACTTTTGCCAAAAAGCAATATCTGTACTAAGGGCTAATCAAATTGACAATAAAAAATACACTTATTTTTCCGTCAGTTGCGCTTTAATCGACTCTGAAAATACTTTTTAAAAGCTTCTTTTTAATCAATTTCCTAATTCCTTGTGACTGACAACAATTGTCCTCATTGCTGAAGCCCACACTAGGTGAAATGAAAACGATAGAATTTGCACGAAAAAAGCGCAGGATAAGGATGTAAAACGTTTGCTTGGCAACCACATAGTCATTTAAGGATTGGAGTGACATCTGGAGATGGAAAACGTACGTGGATATCGTGTTTGGAAGCCATAGATCGGAGAAAAACTTGTTGCTAAACGAAAGTTTAAAAACCCATGGACAAACACGCCGTGAAAGTAGTGAAGGGCAATGAAACGGTCGGCCATTTGCCTCGCGAGTTCTCCCGAATAGCATGGTATTTTCGTGCACGTAGTGGAAAAACCAGTGTTGAGGTGATCGGTTTTAGACGTCATTGTAAGCGGCTGTGCGGAGGAATGAAGATTCCATGCGAATTAGAGTTTAACTGCTCAAACAAAGTGCAAATGAAACGCTTGAAAGAACTACTGGAGATGCAAACAAATGGCTCCCTTAGGAGCCACCACTTCTATCGAAAGCAGTGATCAACCACAGGTTTCAATATGTTTAATCTTTAGTTACTGAAGGTTTTCAGTTCAAGTTGTGACCCCTCCAAGCCAGTTTACTCCCTCTGAAAGTAATGGTCTCGTGTATAAGCCGCACCCGCAATTCTTGGCCCAAAACTTAATCAAAGAGGTGCGGCTTATACTCGAGTCTTTACAGTATTTCAGTAACCTCTTGAACTAAGTAAATGAATGGCAAACAGCTGTTATCAATGAAGTGTGTTCTTTGTGTTCAACAAAAATTAAACTATTTTCACTGTTTTTGAACCAGTGCAATTAAAATTGTACCAGTTCAAACTATTTTGTACCAGTTCAAAAACAAGTTGTTCCAAAGTTAAAATATTGAAGTACAACATAGACGACTCGTCACACAAAATGTGGCAAATCCCTGCGTCTCAGTGAGCGCCATTGGAGAACGACCATACAACCTCGCCTTGTTTGTGCTTTATCTCTGCAGCTGACCAAAGGTATTGCTCGGGCCCACTTAACTGTGAATTGTCAACAATTATTTGGTGTTCTATCTACACGATCAAATATATTTGCTACATAAAATGGTCACATAAAAATTCCTTTTGTAAACAGGGCTTGACAGTAATTCGGGGACAAGCGAAATGATTCCGCACTTTGTATTTACGAAGTCTCCCTTATTTTTTTGGTTATTATGAATGGGAAGTGATATTTTGTCTACTTTTTGCAGGACGGCAAACCGGATTTGCATTTTTTTGTTACCCTCGTTCATTTAGATAAGTGTTAATCTTTTTGCTGTTCTGGATGTAAGCTTATGGCATTGGGAAAGTTGTCAGAAGTGATTTCAAGTATATGTTTCATTCTCGTTATGTATACTGTATACAATAAACAAATTGTTTGGAAAACTAACCCTTTCGCTACGCTTACTCTTTCATTTTCCAAAGTACAGGCTGCATGAGTACAGTGCAATTTATACCTTCCCTTCCTTCTGCAAACAGACCCGATACTTGATTGGGCCTGTGAACTCTAACCTTATTACTTCAAATACTACTGACATTACTGTACATTGGCACTAACATACTACTAACATACCACATTGGCACTAAGACCTCAAAAACAGCCTCCTATCTTATTTTGCATAGTCGTGCTAAAGGATTTTTCCAGCTCTTTACAGTCAGTTGTGCTGTCATTACTAGTTGCTCGTTCTGGAGCTCTCTTGGCTTTTTAGTTTTTCTCCTTTCACCTGGTTTTTATTTTTGAAATCCTACTGCTACCGAGTTTGTGTCCACTAGCTGGCTAGTTTTCTGTTTCTGCATACTGACAGTTTGGGTAATCTCATGAGAACTGAAAAGCACTGGGTGCTTTTGATGCGAGAGGGTTTGCACCTGAAGTCCAGTTTGAAAAGCATCACACTGAATTACTCCTGGTTTAGTCACCTACAATAATGCACATACAATAATAATTTCTTGAAACAGGCCACAGCTGCAGTATTGGCAGATAGCCAACATTGGTTAGCCTTTTTTTAGTTGTCTTCTATCAGACAAAGTTAAATATACATGAAGCTATTAGTGTCATTCTAAGGAGGGAATGAATGAAGGGAAGGGGTCAATATTAAACCAAATCAGTAAAAACCCAATGTCAATCTCTTTATTGACTCATTTATCTTGGTGTTTGTTTGACTCCAGAAATGCTAAGGCCGTGGAAGTCAGATGAAGACAGCACCAAGGTCATGATTGGAGAAGTACAAGGTGTGTTGATTAATTGAATAGAACAAGCACCATTCATGTACGTTGTGATTTATAGTAATAGAGCTCTCAAGAACTAGAAATATCAGTAATGCTTCTGCCTGACTTATGATTGACTAGTAGCGTTTGGAATCAAAAAACCTAAATTAAGATGAATAATTTATTCATAATAATTAAGAAGGACAAAACACAAATGAAAAGTAAGAGATTCCAACCCTCCTGTCACACCATAAGGGGCTGGTATAAGTGTCTTTGTTAAAAACTCCTCTATTTTCCATTGACTGTAATCTCAAAATACAGGAAATGGCATCTTAGAGGCACATACTGTATCTTAGAAATTTTCCCGGGATAGCATCGTTGGCTCTGAACCCCCCTACAGGCTCACGCCTGCGGCACTCATTGGGGTGGCTACTCCACTTCTAAAACCTTCCTTTTTTACCCGTATGTGACAGGGTTGGAAACCATTAAAATGTTAACTTCTGTTCTTCTTAAGAAATGGTTATTTTGATCAATGGGAGGAGAGAGTCTTCAGTATGTCACCTGCACTTGTCATACACCTCCTGGAATCCCAACTGTTAATAATACAGTGCATAACCCTAATCAGTAAATTGAAAGCTTAACCTTAATTGCTAAAATTCGGGCAGTGTCCCTAACCTTACATGAAAGCGAACCATTCTAGAACAAGTGTTAAGGTTTAAATTGTGTACATTAGTTATTCCAACAGGTCTTGCTATTTCTGTCCTGCTCTGAATGCTCTGCAAACATTATTATTTTCAGTAACATCTTGAACAAAGTCAATGAATGGCAAACAGCTGTTAGCAATGAAGTGTGTTCTTTGTGTTCAACAAACATTAAACTATTTTCACGGTTTTTGAACCAGTACAATTAAAATTGTACCAGTTCAAAAACAAACTGTTCCAAAGTTGAAATTGAAGTACAACGTAGACGACTCATCACACAAAATGTGGCAAATTCCTGCCTCTCAATGAGCGCCATTGGAGAATGACTAGACAACCATTTACGTGTGTTTGTCATCTATTTGCCACCTGGGTCAACTTATGCACTGTTTTACGGAGAGTTCTCACGGCTGCTTGATATCACCCTACCTGAGCACCCAGGCCCTATAAGTTCCATTGGTGATATCAACTTTCATGTTGGTGATCCAAATGACGATTATGCTAGACGATGTGCTACTATATCCTAAGAGCTTATTTGGTCTTAAGAGCATGTTACAGGCAAGGGTGGCCACACCCTTCAACGTGTTATCACTAAATCCAATGACTCTCTTGTACAAAATATAAGGGTTTGTGATCCTGCTATTTCAGATCATCGAGCTGTCCATTGGGGTCTACTCCTGGAGAAACCTAGCTGTGTTTGCTAAGAAAACTGTTCACTTCCGTAGACTTAGGTCTATTGATATAAATAGTTTCTCTGAAGAACTCATGGAGTCGCCATTGTTTAACCACCCTCCTACAGACTTGAAAAACCTTGTTACACTATACGGTAGAGTCTTGCTATCATTGATTGATAAACGCGCCTCTCTGAATCTAAGTGTTTAACCATAAGACCGTCTGCTTCATGGTATAAGCCTGAAGTGACAGAGGAGAAAAGAAAGAGGTGGCGCCTTTGCTTTCTACTGGTCTACTGATAGGGTCTTGAAAACTACGTGTACCAGTGTAGCGTCGTCAACAACCTTATTGATTCTTTAAAGTCATCCTACTGTACTCCATTATCGAGGCTCCGTCTAATGATTAAAAGGTCCTATTCAAGACTGTGAATAAGTTACTTCAGAAGAAGACTTCCAGATGTTATCCCTCTGCCTCGTGCAATGATGTGTTGGCCAACGGTTTTGCTGACTTTTTCCTTGAGAAAACCTCTACCATACGACGAGACCTGCAAACTACAATAGATTACCATCAGATGACCAGACACCATATCCTGCTGAAATATACTTTGCTGAGCTCTGTATTTTCGACGCAGTTGCTCATGAGGAGGAGAAAGCTTTTGCTTCTAAATCGATCTCCAAATCATGCAGCCTTATGCCATTACCATCTCACATTATCAATGGATGCTTTGGCGCACTTCCTCCTATTATAACCAGTATTGTAAATGTGTCGCTTGCAACTGGCGTTATGCCTGAGTCCTTGAAGCTGGCAGAGCTCTAAAGAAGCCTGATGCAGATCATGAGGAGTATGTGAGGTTTCATCCCACATCAAATCAGCCGATGGTGTCTAAAGTTGTTGAAAAGGCTGCCGGTCGATGACCAGTTCACTCGGCATGTTTTGATCCATCATCTGGACGAGTCTCGTCAATCTGCTTATAAGATATTTTGCTGGACTGAAACAGCCTTTGTCAGTTCAGAATGATGTCTCGTACGCCATTGATTGCGGGCACTGTTATTGTTTTGCTTCTTGACCCATCTGCAGCATTTGACAATGGAACATTCCATTCTGCTTTCTAGACTCTCCACTATCTTCAGTGTTAAGGATATAGTGGTAGATTGGTCTCATTCCTACAGTGTATCTCACATCTTGTAAGCAGTACGCCTGTGTACTGGACCATGGTGTGTCTCAAGGTTCAGTCTTGGGGCCCTTAGTTTACTTGGGCTTCATGTCTCAATTGACAATATCATCAAGCGAGATGGACTTCTGTACCATCTCTATACCGATGATAGTAATAATAATCATAATAATAGACCGTTTATTTAACCACATTGCAGCTTGAAACTTAATTACTGGGTTACAGTACAATTGTAATATATACAAGTCGGTACCTAACTATCATATGCAAATGTAAAGAAAGAGCTTGAGCGTTGTGTGGGACAGAAGCTCCTGTCTCCATATAATATCTTATTTGTGGGGGAGGTTCTCAAGCTCTATCTACTTACAGTTCTCGTCTTGGGAAGTAAGAAATTCATTGGGTGGTTGATTAGGGAGACCCTGGCCATAAAGACCCTACAAAGCTACTCCGTCCTGTCTGCCAGGTTACTAAGCTTAGAAAAGCTAAGTGCATTTTCATAACTGAGAGATGGAAACGTGCCCTCTTCTGGATAGATTCAAGTTTTCTTGACAGGAATTCAGGGATATCTTGCCATACTTGTACAGCATATTTTAAGATAGGTCGTATAGTTGTTAAATACACCTTCAAGATTGAATTACTTGCTACACCTTCTCTCCTAAGAATTTTCAGGGAATAGAGGCGCTTAGAGGCCTTCTTAGAAATGTACTCAATGTGGGGAGTCCACTTAAGATCGTCACTTATAATAACACCAAGAAGTTTATAAGTATTAACCCGTTCCACTACTAACCATTGGTCTTAAGCAGAAATTAAAATTATGAATAAACTTAATTAACATTTCTTTGCACTCTTTTGGGTTCAACTTCGTGTGATGCTCGGCCGAGAACTGATGGATGCCCCTGACAGCGTAGTTCAATAGGCTTATACCGTTCCTTGGCAAGATTTCTAATGCTGTTGTGTCGTCCACAAACGTTATCCCTAGGTGCCAGTTTCGCAGAAGTTTGTTGGTCATGACCGCAAACAAAATGAGGCCAAGTTTCGTTCCTTGTGGGATGCATCCGTTAGGTGATTTCCAATTAGACAGGGAATTTCCAATTCTAACAACTGGCAATCGATTGTTAAGGAACCCCTTGATCCAGTTAATCAGCACTGGGTCAATACCAAAGCATACCAGTTCCCTAAGGAGTGTATTGTGGTCGATCGAGTCGAAACCTATTGAGGAATCTGCATAAAACATTCGAGCACTGCAGTCCCCCTTGTCCGTTGCCTCATGGATTGCTTGGAGGAGGTAAATCAAGGCATCTGTTGAAGAGTGACCTTCCCTTGTATACATGTACTCCTGTGGGTCGAGCTTGTCCGATATTTGTGAGACAAGTCTACTTGGAGCGAAACCCTCCATAACCTTGGCAAGGGTGCAAAGTCAGAGAAATTGGTCTTAAGTCCGACTGGATTTCATTTAGAGGGGAGACCTTGGGTAGTGGATTGATAATGGAGCGCTTTAGTAAATCTGGTACATAGCCTTCTACTAGAGAATGGTTGTAAATGCTCATGATGTGCAAGGCAAGCTCAGGCGCAAGTTCCTTAACAACCCTGTATGGTAGCATATCAGCCTCAATAGCTTTGTCAACATTCACACTAACCAAGGAGTCTTGAACCTCCTTCACACTTACAAGGAGTCCCAGGGGAACTTGCTGGATAATCGGCTCAGCCGCGAAGAGAGGTGCAAAGCCAGCTATCAGACTAATAAAGTGATCATTCACTCTATTAGCCAAAATGGAACCATGCTTGCTGAATATCTCGTCCAATCAGTGACTTGATTTGTTTCCACCGCTTTTTCAAATCCGTATGTTGAAGGCCACTGACTGTCTTTGTGATGGTAATATTGATACTTAGCAGACTTAATCTCATGCTGGACCTTGTTCCTTAGAAGCTTGTATGATGGAGAGTCCTTCCCGTCACGAGTGAATGCGGCTTGTCGCTTTTCAATTAGCATCTTAATTTTCTTTGTTGTTCATGGCCTATCTGTTGGGTGGACAGGGGAGGTAAGTGTCTACTGCAGTCTGTATCTCTGTGATAAAGATGTCAAATTTTTCCTTTCATGATTCGGCTACAAGAACAGATGACCAGTCCTTGTTTGTTAGCCAACGCCCAAAGGTACGCCGCGCACTCTTTCTCTGATCTCGTACTTTCACCTTCGGTTTCTGGCGTCCAGAGGTGTTATTGGACTTGCGAGGACTGTGAAGTGGTCACTCTTTGCAATCTTTGGTAATTGTGAGAATTGGAAGATAGATGGCCTATTTGTGAGAACCCAATCAAGAATAATAGTCTCTAATTTTGAAGTTGACCATTTGCTTTAGATTGTTGGGCTGAGTCAAGTCTTTAAGGCCAAGGCCTGTTGCAGTTGGATTAAAATCGCCAGTAACAAACACCAGAGAATTGGGGTGAGCCATCAGTAATGAGTCCAAGTTAGATCGAATTGTCATTGCAAAGAACCTCATTTTCGGGTTGGCTATTAGCAGTAGAATGGTATGCAACGCATAGAATTATTGACGAGATAGATCTTAGCAGGCTATGAGGTCTTAAATTAAGCCATAACGATTCCATGTCGTGTTCCTCACACTGCTCTAATTGGGTGCAGGTGATAGTGTGTTTAAAAAAAAACATACTCCACCACCGGAAGTAGATGTGCGATCGTTCCTGAAAAGATTGAAACCAGGAATAGCAACAGCAGAGTCCGGGGTTTGCGCAGACAGCCATGACCCAGTAATACATATTGCATCAATACTGTTACATTCGACAACATATTGCAGTTCATAAACCTTATTACTGAGAGATCTTAAGTTGGAAGATAAGATTACTGGAACTCTGTAGGAACTATATGTCTCCTTTAGGACTGATTCATCAGGTGATCTTCAGATAGCGAAGTCTAAAGTTGAGCTTTGAGTTCAAGTTAGAGATATTGACATTTGGATGAGGCATAATGTTTAAAAGTGAACCAGGAAAAATCTGAGATGCTTGTCTTAACCTTGAAGTTGCGTGCTTCGCCTGAACTTGTTGCTATTTGGGTTGTTGATGAACATGTCAAACCAGAGTCTAGTGCTAGGAATTTAGGGGAACTCTCCGATACATAATTATCTTTCATTAAATGACCATGTTACTAAGCTGTGTAAGGCTACTCAAATCCAACTAAGAAACGTTAAGATTATAAAATTTATCGCTATGGATTCTGCAGAAATATTAATTCATGCTTGTGTCAGCTGACTCTCTGCTGTCTGGACTGCTGGCCTATCAGCTAACTAAGTTACAAGTTTTGCAGAACACTGCTGCTTCCCTTATATCATTTACTAGAAAGTACGATCATATAACACCGGTACTTAAGAGTCTTCACTGGCTGCCTGTCAATTATCAGATTATTTTCAAGATTTTACTATTAGTCATCAAAGTTCTTAATACATCTGTAACATGGTGCCATTCTATTTCCATGATGGTCTCCACTACAGAACCTACTCAAGGTCACTCAGGTCAACCTCCACCTTATGCAGGTGGACCGCAAGTAAACCAAATCATATGGTGATCTTGCCTTTTCTATTGCAGGCCCACAGCTCTGGAATAAGCTCCCTTTACTCATTAGGTTGTCTGATAGTGTTAGTAGTTTTAAGAGGGTCCTTCAGACCCACTTATTTATTTGGATTTTTAAATTTTTTTCGGATTTGAAAGTCGTATTTTGCCCTTGGCGCCAACTGGAAAAGTAGAAAGTTTCCGAACTCAGTCGGTAGAAAACGACACAATCCCCAATCTCCAGCTTCTCGAACACTTTTCGTTGTCGAAATCTTGGATGTTTCCTACCTTAAAAGCACTGTAAACCTCGAACAGGCTGGGTCAAAGAATACCTTCGCAGCCAAAAAATATAAATTATGCCAGACGGATTTCCAACCGTGATTTCAGGAGTGAGCGCTGGCTCATTTCCCGAAACAGCGGCTAGTAATCGAGCCTGATCCAATTGATGACCTGGCTTGTTCTTAGCACCTGATCTTGTGCAGCAGTAAGGAATCCTTCAGTTTCTTCCCTTTTAGGTGCCTTTCTGTTCTTACCTCTTGCTTTGTCTGGCCTTGATCCAATATTTTTTTCCTCTTTAACAGCTGTGAGCAATCTTTGACTGCTGGCCCGTACATACTCATAATAAATAAGCTCCTCAACATTTAAGAGGTTGTTGTGAAACCTGAGACCCCTACTTTTCTTAAATGTTTTTCTCTCTTACTTGATTAAACGAATATTTGCATTTGCAACAGACGCTACAGTACTGCTCGAAACTACAGCTGTATTAGTGCATTTGCATGCGATAATACCTCGTCTTTGCCGATATAGTGTTTACCGCGAAAATCACCTAGGTTGGACGAAAACCGCAGCAGTGGCAAAGACGAAAGCAACCGAATGCCGCGGGCGACCTAATTGCGGTAATGTGCCGCAAGAAAACAATGGTACTTTGCAAACATTGTTGAATGTTATCACACCTAGCTCCCCAAGGTAAAGAATAAATATCCAAACTGTTTTTCACAGCACCGACGCAACACAACGCACTGTCTTGAAAGCCTGTTATATTCATCTCATTTCGCCGTGACAGCTGAGAACAGCGAATATTGATAACCTTTCATCATGCCTAATTCTTGCATCTTTATGTTTAATAATTTGTAAGTTTTTCGCTATCACGATGAACAGTTCTGCCAA
>OX421446.1:56141551-56161551 GCA_949126865.1 Montipora capitata
ATCACATAATTCATGCGATGGATTGGCAGAAACTGATAGAAATCCCACCAAGGTATCTAAAATGTGCACACAGTCGTAAGTTTTGCATTTACTCAGATCAACTTAAGGCCCAGTATCACGGGCAACATTTTTTGTGCAACTAGTCACGCAACAATGTTGCGTTGCAAGTTGAAATGGTGTGTTGCGCGTATCACCACCTTCTTGCGCACGAAATTTTTATGTTGCAAAAAGTAGACGTCGCTTTTACTTTTTATAGCATGAAAATTTGTTGCGCAAGGAGGTGGTAATACGCGCAACAAACCATCTCAACTTGCAACGCAACATTGTTGCGCGAAAAATGTTGCCCGTATTACTGGGCCTTTAAGGAGAGGGTATTTAGCTCTTGATAAAATTGAATCAAAGGAACTTGCCATCTTTTAAGTTATCAATACAGTAGTGCATCATAATGAGAGAAGTATTGACGATGACGTCGCCAACTCGCAGTTTGCCTAAATAATTGTTTTTATTGCATATTTTTTGGGCATAATTTTTTAACTTCCAAGCATTTCGTGGTAGGGGGGAATGCATCATTATTTGTACTGACTGGAAGCGAAAATGATCACTGGATTATTAGGGGGACTTGCAAAGAAGCAAAGAAGACCTGAAAAAATTTCAGGTCTCAACGGCACTCGGACCTATAACTGTGCGATTGTGCTGCAATCCTCTACCATCTCAGCCATCGGAGATACATGTCTATAGCATGAGCGCACAAAGGACACACTTCCCGATGGCTTGAGAGATCAGATGATAGAGCAGCGTAGGACAATCACATACTTATGGGTTCAAGTCCAGTTCAGGGCTGGGATTTAATTTTAGGCTTCCTTTGCAACTGCCGAACTTACTCCCTGAATTGCGATGGTCATTCACACTTAGAGTCGTCACAACCCGAAGTTCATTTTATACAGATGACTCTCTCGCATATTTCATTATCAATTATAAGTACAGTCGACCTCAACACAACTAAAGGGTAAGTATCATTCTGAAGTATTGAACGATTGGAGAACAACGGCATTTTTTATTTTCAAGTAATGACTTTCTCTCTTTCAGATGCTTATGGGCCTGCGGCTGACTTTATCGACGTTATTCGACAACTGTACAAAAGGCGTGAAGGATGGCTCGCGCCATTCCCGTGGTGCGAAGAGTTTCGATTCCATCTTGACAACATTTTTACCAGGCTTAAAATGGTCAGCAGGAAAAAAGAACGAGGGGTAAAGACCGACTCCATTGTCAACATGTTGGAAATCTTCAAACCGCACGAGGAATGTCCACAACCCAGAAAGGTTTTGATTGAAGGACAGCCAGGCGTGGGAAAGACAACCTATTGTAACAAGATTGCTTACGACTGGGCCAAGAACTGTAAAGCTGATGATTCATTTCCTGATGTCCAAGTATTGCTGTTGTTGAAATGTAAAGACATTAACTCTGAATTACGGGAGGCTATTGATGACCAGCTTTTACCAAAAGACATGAAAAAAGAAGAAAGAGAGAAATTCTTCACTTTCGTTTGGGAACATCAGTCAAACGTTTTGCTGGTACTTGACGGATTGGATGAGTTGCCAACCCATAAATTACCCGTCTACAAAGAAATCATTCAAGGAAGAATGCTTTCAAAATGCTACTTAGTGGTTACAGCTCGCCATGAAGCTGGGATAAAAGTACGGGAATGCTGTGACACCCTGCTAGAGGTCGAAGGATTTACCAAAAACGATGCTGAAGATTTTATCCAAAAATACTTCAAGACCCAGAGGCATTTGGCGCAAAAGCTCTTGAACAAGCTGCGCACAGACGCAAGCCTTAGCGGAATAACTGCAAATCCATTAAATACAGCCCTCCTTTGCCTCCTTTGCGAAGACTTCCAGGGAGATTTGCCGAACGGTAGAACTCTGCTTTACCACGAAATAGTGCAGTGTGTGCTGAGAAAGTATAGGAGAAAGAAAGAATTACCAGAAACGGACGAAGATGTAACACAATTATACCACACTGAATTGAAGGATCTTGGTTCTATAGCATTGAATGGCTTGCTCAATGATGAGATGTATTTCAATGACAGTGCATTCAAGAATAGTACCAGCTGTTTAATACCTGAATTGGGATTTCTGTCAGCTCAGGCTGGACGCAGCAAACGAAGACCGAGCCAGTGCTATGGCTTTCTACATAAGAGCTTTCAGGAGTTCTTCGCTGCATTTTATCTAAGTTGCCACCTTATCGATGAGGATATTGATCCTGGTAGCTTAGTTGCTGACACAAGATATTTTAAGGAGTTTCAACAGGTGCTTATGTTTACCTGTGGTATCTTGGCTCAGCAGTGCGAGGCAAAAGCCATGGCACTTATGGCAAGTATAGCAAGTCAAATTAACCAAGCAAATTGGGGGGAGAGTCGTGACTACCTATGGACTGCATTGAATTGTGTTAAGGAATGTGAAAACGAACAGGGTACCTTTGGAAACGAACTGGCGCGTTCTCTTGGTTCGCTTCTTGAAATTCAGTATATTTCTTTCTGGCAGCAGATAGGTGACAGTGGCGCTGCTATACTGGCTCACGCAATGGCAACAAATTCAACGCTGACACACTTGAATTTGTCTTACAGTGGAATCGGTGACTCAGGTGCTGCTGCACTAGCTAAAGCAGTGGAAATCAATTCAACACTGACACGCTTGAATTTGTTTGACAATAGAATCGGTGACTCAGGTGCTGCTGCACTGGCTAAAGCAGTGGAAATCAATTCAACACTGACAGAGTTGAATTTGTCTTTCAATGGAATCGGTGACTCAGGTGCTGCTGCACTGGCTAAAGCAGTGGAAATCAATTCAACTCTGACACACTTGGATTTGTCTCGCAATGGAATCGGTGACTCAGGTGCTGCTGCACTGGCTAAAGCAGTGGAAATCAATTCAACGCTTACACGCTTGAATGTGGCAAACAATCGAATCGGTGACTCAGGTGCTGCTGCACTTGCTAAAGCAGTGGAAATCAATTCAACACTGACAGAGTTGGATTTGTCTCACAATGGAATCGGTGACTCAGGTGCTGCTGCACTTGCTAAAGCAGTGGAAATCAATTCAACACTGACACGCTTGAATTTGTTTGACAATAGAATCGGTGACTCAGGTGCTGCTGCACTGGCTAAAGCAGTGGAAATCAATTCAACGCTGACACACTTGAATTTGTCTGAGAATAGAATCGGTGACTCAGGTGCTGCTGCACTTGCTAAAGCAGTGGAAATCAATTCAACACTGACAGGGTTGAATTTGCGTGGCAATGGAATCGGTGACTCAGGTGCTGCTGCATTGGCTAAAGCAAAAGATTTCACAGGGTCCTTTGGCCTATTTGTACGTATTTCACACTAATCGTATTAGCCATTGTCAAAACGTTGAAGTTAATCCTCCCTTGGAGTTCATCGTTGGACCAAAGGTCAGAGCCCGAAAGAATTGTTGCAATAAGCAATTTAAATCTTGCGCGTTCAAGATTCTTCCTGTATTGTATTAGTATTATAATGTAGCATTCACATATAAATCATATCAAAATACCTGAGAGAAAACGTTTTATTATCAAAGGGTTTGAACTTCCAGTGAAAACCGTTTTAAAAATTGTACAGCAAACGGCGAGCGATAGTTTTCACTGAAATGAAACATGTGCCATTATGTGAAGTTTTCTTTGTAACATTTAGTTTTGTATGCATTCGAGGAAGTTCAAGCGAAAGTCTTAAGTGAGTGGAAAACCTACGCTTGGATGTAAGCACAGTGCTAATCCATTATTGCGACACCGTGCCGCATTAAAGTTTCTGGCTTGCTTGTTTTTGGTTTCTTGGTTGTTTCTTGTACTCACATGACTTTTGCATTGCGCTCCCTTTTACTTTGCTCTCCCCTTAAACTGGCCGTGACTTCCGTACACGCGCGTATACCAACAAGACGGTGGGTCACTTAACTTTAAAAATTACTTCCGCCCAGTTCAACAGCAGTCCTTCTCAGGACACTACACACCCATACGAGGTGACTTCATCATGTTGTTTCATTTTTCATTCAGATGAAGAGTCATTTTGTTAAATTTATCGAAGTCCCATTTAAGAACTGTTGGACAAAGAAAACAAGACAAACCTGTAACACCAGCCAGGAAAGTGTCAAACGAATGTCTTGACTCTGGAAAGGTTAATAAGGTGTAGGAAATGTAAGTGACAAATACACTGAACATGACGGTATTGTGAACAAAATCCCGCGCTTTAAAGTTTAAATTTCTGCCGGTGGATGCTGGTCACATCGTTCATATTGTGCAATATCACTGAAGAATCCTATAACTGGATGTGTACGAACGCTCTAAAGATGAGATGAAGATGGTCAGGGCACTGGGTTTCATGTGCTGTTAATGCATAAGGTTGGTGGGATACAACTTTTTTGTATCAAAACCACCGTGCACAAAGATTTAAGTAAACTTAAAGACACCATCATAAGTTCTTACGCGAAGTGACGAAACATGACGACATGTAACCCATCTTCACAAGGAGTAACACATCGTGGCAAGGCGTAACACGTCATCACAGCGCCTAACTCACCGTCAGATGGTGTAATTCGCCGTCTTAAGGTGCATCTTACCGTCACAAGACGTAACTAACCGTCACAAGGCGTAACACATCGTCACAAGCCGTAACTCGCCGTAACAAGACGTAACATACCGTCACAAGCCGTAACTCACCGTCACAAGGCGTAACTCACCTCCACAAGCCATAACTCACCGTCTCAAGGCGCAACTCACCTTCACAAGACGTAACTCACCCTCAAAAGATGTAACTCACTATCACAAGGCGTAACTCACCGTCACAAGACGTAACTCACCGTCACAAGGCGTAACATACCGTCACAAGACGTAACTCACCTCCACAAGCCGTAACTCACCGTCACAAGGCGTAACAGATCGTCACAAGACATAACTCACCGTCACAAAGCGTAACATACCGTCACAAGACGTAACTCACCGTCACAAGACGTAACTCACCGTCACAAGGCGTAACTTACTTCCACAAGGCGTAACTAAACGTCACAAGGCGTAACTTACCGTCACAAGGCGTAAGTCACTGTCACAAGGCGTAACTCACCTTTACAAGCCGTAACTCGCCTTCACAAGGCGTAACTCACCGTCACAAGGCGTAACTCACCGCCACAAGGCGTAACTCACCGTCACAAGACGTAACACAGCGTCACAAGACGTAACTCACCGTCACAAGACGTAACTCACCTCCACAAGCCGTAACTCACCGTCACAAGGCGTAACTTACTTCCACAAGGCGTAACTAAACGTCACAAGGCGTAACTCACCGTCACAAGGCATAACTTACCGTCACAAGGCGTAAATCACCATCACAAGACGTAACTCACCTTCACAAGGCGAAAAACAGAGAATAAGGGGTTTATAGTCTGTCGACTTGTATTTCTGACAAAGCGCATTGGTGTTCTCGCACACATCAAAAAATCCCTGCCAATTAAATATCGCATAATTTGAAAAAAATAAACTGGTGAGCAGCACTCTGCGAACTGTATCTGTAAACTTGTTTATTCTCTGAAACGTTTCGTCCAGCTAATGTAGACTTCTTTAGGGACGTTTTCAATAATACATTAACACCTGTAGTTGAGCCATATATCTGATGGCAAAAATGACGGCCACAAACGTGAAGGTTTGACCGGATTTTCGAAAGCGAACAGGCGCAGGTGTGAAATGTTAGGGAAAGGCGTGAGAAATAATATTTTGGGGCCACGGCCAGAACAGTGGCACCAAATTTGAAAAGAAAATTGTCCATTTCAGGAGAGAACTCTACAATAGCCTTATTTTATAAACTTCGATGGCTACTAATTAATCACATGGGCATTGAAAGAGGTCTGAATCTTTTTAAAAGAAACCGTGGATGGACGTGCCCCGGACTACCTTTTAGAGAACCTGTCATCCTGGAAATATTGTGAGTCACATGATACTAGATCTCGGATGCCTTATCGCCTCCCGATCCCGCAAACCAATAACAGAAAACGAATGTCCTTCTTTAATGCTCCTCAATTGTGGAATAGCATAAGTGATACCTAAAGCAGTTCAAAAGAAGCTACTTTGACTACATCATGCACGCCTGACACTTTTAAAATAGACATACTCTTTTCATTTTTTCATTTCTTTATTAACTCAAGTGGAATTTTTTTTGTAACTTGGCATTTTAAGTAATTTAATTTTT
Organism: Montipora capitata; assembly: GCA_949126865.1. Classification (NCBI taxonomy): domain Eukaryota; kingdom Metazoa; phylum Cnidaria; class Anthozoa; order Scleractinia; family Acroporidae; genus Montipora; species Montipora capitata. Next base: position 56,147,796 of record OX421446.1, read on the forward strand.
ATCATTGTTTCATTCTAGTATCTTATTGTGCTACATTCAAACGTTTGGACAGTTAGTCATTTTGTAAATTAGTTTCATAGGGCCACACCCTATTGACATAAAATGTTATGATCATGTGTTAGTGGTAAGCCCTCTCCACGCCATTATTTTTCTGTGACTTGTTATCTTTCCCCATGTATCCAAATTCGCCCGATTTCTCTCGAGAGTCCGGAAAGCATTAATTTTTTTCGAGCGCCCATAATCCATATAAGGTAAGTAAGTCTGGTTTATTGATAAAATCGTCGCGCTTAGAAATAAGCGAATTGAGAAATTATTTACAAAGATAAAACTAATACATCATGTTCAAAATGGACTGGGCCTTACAATAATGAGAGGATAAAATACAATAAATTAGATAAAAAACTAGAAATCAAGTTATACATTGAATTCCCATAAGTTCCTAAATTACATGCCATGAGCATAAAGGCACATCGCCGGAAAAAACTTCGTTTAAAGCGTTCAGTTTTGCAACTTATAAGGGATGTTCTGTTCTTGTTGCGAAGGGAGCGGCCGTGCGCCTGCAACCGAGTCGGTGGAACAAGATGGCGAAGACGGAACACGGGCTCATTTATCTTTCTAAATAATTTGCTACACAACTCCATTCTTCTTGTGTGAAGTGATACACACCCGGTAGTAGCTAAGGCCTCTTGGTAGTGCAGTGCAGGAAAGATGATACGCACTCGCTCGATGCTATGTGATAGTTTGACGGGGAGGACATTATGCCACACAGGGCAGCAGTATTCAAGGACAGACCTAATGAGCGCAAAATAAACCTTAAGTAGGTCGGCAGGTGGTACACCGCCGCGTTTGAGGACACGAAGAATGTGCAGGCTCTTTGACGCCTTAGCCACAACGTCATTAGTGTGCAAATCCCATTTGAGATTGCTTTGAATTGTAACGCTCAATACTTTATGAGCATCGACTGACTCAAGGGCCTTAGTGTCTATGGCCAAGGCTAATGGGAGATGATCCACGACTCTACGAAAACGCAAAGTCATCTTCTTGCACTTTTTGGGGTTATCACTAAGAGGTTTTGAGCGACCAAACTTCGCAACCATTTCACTCATACTTGATCTTCAAAACTTACCGCTTTTTCACAACCGGCTTTTCTTGTCTGGGACCCATTCCTTGAACGTCCTGCAACCTTATGGGGCACAAAAAGCCATTTCAGCTATTGTGATCTGCTTGTTTTGGAAAGAGGATTTGGATCTTTGGACATGGTTTTAAAATAAAAATAAGATACCGTTGGGAATTAAGATAAAATCGTGGCACCCGAATAAGGCCCGTAAAGTTTCGGAGCTAGTTTTTGGCCTGCTTCTCGAAAGTCTCGAATTGTCCGCCCGAAAAACTATTTGTGAATGTGCGATCCGCTTATCTTGAAAGTGGCCTTTAATTATACATATACATAGTTTTAAGATTTCAAAAAGCAAATTAAGTGACTGACTTTGGAGAGTTCAAGCGAGTCCTGGTGCACAATCATTCAAATGGAAATGAGTTGCGTATTCTTATGCAAATCAAACTCATTTCCCTTTCAATAGTTGAGCACCAAGACTCACTTCGAGGCCGAGACAAACGGCAACTCGGAAATGGCCCATTCAATTACCCGGAGAATGTCGGCTTTCTGCAGTCCTGCATCATTATACCAAGATCTCCACTAACATGCATGGCCCATTTGCCACGGAATAGACCGTTCCACGGAGTTTGGCGCCATCTTGGTTGGGGTGCAACCACGGCTAAATTTAAAGTAAATATATGGGATTTTGGCCGACTTTGAACCGCTGTAGCGCCGCTAAAAAGAAACGGATTTCCTAAGTGAAAGTGTCTTTTAAAGGACATTTATACTCAGATTATTTTCATGAAATATAAAGAACAGATTCAGGCTACAAAGACCATAAAAGAATTTTTAAGATTCCATACAAACCCTTCTAAAATCATCACGGCAAATTGCCGCGAAATTAGAAGCAACATGAGAAGATTTATTATTCGAATTTACGGACGTCATACCTTCCCTTATGGCCTTATTTTCTGTTGAATGAATGATATCAATAAAACTATGTAGTGGCAGAAGTTGGAAATCTTTCTCTTTTTGGCGGTGGTTCAGCGGTTCAAAGTCGGCCAAAATCGCATACATTTACTGTAAATTTAGCCGTGTTTTCCCCCCAGCCAAGATGGCAGTCGAAAACCGTGGAAGGGTCTATTAAGTTTATGTTTAGTTTGTTCGACCAATAAGCACGGATTGTGGCACACTGGGCTAGGTCGGCTTACCAGTCTGCCGGTCAGCTCACCCAGTGGAGACCCCAGAAGCGAAACCAGCCCAATCTGATCACTATACACTGTATACAATCCGGTTCAAGTTTTGGACGAAAAGGAAAATTTTGGTAAAACTAGAAAAGAAAGTGCTAAGAAGGTCTATATGGACACTTCTCTGAATATTTCGGACCAAGCATGCAGCCGATTTTGAGATGTGACGCAACCCTTCTCCCAAACTCGGCGGTTAAGCCAACTAGGCTCCCTTGCAACAGATGTTGCCAGTAAAATCCGTTTTCAGGTTGAATCCGTTTTAGCCTCGGTTAAATTGGTGATCCTCATTTTACCTACGATACTAGACATATTTAGTTGGAACACTTAGCGAATGGTCAGAATCATCCTGTTACAAGATTGTAGCTTATACTACATCCCCTTCCCCCATTCAGGAAGGGGCAAACGGCGATGGGTGTTCCAACAAATGTGACGAGTATTGTAGCCTACCAAAAATATTAAGATGCTGGTTAACTTTTGACAAGGAGTTGAGATTTCGGTTGATTCTACAGGGGCGTAAACGTAACGTAAGAACCGTGCGTGTCTGGTCTTCTCGAGACAGAGGTGAGAGATGATTTCATGCAGACTGGAACGCCTAAATTGCTCTGTTGTAAACATGGCGGTTCACAGCACCAGTGAAGTCGTCTCTCTGGCCTTTCTGTGGACGAATTCCAGGACCTACCGATACAATTTGGGCAAGTTTTGAAAGCTAAAATCTTTAATCGATGCTGTATTTTTCCGGTAGGACTGGGTGGCTCCACACTCATAAGAAAATCTATGAAATGAAAATCGGGGGTCTTCCCTTGTCATGGAACGGCCAAATTACCCAGAATTCCTTTTGGGCATGAAGGAGGCAAGCGGAGACTGGTCCTCATCAAATGAGGAAAAAGTAACGAGAAGAAGATTTCTAGGCGGATACTAAGGAGTAGCCAAGGTGCGTGTTGTTAACGTAGACTTTTTATCATAGGAAATTCGGCCTGGCCTTTGATAATTTCTTGTCAAAGAAACGGTATAATGTAAATAAGAGAGTAATGAGATTTATACTTGCGATTACCTGTCCTCTTACGTACCACTTAAGTCAAACTCTACATCTCTATGCAGTAAGCGCATTCAAAATTTCCTCATGTTATTGTATAAAAGTAGTTACAGAAGAAAAGGCTTGTCCTGCATATATGAAATATACGTTTTCTCTCCCGTTCTCTTCTTATGCATGATCTTCGTGGAAATTACATTCTGTCCCTGAATAAACCTGGAACAACCAGTTATGGTCTTAGCTCTTTTTCTTACGTATTAGCTAAGTACGTTGCGAAATGCGCTACCTGATTTTTCCCGTACCACTGAGTTTACTGGTTTTAAACTAATGCAGGGCCGGATTTTGTACAGCGGCTTTTCGTTTTGATTAATATATCTTTAAATATTATTTAATATTTAGTTATGTATCTGTATATATTATGTATGTTAGCTGTAATGTCTCGAAGATATTATTCTGAAAGTCGAGATGAAAAAAAGTTTTATGCATGCATGTATGTTACCTTCGGCAGGGCGCATGCGTGCACTTTGTAATCTGCGACTCCAGTGCTTACCATATGACAGATAAAATGACTTTTCTCATGAATATATAAGCCATCGAAACCTTACGTTAAATTGTAATGACAAGGGCGGTTTGGAGCTGTGAGTAGGCGTGGGATTTGTCTCATATGGTTTAGGGGCCGACATATCCCTCCCTCAATGCCGTACCGGGAGGCGAGTTCGGTAGCAGAAAGCAGCGAAGTGCCAACCGCGTCCAAAAGCGATCGCACGGGCCGAAATCCCGGGATGACTCGTTTGGTACGACGCTCCAGCGCCACGTCTGGAGGTACTGCATATTTTTCTCGTCTCGTCTTCAAACATTCCGTCAGCGCATGCGTGCGTAAATGTTCAGCCTCTCCGATACCTACAATACTAGACATATTTAGTTGGAACACTTAGCGAATTAATGGAGGGAATCATCGTGTTACAAGATCGTAGCTTATACCACATCCCCCTTCCCCCAATTCAATGTTGTGTGAGAATTTTTCGGGCGACTTCTAGTAGTTGTGGAAATCAACATTGGAGGAAGGGGGAAACGGGGATGGGTGTTCCAACAAATGTGACCAGTATTGTAGATCGAAGATAACCTGGTGCGAGTCCATTTAGAGATTTATATACTATGCAAGCTTTTTGTATCTGACGCTGATATTCAAGCTTTCTTCAGCTCAACACTTAAAAAAGATATTCAGTACTAGTGTCAAAAGTAGAAGAAGTCAGGACTCTGGCAGCACGGTTCTGTAGTTTTCGGATTTTATTGACAAGAGTTTTGTTACAGCTACCCCAAACAACGTTACAATAATCAAAATGTGACGAGTATTGTAGGTCGAATACGCACTCAGATGGATGGAAGAAACTTTTTTGGAGCCTAAATTAAGCCTAGAGAAAAAATAGGGTCAGCTTAGGATTAGTTTTGGTTATGATAAATAAATACTAATTTACCAATCATAGAAAAGTAAATAATAATAAAAACTGTGTCGGGTTGAGCATGTTCGTCGTTGTAGTGTAGTGGCGAAGACACAGTACTACAGATCTGGAGGGTGCCAGTCACAAAAGACATTGCCGGCTGGTAGAAAATGATCGAACATTGTCTTCTACTTATCCGGTGAAGAGGGCGCCCTTCCTTAGTGAAGATATTTCCATGTAGTGGGTCCTTGACCTAGATGTGACCAGTTAGAAGGAGTCTTGACACTTCAAATACAACTGCTGCTGCAAAAGTACATTACAGGGGAGAAGTATTTTACACTTGACCTGCTGAATGAAAGAATAGCATGATTCAGTTATCCGTCAGTAGATGGAAGCAACAAACCAAGTGCTATAAAACAGCAGGCATTAACCTCTGATTCTGCATCTTTACATCAATCAGGTATTAGTTACCACAAAAAGTAAATTCTGAATGATTCTGTGATGAACACATTGAATGGGAAACGTACTGGCTTTTGAAAAACATTACCAAAAAGGCCAAAAAGCATTTTGAAAACTTTGGTCAACTTTTAATAATATTGTGGATTAATGCAGAAAGGAATGGCTTAAAAAGGCTGGTAGGTTTCTTTACATATACTAAGCCTAGTAAATATCAAACCATTCTTTCACTGCACGGTGTCAAAGGTGTGCATCCCCCCACCCTCCTTGGAAGCCCATCAGAGATTTTACTAGGGAGAGTAGAGACTGTCGAAGACCAGTTTTTATCAAGGAAATGTGTCAGAAGCCAAATGGAAACTTTGAAACAGTTTGGAATGGGGCAAACACACACACAAAAACTGTTGGCATGGAAATGAACCCTTTCAGTTTCTAGAGTTAGACACATTAATAATAGTAATACTACTACTAATAATAATAACAATAACAATAATAATTGGCAGTGCTAATCACCCTTTACGTGCAGTATTGCGGACTGAATTGTGAAAGGGCGCAGCTCACGATATCGAGCTGAAAGCATACGAAGGCGCCTCTGCCTGCCGCTATACAGTCGATGTTTGATGTCGGAGCACAGCACCACAGCTAGATTGTTAATGAGCTGTGAGTCGATTTTCATGAGGGAGGAAAATCGGAGTACCCGGAGAAAAGCCCTTGAGTCAGGTTGAAATACGACTGAAACTCAGCCCACATGCAAGCCGGGGCCAGAGTGGAACCCCGGCTCGCAGTGGTGGGAGGCCTGATAGATAAACACTAAGCCACCCTTACTTGCATTGAGAATAATGATGTCTTTAAGTCTGCTGTGAGTAATTTTCTTATTGAGAATAGAGAATGCCTTAATTATTATTATTATTATTATTATTATTATTATTATTATTATTATTATTATTTTATTTTTTTTTTTTAACCTACTTTTACAGTAAAGTAGTCTTTGTCAATTTGAACGCATATTGTAACTACTTTTTAATGGATTACTTAATACCAATTATTCATTATTATATACTGGTGTGATGCTAATTTTCTGCTTGAACATTCAATAAACTCGAAGTCTAGAGCAAGGGACATGCTATAGGCCATACAATACAAACCGTTCCATTTCAAGTATATGAATATGAAGCCACTATCTTGGATTCACACTCATAGTTGGCTCCGTAACTTAAAAGTCCGTCTTTTATAAGTGTGTCTTTTACACCAAGTAATCTGTTCTTTACACTCCATCGACAGTCCACCATCGTTAGTCCAATCCATGTTAACTAGCTGGTACATTTTCCTCGATCAGCACCTTTCGGACCGTCGTTTCGTGCCGTTGTATGCTTGAAGAGGAAATAGAATGCCGGTTAGTAATTTCTCAGAATGAAAAGCGTTATTTATCAAAAGTTCTCCTGATTGAGGAGTCCCGAAATCCCAGGATATGTTTGCTCCAACAAAGCGATTTCCACAAACATGTTTGTTGGAGCCGGTTCCAGTCCTTCCCATGTTATTGCGCGCGCAGTAGTTTTTTATAGCTTTTTGCTTGCAGCGCGGACTTTTCTGGGAGTGAGAGGTTTTACTTTGTTTGCAGTTTTTTGTTTGAAGTTTGTAATGATACTTTGTTTGCCGTGTGCGAAGATATTTTGTTTGCCGTGATCAAAAGTTTTTTTGTTTGCAGAGAGGAATTATTATTATTATTTTTTGGTGTGTGCGATGACATTTTGTTTACAGTGTGAGGATTTATTGTTTTCAGAGTGGGATTATATTTTATGTCAAGAGTTAGAATTCATTTTGTTCGCGGTGCATTTAATTTTGCGAGATGAGAAGCTCTTTGTAATATGTGGCTGAATTAATGGGGAAAGGTCTGTCCCTAATGGGCTACCGTACTAACCCTTCTCGCAAAGACACTTTATCCAGTCTTTCGTTTGAACACGTTTCGGATAATTATCCCCTTCTTCCCCTTCCTCCTCGTAAGCACTAAAAATTGACATGCAGAAGCTTTTCATTTGCCCACAAATTCATTTTACCTGACTGGCTAGCTGAACATACCGGCTAGCTAGTCACAATACTTACGTCAGAAATGGTTTTCCTAGGATGCTTCCCAGGCTCTCGGTTTTGTTTGCGCGTGAAACTCTCCACAAACATCGTCAACTCTCGCTCTCATTTGGCCAACTCTAGATCACTCTCATCGACTCATTAGCTGTCAAGAGTTTCGAATTCCACTCTCGTCAACTCTCATCAACTCTCGCTCTCGTTTGGCCAGGGCCATAATAGGTAGTTTACGAAACCACGACCCCTCAGGCAGCGGCAAAGTCAGAGAAAGATAATATTTTTGTTAAAAAAAGAAACATGATTGCGCTGCTTACTAATCATCTCTAATGGAGATAAGGTACTCAGCAATGTAAATGCGGTGGTGTGAAGACAAGTTGAAAGGGAAAACAGCTCACTTCCGGTTGCCGTCCGCGTTTCAAAAACTAAGCTCCCTAATAGCAGAGCTCACGCGCGCAAAGCGCGCCAGCGGAGCACCGTGGGTAAGGTTTTTTGGGAAATCTACCCAACCGAGAAATTTTGGTTTCTGACATCACGTACATCCGTCCGCCCGCACAGACTGTCGGGGTGGAGGTGGGGAGGCAGGACAGCCTCTGGGTGCGGGAGTGTTCGGGCAATTTTCCTTGGCCGGAAATCGCGTAGAAGCGTTGCATTTGGCAACCCGCGTACACTTATTTACAACGGTTAGCTTTCTGATAATGTTTTCCTTCTTAATATGTGCCGAGGAAGGAAAGGAAGAGAAAATTGCGTGGCAGCCTTGCATTTGCAAACCCGCGTTTTTCTGACGGGAAATCATATAGTGAAGAGCATCTGGATAAAGATTAGAGCAGAAAAGAGCTGTTTTCCCTTTTAACTTGTCTTCACACAACCACACTTAAATTGCTAAGTATCTTTTCTCCATTAGAGATGATTGGTATAAAAATGTGGGAGACACCACTGTCCTGGCACGCGAAATTTTCTCTTCCGGTTGCCGTCCCCGTTTCAAAAACACGCGTGCTTAAGCTCCCTGATTTCACGTTGTTGTTTTGTGGAGTATGGCAAAGAAGTTCCCTGAAATGCGTGCTGCACGTGCAGCATGATTGTTTTTTCCTTTTTAACCCAATAATATTTTTGTTTTGTGGCGTTGTTGTTGCCGTAGCCATCGTCGTTGCTTAAACCCGCCGCACAATGTAAGGAAAAAGCTAAGCAAACTGCCTCGCGAGGCGGTTTCCTGAGCTCAGTCTTTCCTCACCGTGTGCGGCAGGCTTTAAACTACCAAAGACCCCTAACTTAAGTCAGCCATGGACTCCAAAATTCCGCCAGGATTTCTAAACGTATTTCCTTCCAAGAAAATATGTATATCGGGTTGAATTTTACGCAAGGAAACAAAATTGTGTTCTCGTCGTTCACACGTTTGTGGAGGGAAGGCGCGGTTGGCGCCAAAAAAGCCGGACTTCTTGGGCTTCCCGCCTTCGTGGAAAATCAACTTGCACTTAAGCCGTCCCTGATGTACGACTCCGACTCTTCATCGATCGTATGCAATCGATGTCTCGTGTGCGCCGTCGTTTGTCGTCATCGTCCTCGAACAGTGGATTAAACGTCACATTACTTTGAACCTCGCTTTCATAAAATTCCTTAACCGAAGTAAAATCGCACGCCCGGAGGGTATGGGTGCAGCTAACAGAGAATCCGGAGCCTTACCTTCTTACGTGCGCAGCCAAAGAGATCCAAGCTTCGATTTCACTAAGATCGTTGAACATCGAAGAAGTTTCTTGGTTCTCAGAAATATTTTCCTCATCCATTCCTCGCTTCGGTCTTTGACTTCTTCGCGTAAGAATTTTTGTTCGCATCTTTACTCTGGGGTTGGATTCTGTTTTCGATGTGGTCTTATACCCAAACTCCATTCCTCCATGAAAAGAATGCATTTCAGACAAATTTGCGGGTTCATTTGTCTTAGTGACCGGGTCATGGTTTGGTATAGTCCCCCGATCTTCAGCTTCTTTATTTGTAAAACGTGCATACTTCCTCCTTTGAACAATTTTTCCAAGAGACTTGAGTCTGGCCGTCGCACCTCTTCGTGTTTGCCACATCTCAGAAATAAAATCCGGCTCTGTATATGAGCGAAACTTTTCGATTTTCAATCGCGTCTTTGTGGACTTCGATTCACGGGAATCTTCATCGATCTTGATGAAATCACTTGCTGAATAATCTGCCAATGAGAGGCATCGTTCAGTATTTTCTGGTTTCTTTGTTGCCGCGTGGTATTGTAAAGGCGGCGGCACGATATTTGTCGTCGTCAAAGCAATGTTGGCTGATGCTTTTCCTACAACATAAAATAAAACAGTTACCCAACTCCGTAAGTTATTCGATACAAAACAAATGATCAAAGTATCCATTGCTTAATCTCGTACCCAGATCTCCCACGGTCATACGGAAGGGAGATCTGGTAAAGTTCGATTTCGAGCATGCTCAGTGCCAGCGAGGCCCGAAATACGGGCTTCTCTATGACTGCGCATGTTCGTACTCTCTGTTGTGATTTTGGGTGACTTTGCGGAATAAACGTGGATTTCGAGAGTATTCTTGAAGAGATTCTTTTGGGTACAGGACAAGGAAACCTTAAACTTAAGCCGACTGAAACAGAAAGAAGCTCTAAAGGCGATTGTTTTTGAACGATCGAGATTGTTTAATTGTCGGAGCAACTGCAGAATCACTGAAACGAGCGCTTAGGCTTAATCAATAAACGAGTGCTATTTTCTTCACACGATCTCGTGAAAAAGTGTAGTTAGCCAAACCGTAAATTGACAGCTGAAATGTTAAAGAGGATTTAGGCCTAATGTTTGAAACGAACGCCTAGGCTTAATAAGTAAACGAGTGCTATTTTCTTCACACAATCTCGTGAAAAGTGTAGTTAACCAAATAGTCCAGCTGTTAAGCCCGAAAAATGGCAAAATCGTTCACTTTTTGATAAAAGCATGGAACTTGGCAGGATGATACAATTTTAGGTACTGATCATTTTTTGATATAGGGCCAGCAACGAATCGCCTTTTTAAGAGGATAAATGAGCGTGGCCAAATTCACATGAATCTAGCCAGCATGAAAATGAGGCTGAAATAAAACAATTGTTTTTTCAGGTAAAAATTTTAGTTTTCATGATAAACAGTCTTTGGTAATTATCAGAGGAACAAATAAAACTTATTTATCTTATTAAATATTCAATAATGTGTGCCACGTGGTCTATCACGTGACTACAAGGAAACGTACAGACTATGAGAAGCTTGTAAGTAATAGTCCATGCCAGAGACATGTGCACCCTATCACCCAAACATCCAAAGGTATTCCAACAGTTCAGTGAGGGAGCCTTCACCGCAGGCATTTTCATCCATAGCACTGGATCACGCGCATGAGCAAGCTGACACCTTGGTTAAAGGAGATGGTGGGGCCTGCGGCCTAACTGAAAGCCCTGGCGCTTTATTGCGATGGATGGTTGCAGGACCTGAGCTTGCAAGAATGACACAAGAGTTTGAAGAGTCCATTCGTTCTGTCACAAAGGAAGATAAACGCTACCACGAGCAAGTACCAGGAGTACAGGTTTTGTTTAAGAAGGACGTTGCATCCCTGGTGTCTTCATTTGAGGAGGTAGGAAATCCGTTTGAAGAAGACAGCAAAGATCTGTTTGCACTAGACTCCAAAGTTATTGTGGAAAATGCAGTCATCCAAACAGTCAAGAACGTGATAACCACTGGTCAGGAGCAGTACAGTACATTTGTCCAAGAGCGATTTCAGAAAAGGACCAAGGAGGTGGCTTCAGTTATAAGCAAGAATAAGCTTCCATTGTTTAAAAGCCCTTTAGAACAGAAATCAGACAAGAAGAAAGTACAAGTTGCAGCTCTAAAGGATGATTGTGCCCTATTCTCCAGACTATACATTGCTTGGCAAAGTCGTGAAGGAAACCTCCAAGAATTCTTTAAAGATGAGAATCATCCGTAGTCCCCATCTCTGGCGCAGGCTAGTGGATTGAGAGAAGGCCAGAAGCCAGATCTTGTAAAGTGCATAGAAAAGAATTCTACACTGACTGCCGAATCCCCGGAAGTGGATATTGCAATACTTGACAGAGCTGTTGTGGTGCAAATGGATCGCCCGGGGCCGCAAAGAACGTTTCAAGAGTATGCACACAATGTTTTCATGCCATACATTATGAAACAGCTTCAACCAGTCAAAAGAGTCGACATTATCTGGGATGTTCATCGACAGGATAGTCTAAAGGCAGCTACCAGAGAGAAGAGGGGCTCTGGTACATGCAGAAGGGTAACATCCTCTTTCCAGATTCTGAAGAACTGGAAGTTTCTTACGCGTGAATGAGAACAAGACAGAGCTCTTCCAGTTCCTGGCGAAGCAAGTGGAATCTTGTTACATAGAAGGTAAAGAACTTTGCGCTACATACGAGGAACACGTTTTAAGCTCACCAAGAAGAGATGACATGGAAGACTGTACCCACGAAGAAGCTGATACACACATCATGCTGCACATCATACATTGCTTCGCAGTGTGGATATCGGAGAGTCATGATCAGAACCATTGATACTGATGTTGTGGTTCTTGCAGTTTCCAAGATGCAAGATATTGTTGTTGATGAGCTTTGGATTGCCTTTGGCACCGGTAAACTTTTCAAGTACCTGGTAATACATGACATTGCTGCTCAGTTTGGACCACAGAAGGCCAAGGCTCTTCCAATGCTGCATGCCCTAACAGGTTGCGACAGCGTTTCTTTCTTTTCTGGCAAAGGTAAAGGAACAGCATAGGATACCTGGAGTGTGTTCCCTGCAGTAACTGATGTGTTGGCTGACTTATCTTCAGTTCCAGAGAGTATCCCCGACTACTGCATGCCACTGATTGAGAGATTTGTTGTTCTTCTTTTCTCTCTTTGTTGTTCTTCTCATTAACAGTGAATAAAGCTAGACAAGAGCTCTTCTCAGAGAAATTAAGGGCTATCAAAAACATTCCGCCAACTCAAGCTGCCCTTTTGCAGCACCCAAAGCGTGCTGTTTATCAGGCCGGACATGTGTGGGGAAGTGCTTTGATTGCTGAACCACAAATTCCAAGTCCGCAAGAATGGGGCTGGAGAAGAGAAGGAAGTGAATGGAAGCCAGTGTTCTGTCTGAGCTGATTCACTGCGGGTGCAAGAAGGGATGCACTGGTCAATGGAAATGCTGTACGAAGCCACTAGAGATATGGCCTTACTTGGCCATGAAGCAGAGCTGCATTACCATAGCCTGGAAGCAATAGCTGCTCAGAATCCCCAGCTAGCCATTGCTCAGGAATTAAAGCAAAAATACGGCGAAGGAAAAAGAACAGAAGAAATTTGTCCCAGATGTGGAAGGCAATTCGAGTGCTACACACAAGGTGTATTTAAGAGCGGTGGAGCATTGCAGGTCTACGCAAATGCTAGCGTTTTCTGTAATAGTTCTTTAATGGACGACTTTTAGTCAAGGACATGGGAAAAAACAAAACTGCAATATTGCATGTTGAACCAAAACTTATAGGCTAAAACATTGCGTTCTAGTTATTAATGTTACGATTGTTGCTAGCCGGGCCCGGGGTGGCGTCCTTTTCGCCTCGTCAAAGAGATCAGTGGGCCGTTTCTCGAAAGTCCCTAAACTTTTCACATGTCACAATTCCCTCTTTATCTCTAGAAGGGAGAGGGTTTGAGCGTTTCACAATCCGCTTTTAGTTAAGGCCAAGAAAAAACATGCTAAAAGTCATCGGGACTTGTCGAGAAACAGGCCCCTGGTCACAATCGGTTTAGAATTGCGTCCAAGTTAGTTTTTGATGATTGTATCCGATAATCAAATGTGGCAAATTTAAACTGCAATGAGGCAGAAACCTGTTGCTAGCCATGCATGATTTAAAGTGATTTTAATAAAAATAAGCGCTCTTCACATTAATTCTCAGTCCAGACCATTCCACCCTCCATGCCATTCCTCACTTTTTTTTCGGGATCATTTGCGGTCTTGGTATCATTTGCGGTACAGTTTGGGGATCATTTGCGGTTCTGGGATCATTTGTGGTGCTGGGATCATTTGCGGACCCGTAAAGTTCACACTTTTACGCTATATTCGCCAAAAGCAATTAATCATCTTGGCAATGTCCTCCACAGTTGCACAGGGCTGTGCATTTCAGGCTTGCCTTACAGCATTTGCATTGACCAGTGCATCCCTTCTTGCACCCGCAGTGAATCAGCTCATAACAAGATTCTTGCGCTTGTGGCAGAACTGTCCACACTGGCTTCCATTCACTTCCTTCTCTTCTCCAGCCCCATTCTTGTGGACTTGGAATTTGTGGTTCAGCAATCAAAGCACTTCCCCACACATGTCCGGCCTGATAAACAGTACGCTTTGGGTGCTGCAAAAGGGCAGCTTGAGTTGGCGGAATGTTTTTGATA
>OX421446.1:56166551-56179051 GCA_949126865.1 Montipora capitata
ACATTTTGGTACACTTCTTAACCGTTTTCGCATTGACAACGACATGATATGTTATGTGAACTGCCGCGAGCACCTGACGATAAATTTTCATTTTTATCAAACCTGCTTTCCCTTCATACCAAATTTGTTCCTGGAACACTGATACACACTTTCCACGCCGAGCGACTTCGAGTACTCGCTTGATTATCTCAATAACTGGAAATAATATTTTTAGATAATGTTCTTTCTTAACTAATTTACGGTTAAACATGGCTCATTTCTTTTCCACGCAGAATACATTATTTATGAATGGTTGCATGTCTTTACGCCAAAGATATCTTTAATCTTTAAATATTTTTGTTGTGTTGCGGTAATGAATGGTCCCAAAATTTAAAGTGCTACTATAATAAAAAATCTTTGGATTTCAAAACTATGTTAAGTAAACATTGAGTGCAAGCCAAAGACACCTGTTTATTTCAGTGGAATTAATATATTCGTATTTAGTGGTCCGCCATTACTAACTTTAAAATCTTGAGAGAGCTGGATAGAGGAAAAAATGGCGTCAAAGACTCACTAGTACGTGCGTACACCACCCGGGAGTGGGAGTGTGCGGCCCGCTTCCTGAAACCCTTGCCCTATTTCAAACCAAAAATCTACAAATTTCCCTACCCTATTTCAGACCTGACCAAACATTTGATACCCTATTTGAGACCAAAACGGCTAAGAAAGCATACCGTTTAGGGCCGCACATACTATATAGCTCATATAAGGGAGTACCCCCCCCCCCCCCCTCCTCCCTCCGGGGTATGCGGCTGAATTAATATGCAGCTAGGGAGTTTCGGCCTTTCAGACTTTTAAAATCGTGTTATGCATGTATAATAAGCTGCATTTACAGGCTGAAATTTGAAGCTAGCGAGTAAACGACGTCATTTTCCCCTAAATCCAACCCTCTGTGGTCCAACCGGTCAGTTTTGAACGTCAGTTGAGTAAAGGCAGACCTTAAAATCCAAAACGTACACTCAAAGTAAACAACCTCTGGATAAAAATCAAAGCTCAAAATTTTGCCAATGAGATGTTAAGCACATACACTTTCAAAATGTGAAGAAATAAAGGAAGTGATTGATTTTTTTATCTGTTGTATCATAGTAGAATAAAGAATTCACTTTGGCCTCGTTATCAAAGCGAGTTTAAGTGTGAATTAGTTTACATTCACCCGAAAATTTAATCATATTTTTCATATTTAGCGAAGAGAGAGTGAGCTTCACAACTGCTCGATTTATTTTACGCTTCTGGTGTTTGACAAATACTGTACCCTAAAGACCAAGCAGTTATACATGAACTCCGCTTGGTTATGGGCTTACATGCTGAAAATTAATTAATCTCATGTTGGCCATTGGCCACAATTCCTGGATAGTTCGGTGAAAATTGAGGGAAATGGAATAAACACCGAAAAAGATTCGAAAAGACAAACTGACGTCATCGTTGTCAATCCTGAGGCTCCCAGTACCGGGTAATAAGCCCAAACGTTTATCTTCGTGCTGGAGAAAGTTACTAGTGACATGCAGCTAATAAATTTCAACGAGCTACAGTTAGCAGAGATGGATGCAGTTTTGTCAACTTCTTTTGCTTGCTTGGATATAGCAAAAATTTTTAACCGATAGCATAGCCGTCCAGACTGGGCAATAAGTCCACATAACCCAGAAGGGTCTTATTTGGCCTTGGCCCGACAGACTACGTTATTACCTAAATGTGGAATGCAGGTCCCGTCAAATAATGCCCAATCAGACTGAGTCCGATGACCATAACGCTTCTGATTGGTCCATAAAACCGGGTAGCCACGCGAGGGATTGCCCGTGCTAAATGCAAAATTTCAGTAACCGTTCTAAAAATAGATAATGAAGCGTTTTCACGTGACGTGATGAGCTATACTTGAAAATGAGGCTCCGCCATATTGGTGTTCCACGTGAGTCACACATTGTAAAGAAAGATACCGAAATTTTCATAGTGAGATCACTTTTGCTCCGTTTAAAGTTATTTTTAGCGAGATAATCTCTCGTAAAGTAATATACCTGATGCTCTCAAAGTCGTAAAATCCAATTGGTGTTTTAGATTCCTTGAAACCTCAATACTTACAGGAAAGAACAGTTCAAAACCTTTCGCAACCTTTAAGCCTACAATCACAAGGTTACAGGCTTCATTCAAAATGTCGTTGCCCAAACGTTTGTTGTGATAGGACAGTTCGCCATTCACAAAAGCGTACGAGGTATACTGGCGTGCACCGAGTTAAAATTCGCATGGATTATGCCATCTTATGTCAAAAACGTTCCATATTCTCAAGAAGAAAATATTAATTTCATATCAGCCAGGAAACTTAAGCAAAAACTTGATTTTCAATTGATATTTTGGGTTCTTCAAAAGGGGAAACCCTAGCCATTTCAAGGCAAGATTACCCTGAAATCGCACCTCCATCGCCTGTACAGAACGCATGCGCATTTGAAATATTTACATAAGCATCTGTTGAGTCTTTATTCATAAATTTGAAAGTGACCGCCGAACGGTCTAAACGTCGTTGTTTTTTAACGTTAACGTTTACAGTAAAATCCGTTTCTAAACATTTTTTGATTCGAAAAAAACACCAAAAAAAAACAAAAACAAAAACACTGTTTGGCGTCCCTCGTGCTACTTTCGATCCAAAGAGGGAGAGGTTAATTGGCGTGTGAACCATTTGTGCCTTTTTGTTTTTTAATATCTAAAAGGCTCAGAAAGAGCTTTTTATTTACGAGTAAAATGAAATAGATTCTTTAATCAAATACTAGTTACAAGCATCATCGTGAAAAACTCTTACATCGTAAATACTAACGCATTGTTCCCTAATTTCGCAAATTCATATCCAATGCACCAAACTGCAGGAAACATGTATTGCGTTCCTTTTGACACATGGACCTTAAACTGAAAACGGATAATTGACTTAACAATAGCTCCAAAAATTGAAAGTATCAGGGTAACTTCCTTATTAACTCGGGAATTAACCGCAGCCTTACGAATTGAAAAACGAGCAATCGTTAAGGTCCAGCTAACTAGATTAATTACATTTTTGATAGTTGAATACCATCTTCCGGAATCCATCCCAAGAGCTTTATCATGGTGGTAAGACTTAAACTGCTTCCAGTGATCTCATCAACAAAGACTTGCACCTGGTTCAAAAAATGACATACCACAGGACACTCAACCAACTCATGCTCGATCAGTTTCAATGACGCCACAGCGATGGCAATTTTCGGATGCATAGACATCCATTCTATTCAGTCGCAAGACCGTTAGTAACGCCTTATGGGCAACCTCTCAAGTTAAGTTCCCTTGCTTATTAGTGACCAGAGGTGAGTAGACAGTATTCCATAACGACGAGTTAAAAGGTGCCTCAAGATGAAACTTAGTAAAGGTAAAGGTACACCTTATTTAACGTCGGAAGTTCCTTTACTCTCTAGAGAGTATTATCCCAGGAAGCCGACGACACGCTCATTTTACCCACCTCTTTCCATCAGTGCTCCGTTTTAAGGGTATTTAAAGCTACTTAGGCTACACTGGAAGGAAAGAAGTCGAAACAAGGATGTGAGATCCGGGGATCGAACTCGGGACCTTATGCACCAAGGCCGCGCACTAACCGACTGTGCCACCCTAGTACGCCATTATTCAATCCCAGGAGTCGAAATTTGCTCGATTTTATGAAAACGCTGGGAGAAATGGCGAGTCTTGCATTCGTAAATGCTTGTGGGAGGTTTGTCAGGTGCAGATGGTAAGATAGAAAAACTTGGCTGTGCAGTAGATGGAGACACAGTGTCAGCGTTGATTACTTTCAATTTCCACTTCGCAGGAATGCCTCCGAAAACTTCTCTCAGCTCACGTGCAGTCTGATTAAAAGTACGATCTCTGCAGGATTCATGGTCTATAAGAATATCATGCACAGACCTGACAGGCAGAAAGCTTGGAACAGCTTCATAGCAAATATCTCTAACACGAACGAGGCCGCATGAAATCCAGTGTCTGAAAAGAGAGGCTTGTTATTAACATTGATAAGCTTGTTCTTAAACAGTGGTTCCTCGAAAATATCCAACAGAGAATTAGGGACATCCGTACGTTCATGATAACACTTGTGCTTGATCCAAGCGCAAGGAACCACCCTGTGAAAAGCAAGAACGTTACTGTCGATATCACGTTGCGCAAAGTCCGTAGCAAGGATCAATTTACCAAGATGCTTAGCTGAGACAGGTAAAAAATGGGACGTAAAATGCTTCCAATGAGCTTCTTCTCCAGTGAGTAGTCTACGCAGTGTATTGAGTCTAAGAGCCTTTATCTTGAGCTCGAGCCGAGCCACATTGAAACCACCTTCTTTCAAAGAAAGGGATAAAATAACCCTATTGACTATAGGAGGTGCTTGTAATTCCAAAAGAAACGGTACACGGCTTGCCCTATCCGTGTCACTGCCCAAGATGGTAGAGATAGCGACGTAGCATTATACCACAAAGTTGACGTTAAAATCCCATTTATCACAAAAGCTTTACCATTAAAGCTAAGGTCCCTATGGCGCCAAGCATCAACGATATTATTAATTTTTTGTATCTTCGATTCCCAGTTTGTCCGAGAGCAGTCAATATTCCCTATAAATTGGCCAAGAATTTTCTCTGGAATGTAGTCATTAAACCATTCAAATCCGTGCAACTGATCTGTTGGCCTAGAAAATGCTCCCTGCTTCAATTCCTCTTTTTTCAAGAGATATTGCTCAATATCAAAGCTATGACCATTGTTAGCCTTTAGTTGCAGCCGCTCAAGTTCACGCCCCAATTTTGCGCACTCGTGACGTCGTAATTTGCCTAATTTTCGCACGTTTAATCGCAATTGTCTTGAAATGAAGCTTAGCCCTATCCCACCAAACCAAAGGGTTGTCGAAAAGATGAACCTTGTTTTGCCACTCAGACCAGAAATGTTCAATATCAGCTTGAAACACAACATCGGAAAGCTAGTTATTGTTAAAAGTGCCAAAAGCCAGGCCCTCTCCTTACACAGTCAAAATCTAATGTAAGAGTGACACAATCATGATCAGAATGAACAAAGACCCTAATCTATGTGTCGATTACAAAGTGAGAAATAGAGCGGCTGATAAAGAATTTATCAATTTGGGTGCGCACGAGAGAATTATCATTAGGATTCCGACCAGTCCAGGTAAAACTCCGTTCGTCCTTATGACGAACCCGCCAAATATCGATAAGGTTATGCTGCGAGTTCAAAGCAGTCAAAACAGAAACGGCAGACTGTCTAGCGTTTGGGTTACCTCCCAGCTTGTCCAAGCGTGGACCCGCCATAAAATTGAAGTCCCCCCCGATAACGTTAGCGTAAACATTGGACAAGAAGCGCTCCAAATCCGAAAAGAAAATTCGTCTCTGGAAGTCGGTCGAAGGCGCATAAACATTTACAAGGTTGATCGTTTCATCCTCTACGTCCAGTAAAATATTCACAACACGTCCATCACTGTCACTACGAATTTGCCTAACATTGTAGTCAAGGCGAGAACTAATCAGTACCGCCACACCTCTAGATAAATTTGTTCCATGGATTGCAAAGATCTCTCCATCCCAATCACGCTTAATTTGCATTGCAATATCTGCAATCTAATGGGTCTCTTGCAGACAAATAATGTCAAAACGAGCTCTTCGGAAAATATTAAAAGCAGACTGCCAAATATCAGAGGACCTAAGGCCCCTTGCATTTAAGCTTACAAAAGTTGCCATCACAACGAAAAACGAGAAGTGAAAAACCTGCATTGTACACGCTGTTAGGAAGACGCCGATTGTTTTTTAGCAGTGCTTTTGTCTCTTTGTCTGGCAATCTCGACATTTGGAACGGGATAGTATTTAGAGCGACGGGTTGGTGTTTTGGTATCCGAGTCCGATTCAGTTGGGCATAAACCTTTCCTACCTTGATCCTCTTGAACATCCATTGACATTTCCGTATTAACATTTCCAGTCGATATATCCACGGACTTCTCACTCGTTTTTGGATCAGTCTCAGCAACGATCTCATTAAGTGACGTAGACACATCTTCCGCAGGAACTTCATTAGATTCTTGTTTATTGTTTCCTTGCTTATTGTCTCGATCACATACGTACGACATATGGCCCTTTTGCTTGCAAATACGGCATTCAATCTTAGGGCAATGCTTTCTTGTATGACCAACTTCATTACACTCGCTACATACAGGCTGTTGGTTATCATGAATTATGCGACACCATTCCCCACCGATACGAATGGAATAAGGAATTGACCTCGCAGTTAACACCATTCTAACCAAACGATTTCCATTTTCAATTCCCTCCAAGTCATGTCCCGCTTTGTATCTTAGTCTAATAACTGCACTCTTAATCTCACCGAAATTTGATGATGCCTCTTCGACTTCACCATCTTCAACCTACGATCTAAAACCCATGATACTAACATTTGTAACATAACCATGCGGGGGATGACAAATAACATGGACATCGTCCACATCAAAACCATCCTCGATAAGAGATTCCGCAGCATTCTTCGATGACAATTCAACCGGAAATTTTAGATTCGCAAGAAAAAAAAACTCTGTTTAGGGTCCCCCCTCCCCCCCTCCCCCAGCTACTTTCGATCCAAAGAGCGAGAGGTTATCGGCCCCTGAACCATTTGTGACTAAGACCCTTGACTACTCGCAGCTCGTCTATTAGAATATATTTTAAAAAGGATGCATTTCTTCATGTCGTACGCACACTACCAATCACACGATAGTACGTACAGGACGCATGCGCATTCGTGAGATATATATATAAGCATATGTTAAGACTTAATCCTTCAACTTGAAAAGGACCGTTGAACGGTCTAAACGTCGTTGTTGTTTTTTTAACATTAACTTTTATAGTAAAATCCGTTTCTAAACATTTTTGATTCGGAAAAAAAAAAAAGAACAAAAACTCTGTTTGGGGTCCGCCGTGCTACTTTCGATCCAAAGAGGGAGAGGTTAATCGGCCCCTAAACCATTTGTGACTAACCCCTTGACTACTCATAGTGCATTATGGGTAATCCTTGCCAACCACATGATGGAACTCCCACCACAATAACATTCAAAATAAGTCTGCAAGCACAACGTAAAAACGCAGTCTAAATCACTTCAACGCACGTGAAATCGTCATAGTTTTTGCCTGAGGGGCCCTCAGTTTTTAGGCTTTGTGCTTGCAAACTCTCTGCCCCACAGATCGACGTCTGGCTAGAGTCGGACAAGGCTGCAAACGCGTCTTGCAACCCTCTCCACGTCTCTTAGTTCTTCGAGAGACGTCAGGACTTGCGGGCTTTGAGACTCCATGATGTCTCTCAGCCACCAGACGTCGATTTAGTAACGAAACAGTCCCTGCATTGGATCTGAACGTCAACCGATCACTGTCCCCTGATTATAGCCGCAAGTCTATCTGGAACTCTTTTCCAGCTCACAGCAGAGCGCCGTTTTGAGCGTCGTGTTTCCTGCTCTCCGGGTTTACGGTCATTTGGAATCGGCGTGGCGTTTTGGATGCACGCACACTGTTTTGACGATTAAAAATGCCAACGTTATCTTATCTTTAAATCTTATCTCTGACACGAAGTTCAATCTGTCACGAATGTAACACACGGAAACTCCGAACAAGGGTGAGTACTAAACTGTGAACCTTCATATTTATGTGTTTAACACTATTCTATGGGACCCAGTTCTCGGCCACACAAAACGTAAACTGGTATTTCTTACTTTGGAATAGCCGTAAGGACTTGAAGTTTCACAGACAACTAGCTTCAGCATTCAGTTTACACATATAAAGCTGTCGACTGCTCAACGCTGTTTTCTCCCGAGTAATAACGAAAATGGAGGCTTCGTTCGTGGACCCAGTTATCGGCCAGCGAACCCAGTTCTCGGCTACAAAAGAGTGCGCTCGATTCCTCAGAATAAACAACGTTTTTTCACCAATTTTTGTTGTTAGGTCACTAATAAGGCTTGTCTTTAATATTTCGCCCACAAAGTATCCTTAACCAGCTTTGTGTCATGTTAGAAAAGGTTAAAAAAAAAGTGGCCGAGAACTGGGCCCCTTACTGTACTTTCCGCTGTTTATTTTGAAAGGTTTCATGAATATTGTTCTCTAGCATTTATGATAATATGATCTTTACAACAACACTAATTCTTTATTACCCTTGGTATTACAGTTATTTACATCTCATGGCCAGCAATGTGGCCTGACTCCTTGTGATATACATGTGGGTTGACTTGGTTGGTTCTCTACTATGCTCTGAGTGGTTTTTCTCCGGGTAATCCGGTTTTCCCCTCTCCTCAAAAACCAACCTATGATTTCATATGAGTTGATTTGATTTCACATCTATACAGTGTCCTCAAGTAATTCCCCAATGCCAAATACAGTTGTTATCATCAAGAGATGCTGTAATTTAACCATACTGTGGATTACTGTCAGTAACTTGAGCTTGTGGCTGAGATCGAGTTGGATGTTTCTTGCCATTCTTGACTTTATTTGCATTACTTGTTCATTTCAGTTTACAGTGTCCCCAATTAGTGCTCCAGCGCTAGAACGACTACACACTTAATTTAAAACCCTTTCACCCCTAAACCGACGTACACCAGGCATACTTATCATTTTACTCTGTCTACCGCCAGACGATTTTACTCGTCAATGGGTAACTCCCAGGGGTCCACACTAATGTCCAGAAATGCACATAATTAGATGCACGTCCAATTTTGACATGGTCCATGGGGTAATTACTCACTGAAAAACTCTGTCCTATTAAATAAAGTTCCTTTTCTGTTTTTTTCCCTATTTATGGTCCTTCGAAAATCCCAACCGTCCAGTTTTACCTGGGACTGTCCCGGTTGAGACAATGTTGTCCTGCTTTCCTGTTTTTATTCTAATTGTCCCGTTTTTCGTAATATTTTGATAGCTGTTACTTTTAAATATAGCTAGCATAATAAAATAATATGAATGAATTTTGTTTGCTTCAGTACATATTAATCAAATGGGAGTTCTAATTATCTGAAGCAATTGCCAATTTCGTCTTGGATCAATCTAGTTTTCCGCGTGGAACGTGTATATTTTTTGGTAATTTTGCGTTCTCTCGAATCTTATAGCTCTAGCTTCTTTAAATAACAATTTGTTGAGATGTTATATTACTTTGCTCTGTTATATTAGTAGCATCTGTGCAACAAATGTTCAAAATACAGATAGATTTTCAGTAATAATAATTGTCCAATGCTAGTAGTTTAGGAAAATTGGGGAGTGTCCCGGTTTTGGGGTTTGGAATGGAATGTCTGGTCCTTACAATAGTAAGCAGCAAATTGTACTTGGCACTGAGATCTATGATAGGGAAAGATGTTGGTGTAAGTATGTATCGTTCAGTGGTATTTGACTTAAAAATAGAGACATCTGTACTTTCACCATTCGGTTCGTCAAGTTCTCTGGTAACCTCATTCCCCCGGGTCTCGCTTGTCTTCTCCGTGGGAAAAGAAGAAGAGAGACATTGAGAATGAGGTTGGTTCTCTGGACTTTACAACACACACAGTTTTGTCTGGTATATCTGTGCTGACAAACACTGTTATTGGAAACACTTCTTTGAGCCAAAGTTGAGGCATGCACTGTGTCCGGTCTTATGAGCTAACTCCTCTAACACACTGAAAAGTAGTACCAAATTTTCTAATTTCATCTTTTATGTTCATATTATTTTCAGCTTTAGCTTCCTCTGTAGCATAAACTATAGCTTGTGAACATTAAGTCTCAACTGAAATACGAGCAGACTTAACAGTAATATACGTGTAGTGATTCAATAACGACTGCAAGTCCACATTTGGTTTAAACGCTTTTATACCAGCTGTAAGTATTATCGTTGATGATACAACTGTTCACTGGTCATTGTAGATGAAAGTCATAATCAATATCACTCTAATGTTATTACTACTAGTCATAATAGTTTACTAGGTTTTAATACATCATCTACTTTTTCTAAGTATTCTTAACCAAAGCAAGGATTTCTTCTCCTTCCTTCCAGTGTGATATTGGAGAAAAGAGACAGCCTGGGTTGCAGACCGATCACATCCTCTAACCCTGAGCTGCTCGACCATCATAGCTGCTGAGGGTTTGACACAAAGGCCATCTGGCATATCCGGTCTTGGAAGGGCCAGACATTAAGGAAGACAAGGGCTCCTTCACGGATGGCATAAAATGTGGAAGAGGGAAGAAAAATGGCAAAATGTACAAGACAAAGTCAAACGCCTTCTGTGAAGAGAGGAAGAGTTTGTTTTTATCTCTCATTCTTGGGTAAGCTTTGCTAGCAACAACTGTCCTTTTTGCAGTCACTTGCTCGAGCTTCTGGCATCAAAAGTGTGGGAATGTATCAGGGGTCTCGGAGAGGGAGGGGCTAGGGGGGGGGGGGAGCGCTAATCTCCCCCACTTTTTCTCACAGTGTTGTTTTTGGCTTGATCAAAAACTTAGTAATTTAGACTACTCGTACTTATACCAAGACCTAGTCCTCCCTTTCAAATGTACTCTGCGGCCCCTGAATTGTAGTACGTCCGGGAGTTTGAACCAAACACAAGTGGAACAGATTCCAACCCGTAAAACCGGTGTTGGTTAATTGAAACACGTGATCCCATCGGAACGCTGCCTTTAAAAAAATCAGAGAAACTGAAAAGCAGTAAGTTAGTGATATCTGTTCCTACAGTCTGTGGCAATAGTCTTGGGACACTCACCCTTTTATAGATTGGTTTTCTTAATTAGTTTGTATACTTGCCCCTTCTCCGGCGCCAGAACAATGTTTCCAGTGGTGAACAGACATTTCCTAGTCTATCGCAAGATTTTGTGTAATTTTTTTTTTGGATATGTATTTTTATTTCTCCCATTCAGATAAACAATTGATAAATTGAGATTAATATTTGAAAAATTACACGAAGAGGAGAGGGGCGCGCCTCTAGGTTAACTAAGGCTGCGTTTACACGAACATGGTTTCATTTGTAACCGCATCGTTTTCGATACGGTTTACGCCTTCTGTTTACACCACACCGATCGAGACTGTTGGAGAAACCGAGTCGGTTTGAAAACACTGCAAAAAGTGGAGCGTTTTCAAAACGATATGGTTTCATCTGCGTGTATACGGCGAAACCGCATCGATTTGAATACGGTTACTATTTTGGCGCGAAATTTGCATTGTTCGATTCAAAATGGTAAATTAAGCACGTAGTGCAGCGCTCGCTTAAACCATCACGACTTCGATTTTCTGGCGAAAACGGTTCCGTGGAAACACTTCCAAACCGCATCGATTTGTAATAATTTTATGTTTAACGTTGGGCAGCATAGTGATGTTTTAATGCACTTTTAAATTCTCTTTTTGAATGGTTTACAACGAATAGATGAAGGGATGTTATTCCAAAAATATTTTCCACTTATGCTTGGACAAAATTGCACAATACTTGTCCGAAACGATTCAATAACTATTTGATCAGACGAAACACTGCGAGTACATTGATCCTATTTTGAGGAATCTCTTAGTCAGTGGAATCTTGACAATTATGCTTACTTTATGACGTCTGCCGGAGAGGTTTTCAGGCCCATCGTGGCGTAAGCTTCCCACTTACTTTTGCCACTGACTGTAGTTTATTAAATGTTGGTGCTGCGTTTTTCGGCTTTTGACACAAAACTAATACACAGAAAGTCAATGAATGCATAGGGGGAAATTTTTGAAGGAAGAATTTCAACTAACTCGACAATTTGGCTCAGTTGAAGATACTTTACTTTCTGTGATTATCATTAAATGAGGAATTGTCTTCCATTGGAAGCGACGTTGCTACATTTGCAAAATACGAGTATGATGCATGTCTGAAAGGCCGATTTACCTTCAAACGAAATTTTGCAAAATAAAATTGGATGGAATAAGATAACGTGAAATATTTCCATCTCGGATGTATATTTAACAATTATTCCACAAACGCGCGTTCGGTTGGATTATGAAATACGCGCCTCGTTGTCCGTAATCATCTCATATCCAACAAGTGCTAGTGGATATAACCCTTAAGGCCCCAGACAAACAAGAGTGAGAGTTGACGAGAGTTTGTCAAGAGAAACTCTCGCTTACTGTCATCCACTCTCGGCTACTTAACTCACATCGACTCCCCAGCGCGCTCATCGAATTTGAACCTGCTTAAATTTTTCATGAGAGTTGGCGAGAGTTTTGTGTCGTTCGGCCGCGCACTAGAGTTTGAGCGAGAGTTTTGCGGTCAGCAGTTACTGCTTTTTTTCCACCTGGTCCAGATAAAAATCGCGTCGGATTCGGGGACTAAGGACAACGCCAAGGCTTTTTAAAAGTGGAGTCACGAGGAAATTTTTTCACTAACTTACGGTGGCCCATTAGGGACACACCTTTCGCCATTAATTCAGCCACATATTACAAAGAGTTTCTCATCTCACAAAATTAAATGCACTGCAAACAAAATA
>OX421446.1:56184051-56191551 GCA_949126865.1 Montipora capitata
GACGGTGAGTTACGCCTTGGGAAGCGGAGTTACGTCTTGTCACACCGAGGTATGCCTTGTGATGGTGAGTTACGCCTTGTGGCGGTGAGTTACGTCTTGTGAAGGTGAGTTATGGCTTGTTACGGTGAGTTGAATCTTGGTATGGCGAGTTACGCCTTGTGATGGTGAGTTAGGCGTTATCATGACGTGTTCCGCCTTGCACGATGTGTTACTCGTTGTGATGATGGGTTACATGTCGTCATGTTCCGTCACTTTGTGTAAGAACTTATGATTCTACCTCGTCAACAGTCCGAGTCACTACGGAGTTACATGAGAAGCATGCGCATGCTTATCTGGTCAGTCTTTAAAGAGGGAGTGGTTCCAGAAGAAAAAAACAGGAACGAAGGAGAGGGAGGGAAACAACAGCGCTAGGGCCGGGCATGTAACCTTTCGTTCCTGACTGATGACGAGGAAGAATTACAATCAAACATCGACTTGGTAAGTCCCGTTTAATTTTAAATTCTACCTCGTCATCAGTCCGAGTAACTACGGAGTTACATGAGATTTGAAAGGTTTTTGGAAACACGCCCAAAATAATAAGCAGACAAAAAGAACACAACGATACTAAGGGTATCATAAATTTTTGTAACGCTACAGAATCCTGCCACCCAAGTGGGCAAGCTGTAAAGTAAAATACGACATGGACACAATCAATGTGTGTCGCTCTGAAAATGTTCTAGTAAGCTCGTGCCAAAGTTTCTTACAATAGGCTTATGGTAATGTTTTGCGAATGTCTGTGCGTTTGACCAGCCCCCCGCTTTGAGAATTTCTTGCAAGGTGAGACTGGTATGAGGCTTTCTCCACGTACTCCGGTTTCCCCTCTTCTCGAAACCAGCATTTGACTTGCTTTGCGTTAATTGTTAATTTCAGTTTACAGTTTCCGCAATTAGTGCTCCAGCGCTAGAACGACTAGACACTTAAATAAAGTTCCTTTCCTTTTCACCTTTTTAATCACTTGACCCACTAACATATAGTTATTGATGAGATCATTGAACTCCAGCATTCTTGGCACCTATTTAAGAAAAATGTGAATGAAATCAAATGACATGAAATTGAAGTTGATCGAATCAAACGTTTTTTTTTTTGACGAGAGGGGGAAACGGGAGAATGTATTCGGGGACAAACTCAACCCACATATGGGGTTGATTCGGAGAATCCAGGCCGGGTCATGACATCATTAAATTGGTGAAAGGCGAATAAGCTACTTCGTCATCCGCAACGACGAAGGGTGTCTTAAGACCCAATGCTTAGCTCCTCAATTATTATGGTCAGTTATGACTACAATTGATACTCCAAAATAAGGTGAGACACTTTGTGACACATATACAGAAAATATCAGTGTTAATCCGCGTTGGTAGAAGAACAACAAGGCACTGATCTCTCGTGATTAGGTCTGATCGCCGACTCGATGGTTAGCTTTCATAAATTGCTCTGAATTCTGGTGACACCGTATTTAAAGTTAGTAAAGCTTAAGTAAGATCGTTTGGTATTTTATATACAAAAAAACTAGAACTCCTAGGGAGGCCAAGTCGTTAATCTAGGTCCTTGATGGACAATGTGTCCCCCTAGCTGCGGGCTCTACAAAGTCCGGCAAGCGCCCAACAAATACATGCCTAATGGTGTAATGGGCCCGAAGGAGATTAACAACAACCTAACTCTCCAGTGAGTTCTAGTAGCTCAATGGGTTGAGCATCCGATGTGCGGAGTTACAGAGGTCGTAGGTTTGATTCCTGCGCAGGATTCTTATTTTTCAGTTTTTCTTCGCCCGTTGCCCGTTGCCCGTTGCCCGTTGCCCATTGCCCGTTGTCAGCGCAACTTGTGTTGTATCATGTCCTTTCCTCGGGCCCATTAAACCTTTCCATCATGCGTGTATGTCGGTATTGTTTTTACCTTTATTCACGGTCATTCAGTTGTAACTGACACTCGCACGTAAACAATCCACCAATATTGCTTATCCATTAATTTATTTGTGGCTGGATTCCTTGCTCCTGCTCAACACGTTCCAACGAGGACGTTGACAGGTAATGAGACAATCGTAATTGATTATTTGTTTGTTGTTTGATTGAACTATACTGCTTTCTGTTCTTTAATAGGTTGAACAGTTGTGATCACATAATATGTCTGATCAGCCTCCTTTAAATTAAAGTCTTTATTGTTTCTAGTTGTTGAATAAGCAAGAAAAAGTAATGCATGCGTGATAAATTTCCTATACTCGCCTCCCGTTTCTTTTCTTAATTTGGATTAAAGTTAGGAACTATGTCGGCACACATTCCTTTTATGCATATCTGTTTATTTTCTGAAGTGATCACGATCATTCAGAAGCTTGGGTGGTTGTCACTGACCTACGAACGAACGCACGTAAACAATTAACCAATGTTGATAACCATTAATTCATTTGCGGCGAGATTCATTATTTCTGCTTAAGAGATTGTAACGACTCGAGGAACATATCAAGGTAATAGGTAACATTAGCTTGAGGGGTGTAATAAATTATTTGTTTCTTGTGTGATCGAACCATAAACTGCCCACCATTCTTTCCTTGCACATCGAGAAAGTAAGTAAATGATACGTATCTTGAATTGTGCCTGAACAGAGAAGTTTTTAGTTTTTGAATCCCCTTAGATTCAAAATTGAGGGTGTCATAAAGCAAAATGACGATTAAGATCGCATTCAATCAGTTTTAGCCATAAAAAACCCTTAATGTCTACTCGCTTTAAAGTCTTAGTTAAAGCTAAGCAAGGCCAGAGCCTCGTATAATGTATGAGTTCTCATTACAACTTTGAACTTCGACGAACGAAACCATTACTTGAGTTGTTCGGAGCAAGGGAACACTCATCTCACCTCGATCCATGTTCCACTTGAAGTGCCTCACTGTATGATCAGTTCCACAGTTTGCTCGAGTATGAAATCACTTCTTCGACTTGCTGCTCCATTTGTTAGTTCTCTTGGGAACTTTTCAGCTTTGCACTCCAGTTCTACCCAGTTTTTCGCATACTAGGAATAAGTGATTTTGTTATGAAAGTTAAATGCTTTTCTAGAAGATTCGATAATGCATGGATAACCACATTAAGTCATCAAATTTTGCAGAGTCAATTCTTGTCGTCGAGGACCTCGCATTGATTAGCATCCATTTTGGTAAGTTGCTCACTGTTACTCGTTTCTTGATAACACGAACAAGTAATTTATGTGTGATAAACCAGTTCTGATGATTTTTGCGTTACTTTTTGTTGTTTTCTCTTTACTCAGTTTGGATCAAGTTAGTGACTATGTCAGAATTCCTTATAAGTTTGCTTTGCTGAAGTGATCACCGTCACTCATGATCAGTTGCGAATGACGCACCCAAATTTTGCACCACTATTATTCATTCCTTATTTCTTTTTTTTCAGCCAAGTTCATTATTCCTGCTCAAAAGGTTTTAAAGAGGAACATTGCAAGGTATTTAGTAATAGTTATTAGCTTGCTGGGTGTAATAAGTTATTTTTCTGTCGTTTTGAGGTATTAAGGAACATTAGTTTAAGGGGTGTAATAAATTATTTCTTTCTTGTGTGATCGAACCGTATATTGCCCTCCATTCTTTCCTTACACATTGAGAAAGTAAGTAAATGATGTATCTTGAATTGTTCCTGAAGAGAGAAGGTACGGTTTTTGCATCCGCTTAGATTCAAAATTGAGGGTGTCACAAAGCAAATGACGATTTTGAATGCATTTAATCAGTTTTAACCCATAACAAACCGTTTAATAATGTCTACTCGCCTTAAAGTCTTATTTAAAGCTAAGCAAGATCAGAGCCTGGTATAATGTATGCATTCACATCACAACTTTAAACCTCACCGAAGGAAACCATTACTTGAATTGTTCGGAGCATTGCAACAGTCATCTCAACTCGATCCATGTTCAACTTAAACTGCCTCACTGCATGATCAATTCCGCAGTTTGCTCGAGTATGAAACGACGTGTTCTCCTTACTGATCCATTTGTTAGCTCTCTTGAAAACTTTAAATTTCAGCTTTCCGCTCCAGCTCTATCCTTTTCTCTCATACTAGAAATAAGTGATTTCTTACCAGATTCCATGATGCCTGGTTAACTTATTAAATCATCAAATTTTGCAGAGTCGATTCTTGTCGTCGAGGACCTCGCATCGATTAGCATCCGTGTTGGTAAGTTGCTTACTCTTGCTCATTTCTCAATAACACGAACGATTGAAGGGAGAAGGTTTTAGTTTTTGAATCCGCTTAGATTCAACATCGAGGCTGTCTCAAAGCAAATGACGATTCAGAATGCATGCATTAAATCAGTTTTAGCCATAACACACCCTTAATTAAATGTCCACTCGCTTCAAAGTCTTAGTTAAAGTTAAGCAAGACCAGAGTCTCGTATAATATATGCATTCTCATTACAACTTCGAACTTCGACGAACGAACTCCATTACTTGAATTGTTCGGAGCAAGGGAACAGTAATCTCACCTCGATCCATGTTCTACTTGAAGTGCCTCACTGTATGATCAGTTCCAGAGTTTGCTCGAGTATGAAATCACTTCTTCCCCTTGCTGCTCCATTTGCTAGTTCTCTTGAGAACTTTTCAGCTTTGCACTCCAGTTCTACCCTTTTTTTGCATGCTAGGAATAAGTGATTTTTGTTATGAAAGTTAAATGTTTTTCTAGAAGATTCGATAATGCATGGATAACCACATTAAATCATCAAATTTTGCAGAGTCAATTCTTGTCGTCGAGGACCTCGCATTGATTAGCATCCATTTTGGTAAGTTGCTCACTGTTACTCGTTTCTTGATAACACGAACAAAAAATTTATGTGTGATAAACCAGTTCTGATGATTTTTGCGTTACTTTTTGTTGTTTTCTCTTTACTCAGTTTGAATCAAGTTAGTGACTATGTCAGAATTCCTTATAAGTTTATTTTCTGAAGTGATCACCGTCACTCATGATCAATTGCGAATGACGCACCCAAATTTTGCACCACTATTATTTATCCCTTATTTCTTTTTTTCAGCCAAGTTCATTAGTCCTGCTCAAAAGGGTTTAAAGAGGAACATTGCAAGGTATTTAGTAATAGTTATTAGCTTGCTGGGTGTAATAAGTTATTTTTCTGTCGTTTTGAGGTAATAAGGAGCATTAGTTTAAGGGGTGTAATAAATTATTTCTTTCTTGTGTGATCGAACCGTATATTCATGGCACCTGACAGGATGCGGCGATGCGGATCCGCACAATTCCCTAAAATCTGCATCCGCCGCATAATTACGATATTTTCCGCATAAAACTGAAGAAATGCTTGATATTAGTGATAAAGCAGCTGCTTACCATCCTCACAAACGAGATTGACTACTTTGAAACGCTTATTTTGCTGAACATTGAAGAAAACACGTCATTTCGTTCGCAAGATGAAAGTTCGTAAGCAGTTTCCACACATTTGCTCCATATCTCCAAATTGAAACAAAATTCATGACGAGAAACAAAACCCTTTTATTTTAAATGTGAAAGCTGGTCGCAAATTGGCGACTCGTGCAGGAGGGGGACATTGGAGTGTATTAGAAACCGCAAAACCGAAGAAGAAATCATCCAAAACCGCAAAACCGCAAAAAAATTCGGCTAAAAACCGCATACAAAACCGTCAGAAAACCGATACAGTGGTGGTAAGTGCGGCATACAGAGCAAACTACAATAACACTTTATTTCATCAAAGTATTTGTGAATTTCATGGACTTGTCTAAAGCCTTCATATCTTTTAGTATCTGCTAAAATCATAGGCTTTATTTCTGCCGCTCTCTCGAGCCCGGACTTTGTAGGCTCATTTTCCGTAAAGCAGCTCCTAATGGAACCAAGTTAAGTTAGGAGAATTTGCACACAAAGCCTCTCTAAAAGTGCAATTTTGCAATTGCAAAAAGCTATAGCTCAGGACACATCAATCAAAACTCTCTAATTGAACATTTCTTCACAATCTTCAATGTACGATCTAAGACCCATGATACTAACATTTGTAACATAACCATGCGGGGGATGACAAAAAACATGGACATCGTCCACATCAAAACCATCCTCGATAAGAGATTCCGCAGCATTCTTCGATGACAATTCAACCAGAAATTCTCCACTGCCTAAATCCTGAAACACCGTGACCTTCGAAGAAAGATCCTTTTCGATAGCAGTCTTAATCAATCCAGCATTAAGTTTCCGAGGTAACTTAAAAGTGGCAGAAAAATTTGGTTTTATCAACGGAGTTGATAACGTAAATTGGCCACCGTACAGAGATTCTAAAAGCTGACGTTTCGAGCGTTAGCCCTTCGTCAGAGCGAATCGAGGGATTATGGGTTACGTGTAGTTTTTATAGTAGGGTAGGAGCTACGCTATTGGTGGTAACATGGCAACGTGAAAATAGGAATATATTAGTTAAATGAAAAGCGTTCGTTAATACCGTGAGGATTAAGGGTGCCGATTTGAAAGATGAATTTTTGTTCCAGATTCTTGCGGCTTTCCGTCGTACCTAGATGTAGGGAAAGGCCGCAGACTGCCATGTGTTTTTTGGAGTGGTTAGGCAGATTAAAATGGCGAGCGACTGGCTTAGATGCATCCTTGTCATTCTTCTCAACATCGCGAAGGTGTTCGCGGAATCGGTCACCTAGTCGTCTACCTGTCTCACCAATGTATAATTTATTGCATAACGTACAGGTTATGCAATAAATGACATTTGCGGAGGTACATGTGAAACGATCGGTGATCTTAACAGATCGCTTAGGTCCCGATATCTTGCTAGTGTTAACAATGAAACGACAAGTATTGCATCGTGAGCGCACGCATTTGAAAGTGCCGGGTTGCTCGTTAGTTTTGAGCGCGCTTCTAACTAAAAAGTTGCCTATGTTTTTGTCGCGCTTGAATGAAATAAGTGGAGGTTGCGAAAAGATTCTACCAGTCTCGGGATCATTTTGGAGTAATTTAAAATTACTAAGAATGATGCTTTTGACTGCGTGATTATGAGGATGGAAAGTGAGGGTGAATGGAATTCTGTCATTCTTATCTTTTTGTGACGTTTGTAGTGATGACTGTCGATCAAATTGTTGAGCGCGATGATGGCCCGCCTTGACCACAGAGACAGGATAGCCACGTTTTTCGAAGAACTGGCACATCTCCTCTGATTTGCTGGAAAAATCGGAGTCATCACTACATAGACGTCGAAGTCTAAGAAATTGAGAATAAGGAATGGAGTTCTTGACATGTGATGGATGTGACGATGAATACAACAAATAACTGTGTGAATCAGTAGGTTACAACAAGTAACTGTGTGAATCAGTAGGTCCTTCCTTTCCGGTCGGCCATAATGGCCATAATGGCCTCCTTGAAAGTTGAAAGTTGAAATCAACTCCTCCACTCAAAGAATTGACAACGTCGACGATCACTTAGCTTAAAATAAAGAAAACTTGAAGGACAAAGTCCTTAGAAACCAGATTAGCGT
>OX421446.1:56196551-56199051 GCA_949126865.1 Montipora capitata
AGTGCCCACAACTGTTGGAGAACAAACTGAGCCCCACCGGGATAGTGGACCATAAGGACTGTTTTCCCTCAGATGCTAATAATTAAATTTCATTGGCTTCAGTGTTCTTCATGTTAGTTCTGCTAACACTGATCTTTATGCTAACAGCACAACATTAAGTTGTTCCGTCATTTGGGTGGATATAAATCGTCTGCAAATTTCCTTAAATGCAACAGTTTCTGAAATGGTTCATTTGGCCACAGCCAACAAGCTTCCACTTAATGAGAAGAAAACTAAAGTTTTTACCATCTGTGACAAGCGTCTCTCCAACAGAATCCCTAATGATATGGCTATTTCTGTGCAAAGCTCTTAGGTCTGGAAATTGATAGGGAACTAACATTTCAATCCCATGTTGATAAGTTATGTAGGAAACTATCCCAGTGCATTGGAATTTTAAAAAAGATTGGACATTGCCTGGAAATGAAGCATACATGTAGAGTTCTCTGTTACAATGCTATTATTAGACCAGTGATGTATTATGTAAGTGTTATCTGACCAAATTGTGATAAACCTTATCTAAAGTGTGTTTTAAAGCTACAAACGAGAGGAGCAAGAATCATTGTTGGTGCTGATAGTTATGCACCCTCTGTTCACTTATTTAACAATTTTAAGTTAAATGACTTCTTTTCTTTGAGAACGCTAAGCTATTGTAGCCAAGTGTTTTAAAAGGTCGCATGCACAGTTATCCTCCAAGTTTATTAGTATTTACCAGTTAGACTCATTCATGACAGACTAGATAATTATGCTAAATTTAACACACAATGTAGCCTGTCCTTGAGTGAAATGAAAAGCAGAAGGTGGAAGAACATTTAGTGTGACTGCATGCCAGGAATGGAATAAGCTACCTCTTCAAATGAGAAAAGCAGAGACTCTCGTGCAGTGTTCGAAATAAAAAAAAAATTGAAAAAGAGGTTGTCCCTATTTCAAAAGCCGGGCAACTTAACCAGTAAATTTGGTTGCCCTGATAAATGCTTTGTGGTCCATTGGGAAATTGAATCACATGGTGTTGGAGCTTGTGTGGGCCTTACATGTAGTTCCAAGTGTGTGCCTGGTATTTCTTTTGTGGAATTCTGGGTTTAAGTTTTAGCATTTTCAAAATTAAAGGGAGTGTTTGATCTCCATCGCAAGCTACATGCAAATTTTCCTATGTGACAATTTTTTGTAAAAGCCACTGGGCCCACATAATTTATGTTCAAAACATGGAAAAATGCTCAACTTTGGCAAATTAAAAATTGTTAACTTCAAATTACATGTACTATCAGACACTGACAACAGAAAACCGTCGAGAGAGTCTGGTGCTGCTTATGTACATAATACATTTTCTTTTTTGTTTTTTTTTTTTGCCTGCATTGCCCGTTGTTGTTTGTTTTTTTCTTTTTGGACAACCAACCTTTTCATTCTACCAAAAAGTAGTTGCCCAGTAAAATCTTCTAGTTGTCTAGGATGACCGGGCTGTTGCTAATTTCAAGCACTGCTCTCAAGACTTTTAAAATTTCTCTTTGGAACAGGATTTTTAAAGATCAGCAATTTTAAAATCATGTTTCATTGTAAATATTGTGCTGCAGGCCTACATAATAGTACTTGTAAGCGAAGGTGTAATATACATGTATTCGATATCCTTTCAGATTACCACGAACATACTTTCAGGGTTTTCTTTAAGGTTTTAAGTAGCCGGAGTTTTTTGCAAAGTAGACCGTTGTGGGTCCGCAGGACCCACACGATGGGCTTTAGCCCATCGCTTCTAGGGGGGTCCGGGGGCATGCTCACCCGGAAAATTTTTGAAAACTGAATGCCGGAAAACGCATTTCCTGGCATTTTGGGCCATGAAACTCAGACATTTGAGGGATGAATCAAGCTGCAATTATACTATGAAAACCATTTAAAGACGAAGCGACATTTCAATAATACAACCCTATAAACAAAAAGTTGAGTGATATTTTTTGTATCTTTTTGGTGGTTTTGCTGGAGCTAACGAGCCTGGCAAATATTGCCACTTGACAACTTGTAAACATGGCACATACTTTGAAGGACTAGACCAGCAAAGGCTTCTGATTGGTTGTTAAATAAAGAAGCTGATTGGAGGATACTAATTGGCCTATGGCGTAAAGGATGTTTCGATCCTGTTTCGATCCTGTTTCCATTGTGTAATTAGCGGGAAAATATGCTTGCGGAACTTGCTTGCAGTAATTTCGAAAATTGAAAATCACTCGAGCGGTTTAAGAGTGATGTTTTTTTTTTTTCCGAAGAGTTTAGGAGTTCCGTAAAGCAGTGAGAGTTGATCAAGAGTGACGTTGGATAAAGATCCGTTGTCATGTTGAAGCGTAGAGATGCCCTCGAGAGGACGAGCACTTACGCGGGCAAGTGGGATTTAACTCCGAGGAGCGTTACATTCAAGTGTTTAAATAAAGTCTACGAGTCCTCAGCTTCTACGTTCGCTATAAATGATCAACTGAAAAGTTCT
>OX421446.1:56204051-56231551 GCA_949126865.1 Montipora capitata
CCGAAATTTATATTTTATTGTTTTAAATCATGATTCCAGAGCACGAAAACAATATTTTTTGTTCCAAATATGTAAATATTGTTCTCACCTTTATTCATGGTATTTCGTGTGATTGTGAAGCAAACATTATTTACCAAAGTTAGAAGGCATTTATATTTTTTCTCTTTAATGTACATTTATTTGTCCAGTGGCCACTTATAGATTTTATTCGTCAGTGGGGAGCCTCTCGGGCCTTAAAGGGTTAAGAACCTCTAGGTTTACTCAAAAACATTAATACCACAGAACACTGACCAGATTTTAGTTGCTTATTAACTGCTTGACTGCTGTTTAGCTGGAGCATGTTATCCATATCATAACGGGCCATGCCAGGGAAAGAAATTACAACTTTGTGTTTTCAAAGTATATTTATTGCTCTTATGACTTTTGCGTGACCATAAATGGAAAAGTTCCTTGTGAGTGTGACAGAGTAAATCACTAAGTGACTTAAAGTCTGCGAAGGATGACTTTCAAGTCTGCATTCTGTCCATATGGTACAGTATTACGTATTATGTAAGAGTCACAAAGCATTGGTTACTGTTTAAGCACCATTAAAGCAGCATACAGTAGATTCGTTTAAAATTATGTACTTTGCAGATTACTTACTGTAAGTTACTCCTTTAAAGAATCGATGCTCAAACATTGCTATGAGATAAACTTAATGTTGAATTCCTTGTTGTCTCAGTAATAGGTTCTGTGTATTCTTCTTGATCACTGTGGCTATGGATTATATATTTCTACCTCGAAAAATGCAAAGTTAAAGCAGAGTGAACACTAAACAAGGTATGGAATGTGTTTGTTGCATTTTGAATGTGATTCATCAGAACACAGTGCACTTCTTTTGGATGTCTCACATTTCACCAATGTATACATGAAAAGTCGCCCCCTGAAATGTTATGTTAGAGTTAGTAACCAGGCAGATGTTGAACTTGACATGATAAATGCAATATCTGCACCAGATATTGCATTTATCATGTCAAGTTTACAAGCTATTGTGAATTGATTGAATACTCTCGACCAATCAGATTTTTCATAGTGAGTCTGATGTATAATAATAACACTTATTGAGTCGGGACAATATACTCAGTCT
This sequence comes from Montipora capitata, assembly GCA_949126865.1. NCBI lineage: Eukaryota > Metazoa > Cnidaria > Anthozoa > Scleractinia > Acroporidae > Montipora > Montipora capitata. Next base: position 56,205,178 of record OX421446.1, read on the forward strand.
TACTCGAAGTACTTAGGTATAATGGACAACTACATATGATGGCTTGACATGAGGTACTTCCGGTCAAGCTTTTTAAAATTTGGACAGAAGCCTTTCCAAGTTTTCGGTTTATCAAGATAAACACATCGTTCATTAAGTGAAATCCACGAACAACGAAGCGCTTGCATTTTTATGTTCGCTTTTAGAAGATTTAATATCGTCTCATCAGGACCTTTGTCTCGGCAGGAACCGAAAAGTACTGTATCGGGCAAAAGTTATACCGAATAATCCTAAGGGAATGAGAGTTGTCCAAAAGGTAAGAAAGATCATATTTGTTACACTAGAATTAAGCGTAAACAGAAGCTCACGCTGTAAAAGTCGCTTGAATCAATGATTAACACTGGGAAAGAATTTTGATGATGTTCAGTTTATTGTTTATTTCTAACCTATAATCATAGTAGTGAATTCTAAGAGGTTTGGAGTATTATTCAAGCATAAAGCCTAGTATGATAAAAAAATGGAGAAAACGAGAGGAGGTCGCTTTTGTCGACGTCTAAGATTACATAGAGCAGTACTATGTAATGATAATCATATTTTTACAGCAACAATGAAGTGACATCTACATAATTAATTTGCAAAATCCTACGAGTTCCAGTGCAAATTGCAAAGATAAAATGAGTAAATAAATATGTGCATCTAAGTTACATGTAATAAATAATTGTGGTATAATAACAATATTGGTGGGACTAAAACTTGATCAGAGATATAATCATTAATTTTACAAGTTAAGTAAAGTAAGGTCTCTGCTTACGAGCCAGAAGGCCCTGAGTATTTCTACTCCCCCCTGGATGGGATGCTGGTCCATTGCAGGGTTACTCCCAGCATTTTGCCGGTACCCATTTATACACCTGGGTGGAGAGAGGCACCGTGAGAGTAAAGTGTCTTACCCAAGAACACGACACAATGTCCCCAGCCAGGACCCGAACCCGGACCACTCAATCCAGAGTCCAGCACTCTAACTATCAGGCCACCCTTCATTTACAGCTACTTTAAAATTACTTATGGAGGTCATATTTATGATATTAATTTTGGTGGTAGACTGTTCCAGTCATTAATTGTTTTAGGCCAGAAACTGTATTTATACTTGTCACATGATGTTTGTACCGGAATAAACTTCATCGGATCAAAGTTTCTAGTTTTCGTTACAGTTTTATGTTTCACATAATGTGGTATATTGATTGCTGCTTCGATGTGTAGTGTCTTGTACATTAAAGTCAGTCTTTTCACTTTCCTTCTATGCTCCATTGTTGGCCAATTAAGATGGTTTAATGCTTGGGTAACACATCCTTCCTGTCTTGAATATGTACTAGTAGTAAAGTGTGCAGCACCTCGCTGTACTTGTTCGAGCCAATTTTTTTGGTACATCCTGTAAGGATCCCATGCAGAACTACCATATTCTAAGATACCGGTCGGTCTTACTAAGGAGGTGTATGCTTGTGCTTTAATAAACTCTTTCTGGACTGAAAGAAAAAGTAGAGCTGTAGTCAAAGGTGTTTGCATCTCTCCGAAGTCCGTTCTTCTTCTTCTTCATTGTCACCGCGCACCGGTGGCTCAGTTGATTGAGCATCGGGCTGCCATGCGGGAGGTCGTGAGTTTGACTCCGGCCGGACCAACACTCAGGGTCTTAAAATAACTGAGGAGAAGGTGCTGCATTTGTGCTGCATTTGTAATGTTTCGGAACAAGGACTATAAACTGTAGACCCTGTCTCACAACCCTTGAATGTTCACAACCCAGTGGGATGTAAAAGAACCCACACATTATTCGTAAAGAGGGTGCCCTACTTTTTACGTGAAGCGTGATGGGGCGATTTATTTTCTCGTGAATCGTGATTTAATTTTTTTTAAATTCGTGATTCGTGATTAAAGATGGTAAGATCTTTTCATGTCCACGTGAACTAATTTTTTTAATTAAACATGACCCGTGAATGAAGATTTGAATTAAACGTGATTCGTGAACCACTGTGTTTTGCGTGATGAATTTCCGGCCATTTTATTGTTTTAAAAATGTACGTATTGCTTTCGAACGGCTTTGGTTAGGTTTTGATAGGACATGGATTTCATATGGATCGATAAAAGTCATAAAATAGACCACCAATGGTTTTTGAACAAATAAGATAAGACATTACGTCATCTTTTGTCGTGTTTGCCAACAGACAACCCCAGAAAGATTGGAACCACGTGCTCTGACGTAGGGCTTGTTTGAAGTGAAGCGGCTTCAAAAGAGAGAGGTGAATTTTTCTTCCTTTTTATGTGAAGTGCATGAACCAACTATTGTTCGTTAGAGCGGGAATAGTCGGAATATTGACCAATATTTTGGCTTTCGTGCACAGACGCTACAGCACGAATACTACGGACTAACCGTGCGTGACTGGTACAGAAATAAGGAAACTAGAAGTAGGAAAGGGTGGCATTAATTAATGTGACTCCATCAGACAAGGACAGGTCCAGAGATTCCAACCCTCCCGATTTGATCGGGACACTGAAAAACGCAGACTGCAGACTGTGCAGACCGTCTGTAAAATGCAAATTCGGTTAGCCTGAATTAGGCCTAAATAACGTTCAGGTTAGCCTGTTTACGGTTAGGGTTAGGGTTAATACTTATCCTCAGGGGTATCCTATAATGTCTCGCCCAGTCTCTCCATTGAACACCCTGTGTTGAGCAGACTCGTAAGGCCAGCAGTCCTCAACTCCATTTAGCAGCTCCAAAAATGGTCTAACTCCAGTATTTTTGGTTTGGTGTCAAAATGCAGGAAATGCCACTTGAGAGAAACTGAATTTGCATAATTTCCTGTGGGAGGGGGATACCCCCCCCCCCCTCCCTAGTTTCCTTCAAAACTCAAAAGGGGTTGGAATCTCTGAAGGTCAGACAGACCTGTTTGCAATTTAGATGATCACTCAATCGAAGAGCCAAACTCGGAGGATAACCACCTTTATAGAAAGGTTACAAGAAGTGAAAATATTTATTCGTGAATTTTATTTTTATTTTTCTGTGAAACGTGATCGTCTCGAATTTCGCGTGAACGTGAAAGAATTTTGGATATTATTCGTGACGCGTGAAAAGGCGAAATATTTTTGCATGACTGAGTTTTAGGGCATGGAGCTCCCGGTGTTGTGGTGAGACCTCATTTCATTCATTCATGTGCTGGGTTGAGATCGCTAATGGACTGATAGCGGCTGCCAGCAGTGCCTGTATATGCTGATGTCCAATCTCACCCATAGATCACCTGCTTCTAAAGCGCAGTTGAATATGTTAAGAGAAAATGGGCTACAGCTGTATATAAATTCATTACCATTACCATTACCATTATCCCCTTTTCCCATACGTTGCAATTTAACAGTAGGTTTTACTTATGTCAGACAAACAGTTCGTCGAATAACGTTCAAACCACATGCACCCAAGCTCAGTGTGAGGGAAGCCAACATGGCCGACAATAATGTAAGGATTTGTTTGGGAATCACGGTAAAAGGCTTAAGAAAATAATTATATCAAAGAATTCTCAATTAAAAAGCCTTACTTTATTGCCATTGTGGGTATCTTCCTTCCTGTTTGCTTATTTTCCAGATCCAACATGATCTGAGCCATTCTTCAATTTCTTGGTTCCCACCATGTTATAAATTTGAAAGGCTTCACACTCCGTTCTCGGGAGCCCACCAAACTGAGTCAAATATTCTGAGATAAAATGATCCCATGGTCATAATTTCACATCAGAATCAATTGACAAAGATTAAACTTTCATTTCAACCCACCATCAACACAATAGCACTCTTGCAAGCAACCTCAGACGGTAGTTTGTTCACTTGATCCCAAGAAAACACCTTCTGAAAGATGCGCTTGACACTCAAGTGGCCACTGCTATGACCGTTGGATAAGAAACTGACCCCCACCGGTATAGTGGACCACAGTTTGTCAGCAACAGTTTTGTTTTATTCCCTGGGTCTCCCAACAGGACTGTATTCCCTCAGATGCTAAGAATTAAATTTTCACATCAGAATCACTTGACAAAGATTGAACTTTCAATAAATATATAATTATTTCAACCCACCATCAATGCAATTGCAGTCATGCGAGCAACCCTAGGCAGTAGTTTGTTGACTCGATCACAAGAAAACACCTTCCGAATTAAAGATGTGCTTGACGCTCAAGTGCCCACAGTTATGACCATTGGAGAACAAACTGAGCCCCACCAGGATTGTGGACCGTAATTTGTCAACAAAATTTTTTTTAAATTCCCTGCGTCTCCCAACAGGACTGTATTCCCTGAGATGCTAGTAATTAAATTTCATGGGCTTCAGTGTTAGTTACTTCATGTCTGTTATGCTAATACTGATCTTTATATGCTGATGACACAACATTAACTTGTTCCATCAATTGGATGGATATGGATCGTCTGCAAATTTCCTTAAATGCAGCAGTTTCTGAAACGGTTCATTGGGCTGCAGGTAGCAAGCTTCCACTTAATGAGAAGAAAACAAACCTTCTTACCATCTGTGGCAAACGTCTTTCCAACAGAACCCCTAATGACATGACTATTTCTGTTAATGGAGCGCAACTTGAAAACGTACAATGTGCAAAGCTCTCAGGTCTGGAAATTGATAGGGAACTGACGTTTGAATAGCATGTTGATAAGTTACTGTATGTAAGAAACTATCCCAGCACATCAGTTGAAATTTTAAGAAAGATTAGACATTGCCTGGAAATAAAGCATAGAGTTCTCTTTTATAATGCTATTATTAGACCAGTGAGAGATTACATGCACGTTAGGGTTATCTGATCAAACTGCGATAAACATTGTCTAGATCATATTTTAAAGCTACAAACGAGAGCAGCAAGCATCATCGTTGGTACTGATAGTTATGCACCCTATGTTCTGTTCAGTTATTTAACAAACTCAAATCGATTCCTTTCTTTGCGAATGCTAAGCTGCCAAGTGTTATATCATAAATTATTAAATTCTCAACCTCGGATAATGCATTTCGCGTGCTCTGATTGGTTCCCTCAATCTCGGTTATCAGCTCATTTACCTTGGTTTGACCTTATATGGTAAATGATTGCGTTAAGCGTTGCTAAACTAAAAATGTTTTCGCCGGAATGCGAAATTACTCTTTGAATAAAGCCAAAAAGGAGAAAAAAAAAATTTTTTATGTAGAGTTTGGATCAATTCGGACGTTTAGAAGTACGCGAAAAGGCAAGAAATGTTTTTGTGATGAGCCTGCGTCTGTCTGACAACAAGGTATTACACAACATCGCATCAGTTCTCTTCAAGGTTTTTTTTATTTCGCTCGGATTTGCTCGCTTTTTCCGCTCGTATTTCGTACTTCCAAATTTTTGGAGTTGAAGGAATTTAATAAAACAATTATTCCATTTGCGCTTGTTGGATATGAGACTGGTTATAGCCAACTCGGCGCTACGCGCCTCGTTGGCTATTTACCATCTCATATCCAATGCGCGCTTATGGAATAATTGTTAATGATACAAGCATTTGTAAGGTCGCGTGCCCAGTTATCTTACAAGCTTATTAGTACTTACCAGTGAGACTCAATCACGGCAAACAAACAATCCTTTATTACCCTACAGATTAAACAGGATATAATTGCATTTAATAAGTTAAAAAAGAGAAAGGGCTGCGACGGGCGACCTCGAATAACTACAAAGTTAAAAAGATAGATAGCCAGTTTCGTACATATGAATTAATACAAACTTTGGTCAGCATACACACATACACAGAAACAAACAGAATACAAAGCACAAAATAAACACTTGAGGATAATCACTTTACTTTATAAATAGGAGAATTTTGGAGCAGAGAAAAAATTATAGCTAAGCAGCATTATGATCATCATAATTTATTATTGCAAAACAGTTTTATGAATACATGAAAGTTAGAAATTTATAGGTATAGACTATATATGCAGGAGAAAGGAACACATACCATGCATTTACCCTTCGACACACCCATCCGAAAAATTGGTTTTTGCCCTGAGCGGGACTCGAACCCATGCCTCCCTGATTACTAGTCGGGCATGCTAAGCCACTACACCTTCAAGGCTACCACGCTGGCAACGCAGCAGATTAATGAGATGCCTTAGCAGCGTGGGGATCCCTAGGGCCCAACTTTCCTTCACTTGAGTGTGTATCCTTGCCTCTAAAACCCCAGACAGGGTTTAGAACACATGAAAGTTAGAAATGTAGAGGCAAATGAAAGGTATAGACTATATATACAGGAGAAAGGAACACATACCGTGCATTTTACCCTTCGACACACCCATCCGAAAATTTGGTTTGTGCCCTGAGCGGGACTCGAACCAACGCCTCCCTGATTACTAGTTGGGCGTGCTAAGCCCGATGTGTTCTAAACCCTGTCTGGTGTTTTAGAGGCAAAGATACACACTCAAGTGAAGGAAAGTTGGGCCCTAGGGATCCCCACGCTGCTAAGGCATCTCATTAATCTGCTGGGTTGCCAGCGTGGTAGCCTTGATGGTGTAGTGGCTTAGCATGCCCGACTAGCAATCAGGGAGGCGTGGGTTCGAGTCTCGCTCAGGGCAAAAACCAATTTTTCGGATGGGTGTGTCAAAGGGTAAAATGCACGGTATGTGTTCCTTTCTCCTGTATATATAGTTTTATGAATCTAATACATGTAAATATGCAAGGACAAAAACTCTAGTATTTTTCAAATATTGAAATATTGATGCTTTTGTCTTTTCTTGAAAATAGATAAAGATGATGATGATTTTATGTTATCTTCAAATAGTATTCCAAATAGACGAGCCTTTAAAGTGGATATTTAATTTACCATAGTTAGTCCTAGCATAAGGAAGATAGTAAGACTGTTTCAATGCAAATCTGGTATTATAGTTATGAACACTTGTCACTCTAGGAAAAAATAAATAGAGTGAAATTTGTACATAAAGATAGCAATATGAAATGTAACAAGATCAAAAATCTTATATTACCCAAAGAGATTGAAACAAAGGACTTGAATGGCTGTCAAATTTAGAAGAAGTAATTGTATGCATTGCTTTCTTTTGAAGTATAAATACTGTTTTAAGGGTTGTTTCGTACGTATTTCCCTAAATTTACCATAGGTCAGAAAAGGATAAATTAAATCATAATACAGTGTCACCAAAATACTTAAATAAACAAAACGTCTTATCTTGCACAAGATGCCAATGCTTCTTCTAATTTTTTTACCTATAAATTCTATTTGTTGTTTCCAATTTAAGTGTGGGTCAATCAATATGCCGAGATACTTAATACATTACCGGTACTCTCTTTTCAATTGCTTATCACTCAAGAAGAGATTAAAAGTAGAATCCTGTAATTTCTTTTGTGGTGGATGGAAAAGTACAAAATTTGATTTTTCAACATTTAAGGACGGTGCCTACTATTGTTATTGCGCATACGTTCTGCGCATCTCGAGATACTCGGATTTTCTATTGGCGGTGCTTATTTATTCAGGGATATTTTTGCGCGGTTCAAAACTATGCGGAAAAAGCAGAACTTAGGAAGTGCTCTTGGTATCCAAAAAGAAAATTGGGGGTAACCATGCATTTTTCAGAGATAATTAAGCTTCAATTTGGAAAAAAACGCCATACATTGCTTTGTATTTTAAAGCTTTTTACAAATATTGTCGATTGATTATCTTCGAAAAATGCGTGGTTACCCCCAATTTTCTTTTTGGATTTCAATAACACTTGTTAAGATCTGCTTTTCCCGCACATTCAGTAAACCGCGCAAAAATACCTCTGAATTAGTAGGCACCGTCCTTAAAGGGAGCTTGTTGGCACATAGCCAGGTATGAGTATTTATTAACTCAAGATTTTTACTATTTTGAAGTATTTGGAGACTTTTATGCTCACAGAATAAGTTGGCATCATCTGCAAAATAATAGATGAAAGTCGAACAGTTCTGAGAAGTAATGAAAGTCATTAATATACAATAGAAACAATGAACGACTGAGAACAGAGCCCTGTGGGATTCCACATGATGTAATACACTTTACTGACGTTACATTATTCACTATGTCGACTTGTTGTCGATTATCAAGATGTGATTTTTAAAGGGAAGATAACAGAAACTTACAAGAGCATTTGTAACGTAATCAGGTATTGGGAACAGAAAACAGAAAAAGAGGGACTAGCGGAAAATCCCGAGTATGATAATCAGGCGTACTAAGGAAAAAAAAAGAATTCTAAAACGGGCGGCATGTGTCGTATGAATTTCCATAACATTGCCGTTGGATGAAAAATATTATGTGAATCATTCACATAAGACTGACATTCTCTTGAAATTGCTGAAGCTGGATTGTTCACCTTGAGAAGACAGTTGACAGATTGAGAGAGGAAAACACAGATCTGGAGCCGGGGCTTAGGCTGCCTGGTCTATGGACATGTCCTTTTGAGAAAGTATAAACTGTAGAGTCATTTCAAATGCTGTTTTGTGTATTCTCTTGGAGGTCTCCCCCACAAAATAACCAACGCTATGCGACAATGGCCTTCTAATATTTAGATAGCATCTACTTTTATTAAGTCGTAGTAATTTCGTTCCCCTAAATATCCATATTATCTTACACAAGTATTAGTTATTTTAACGTAGGTTGCCCATGTGGGAAGTAGTAGTTAAGTTTTTAGCTGGCGAAACTTCCAAACGTTTTATGACATTAGTTTTTTAATTAATAAAAAACGTTTTTTGCTGGCGGGAAGGACTAAAAAGACAAATCTTGTTAATTTAATCATAGCCATTGCTCAGTAGTAAAACCACTTGTTCCCTTGAGTTATTAAGAAACTACCTTTCCCTGGGCCATTCTCGACATTCTCAACTCCCTTTTTTTTACTAAGTTGCATTTTTGTCCACCATAATAAATGTGTGTGGTAATTTCTTTTATTTTTGTGTGTCAAGGTTACGGAATAGCTCTGGCTCAAGGTTCATCCACCCAATGCAGCAGCGTTAACACCACACTTAACTATGGCGTCAGGCTCATGGCGGCATTCTCAAGAACATGGCCCCAACAAAGTTCAAGTCACCATTTTGGCTTCTGAGTGGGGATCCAGTAAAGGCGGACTTTCCACAATCAGCAGAGAGCTGGCCATACAGCTGGCCAAATTCCCAGAAGTCCAAATCACATACTTTTTACCGAAGTGCTCTGAGGAGGATAAGAAAGTAGCTTGCAGCCATGACATAAAGATTCTTGAGGCAACACAACTGCTAGGGTATGAAGAACTAGAGTGTCTCAGCTTTCCACCAGAGCATTTGCGAATAGACGTCATTGTTGGTCATGGAGTGAAACTTGGTTGCCAAGCACAAGTTATCCGCAATTCTCACAAATGCAAGTGGATACAAGTCATACACACTGACCCAGAGGAACTAAGCATGTTCAAATGTTACGAGAATCAAATTTCAAGGGGTGAAGAAAAGCACACTGTTGAAGTAGAACTGTGCAAGACGGCTAATTTTGTTTTAGGAGTCGGGCCCAAGTTGGCAGAGGCCTTTCGCAAATACCTCCGCAGTTGTCAAAAAGATCAAGGTGTTTTCAACTTCACGCCTGGTATTTTTGATGAATTTTTGAGTGTTCAGCAAGTTTCTGAGGAAAGAAAACAATGCAGTGTCCTGGTGTTTGGTCGTGGAGATGCTGAAGACTTTGAGTTAAAAGGATTTGACATTGCAGCAAGATCTGTTGCGGAATTGCCTGACATTCAGCTTGTTTTTGTCGGAGCAGACGATGGAAAACACGAGGAGATCGCAAATCGATTGCTTGAATGTGGTATTCCTAAAAATCGCCTTAGGGTGAGAGGCTATGTCGAAAGCCGTGAAAAGTTGAAGGAATTATTCTGTGAGGTGGATCTTGTACTTATGCCCTCCAGAACAGAAGGGTTTGGTTTGACAGGTCTGGAGGCTCTCTCAGCTGGGTTACCTGTGATCGTCAGCAAGAACTCTGGCTTTGGAGAAGCCCTGGGCAATGTACCATTTGGTTCTTCATTCGTCATTGACTCTGAGGATCCCACTGCATGGACAGCAGCTATCAGGGACATCTGGAACAAAAACAGGCAGACAAGGCTTGATGAGGCTAAGGTGTTGCGTGACTCCTATGGAACGAAATATAGCTGGTCTGAGCAGTGCAAAGCTCTTATCAAAAAGATGATCAACTTAGTTAATGGTATGACTTAACAATGTATTTCAGTCCCTTTATATAAAAATCGTTTCAAATAGGTACTTGGTCAATCACCTTGCTATCATGTAGACATCAACTAGAATGACAGCATCACTAGCTCAAAGTATGAAGGGAAATGAAGTTAAAAAGTAGTTCAGTGAGACTAAACCCTTACAACGCTGTATAGAAAAAAAATACACTCAGAAGTCAGTATCATATCCGTTGATAGTTAGCTCGAATTGAAAATGTAATACTACTGTTTTTTCTAAGCTTCGAGCAATTCATGTATTGTTCGCCTATATGTATTTCAACAGATGCTTCCTGCGAGCCTCAGATGTCATCAGAAGAGCAAGGCAAATTAAAGAGAAAATCCCGTGAGTACCTAAAAGGTAGAATCGTTAGGATTCTTACAAGTACAAATTAGCTGTTGGAAGGACAATTCTCGAATAGAGCCTGTTTACGCACGTGATAAGGTGCCTTGGTTAACTGAACAAAAGATACGTTGTGTTTGCGTAAGAGAAGAGGAGTTTTTTTCCCGGAGGATTAGTTTCTTGACATCAACTTGACAGCGCTTTCTCTATTTGGTCCTTGTGACGTCATATGCCTATACGCTCTGTACACTTGAAGACACTGATAACCACTGATGGATGTGGGGGACACCATCAGCATTCCATGACTTTGAAAAATATAATTATCGACCCTAGTAGCTCTTTGGATTATTTGGAGTGAGCATCTGAATCTTTCCTCTGACCTTCTGTTATTTATAATTAAGGCAAAAAATGAATTCTGCCTCCCACCCAGGTGGTACAGATTTTTACTTTTAAATATTTACAGATATATCTTTCACTGATCATAGTGATTTTGGTGGCCGCTGTCTAGAGGAATCCCCAAAAGGGCCAATCAAATGGCTCCCTGCTGCTAAGAGTTGTTGGGCCAGAACTAATGAGATTATTATTCCAATAATCTCGTATTGTATGCGCTGTGTATGCGAATGCCACCTTAAAGTGATCAGTGGTTGAACTTTTTGACAGATGTTTCTGCCAGTGAACAAAGTCAGCTCTTTGTTTCAAGCGAAAGCTTTCCATCGTCTTCCCTGGCTTCTCATCGAACGAAAGGTATATATGACCTGAAATAAGCGCAATAGAAGCAATTTGACCATGTTAGAAATCTACGTGAAAAAAAAAGTCATACAATCATGAAATCAATGCGTCCAAAACATTGCAGTTAAATGTGTTGAGCAAAAATGAACCATTCTTACATATCAGCTTTTTCACTCTGTCCAACGTGGTTTTAAAATGGATGTATTACTTTGTTCTAATCGTCACTCCATTTCAACTTGAATATATTATTATTCCTAGATCCAAATCACCTAATTCTCCTTTTTTTTTTCACCCGTCTCACCACGTGAGGTTAAATTTGACTTTTTGTTCTCTCTCCAACGATAAATCGCATGGTCTTTACTCATGTCCTGCGCAGCTTTTGAAGTGTGCGAGTAACATCATCTCCCCTCTTTTAGCCGAGATCTTCAACATATCTATTTCTTTAGGAGCTTAACCGCCTAAACTCAAAATAGCTAAAATAACTGCGATATTTAAAAGAGATGATGAGACTGATGCCTCAAATTATGGGCCTATATCCTTACTCTCAAATTTTAATAAAATCTTTGAGAAACTAATTTACAATCGAATGATTAGGTTTATCAATCTGCATTCTATTCTATATTCCTCACAGTATGGCTTTCGCCAGGGTCATTCTACTCAACATGCTATTGTTGACATTACCGAAGCTATTCAGAGAAACATGGAGCAACGCTTGGTTACCTGTAGTATTTTTATCGATCTTAAGAAAGCCATTAATACTTAAAATTATAAAATTCTACTCGATAAGCTTAATTACTTTGGTTTTAGGCGAATAATTGATGACTGTTCAAATCTTATTTATTTGATAATATCCCCAAACAACTTCGATTGATTGTTTGATTTCTGCTAAGTTTACGTGCTCTTATGTGCTCTTATGGTGTGCCACAAGGTTCTGTATTAGGACCCTTGCTCAATCCACAAGGGAAATAGAGAAAACAAGCTATTACTTTGTTACAAAGTAATTGGGGAAAAAAAGGAAACGAATATCCCACAACGCGCAGCATATGTAAAAATAAGAGTTTTTACAATAAACAACTTCAAGTTAAATTACATATTTATCTTTCTGGTAATCTCTTGCCATTTCCGAAGTTTACCTGTAGTTGACGTTCACTGTAACTGGACAATTTGTGTTAACTGTTTGTGCATCCCACGGATACGCCTTTATAGACGTCTTGTTATATATATCTTCAATAAACCCCTTTCGATCAGACGGAAATGCTGTTGCTACTTGTTTACGTGTTCATGTACTCACTATGTTCGCTTCAGTGTACATTAATTTGCACTGCAGAAGGACCGGCACGAGTGCCATTTCATAGATTTTCTTTCTAATTTTCATTTTATTTTTTCAAAGAAGAATACGCGCCACATTGTTCACTTTTTCGTGAGAAACAAACAATTCCAGAAGCTGTTAGTGTTGCAACATAATTGGCCACCATGTAATTTTTTGGTTCGTGATATCAATTTCCCCAAATTGTACATGTTAAAAAGGCTCTTTTTCCGTCTTCGCCGGCTCCAAAATTTCATTTAAAAGGGTGTGTGGAATTCTAATTTGAACCTGTTGAAAAGAGCAGAACGATGTCTCTTTTGTTTATTTGTGAAGTTTCTAATGCAAACGATGGACCCATGCGTCAAATTAATCAAGGTCTTGTGTTTTCATGCCTATCTATTTTTGACCTTGCAATGATCAGCCTGAGAGACGGTTTCTTCTGGCTTTTCATGATCTTACAGAAATCTAGGAATTACTTTTAAAACATATTACACAATAAGGTGAAAAGGTATCAAACAAGCCTTACTTTAGAAAACCATTCTACAACACATTATTTTGTGAGAATAAAGAATGTCTTTCGAGATGTATTCGTAATTTGCACTGTAAGAAGGTCTCTAATTCCCTCTCATGACCTTTTCAATTATAAACTGTCATTGATGAATAGTTGCCTCATCTAAGCTTCCACATATCTACATCTACATTCATAACTTGCAAGATCTTGAGTAAGGACATTTCACGTCTCACCGTCCACAGTGACAATAAAAAAAACTGCGCAATCACTCATTTGCATTCACTTTGTTTATTTGGCCTTTCATTTACTAACATTTTTATTCAACATGTATGTCTTCCATTTTAAATGTTACAACTTGCTGGCTTAAAGACACAGTAAAAAGCTCATCTCTGTAATCAGTACTGAGCCCCATCTACACAATTATCAAAGCTGATCGGTTTGCTTATAAATGTGTCGGCTTGCATTTTGCTAGAACAGTGTAAAACATTTCAGAATGTACAACTTACATCTTCGCTGATGTAAAGAAGTTAATGGTCTACAGCAATCCGTGCTTTACTAACGTTACATTTTGATAGCAAGCAGCCGACTACTGCTTTCCATGACGCTACGAATGTTACAATGGTAAACATTTTGGTGCTGACACTAACATCCCCAGGGATAGAAATGTCCCGTAATTCTTCATCTGGAATTTCATATTCAACTCCAGCTAAATCTTGATTACATTCTGTCGCTTCTATAAGCTCCTCATCGCACTTTTGATTCTCACTAAAACTTTGTGGAGGCCCCAGAATTTCACTAACTTTGCGCAGCTGATCTACATTAGGCTTTTCGTACTTATACAGAGCATTGGAACGATGTCCCGTTCGCTCTCTTATTAATTTCTCTTCCACCGAATTTTGAAACACCATTGTTGCACAGGTTACCCTCAAACTGTGGGATGTTTTACGCGTTGGTCCAGCCTCCCCGCATAATTTGTCAGGTAAAATTTTATTGAAGGAATTCATTCCAACGGGCACATTGTCAAAGCAAAATTATGCACTATCAGAATTAGGCCCAAAGTAAAACACATCGGTTTTCACAGACAACGACTTCACGCTTTCAAGATATTTTGCATAGCAATTTACCAGACATGGGAAATGGTCTGAATTGTCAGAAGGACAACGAATGTATCTGATCACGCGCGGCGAAGACTTAAGGTCTTTTAAACCACCATGATACGTTTTGGAAACGCTTTCTTCAAAAGTTACGGAGTTAGCATCGACCCTAAAATTATTGCACCTAAGATCCCTATGCTCTTTAGCTCGGATACCAAAACGTTTCCCATTATAGAAATAAATGGTATGCAGCAATGCTTTCGCGTTATGACACTCCAGAATCCCACAAGATTTTTTCTTCTTTCGTGATAAGGGGGATTGGGGGAACTTTATTTAAGTGCCTTGTGGATTTAGCGCTGGAGCACTAATTGCGGACACTGTAAAGTGAAATTAACAATCAACGCAAATCAAGTCAAACGTTGGTTTTTGAGGAGAGGGGAAACCGGAGTACCCGGAGAAAAGCTCTCAGTGCAGAGAAGAGAACCAACAAACTCAACCCACATATGACGCCGAGTCGAGGAATCGAACCTGGGCCACATTGGTGTGAGGCGAGCCTTGCACCCCTGTGATTCCATCCCTGCACCCCTGTGATTCCATCTCGTTCCGCTTTCTTTGACTTGTTAGCAACACCTTCCAAATTCGACAGATTCATCTCAGCATCCAATGCTCGCCTAAGGGTGTGGAACTTAAAACAGAAGAAAGTGAACAAATTTAGAATGTTTAGAGACAGTAAAGTTTTAAAAGCCAGTTCCAACAAAATGCATACCTATTATCGATCTTGCCCTTAAACTTGACCGCATTTCCTTGATTACAATTCTCTAAATGACGCTGTATACCAGAACAGATACTATGAAGCGTTCGTGGAGTGTACGTTTCTCCTGTGTCTTTGCATACTTCCATAATGAACTTCGTCAGCCAAACGTTTAGAGACTGCTGTCATGTCGCAAATGTTCGTTTCCAAATCTTGAACTTGAGAAGTTTCCTCAGCAGACCCGCTTTCTTCCTCACGTTAGAATGACAAACGGCACCTCTGAAATTGTTGAGCATATCGTTGCATTTGTCAGCGGTTTAACCACTTTCAAGATGGCGGACATTAGAACACGAGGCAACCGTGCTTTTTTTCTTTTGGTTTTTCAACTGAGAATAATTTGTGATCCTACAAGACAACTAACTGAGCAGTGTAAGCGTGGACTTATCATTAGTGTTTTATAAATCTTGAGAGGTTTCTTTGGTTGTTTTTGAAGCCTCCAAAGATAAATAACTGGATGCTTCCATGGCTGAAACGTGCTATCAACGCCTCTGTTGCCTCCTCCGACCACCTCACTTTGCTGTTGGAACTCGACGCCATCTTGGATTTGATCCATAACTCTCAGCGAGAGGAGAAAGTAATCTCATTCCCAGGGACTCTGGGTTTGGTCATCAATATATGGCAGCTTCGACCAAAAAATATGGGCACGGCAATGAATTAGTATGATTCTTAAGTATTTAATGCTGAGAGAACAACTGCGTTTTTATTTTCAAGTAATGACTTTTTCTCTTTCAGATACTCATGGGCCAGCGGCTGACTTCATCGATGATATTCGACAACTGTACAAAAGGCGTGAAGGATGGCTCGCGCCATTCCCGTGGTGCGAGGAGTTTCGATTCCATCTTGACAACATTTTTACCAGGCTTAAAATGGTCAGCAGGAAAAAAGAACCTGGGGTGAAGACTGACTCCATTGTCAACATGTTGGAAATCTTCAAACCGCATGAGCAATGTAAAAAACCCAGAAAGGTTTTGATTGAAGGACAGCCAGGCGTGGGAAAGACAACCTATTGTAACAAGATTGCTTACGACTGGGCCAAGAACTGTAAAGCTGATGATTCATTTCCTAATGTCCAAGTATTGCTGTTGTTGAAATGTAAAGACATTAACTCTGAGTTACGGGAGGCTATTGATGACCAGCTTTTACCAAAAGACATAAAGAAAGAAGAAAGAGATAAATTCTTCACCTTCGTTAAGGAACATCAGTCAAACGTTTTGCTGGTACTTGACGGATTGGATGAGTTGCCAACCCATAAATTACCCGTCTACAAAGAAATCATTCAAGGAAGAATGCTTTCAAAATGCTACTTAGTGGTTACAGCTCGCCATGAAGCTGGGATAAAAGTACGGGAATGCTGTGACACCCTGCTAGAGGTCGAAGGATTTACCGAAAACGATGCTGAAGATTTTATCCGAAAATACTTCAAAACCGATACGCATTTGGTGCAAAAGCTCTTGGACAAGCTGCGCACAGACGCAAGCCTTAGCGGAATAACTGCAAATCCATTAAATACAGCCCTCCTTTGCCTCCTTTGCGAAGACTTCCAGGGAGATTTGCCGAACGGTAGAACTGTGCTTTACCACGAAATAGTGCAGTGTGTGCTGAGAAAGTATAGGAGAAAGAAAGAATTACCAGAAACGGACGAAGATGTAACACAATTATACCGCACTGAATTGAAGCATCTTGGTTTTATAGCATTGAATGGCTTGCTCAATGATGAGATGTATTTCAATGACAGTGCATTCAAGAATAGTACCAGCTGTTTAATACCTGAATTGGGATTTCTGTCAGCTCAGGCTGGACGCAGCAAACGAAGACCGAGCCAGTGCTATGGCTTTCTACATAAGAGCTTTCAGGAGTTCTTCGCTGCATTTTATCTAAGTTGCCACCTTATCGATGAGGATATTGATCCTGGTAGCTTAGTTGCTGACACAAGATATTTTAAGGAGTTTCAGCAGGTGCTTATGTTTACCTGTGGTCTCTTGGCTCAGAAGTGCGAGGCAAAAGCCATGGCACTTATGGCAAGTATAGCAAGTCAAATTAACCAATCAATTGAGTTGGAAAGTGGTGACTACCTATGGACTGCATTGAATTGTGTTAAGGAATGTGAAAAAGAACAGGGTACCTTTGAAAAAGAACTGGCGTGTTCTCTTGGTTCGCTTCTTGAAATTAAGTGTATTTCGTTTCGACAGCGGATAGATGACAGTGGCGCTGCTATACTGGCTCATGCAATGGCGACAAACTCAACGGTGACAAAGATGGATTTGCTTGGCAATGGAATCGGTGACTCAGGTGCTGCTGCACTGGCTAAAGCAGTGGAAATCAATTCAACACTGACAGAGTTGGATTTGTCTGGCAATAGAATCGGTCACTCAGGTGGTGCTGCACTGGCTAAAGCAGTGGAAATCAATTCAACGCTGACACACTTGAATTTGTCTGTTAATAGAATCGGTCACTCAGGTGCTGCTGCACTGGCTAAAGCAATGGAAATCAAATCAACACTGACACACTTGTATTTGTCTTTCAATGGAATCGGTGACTCAGGTGCTGCTGCACTGGCTAAAGCAGTGGAAATCAATTCAACGCTGACACACTTGAATTTGCCTGAGAATGGAATCGGTGACTCAGGTGCTGCTGCACTGGCTAAAGCAGTGGAAGACAATTCAACACTGACACGCTTGAATTTGCGTGGCAATGAAATCGGTGACTCAGGTGCTGCTGCACTGGCTAAAGCAGTGGAAGACAATTCAACACTGACACGGTTGGATTTGCGTTACAATGGAATCGGTGACTCAGGTGCTGCTGCACTGGCTAAAGCAGTGGAAATCAATTCAACACTGACACGCTTGAATTTGCGTGGCAATGCAATCGGTGACTCAGGTGCTGCTGCACTGGCTAAAGCAGTGGAAATCAAGTCAACACTGACAGAGTTGGATTTGTCTCACAATGGAATCGTTGACTCACGTGTTTGCTGCATTGGCTAAAGCAAAAGATCTCACAGGGGCCTTTGGCCTATTTGAACGTATTTCATACTAATCGTATTGGCCATTGTCAAAACGTTGAAGTTAATCCTCCCTTGGAGTTTATCGTTGGACCAAAGGTCAGAGCCCGAAACAATTGTTGCAATAAGCAATTTAAATCTTGCGCGTTCAAGATTCTTCCTGTATTGTATTAGTATTATAATGTAGCATTCACATATAAATCATATCGAAATACCTGAGAGAAAACGTTTTATTCTCAAAGGGTTTGAATTTCCAGTGAAAACCGTTTTAAAAATTGTACAGCAAACGGCGAGCGATAGTTTTCACTGAAATGAAACATGTGCCATTATGTGAAGTTTTCTTTTTAACATTTAGTTTTGTATGCATTCGAGGAAGTTCAAGCGAAAGTCTTAAGTGAGTGGAAAACCTACACTTGGATGTAAGCACAGTGCTAATCCATTATTGCGACACCGTGCCGCATTAAAGTTTCTGGCTTGCTTGTTTTTGGTTTCTTGGTTGTTTCTTGTACTCACATGACTTTTGCATTGCACTCCCTTTTACTTTGCTCTCCCCTTAAACTGGCCGTGACTTCCGTACACGCGCGTATACCAACAAGACGGTGGGTCACTTAACTTTAAAAATTACTTCCGCCCAGTTCAACAGCAGTCCTTCTCAGGACTCTACACACCCATACGAGGTGACTTCATCATGTTGTTTCATTTTTCATTCAGATGAAGAGTCATTTTGTTAAAATTATCGAAGTCCCATTTAAGAACTGTTGGACAAAGAAAACAAGACAAATCTTGTTCTTGTTGTTGTTAAGTTCTTACGCGAAGTGACGAAACATGACGACATGTAACCCATCTTCACAAGGAGTAACACATCGTGGCAAGGCGTAACACGTCATCACAGCGCCTAACTCACCGTCAGATGGTGTAATTCGCCGTCTGAAGGTGCATCTTACCGTCACAAGACGTAACTAACCGTCACAAGGCGTAACACATCGTCACAAGCCGTAACTCGCCGTAACAAGACGTAACATACCGTCACAAGCCGTAACTCACCTCCACAAGCCGTAACTCACCCTCACAAGATGTAACTCAGCCTCACAAGGCGTCACTCACCGTCACAAGACGTAACACATCGTCACAAGACGTAACTCACCGTCACAAGGCGTAACATACTGTCACAAGACGTAACTCACCGTCACAAGGCGTAACTCACCTCCACAAGCCGTAACTCACCGTCACAAGACGTAACTCACCGTCACAAGACGTAACTCACCGTCACAAGGCGTAACTCACCGTCACACGGCGTAACTCACCGTCACAAGATGTAACTCACCGTCACAAGGCGTAATTCACTGTCACAAGGCGTACCTTACCATCACAAACCGTAACTCACCGTCACAAGGCGTAACTCACCGTCACAAGGCGTAACTCACCTCCACAAGCCGTAACTCACCGTCACAAGGCGTAACTCACTTCCACAAGGCGTAACTAAACGTCACAAGGCGTAAGTCACTGTCACAAGGCGTAACTCACCTTTACAAGCCGTAGCTCGCCTTCACAAGACGTAACTCACCGTCTCAAGGCGTAACTCACCGTCACAAGGCGTAACATACCTCCACAAGCCGTAACTCACCGTCACAAGGCGTAACTCACTTCCACAAGGCGTAACTAAACGTCACAAGGCGTAACTCACCTTTACAAGCCGTAACTCGCCTTCATAAGACGTAACTCACCTCCACAAGGCGTAACATACCGTCACAAGGCATAACTTACCGTCACAAGGCGTAAATCACCATCACAAGACGTAACTCACCTTCACAAGGCGAAAAACAGAGAATAAGGGGTTTATAGTCTGCCGACTTGTATTTCTGACAATTTGTTGGCCAAACATAACGTCTGGTTGGCAAAACAGACGACTTTTGTTGTATTTTCGCGTTCTCTTGTCTCTTTGTAATACTGTTTATGTTCATTGGATGTTTCTTTTTTCACGTTTCTTGTAAATAGATATTTTCGTGTGACTTTGAAATAAAAGCTGAAATTAAAACTATTCATTTCGCTTCATGTCATAAACTTGGGCCTAAGCTGTTAACTTTTGAATTTTTCCATGAACAAAATACAGACGAAGGAATAATTTATTGGTCTCCATTTATAAATATGGTCTATTAGGCCACCAGTATTTTTAAAGTACTTGCCTCCAGCGTTCATCGAGAAAACTCAAGGCAAAACAGAGAAAGCAATGGAGAAGCCACCTTTTATAAGCTAATTATTCAACCAACAACTTAGACGGAAAATATAGACCCCACACTGTCTTGGTCAAACCATGTAGTCAATCTTAGGAGGAAGCTTTCAAAGCGCATTGGTGTTCTCGCACACATCAAAAAATCCCTGCCAATTAAATATCGCATAATTTGAAAAAAATAAACTGGTGAGCAGCACTCTGCGAACTGTATCTGTAAACTTGTTTATTCTCTGAAACGTTTCGTCCAGCTAATGTAGACTTCTTTAGGGACGTTTTCAATAATACATTAACACCTGTAGTTGAGCCATATATCTGATGGCAAAAAATGACGGCCACAAACGTGAAGGTTTGACCGGATTTTCGAAAGCGAACAGGCGCAGGTGTGAAATATTAGGGAAAGGCGTGAGAAATAATATTTTGGGGCCACGGCCAGAACAGTGGCACCAAATTTGAAAAGAAAATTGTCCATTTCAGGAGAGAACTCTACAATAGCCTTATTTTATAAACTTCGATGGCTACTAATTAATCACATCGGCATTGAAAGAGGTCTGAATCTTTTTAAAAGAAACCGTGGATGGACGTGCCCCGGACTACCTTTTAGAGAACCTGTCATCCTGGAAATATTGTGAGTCACATGATACTAGATCTCGGATGCCTTATCGCCTCCCGATCCCGCAAACCAATAACAGAAAACGAATGTCCTTCTTTAATGCTCCTCAATTGTGGAATAGCATAAGTGATACCTAAAGCAGTTCAAAAGAAGATACTTTGACTACATCATGCACGCCTGACACTTTTAAAATAGACATACTGTTTTCATTTTTTCATTTCTTTATTAACTCAAGTGGAATTTTTTTTGTAACTTGGCATTTTAAGTAATTTAATTTTTATCATTGTTTCATTCTAGTATCTTATTGTGCTACATTCAAACGTTTGGACAGTTAGTCATTTTGTAAATTAGTTTCATAGGGCCACACCCTATTGACATAAAATGTTATCATCATGTGTTAGTGGTAAGCCCTCTCCACGCCATTATTTTTCTGTAAATTTAGCCGTGTTTGCCCCCCAGCCAAGATGGCAGTCGAAAACCGTGGAAGGGTCTATTAAGTTTATGTTTAGTTTGTTCGACCAACTAGCACAGATTGTGGCACACTGGGCTAGGTCGGCTTACCAGTCTGCCGGTCAGCTCACCCAGGGGAGACCCCAGAAGCGAAACCAGCCCAATCTGATCACTATACAATCCGGTTCAAGTTTTGGACAAAAAGGAAAATTTTGGTAAAACTAAAAAAGAAAGTGCTAAGAAGGTCTATATGGATACTTTTCTGGATAGTTCGGACCAAGCATGCAGCCGATTTTGAGATGTGACGCAACCCTTCTCCCAAACTCGGCGGTTAAGCCAACTAAGCTCCCTTGCAACAGATGTTGCCAGTAAAATCCGTTTTCAGGTTGAATCCGTTTTAGCCTCGGTTAAATTGGTGATCCTCATTTTACCTAGGTCGAATACGAACTCAGATGGATCGAAGAAACTATTTTGGAGCCTGAATTAAGCCTAGAGAAAAAATAAGGCAGGTTAGGGTTAGTTTTGGTTATTATACATAAATACTAATTTACCAATCCAAGAGAAAATGAGGGGACAGAGAAGGAGGCTCCCGGTCCAGCTCTTGGGATATGTCATGTCCACGAAAGTTATTTTTAGATGAGCGGAAGTCTTCCGAGACGTCCGCATGCAGGCCAACCTCGGTCCGATGTTTGAAAGAAAATATATATTCATAAGCCTTCCACGTGCGTCATCATTTTCTCTTTTCACTAAGAACCTGAGAGCGAGGCAAGACTGCATGCGGACGTCTCGGAAGACAGACTTCCCCTAGAACGAAGACTTCCGCTCATCTAAAAATAACTTTCGTGGACATAACATATCCCGGCCAACGCCTTGAGCCTCCCTCTCTGTCCCCTCATTTTCTCTTGACCAATTATAGAAAAGTAAAAAATAATAAAAAAAAACTGTGTCGGCTTGCATGAGCATGTTCGTCGTTGTAGTGTAGTGGTGAAGACACAGTACTACAGATCTGGAGGGTGCCAATCACAAAAGACATTGCCGGCTGGTAGAAGATGATCGAACATTGTCTTCCACTTATCTGGTGAAGAGGGCGCCCATCCTTAGTGAAGATATTTCCATGTACTGGATGGGCTTGACCTAGATGTGACCAGTTAGAAGGAGTCTTGACACTTCAAATACAACTGCTGCTGCAAAAGTACATTACAGGGGAGAAGTATTTTACACTTGACCTGCTGAATGAAAGAATAGCATGATTCAGTTATCCGTCAGTAGATGGAAGCAACAAACCAAGTGCTATAAAACAGCAGGCATTAACCTCTGATTCTGCATCTTTACATCAATCAGGTATTAGTTACCACAAAAAGTAAATTCTGAATGATTCTGTGATGAACACATTGAATGGGAAACGTACTGGCTTTTGAAAAACATTACCAAAGAGGCCAAAAAGCATTTTGAAAACTTTGGTCAACTTTTAATGATATTGTGGATTAATGCAGAAAGGAATGGCTTAAAAAGGCTGGTAGGTTATACATATACTAAGCCGAGTAAATATCAAACCATTCTTTCACTGCACGGTGTCAAAGATATCCATTTCCCCACCCTCCTTGGAAGCCCATCAGAGATTTTTCAAGGGAGAGTAGAGACTGTCGAAGACCAGTTTTTATCAAGGAAACGTGTCAGAAGCCAAATTGAAACTTTGAAACAGTTTGGAATGGGGTAAACACACACAAAAACTGTTGGCATGGAAATGAACCCTTTCAGTTTCTAGAGTTAGACACATAAATAATAATAATAATAATAATAATAATAATAATAATAATAATAATAATAATAATAATAATAATAATTGGCAGTGCTAATCACCCTTTACGTGCAGTATTGGGGACTGAATTGTGAAAGGGCTCAGCTCACGAGATCGGGCTGAAAGCATACGAAGGCGCCTCTGCCTGCCGCTATACAGTCTATGTTTGATGTCGGAGCACAGCACCACAGCTAGATTGTTAATGAGCTGTGAGTCGATTTTCATGAGGGAGGAAAACCGGAATACCCGGAGAAAAACCCTCGAGTCAGGTTGAAATACGACGGAAACTCAGCCCACATGCAAGCTGGGGCTAGAGTGGAACCCCGGATCGTAGTGATGGGAGGCCCGATAGATAAACACGTAGCCACCCTGACTTGCATTGAGAATAATGATCTCTTTAAGTCTGCTATTAATAATTTTCTTATTGAGAATAGAGAATGCCTTTATTAATTTTTTTTACCTACTTTTACAGTAAACTAATCTTTGTCAAGTGCAAGTGCGGTGACGGTGATCTAATCCGGTGGTCGTGGCTTCAATTCCCACCCAGGTCAGAGATTTTTCTCTGACCTTGGGTGTAGCATAAGAAGTTCCTGATGCTGTGGATCAGCGAAAGTTCTTCATCCATCACATGCACACAGTAGCGATGGCCTCACTTGAGTTTTTTCCTTATAATCTTTGTCAATTTGAACGCGTATTGTATGTACTTTTAATGGATTAATTAATACCAATTATTTATTATGATATACTGATGTGATGGTAAAAATTTTCTGCTTGAGAAAACAGTCAATAAACTAGAAGCCTAGAGCAAGGAACATGCTATAGGCCATGCAATACAAACCGTTCCACTTCAAGTATATGAATATGAAGCCACTGTCGTGGATTCACACTCATCGATAGTTTGCTCCCTAACTTCAAAGTCTGTCTTTTATAAGTGTGTCTTTTACACCAAGTAATCTGTTCTTTACACTCCATCCACAGTCCACCATCGTTAGTCCAATCCATGTTAACTAGCTTGGTGCGTTTTCCACGATCAGCACCTTCCGGACCGTCGTTTCGTGCCGTTGTATGCTCGAAGAGGAAATAGAATGCCGGTTAGTAATTGCTCAGAATGAAAACCGTTATTTATCAAAAGTCCTCCTGATTAAGGAGTCCCGAAATCCTAAGATATGTTTGCTCCAACAAAGCGATTTCCACAAACATGTTTGTTGGAGCCGGTTCCAGTCCTTCCCATGTTATTGCGCGCGCAGTAGTTTTTTAAAGCTTTTTGTTTGCAGCGCGGATTTTTCTGGCAGTGAGAGGTTTTACTTTGTTTGCAGTGTGCGAAGAAATTTTTGTTTGAAGTTTGTAAGGATACTTTGTTTGCCGTGTGTGAAGGTATTTTGTTTGCCGTGAGCAAAAGTTTTTCTGTTTCCAGTGTGCGAGTATTTTTTTTTTTTTTTTTTGGTGTGTGCGAAGATATTTTGTTTGCAGCGTGGGGATTTATTTTGTTCGCAGTGTGCCGGATTTATATTGTTTTCAGAGTGGGATTGTATTTTATGTCAAGAGTTAGAATTCATTTTGTTCGCAGTGCATTTAATTTTGCGAGATGAAAAGCTCTTTGTAATATGTGGCTGAATTAATGGGGAAAGGTCTGTCCCTAATGGGCTACCGTACTAACCCTTCTCGCAAAGACACTTTATCCAGTCTTTCGTTTGACCACGTTTCGGGTAATTATCCCCTTCTTTGCATCCCTCGTTTCGGATAATTATCCCCTTCTTCCCCTTCTTCCTCGTAAGCATTAGAAATAAACATGCAGAAGCTTTTCATTTGCGCACAAATTCATTTTACCGGTCTGGCTAGCTGACCACACCGGCTAGCTAGTCACCATATTTACGTAGAAATGGTTTTCCAAGGGGGGTTCCCAGGCTATCGGTTTTGCTTGCGCGTGAAGCTCTCGACAAACCTCGTCAACTCTGGCTCTCATTTGGCCAACTCTCGATCACTCTCATCGACTCATTAGCTCTCAAGAGTTTCGAATTCCACTCTCGTCAACTCTCATCAACTCTCGCTCTCGTTTGGCCAGGGCCATAATAGGTAGTTTACGAAACCACGACGCCTGAGGCAGGGGCAAAGTCAAAGAAAGATAATATTTTTTGTTAAAAAAAGAAACATCATCGCGCT
The DNA here is from genome assembly GCA_949126865.1 of Montipora capitata. Classification (NCBI taxonomy): domain Eukaryota; kingdom Metazoa; phylum Cnidaria; class Anthozoa; order Scleractinia; family Acroporidae; genus Montipora; species Montipora capitata. Next base: position 56,230,430 of record OX421446.1, read on the forward strand.
GCTTAAGCTCCCCACCCGCGTTTTTGAGACGCGGACGGCAACCGGAAGAGAACATTTCGAGTGCCAGAACAGTGGTGTCTCCCAGATTTTTATACTAATCATCTCTAATGGAGAAAAGATACTCAGCAATGGAACTGTGGTGGTGTGAGGACAAGTTGAAAGTGAAAACAGCTCACTTCCGGTTGCCGTCCGCGTTTCAAAAACTCGCGTGCTTAAGCTCCCTAATAGCGGAGCTCAGGCGAGCGAAGCGCGCGAGCGGAGCACCGTGGGTAAGGCTTTTTGGGAAATCTACCCAACCGAGAAATTTTGGTTATGACGTCACGTACATCTGTCCGCCCGCACAGACAGGCAGGACAGCCTCTGGGGACGGGAGTGTTCGGGCAATTTTCCTTGGCGGGAAATCGCGTGGAAGCGTTGCATTTGGCAACCCGCGTACACCTATTTACAACGGTTAGCTTTCAGATAATGTTTTCCTTCTTAATATGTGCCGAGGAAGAAAAAGAAGAGAAAATTGCGTGGCAGCTTTGCATTTGGAAACCCGCGTTTTTCTGGCGGGAATTCATATTAGTGAAGAGCAACTGGATAAAGATTAGAGCAAAAAAAGCTGTTTCCCCTTTATCTTGTCTTCACACAACCACACTTACATTGCTAAGTATCTTTTCTCCATTAGAGATGATTGGTATAAAAATGTGGGAGACACCACTGTCCTGGCACGCGAAATTTTCTCTTCCGGTTGCCGTCCCCATTTCAAAAACGTGCGTGCTTAAGCTCCCTGATTTCTCGTTGTTGTTTTGTCGAGTATGACAAAGAGGTTCCATGAAATGCGTGCCTCCTGTGCAGCACGATAAAATTTTCCTTTTTAACCCGACAATATTTATTTTTTGTAGTGTTGTTGTTGCCGTAGCCGTCGTCGTTGCTTAAGCCCGCCGCACAAAGTGAGGAAAAAGCTAAGAAAACTGCTTCGCGAGGCGGTTTGCTGAGCTCAGTCTTTCCTCACCCTGTGCGGCGGGCTTTAAAGTACCAAGTGAGCCATGGACTCCAAAATTCCGCCCGGATTTCTAAACGTATTTACTTCCAAGAAAATATGCATCTCTTCCTCTGGTATTTTATTTACGCCATGTT
>OX421446.1:56239051-56264051 GCA_949126865.1 Montipora capitata
GAGCATTGATTTAAGGAAGAAACATAACACATGCGGCATGCATTTCTAGGAAGAATTTCTGCCGTACTCTGCATGAACACGACTTGAAATCACCGAATTTGAGGTTGGCCGGACCAACACTCAGGGTCTTAAAATAACTGAGGAGAAAGTGCTGCCTTTGTAATAACATCGGCAAATGGTTAGACTTTCAAGTCTTCTCGGATAAGGACTATAAACCGTAGGCCCCGTCTCACAAATATCTTTGATGTTCATAAGTTCCCTGTGGGTCGTTAAAGAACCCACGCACTATTCGAGAAGAGTAGGGGATGAAGTTTCCGGTGTTGTGGCTGTCCTTAGTGAGTGTCTGGGTGGGTGGGTGGGTGGGTGGGTATAGCAGGTCCACATCAGCTGTGTAGCTGCCAATACTTCTACCTGCTCGAACGAATAAATAACAAACAAACAAACCTTTCATTCTTCATTTTTATCCTGACTGAAACCATTCGTAGATACCAATTTTTTTTTTGGATACCTCGCGACTGTGCGACGTGAACAAGATGGAATAATCACGAAAAACTTACGATAGAGCAAAGTTCTATTTAGAGGTGATGGATGTTCCCTTCGTAGATCATTCCCTTATAGGGGGCTTTAGCAACGACAACGGCGACGGCAACGAGAACGTCACAAATTTGCATTACTGAGCAAAAGCAATAGCTTTGCACGCTCTGTACGTGCATCCTTTCATTTTTGTTTATTTCTTTGCCGTGTCAGCAAAACAACAGGGAGCAACGACGACGACGGACGACGGCGACGGCTACGAGAACGCCACAAAACAATGGGTTTAATTTAATGAGCAAAAACAATAGCTGTGCACGCCGTGCACGTGCGTTTTGCATTTTGGTACATTTCTTTGCAGTCCTCGTCCTGACAACGACGTCATTAGACCAAATTTGAGGTTGTGTAGAGGACATGAGAACCTGATGAAACATTTTTAATTTTCTCCCCAAACAACCGCACAATTCATGCCAGTTTTATTCCTGCAATGTTGATACACACTTTCTATTCTGAACGACTTGGGGTTATAACAAAATTGTTACTATAATGGGAAATAATATTTTGAGACGACGTTGTCGTTGGCGGCGTCGTAGTCCTTGTGTAAGCTCCCTAACAACGTAAAACGACCAAATGTGAGGTTTTAGGGAGAACGTCAGCGCTTGAGGATAATTATTTAATTTTATTCCTTAAATTGAGCGCCGTTCATAGTAGTTTCGTTCTTGAGGATTTGCCGCACTTTTGTCACGATAAAATGCTTGGAATAGTTACAATAACGCGAATTCAGATTTGACAACGACGTTCTCGTTGCCGTTGCTGTCGTCGTTGCTAAAGCTCCCTAATACGAAGTGAAGTGAGGTGAATATATTACTCTCTCCCCTCGGGGCTTTTCAGGACTCATTTACAATGCTTTGGGGGACTTTAGCCAGACTGCTTGTTACGCAGTTTAAAATTATTTTAGGAAGGCAAAGATGCCCCCGTTCAGATAGGTCAGACCTCAACACCGGGAACTACGTTCCCTGCTCTTATCGAATGGTGAGTGGGTTCTTTGGCGTCCCATACTATTTAATTTCCAACAAGGACTATGGGACGGGACCTCCTGTTTACAGCCCTTATCCGAGCCCTTGTCCGAGCCCTTGTCCGAGGACTTGAAAGTCTTGCCATGTGCTGATGTAATTACAACAGCAGCACTTTCTCCTAAGTTATTTAAAGACCCTGAGTGTTGGTCCGGCCGGAGTCGAACTCACGACCTTCCGCATGACAGCCCGATGCTTAACCAACTGAGCCACCAGTGCGCGGTTAAATATCACGAAGTGATGGGCCGCATTCTATCGAAGATCGATACTTCTGGGTTATGACTGGGCTAAAACGAGAAAAATCGCAACCCACGTATGCTCAGACTCGCCACTAACACACTGAAGCCGAGAAGACGTACAATATGTCGCTTTATTTCGCCGTATACACACAAAAAGAAACCTAGGATAAATAAGTCACGATTCCTTCATAAATCCGGAAAATAATTCATTTCACCTAACTAATAATGATTTATAAGCCGATCGGAGACCATTTTAGATCATCATTAGCACGAACCTGAATTTGAATACTCAAAAATGTAAAAAAAAAAAAAAGGAAATGGTTTAAGTCTGAGCAATTTGTTATCGTAATACCTGTGGAGACAAAGGGACTTTTTCTCAACGCCTATGGTCTCTGTTAATGTTAAAAGTGGCGTGTGCGCATGAACAATTGAATGGACTCTTAGTGGGGTGGGTGAGGAGGTCGATATTTCAACCTCGCAATTATTGCATCTAAAGTATGATCCGGGGGAGGTAACACGCATTGCCATCGTTGAGTCACCTTTGCTCTTGTAGAGGGCGGCAGCTCTTGCACCAAATCAAGCAGCGTTGGATCGGGTTCACAAAGGTTTATGCGCTTGAGGCATTTGCAGTTCTCGACCAAAGCATTCACCAAAACTGCATCGGCGACGGAATCCATCGACGCAAAATTTATCAATGAAACCGCTTCTATGAACTCGCAATGGCGTATCATGTTGGGGAAAAACATGCTCTCCGAAATACTTGCCTTACCGAATGCTCCATATTCTAAAATCTGTAGCTTTGGCAACATTCGTAACACTTCAGCCATCGCGGAAGGGTTGATACTAGAGGACTGGTACACTCCTAGGCACTTTAACCTGGGGCAAGACCGTGATAGTATATACAGTGCCTCGGGTGTTAGAGTCAGGCTCCATCTCACGTCGAGCATTTCTAAAAATGTCCCGGTTTCCATTCTGGCCATCTGTAACAAAACTGCGTCTGTGACTGCGCGACCAACGCCACAGTAAGACAGATTAAGATATCTCAAGGCCCTCCCATTGGTAACGAGGCTAAGAAGTCCGATCTGCGTGATGTTCGAGCAAGCTGAAATGTCTAGTTCCTCCACAGGTACGAACTTCCACTCGGGAATCACGAAGCAGTCGTCGCGCACCGGAGTATAACGAAGAAGAAGCGTTCGCAATCGAGAACATGATCGGAAAAGCGTACAAAATGTCCTCCCATAGACATATTTACAGCCATTCAAACAAAACGACTCCAGAAGCGGACAACATTCGGCCACTTTACCAATAACATCATCTGTGATAGTATCACAGTTAGTACAGTCGAGGATAACCAGCCTTTGCATTTTGGTAAACATCGAGGGGACCGCGCCCTTGGAGGAGTTATTGCCAATGCCCAAATACTTCACTTCGCAAAAATGTCTCGTTATTCTTCCCAAAAAAGAGAAATCTCCTTTGATGGGCCTTAATTCCACTAACTCCAGCTGTGAAGGAAACTCGTAGGTGGTTTCCGTGTATTTTGGAGGCGGGCTTGGCGGGCGAAGCTTGGATCCACGACTAAATATCAAATACTTCAAACTTTTGCATTTTCTGTTCAGTTCACTAAGCAACTCCAGCGAAATTTTACAACCACCCAAATGAAGAATTGAAAGCGAATGAGAGAATCTTGTCCTTATCAGCATGTGCAGAGTTTCTTCGTCGATTTTTGCTGCTTGTCTTTTCACGTTGACGGATTTCCATAACGAATGATCATAAGCGAGTCGACGCCAGTCGCTGCAAACCTTCGCGACACGCCCCAAGTCCGTGATGGGCAAGAAAGAAAATACCTTCAAAATCACAATTTCCGGCAAACAATCCATACTGCGATGGATTGTTAGCTCTTTAAAGCCACTATGATTTTAGCGGCGTTGGCTTTGAGAGTCTTCAATCCATTTTAATCAATAAAGTGGTAATATAATTACACGTCACAGTAGCCATTAGGCAAATCGACTCCTAGCCTCGCGCTTTAATGGCGCGCGTGGAGAATAAAAGACTTTTCCCAACAGTAATTTTATTTCTATTTTGGTTTGTCAGAAATCTGATACAAGTGCAACAGTAAGGAACAAAATTTTTCGAATTTGGAATAATGAAAAATACTAGTTTACGAGTCTGTGCCAGCACCTGATTATTACAAACCGTGTTTGGAGTCAATTTAGAATCACTTGCGTTATTCTAATCTGCGAGCTCAACTTACTAGGGCATTTCTTCGAGAAAACAACCACATCATGTAAATTTAATTAAGACTTCGGCAAAGAATGTCCTATTTAATTCGCTTTTCTAAATTCATCGCAATACACTGTCAGTGGAGTAACGTCAGTACAAAATTGTCTTAAAACGGTTTCACCCGTGCGAAGTAATTGTAAACGCTCGGTAAAAGTGTTCGATCCGTACTTCGACAGTTGAACAGTGAAAACAAGATGACGCAAGCCATGACCGCCATTTTGGAAAAAAGACTTCAACTGGGCCTGCGCAACTACCCTTCCTTGCGTTTGTGTCCTAAATCTGAACCTCTTTTTCTTGACACTTGCAGGTGCCTTTCATTTACATCGCATGTGTTGTCCAGGCTTTACGGTCAGCAGGAAATTCGCTCAAGTGGGAGCCGACATTCTGAACTGCAGCAATATTTTAATAAATACGGAGAACGCAGGTTACCAGGAGCTCATTACTGGGAGAGAACAACTGGTGTCCAGTCCTGGCTTCTTATACATGGATATGTTTAGATAAAAGTCGCCAATGTTAAAGTTTTTCGTTAATTTAGGCGTATGTGACGTAAGCTGAGACATTGTGTCGTGATTGCCAAAGACTGTTTCAATACAGAGGTCTGAAATAACTATAATGAACTCAAAGGAGAGAAACAGGAGTTGTAGGCTCCGCGTTGTGAGCCACTGGTTTGTCCGGACAACGGGTTGTCATTCGTCAGGCTTTGGAAACTGCTTAAACCCAACGCATATCTTCTGAGAAATCAAACTAACTGTCTCCCATAGCTAAATGCTAGATAATGCGAACTAGTAATTTGAAGGTCGTAGATCCGACTCCCACAAAGGAGCACTCGGATTTTTTCCGAGTATCCTCGACAAGGGGTTTAATATCCAAGAGCTCCTTCATTACAATGCTCCATTTGGACAACTTGAATATAATAGTCCCCTTTAGTTCAGTGGTAGATCATACGAACCAGAAATCGGAAACGCGTAATTCACTGGTTAAGAGCAATCGGAATAATTTTTTCAAGTATTCCAGCGTCATGTCAGAAAAATTCAGCATTTTTAAGCTCTATGGAACTGTCTCGAGTTCGGGTGATTGGTTCTTCGTGCTGTTTGCTCTTGTCGCAATTGGTCAGTGGAATTATTTCAGTCTCGCGGCTTGGCCAATTCAATTAAACGGGTCCAATACCAATCTCTGATCAAAACGTCCGCACCATGCCGCCGTGATCGGTTCTTTCAGATCTTTAAAGATGCCGAAAGCGTGCAAAAGATAAACCCAAACAAATGCAATCTCATCGTTGAGGGTATGACGAACTATATAAAGAGAGGACTTAAGCCCACACAACGGTTGCCATAGTTTCTTTACATTGCGATACGTGAGTCTCTTTTTATCATTGTGCCGACAGAATTTTCTTACTCGTCCCTGGTATTGGCCCGACAATAGGCACCATGGGAAACCCAATATTGCTGTTCTGCCAACATGTTCTGCTCAGTTTTGCCTAAGAAGTGACTCCTAAATAAATAATAGCAAAATGTTTTAAATGATGGCATCTGCGAGTCATTTTGCGTGCGGGAATGCAGACAACAGCCTTAAAAATTTTGACTATGCATGTGAACAGTGATTATCAAGCTGTTTGCTTTATTTTTCCTGTTAAAACAAAGGCTATGACCTTTCCCATAGAGTTATTAAGTGTGAGCAAATATTAGAATAGATAAAAACTATGGCCTCTTCAATAATTTTAGTTTTCGTCTTTTACTTAAAAATAAAAAGTTGAGTCGTTTTTTTTTCACAGCTTTCTGTGAGTCATCATGTTGCGTCTCCTTGTAAAGCAAAAATAAAGCAAAAGAAAGCTACTTCCAAGCCTCGTGTGTTTAGCGAAGCGATCGCATTCTTCAAAGTCAGAAACAAAACTGTCAAAAGTGGCATCGTTCCACCATTCCACTATCGTTAAGAGCCTTAGACTAACAGCTGACAAATAGGAATAAGTGACAACTCTTATCACTAGACTCAAAAACATGTGGCGTGTATTGTTTATAAAGAATTGAAAACAATTTGAATTCAATTCAATTTACAAAAGCCATCGCCAATTAAAAAAGTTTCTAATAAATTTCTAAAACAACACACTTCTTTCAAAAGTAACGCTACTCTACAATGCAGTGAGAGGTCAAATGCTCTTGGTTTTTCAGTGCCACAAGCGGTATTAAGGAAAACTGGCTCGTCAAGAAGGTACTAAAAATATCTTAATTAAGCTTTCATTAACTTGAACAGAATATAAATTCAATCATAATATTGCTTGAGAGAATGAGCAATTGCTTCTGATATATGTTATTTTAGCTCTTGCCCATAGAAAGATATTACTAACATTTGCAAATAAATCGCAAATTTCTAAAATGCTTCACAGTGAGTCCCTAGTTAACTAATTTTAAAATAAAATATTTTTACTTGTCATTCATCAATTTTATCTAAATGGTCTCGACTGGACTGACTCTCTTTCTCAAATATTTCCTTCAGGCTCAGAGGGGCTGGCTCGTCTCGAAATCGAAGGTAGCGGATTTTTCTCATTTCCTTCTCAGATGGAAGATCATCTCTCACCTTTCTTAGCCGTTGATCAATGACTTCGTTAAAATCCATAAATCCCAAGCTAGATAAATCAGGCAAAGATCTAGAGAGACCATCGTCTCGGCTGGCTCTGAGCAACAGAGAGTTCCTAAACAAGTCTACGTCGGTCAGAAACCCTCGACCTTTCGGATCATTTTCATCCACATCGGAGTTTATAGTTCCGTTGATTTCATCTCCTTCTCCTTGCTCAATGTTTATCTTTGGAATCGTTTTACTCGCCGTCTCATTTGCCGCATTTGTTCCGATCACGTTCTCACGTTCGTCAGAGCTGGTATTAGGTCTCTGTAAGAAATCTCTAACCCTTTTATTCAGCTGTGCGGGCGACGCACTCACACTTACGTCCTCAGAACTTCGACTCACCAGGAACCCATCCTTCTCGAGAGATGACTGTTTTAGTGGAGACAATTGGCGAAAGGACGGCGAGCTACTGACGGACTCTGCCATCGATGAGCCTATATTTAAATTCGGCGAAGACTTAGGTCGATATAGGTCGGCTGTTGAACTAAGCGATAGCTGGTCGTTGCCGCTTTTAGGTGCAATTCGCCGTCGCCGAGAGGTTCCGGGGCTTCTGGGTGGGTGAGGTCTTTCGACGCCCTCAATTTCCTTTCCAACCAATGCCGTTTGTTTCGCACTAATCGCCGGTAGAAACGGCTTTGACGAGGTCTCGCTGTTGATCCTTTCAACGGCTGGAGGTGAGATTCCAATCGGCGCAGTGCGTATCTGCTGACTACCATAGGAACTCCTTGGTCGTTGTCTGCCACTCGATAGCTTTAACTCGGAAATTTCAGCCTGTAAGTTGACAAGATTGCTGCGCAACTGGAGATCGAGTTGTTGAATATGTCCAACAAGTCTTCGATTCTCGCCTGCGTTTCTCAGTGTCATTCCTTTACTAAGATCGCTCGATCTCATCATGCTAACTTGCTCAGACCTCTTCATACTTTCTTCGGTATATAAGAGAAAACGATCAGATCTGATCAAGCACAGTTTCAGATGGAAAATACAAAAGAGCTTATCGCTTTGACTGACGTTATCAGCGGTCTAGAAATATCGTGCCAAATAATCTCTCATGGGTGTCACATCACGTTCTTCCTGTTCTGCAATTAATTCGTCACGCACATTTCAAGACATCACGACACCATACTGTTAGGTGCGTGGAACCACGCGTGGGATCCTCGACCACGCGTGACGCGTGAGCCAGCGACACACTCAATTTCACTCCATTTGATGCGCGCGCATTGAGCGGGAAGAGGGAATTCCAAGATGGCGCGTCGAACAACAAATCGGAAACAGCAGGCAAATGTTCTGAAGCAAGCTTGGGAATGGGCCAATTTTACGGAACCTGAAAATATCACTCAAGAAAATGTCGAGACCGCCTACCGGACTGCGTCCACGCCTTGCATTCGGAGCAATTGCAGGTAATGATTGTCACTGATGGGCAAAGACGTAAGAATTATATTAAACTCGATTCCCATCTAAAACTCACTCGATCTGTTGACTATTACATGTAGGTGTCACAATGTAATTTGACGTTCATGCTGATGGATATTAGCAATACTAATTTTGTATCAATGATTTTTAGGAGGAACTGCAAAGCAAACCCAAATTGTTTCAATTGCCTTGGAGAAAAATTTTGGCTCGGTGAGATAAAAGGTAAACATGTTTGATTTTAATCACAATTTTATTTTTGGAAAGGACCTGTTAGAGCTTGGTCATTGACAGTTGCAATGTTTATTTACCCCATTATACTTACAGCTACAGGATCGATGAGAAGGGCCTGGTAAAATTGTCTTTTAAAGACTTTCAGAGATCCTCATAATGGTCTTTGAGGACCTTAACAAAAAGGATGATAAAAAACATTTTGACAAAGATCCTTATTTTTATTGTCTGGATCTTTGAAGATCTTGAAAGAAGGAAAGGATCCTTTTCAGATCTTACAAGGCCAGTTTATTGTGGTACTGCAGTGCTCAAAATAAATTAAAAAACCCAGGTTTCCCTGTTTCCAAAATTTGGTTGCTCTGATTAATCCTTTGTTGCCCATTATGAACCCTCATACAATTAAATGCATGCTTGGTTGATATGGCATCACATGGAGATCAAGCTTGAATATATATTATATATATCCCGCAGTTCTTATGAGTGGGACAAGTGAGACAAGTACAGTACCACTCGAAACTATTTGTGCGTTTGCCACGGTTCTGACTAGGTGAAACTGCAGATTCAATGTCCAGTTTGACCGTGGTCTACGGTCTACGATTAAACGAAAAGCCGAGGTTTCACCTAGATTTTTTCCGGTTGATTTATGCTGTGGTTAAGAGAGAACACGGTAAGGTTTTGCTTTTATTTAGAGCAAATGCTATCAAAGAAATCTGCATATTCTTGCAAATCGATCGCATCGATAATTAGTATGCGTATTTGCTGTATTTACAATCTGCAGTGGTTGGCACATTTGATTATAACAAAGTCCTTGTAATAGAAGCATTTCTTGTGTTTCTTTTTCCAGCAAACGTCAAGATTTCTAAAAATTGTTCGATATCTGTTCAATACATATGGTATAAAGATCAGCAGAAATTCTTTCAAGAAATTTACACGTATATGGGTAATCTCTTGTCTGTAACTCCGCTTGTCGAGCGGTGGCCTTGAAAGGTACGAGAAAGGCATTTCGATCTCATCGACCGAAAGATGGAAGAAAACGATCAACTTTACAAGTAATTGTCAGCCGTTTGGGCTACGTGGCTCTCCATTTGTTACAAACTTGTTAAGCAGTTCGCATCGAACAACGCATTTCATGAGCTATCACTCTCGCTTGTGTGACGGAAGCACGCCGCTTAGTTTATTTACGTTTTAACTCACCAAATTGGCAGAGGCTTGAACTCGTCTATCGTGTGGTCGTTGAAGCATTAGTTAATCTTTCTAATTCAGAGGAATGAATATTTCTGAATTTCAAGCTCAACTGCTGAATGACCTCTATTGTAGGACCTAAATTGTGGAATAATTTACCTCTAGAGATTAGGAAATGTGTTTCAGTAGGAAATGTGCTTCAGTGGCAACTGTTAAGCAATCCCTTAAAACTTCTTTATTTGAGTTAGAATATAGTTTATAAGACCTTTTGTTTTAAGACGTTAAAATTTTTATATAGTAGAAATAACTAGATAACTTAGGCTTATATTTTAATTATATTGTGCATTGTAGATATTTTATTCCATTTATTTTATTTATTTTAATATTGTAATCGGGAAGCGCTTTGGACAATTATTGGATTTTAGCGCTATATAAATACAGTTATTATTTTTTAATTTTATTTTTTATATTTTACTTAATATTTTGAATCAGAAATGATCGTAATTAATGCGTTACAAGGAGTTGCTTAACAAACTTCGGGAATACAGATAGGGTTCTTCCCTGGTATAATATTTGAGTCATTGATAAGGTTTAGTTCAAAGTTGGAGCTTTTCAACAACTATCCCATAAACATTACACATGGACAGGATGCAAAATTTGAAGCATGTTTGATGCTAAATATATTTCCTGTTGGACTGTACTGGCGGTGACTTAAGTAATGCATAATCAGAAACCCATAAGGGTTGAAACGTGTAACGCGCGTTCACAGCTTCGGAATATTCAGCGCGAACTGATTGGTTGAATGTTTCAGTGCTAAGTACCATATTTGGAAACCCCTCGCTCTTGTTGTTCCAAATATGGTACTTAGCAAATTGAATATTCAGAAGCTTGTTTCCCAGCACACAAGGGGCCGTTACACGTTTCAACCCTTAAGGGTTTCTGGCATAATTCGCACAGTTTTTTTGAGGAAATGTCCTTTTTACGCCTTTGGGAGAACTGTTCATCATGATAGTGAAAAACTTACAATCGTTAAATATACATGTAAAGATGTAAGAATTAGGCGTGATGGTTATCGACATTCTCTGTTCTCACGGCAAAATGAGACAAACCAAACAGGCTTTCATGACAGTGCATTGTGTTGCGTTGGTGCTGTGGAAAACAGTTTGCATATTCATTCTTTACCTTGGGGAGCTAGGTGTGATAACATTAAACAATGCTTTGAATTCAGTTGCTTTCGTCTTTGCCTCGGTTGGGGTTTTCGTCCAACCTAGGTGATTTTGCAGTAAACACTGTCGGTATCACAGCATGCAAATGCACTAATAGTTTCGAGCGGTACTGTAAGTTGGGTGCTTTTTATGATTACTTCACTTTCTATTTTGGTTTTTTTTTTTTTCGGGGGGGGGGGGGGGGGGGCAACCAGGGTTTTTATTTTACCAAAAACTACAAAATAAATTCAAAGCTTATTATGTATAGTGTATATTCAATTTTATTCCTTGCAAATTGAGAATCAAACTGGCTCGAAATTATTTGAACCTGATTTCATTAATTTTTGAATGACAACATCAGTATTATAATTATTTTTTATTTAGCCTTAGATCTCCCAGGTTGTGAGCAAAACAATCACATTGTCATAACTTATGCAGGTATTAAAGAAAGGAAAAGGTCTTTGCCAGTACATTTACATGTAGTTTTTGCAAGGGAAGATCTTCCATCAGATTTTTTTGACAATCCTTCAAGGCACTATACAAGGTTCAGTTGAAGGATTGGAAATCTTTTGTCTCAGATAGTTAAAGGGATCAGGAAGGTGAATGGGATGCCTGTTTATAGGCTGTGGCTGTTATTGCACAAAAATTTACTCCAGGTGCTCATGGTTTTTTTGTAGATGATTATTGGTTGGATTGCGAAGATCCAGAAAATGAAAGGAGGCCAGAGGTAAGTCCCATCAGTGTTACAACCAAGTTGCGGGATGACTGTAGTATCTTATGAGTATACTATGTGGACTTATGTTACACGCATACACTGTAGTTATGGGCACGGAGTGAGAGATCCGCCATGTTGTATAGCATTGTGTAGTGGTATTAAAATTGTGTTTATCCGAAGATACCGTGTGTCTCCAATAGCCATCTGATCATGAAACAATTGGTACAGCCCAAAATAATGCACTCGTAAGAACTTCTTTTTGCGTCTGCAAGCAGGCAACTTCTTGCGGCCTCTTGCGCCACAATACTACCAGCCGCAAGAACTTCTCTGTGGTTAGAAGTTGACACTGCAAGAACTTCTTTCCGTTAAGAAATCTGGACCACAAGAACTTCTTTGTGGCAACATCTTAGAAAGAACGTGCTGTTTAAAACTCACAAGACAACGTTTTTCAGGGCAATGCACGGTCAAATCTCCTTTTTTTACACGTACCTGTATGGTACAAAATAAAAAGTGGAGTCTGTGTTTTACGATGATCACAACAGCGGGAGTTGTATGTATCTTAATTATGTAAACAAATGTGGCAATGATATGATGATTTTTTAGTACATGTATGTTTGCACAAAGACTTGTTGCATGATAGCAATCAGAATAAATATGGTATTTTCGCTTCTTGCGTCAGCTTGCGTGTTCTTGTGCCGCAAAAACTTCTTGTGCCACTACTTGCACGTGCATTATTTGTGGGCTGTACTGTACAATGATTATGACAATGACGACAACGATGATGATGACGATGATGACAATTACACATACTTATTATTTAACAATAGTTATTCTATGAGGGCAAGCTGGATATAAAGTGATAGATAACTTATTATCATTTTGTATCCAGCAAACCTGAGTAGAATAATATTATTGTTTTATCAAAAACTCCAGGATCAACAACTCTTCCGTGTTGATTAAAGCATCGATTTCTGCCTCGGGTAATTCCAGTCCAAAATGGCTTTTGTCGGCCGTTTTTTCTCAGAGCTGCAAAAATGTTTTCAGCTTGCTTTCTTGCTGATGTGTTCTTTGACCATGTACATGTAAGGTACAGCAGGTTTAATTATGAACTGATAAACTGTGTCCAGCAAGCCAATGAAAATGCTGGAAATCTGATATCCATAGTTCAGTTTTTAGTGTGAGTTTCAATCAAGTGTTGTAAAACCAAAACCAAAGTAGCCAATCAAAAAGGACGGAGACAATCCAGTAAACCAATCAAAACTTGAAGTAATTACACATAGCTGACACAAAACACAGGAAAAAGTGGCACGAAACTTTGAACCAATCACTGAATGAAGTGATTCAAGACCAAAGCAATTCTCTAATTAGTTTCGACACTCAATTGAAAATCGCTCTAATCATAATAATAATAATAATAATAATAATAATAATAATAATAGTAATAATAATAATAATAATAATAATAATAATAGTAATTAAATATGGTGATATTGATGGTGGCGAGAGATGTTGATGGCGAGAACAACAACAACGATGCTGATGCTGATGACAAAGAGGATAGAATGCTAAAATCAAATCAAATAATCTACATGTACATGTACTGGTTTTGTGGAAAGGGGAAAACGGGAGTACCTGAAGAGGACCAACAAACACAACCCATGTTGGATGAAGCGTCTCAGAATCAAACCTGGGACACATGTGCAGATAGGGGAGTGCTTTCATTGTTGTGCCAACCCTTCTCCCCCACAATTTGGCGACTCACATGATAATTGTAAATTTGGCAAACTCTTTAAGACCAATTTGGCTGTCTCATTTCTCTGTTTTCAGCCATTTATTACATCATTGACTTATACTTTCACTTTTTTGTATTTTAATGTTGACTATTTTACTTAGTTTCAAGTGTCTTTTTGCAGAATGCTTTTGTTGGGCTGAGAAATCTTGGAGCAACCTGTTACGTAAACACATTACTGCAGGTAACATCATCTAAATTTTTGAGAATTCCACTCTGACATTTCAGTATTAGCAATGTGCAGGAGTTATGTTGTAGTTTAATTGGCCATCTTCCACAAGTCTTCAGCAGCTTAGTGGTCGAATATCTGGAGAGTACATGTATTATATTATTCATAAGGAAAGGTTATATGGGTTACGTTAGTTGAGAGCATTTGTCTAAGGTTTCTGTATTTAAACTTTCCTTGAAGTGGCAACTGGCCAATTAACCAGAAACAAATGGCACATGTCACGTTTCAACTAATATAGACCAACCAAGGCATTTTTACTACTATGGAACAACAACGGCCAGTGAATGAATCTTGAATAATTGTTAAATGAGTCTAAATGTAATTTACGCAAGCTTAATATCAAGCCAGTGTGGCATGCAGCCTATTCACGCCAAGTGGGCATGCCTCTCTTTTGCTGGCTGTCCGGAATCCAGCAAAAGCCCAACTGGACAAGCACGGCATAAAGTGGCTGGCAAAATCTTCAGTGAATTGCCATGTGGTGAGTGTGGACAACGTGTGAGCCAGCGAGCCATGCAAGTCATGTGAGCCATGGCTGTGAGTCAGGGGGGCTAACATAGCAAGTCACGCAAGCCAACATGGCAAGCCATACGAGTCACAGTTATTTAAAGCTGACTGTTTAAAAATCTTAGATGGGTGCTTAAATAAGCACTTAATGCTCGGATGGCTCACATGACTCGCTGGCTCGCAGATTGTCCATTCCCTCATGTGGTTAAGGGACTGAATGAGCATGCACCTGTGCCAAACACCACTGACCACTTGTAGATGATTGACCTGCCCAGACCACTACCGCTCTTTGTTGTTAACCCTGTTAAACTGCATTAAACTTTACTTTCTGCAGGTTTGGTTCCACAACTCAGCATTTCGCTCAGCAATGTACAAATATGTTTCTTCAATGGGTCCTGGACATTTTGTCAAAGAGCAAAGCAGCACATGTAAGGTGTCAACCAAATTTTCTCAAAAAAATTTATGACGTCTTTTTTTGGTTTATTTCTAGAACTTCTTTAATTGAGTACAAACAAAGAACACCCTACAGTGTAGCAATAAATTAAAGAGGCCAGAACTGAAGGACATTATTCTATCTAATGTATAGTTGTTTGAAGCAAGGTTAGGCTAATTTTGGGTTAATTTAAAGTATAACTGCAGGTAACAAAGCTACATGACTTTGTATTCTCTACCAATTTTGTCACAACCTTTCAGTGCGTCACAAGGTACTTTAGTATTAAAGCAAACATAATGTCATTTAACATATGAAAAGCCAGTCAAAAACGTAGACTTACATTGTATTCCATATTTAGTGTCTCAAACTGTTTAGCATTATTTTGTCTGGTAATCAACTCACCTACCAAGATTTAAGGTTAAAGGACACCCTTTTTCTTTGACAGCCGTCACAGAGATAATGTTAAAAATGATATATTTTACCACAATAAAAATTGGTTGTAATCTCGCAATCTGATTGGCTAATTTGACATTGTCGATAAGAGTCTAGACAACGCTGCTCACGTCATGCTCACGTCAATTTGTCACGCAATGTAATAGCCAATCAGGAACGCTCATTTTGGGAAATAAAGCAATCATATTGCGAGAAAGTTATAGTGGTCACACTCCGAAATAAACACTTTCTTTGGCGTTGAATATTGTGGTAAAAAACAAATTGAAAGTGGTTCAGCGTTGTCTGTACTCTTATCGACAACGATATTCGTCATCACAGTGGTCAAAATTTGTTGTGGACTCACTTGGCTGTGCCTCGTGAGTCCACAACATGTTTGACCACTGTGATGACAAAATGCTGAACCACTAGCGATTTGTTAATTATCTTATTTTTTCATAAGCTCCCAGATATGTCCAGAAATGCCCCTAATTAAGGTCCCCTTGCTCTTAAACATCACTCGTGTCTTGGAGTACACGTACACATGGTACGCATGGATATTTTGCGAGTTGCGTTGTATTTTTTTCCAAACCCCGCAGGGGTGAGGAAAAATATGAGCAATCAGCAAAATGTCCGCAAGTATTATAATTTATGTTAACCAAATCGAATAAGAGATTTATTATTCCACTACAAAAAAGTTGTTAAGTGTTTTTAAAAAAAGTGTCATCTGTCCGTCAGGGTGTGTGTGAACGTTGTAAACAGCACAAAAAGCCATCCAAATGTCCTTTATTTGATTGGGTAAATGAAATGACAAGTGACAAGCTATGACAAGCTATATTCTCAGGCTTTGCATCGTGTTGAAAACAATTTGTTTCATTGAAAAACTCCTGTTCCGTCCGTATTTGCTGTGTTCTAAACCAGTCAGACCGGGACACTACACTGTATTACTGTCTCATATTTTGTACGTTCTCATGACCAAAATATTATGGTAAAATGGTGTAATAGTGGAATAATAAAGACAATAATTAGTGTCACAAAGTGCTCCTCGAGTAAAGATAAACAGTTGCAAAAAATAACTCTAACCTTTACCTTACTGGGGCAGTTCGGGCTTCTAGTTACCTGCATTTCAGGACATAAGTGTGAACTCTGTTTTGTCAATGAAAGTACTTTTCTTTTATAGCTGAGATTCATTTCATAACATCAGATCAAAAGAAAACTACACCCAACAGCCCAGCACGTTCCCCTCCACTGACCAACCACAATGGCAATTCCAATGATGGTACCCTGATGAAAGCTTGTGATGTTGCAAAAAGCCCTGAAAAATCCTCCAATACCCAAAAAGTTCCATTGCTTCCTTCCACCACCATACTTAGCTCTGACGCAGCACCATTGACAGTCTGTGGACACCTCCAGTTGCTGTTTGCACAGTTGCAGTACAGTTTTCGGAGGTATAGTTGTATTCTGTCACAAAGGCTGCACTTATAACTGTCTTGGGTCATTTGGGAGGCTGTGGCTTGAACTGACTGTGACGAAAGTCCTACATTTGTGTTCACATCTGCATAATTAATGGTCAGACTTTTTCTATTGCTGCTTCAAACTTGACTTGGGTCAAGTTATCTGGAGCAAGTTCTACACCAAACTTGTATTATGGCTTGATTTTTTTAGTATGAGAGCCTTTAGTGGAGGGGAGAAGGAGTGGTACATCTTCTCCCATGTCTGGATGAACTTTGTTGGTTCTAATTGCTCTGCCCTGGGAGGTTTAATTTTCTTTCAGTAGCCTATATGTAGTTTTCACCTGTCACCAATAACTAACATTTCAATTAAATGGTATTTCAAGTCCCTCTAACTAGTATAGCACTTGTACTGGGCAAGGCATGGTTGCACTTCGGAAAAATTTTCAACTTTGCCGACCAAAAAAACCACAAAAATTCAAAACCGCAATTGGAAATGAAAACTTTCAGTCGATGTTGTAGGGTCTCACTAGTACATTTTTGACTCATTGACAAGTGGAATAGAATTTCACTGAGAAAACACGGCTATTGCAGTGATTATGTTACTTTTTAGGCTGATCAATACTTACTCTTGTTCGTTCGTGCACTTTTCATAAGATCGTTTGCCAGTTTCCTAAAGATCAGCATTCGCAGGAAACGATGGAGAAGACCATGAAGATGACTGAAGCACTTGCTTGCAAATTGGAAGTCTATGTTAAAACCTTGGGATTGTGAATGGTCGTGGCTGAGTTTCAATGTGCTAGGTCGACTTGCTTGCATAGTCGGTAAAAACCTTGAAATTGGGAAGGATAATAAGAACCACGTCCATCCTTAACGAAAGCGTGAAGATTTCATAATTCCCACGTTTTGTTCACAAAATTATTTATGGTGTTGCAAATCGATTGCGTTTCATTGACAAGCGTTGACAGTTACCACCATGATTCCTATTGTTTAGCTCGAGTTTTCCAAAATCTGCCTGCCCCACCCAAGCACTACGGCGTCTTTGATGTTTTTGCCAATTTTCCAAAATTTTTTCAAATGGAAAACTTGGGTCGCATTTGGCAACGTGAACTGATGACAGATTTTTACCGCAAAGTAAACAAAATTTCCGAAGAGTTTCCTAAGTGCGGCCCATTAATAAAGTGTCCATTATCTTCATCATCATCATTATCTAAAATAAGATTTACATGTACTTCGGTGACAGCAATGAAAACGTCACTTCGGGGTTATTTCATCTCGTTTACTTAGTACAATTAGGGCGAGTTATCCTAAAATTGAATTTATACGAGCAGTTCAGAGTAAAAAATATAGAATGAATGATTCCCATTTGTATGCTCACGCTGTTGTTTAAACCTCAAATTTGGTTGTTATGCAATAAAATGTGGGCTGCACACTGCACATGTAGCATGATTCTTTTTCCTCTTTTAACCAATGATATTATTGTTTTGTAGCATTGTCGTAGCTGTAGCAAGCATTGTTTCTTAAACTCCCTTAGTATTAACTCAGGTTTGACCATTTGTTGCATTAGAAGCTGGCAACTGGCAAATTCTGCCGGCTACTCCCTATGTTATTGCTGCCTACAATGTACTTTTTCGAGAAGCTTGAATTACACGATTCTCACCATTTAACTTCGATCCATTTTAATTTATTTTAATTCAATAAAACAACTGGAATATCAACAGACCTTTTGCTCTATGTTCTGCTCTGTTTGAACATTTTTATGAAGTCGGAGTTATTTGCACTCACGTTTGCCACTCGCCAATGTGATAGATCTTTGCAGTTCGTCATGTGAGGTGAATAGAGGAGAACGACTGGTGCCAAATGTTGCTTCAATCACCTTTGTAACATTCATATTACAAACTGGAAGTTTAATAACTGGATATTGTGAATTCATGTTTATTCTGCAAGGAATGTTGGGATTAGATTCCGTCTCCTTATGTCCATGTGCTCAGTGTTTTGAAAGTGAATTAAAATCGTTTCTTATCGTAAGCACCCAGAGACTTTGTCCAAAGGACACATCACCACATTCACTACGTCATTACGGTTTTCCACCTTTTGTTTAGAAAAAATGGAAGACACAACTAGAAAGCGTGCACCTGGAGGCGATATTTTGTCAAAGGTGTAAAAAAAATTATTGCTGGAACTTCTAGATTTCAGATGCCCTTATGGTCCCTTTCTTGCCACAGCCGCCTACTTCACGAAACCAGCCATTTTCTAAAAAACTTATTGAAACCTGTTTGACACAAACTTAAACCTTTCCTTAGCCCAGAATACAATAATAATTATTATCAACTTTTAAAAGGTCCAGATACATACAGCTTGCTGTAACTGTATACTTAATAATTAATAGTTTTTACTAAGTTACAACTGTATTTTTCTAGCTACAAGAAAGCCTTCCTCACACAGTTCTGAAAGTGCAAAAATTATTTTATTCTCTGAGTTTATATGAATTGAATACTGATACCTTTTACATTTATATGTACATTTAGATACATTGATCCAAGTCCTTTTGTTGATAGTCTTGGATTGGACACGGCACAGCAGCAGGTATGTACATTATTGCTATTAACAAGGGTTCTCATCCACTCCCTGGCCAATTACATGTACATTAATATTGTAGCTGTTATCAGCCAACACCACCTTAGTGCCATCGAATCCCCCCCCCCCCCCCACCCCCTCTTCTTCATCCATTTATTTCCAGTAAATATTAGGTTCCTGAGTCCTGAGCTCCTAATAATAAATCATTTAAAAATGTTCAACCCTGTTCAATTTGATTTTTCTTTGTCCAATATTCATTATCATAATCTGAATCAAAGGAAAATTGAACCACAATATATCCATGCATTGAGGACTTGCCGTGGGCCAGAGTGGACCTTCAGCAAACTCTCATTAACAAACTCAATGTCCTGCAGACTCCGTTTCTCTCTTTTGTATTTTCGCCATCACCTGAGGCATATTTGACTCTTTTGAGCCTCGTTAATGTTTGTTTCAATAGGACGCTCAAGAATTTGGAAAATTATTCACTTCTTTGCTGGAGGAAACATTATCACAACAAGTAAGTTGAACAAGCATAATTATCATGGTACTTCATGTCAGTTCATGTTTCAAGCCACTTCACATGGCATTCCTACATGTATACCTCTTGTTACACAATTAATTTTGTTACGTTACAACTGTTTCACTTTAAGTACTTGGCAACCCCTATCACTAAGCATCATAAATTGCAGTACTTATTTACTTATCACTGCTAATACTTTTTTCTTTTAAAAGACTGATCCTGGGGTGCGTGATGTCGTTCAAAATCAGTTTGGCGGGAAATATTTCTACATAACAGAGTAAGATTATTCTTGGTCTTGTATGACTTGTAACTGCTTGTAACTGCTACTAATGTAGGTGTACAACTCCATTACGTTATTGAAAGATGTTCTTATTTTTAGATGCCACAGTTGTGGGAACAAATCGAAAAGGCTGTCAAGGTTTTATGAGCTGGATCTTAACATTCAAGGACATTCATCACTTCATCAGTGCATTAAAGAGTTTCTAAAGGTTGCTTAGAGTTTCCTCGTTTTTTAAAAAAACATTTTAACAGAGGTAACAAGAAAGGAATACATCCAGCAGAGTGGTCAGGAGTTATGATAATAAATTATCATATTAGTGACTTCCAGATCGAAGTGCAAGTACTGTGTGGTTACACAGGCTCGTCACTCCCGTCTGATTGTGTTAGGGGGATGGAGCACACCCTTCCAGTTGGGTCTTGTGAGGGGCATGCTTCTACTTTGCTTTGTCCTCTCTCATGTTTGATTTATGCAACTCAAAAAGTTGATACCACCCCACAAATGATTGGGCAATAACAGACGGTTTTTTTGGAAATTGTTACAGACCTAGCCTTCTTGTTGAACGTTAACCAGCTCAGTGCAGTCTGAGAGCCAGTGGAACTCATTTGAATGCTAAATTTGAATTGCGTATGAGTTTTATGCCTGCTCAAAGCAGAAAACTGGTACTCATGGTGGAACTCGTTCTTGATAATCTAGAGCTCACGATAATTATTAGACATTAACATTTTCCTCATCCAATAAAGAGAAGAGGTTGTAATTACAAAGAGCTTTGCTGTCAGTGTCCACTTATCTTTATGCAGGTGTTGATAATATTAACCCTTTTACTCCCAAGAGTGGCACTTATAGATTTTACTCTGTCTAACGCAAGACGATTTTACTTGTCAATGGGGAACCCCACGGGAGTGAAAGGGTTAACAACAGCTAGATACACTCAAAAACTATGTCCCCATTAAAATAATTAGCATGTTTTTGTATTTTGCTTTGAAGGAAGAAAAACTAGATGGTGATAATCAGTACTATTGCACTCAGTGCAATGGTAAACAGAATGCTGCTCGTTACATTGAATTGCACACCCTACCCCCGGTACTAAACCTTCAGCTACTGAGATTTGTCTTTGACAGGTGAGTTAAAGACCTTTAAGCTGGAAATTAAGGGAGAGATGGAGTACAACTGTACCAGTAAAGGCTGCCTATTGTTTCTTTTTGGTGTAATAAAGATTGTTCTTATTTTTAAAATTGTATTTTTTAAATAATCTGTAAGAGTGAAAGCCAAAAGAAATGCAGCATTTTGCAGTCATATTTAAATCCTTGTAAATTTTGAGTGCAAAGCCAGGTCCAATCTACTCTCTAATGATGTTGACCACTTACATATAATTACGTGTATGCATCACTTGCAGCCAGATCTGCAAATCCCAGATAGGCGTGCATTGCCCTACGAGACCACAAAACAAAATTAATACTGAACTGCGAACACCGTATAGTTCTGACTTGCTGGGTACTCATTCATTGAAGCGACAAGAGAATCCAGAACATAATCCTTAGACCTCATTCATAATGGCTGCCACATAAAATTTTGTTTTGTTTTAATTCTAGATAATAAACCTTTCTAGCCTTGCTATGACAAGCAAGTTTCAAAAAAATTTTCCTCCAAAACAAGGGCAGTACATCTTATTAACATAAATACAAAGGAATTAAAGGTCGTCACTATTGTTAACCTGTGATGAGGCCCAATTGAGCATCGCTCTCATGTCCTGTTATATCGGCACTCGCTAGAGTAACAAAAATGGAGCCTGATTGAAGGTTAAGCTATGGTGGCCTTTATAGCCCGTAGCGCCTTGATGTGAACCACACCAAAAGGTCCTTCGGGGTCATTATACCAAAATTTACTAATTCTATACTGGCTCATTTTTACTACATGTATTTCAGAAAAACAGGTTACAAGAAGAAACTGAACTCATTCATTCAGTTTCCAGATGTTCTAGATATGAAGGATCATGTTAAAAATGGATACCTAGGTAGGTATCACTAACTCTTTATTAAGACTATGAATTTAATATATAGATTCAGCAAAGCCTTTTAAAGCTCCCAAGTTATTTATTCTTGCAATAAGCCCAATCAACTCAGTGGAAATGAAGCATTCTTGTTGGTGATTTTAAATGTGGTACCAAAATCAAATATTGATGAGGCTATTGATTTAGTCAAAGTTAAAACCAAGCAAATGCAGCAGTTTCTCCTGTGATATCTGGGGAGACTCCAGGGAGGTTTGCAGGGGCATTGCCATGTGCTTTGGCTTGAGTCACCTTGTTGCTTACATGTACTTGCTTGCTTTTCCCTCCCTCCCTCCCTCCCATGTTTTGGGATAAGTATACATTCCACACACTGGTCTCAGTGACGTGTTGACGGGTGCCGTGGGAGGTGGACTGTGGCTCAGTTGCCATGGTGAGTGCCTTGCTGCTGAGGAGAGTGTTCCTCCTACCCTCCAGTAAGTTGGTGTAGTGTTTTAATGATGCAATAAAGGTGAGAAATTTTGACAGATGAAAGTCTAGTGTCCTCTGTTTGATTACGCGACTTCATGGGCATCAGACAAGAGAGAAGAGTCAATGGTACAATGATGTCAGTGAAAAGTACAGTAACAGTGAAGTGAATTAAGTGGTGCCAGAAGTCAAAAACCAAGAATTCCTGTTCTGTGACAGAATGTGGGCCATTTGTCTATGGTATTATCTATTTTTAAAATGGCTACTGCTGGATTTTTGCAGAAAGAAAAATGTAGTGGCATGATTTTTGTGCTCAATCTAGGGATGTCGCTAAGCGCCAGCTGCCGGTGAGAATCGCCAACAGTCTGTTGTCGATAAATTATTATTATTATTATTATTAGTATTATTGTTTTTATTTGTATTACATGTATGTGTCATATTACTTGTTAGTTATGTATCTGTTCGTATATTGAATCACATATGTTTATGTAAGTATGGAGCATGTTCATATGGACTTCGAGTCTTTTCATGCTCTGTTGAAGCTATTAAATAAATAAAGGGCAGGCGCTGATCCAGGGGAGGTGAAATGGGTGAATTTTAACCCCCCTTTTTCTGAGCCCCCCTTCTTTCTTTTTTTTTTCCTATACCTCAAACACCTCAACCAGGCTTTGGTTCTATTACATTATTACAAAAATTCACCCCCCATTTCAAAATCTTGGATCTCCCCTTGAAGGGATGAGCGCCAGCGGAATTTTGGTCGTAAGGCCCAATCTGGCAGAACCTGTCATCTAAATTTAGACAATGCCGTAAACTGATGGTCATTTCTGGGTTGTGGTTGCCTGGTCGGGTCAAATATCTTGCCACAATGCCATCACGAGTACATGTAAAGGGCAAGATGCGTTTGGTCGCATTGCTTGCAGTGCCTCTATCCTGTCTCTTTTTTTTTGTTGAAACTTTCTCTTTATTCCCTACTTTTCCAAAATAATTGTTTTTACTACAGGTTCAAATTCAATTTATGAATTGAGTGCAGTGTTGATGCACTTTGGAGTTAGTGCATATTCAGGACACTATGTTGCACATATCAGAGATAAGAAGGTTTGTGACTTGGTTCTCTACTCTGCACCGAGAGGTTTTCTCCGGGTACTCCAGTTTCCCCTCTCCTCAAAAACCAACATTTTGACTTGATTTACTTTCATTGTTCATTTCAGTTTACAGTGTCCCCAATTAGCGCTCCAGTGCTAGAACGACTAGACACCTAAATAAAGTTCCTTTCCTTTCCTTTTCCTTTTCCTTTTTCCAATTTTTGAATGTCATGCAGAATACCAGTAATAATTTTTTTACAATTAAAGGGGCTATGTCACACAAATGATGTAATTTCATGACATGCAAAATGCCCAAAAATTAGACTGAAACACAACCTTGCACCCAGGTTGTCTCTTTTCTGCCACCTTTGACGTTGGCTAAGGAAGCAGAGAAGAGAGACCCGACCTGGGAACAAGGTTGAAGGAAACATTGCAATAACTACTTCAAACTGTTGAACAACATAAAAGAAATACAGCAAACGGAAAGAGAAGCATGGATGGACACAAATGGACAAGACTGAATTGGATTGAATATTGATAATCTTGAAAAAAGGCGGCCCTGAAGAAGGGTCGTTTTTGCTCAGAATCATCTTGTTTGTGATGAAATGATAATGTTATCAGTATAGGAATTCCTTATGACTACATTGTATTTTTGAGTTTTAAACTCATGATTAACTAAAGATTTTCATGAAACACCCTAAAGTAACATGGCATAGCCCCTTTAACATCAGAGTACCCTAGACTCTTTATCCTGGACAGCTGGATTTCCCTCACTAAAATATAATGCTAACCTTATTGCTACAAATAGGCAGACATCAAAATTGGATGTGCTTGTAATTATGTCCATTTCTGGACACGAAGTCCTTGGTCAAATCAAACAAACTCTGACAATAATGTTAATTATTATATGACTAGCTCCGTGAGCGGGCAAGATGAACCAAATCGCTCGCTGTGATTGGCTACCCAAGCGGGCAAGATGGAGCTATCTTGTCCGCTCGGGATTTCTCGCTTGGTCCCACAAGATCAAAGATCATTTTTTGGTGTTTTAAATCCTTTATTGACCAAGCTCGTGCGGTCAAGATGGCTGGATATTGGCCTCATTCTTTTTGGCCAATATCCAGCCATCTTGACCAAACAAGCTTGTTCAATAACCCATATTTACTAACCTGCCAAATTTAGAAATGCTCTTCTTGCATTGTATACTGTAGAGACCCCGTGATATTGAAATCACCTTGACTGCTAAAAATGGAATCGTCTTCATTAATAAATTAATGTACAGTATGCCGTGGTCAAATCCCTGATTGAATTTCAAGCAGGGAAAGGGAATCTGATGAGTGTACCACATGTACACTGGCCTTTTGTCCAAGATATTCACATTGAAGTAGCTAACTACAATTTCAATTGTGCAACAGTACACAATGTAAAACTAAAAGATTTAGTAATAAAGCTATTTGCCATTCTTAGGCACTACTTATTTAATTTCATAAGTTTCTGTAGGATCAACTATTCTTGAAATGGTTGCATTTTCGCTTTTTAGTCGGGCTCATGGTACAAGTTTAACGATGAAGATATTGTGAAAATGCAAGGAAACTTAAAACTGTCACAAGATGAGGACGCAGCAGGTAATTTGTAGACTAAAGATTGTTAACTGAAAGTTTGTACTTGTAACTTGTGCTATGGACGTGAAATCTTGAGGAGAAAACTGCAAAGTATGTCTAGTGGTGTGATATTTTCACAGTCATTGTTTCAAAAACTAA
>OX421446.1:56276551-56291551 GCA_949126865.1 Montipora capitata
CAATCATATTATTGTTTTGTGGCGTTGACGTTGCTGCACCCTACCAGCAGAGCCTTTCGAAACTCGACGAGAAAGAAAGGACCCTGCAGAAGTCGTGTCAAGTCTTTATTGAGTATGCGCAAGCCGTTGCTTTGAGACAGTTTTAAACCGAGGCCAAGTCTCGACCGCACGCCTAGACGCCATGATTTTCGTACTGAAGGCTCGATTTTGACCTTCGCTTTGTCAAAAGTATGATGCGCGCTCTGTCTAAACCGGTTCGACCGGAGTGACCAGCCCAGAAACTTGGGCTGCCGTGATTTAAAAGACTTGACACGATTTCTGCAGAGCCTCTCTTGCTCGCCCTCTTGTGACTTTTAGAGAGGCTCTGCTCGCAGGGTGACGTTGCTGTGGCCATCCTTGTTTCGTTAACTCCCTAATGCAAATCCAGTGCAATAGTGAAATCTCGTTCGACATTGGACTAAAGACTGTTTTAAAATGGCAGAAGATCTTTTAACTGTTGACGGTAAAATCTGCAGGCAGAAGACGAAGAGGAGCGACAGAAAACTGAAGTTTACAGATTACTGGCCTCTGAACAAAGAGCTACCTTTAACCAAATGTACAACGATAGAAATCGGCCGCAGTTTGACAATGATGTAAGTAAATGAAGGGTACTTGAGCTAACTCGAATTCCTCATAATCCCCGTAGCTCGTGGGCTTAAATAAGATAGCATAATCTTTGCTTTCAGAAGAAGCAAATCAAAATGTTGTTGAGAAACAAAACAGGACAAAACAAAAATCTGAGTTCAATGCCAATTTTTTTGAAAATTAGTCGATAAAGTTGCTTAAATAAAAAAACCGATTTCGAGCGCTCTGGTTCTGCAGACATTGTAACAAGGACAAGTTTAGTTTTATCTTCTTTTCCTAGGACCCATTGATTGCCTGTGCCATTTCGAAACATTTTGTTGAGCAGTGGAGGCAGTTTGTTAGGTAAGTAAGTTTGCCTTGTCGTTCTTTAAACTTTTGAGAGAATTTCTTTACTTGCAGTTAATCACTCATGTGATCAGCCGCCATGTTTTTTTCAACCCAGATGCCTCCATAAAAGTATAGTGGAAGTCGTCCACAAGAATTAAGTTTGACACTGAACATTGTGAAGCAACGCACTACTGCATGGATTCCGTGACGTCATACGCATACTCCCCATAGACCATTTTGCAAAGTAACCTGGCCTATGGTCGGTTAGCGAGGTTGCTTTTTTGACGCAGAATTTGTTGCTGTTGTTTTCTTTTTTTTTGGGGGGGGGGGGGGGGTGGTAATGGCTAAGGAGTCTAGGACGACGTCGTCGACATTAGCGACATTCAAAATCGTACGTCCCCATTTATGGAACATTTTCAGTTGTCCTCTCCCCCCTAAAAATTCGAACTTCCTCTTTAAATGGAGTGACTGTTCGTGTTTGTCGTTTCCCTAGGCACCCAAAAAGCAATGTTCCGCCAGAGAGCATCAGAAATGGACCTCTTCTGTGTCCGCATGAAAAGTTCCTGTTTAATCCGGAATGCGACGTTGAAGACAACGGCGCGAGTGAAGTGTGAGTTGATGGCCTTTTTTCGCTACCTTCCCATTCCCATAATCATTGCAAGACATTTTGGGGGGTTCTTTGCATAATAAAAACAATGCAAGGCATTTTTAATTACTCTTGGGACTGTATTTTGCTTCAGTGAACTGGATATCCATTGTTTTAATGCAAATAACTCCCCAAAATGAACTGTATTATGGGATTTGTGAAAATAGCGAATTTTGAAAAATGACTCCAATAGACCGTTTTCGAATTCTCACGGCTGGACTGGATCTAGCATGAAATGGAGGCTAATGCGGGCAAATCTTTTTAAATGCAAATTAATTTGCCCGCATTAGCCTCCATTTCATGCTAGATCCAGTCCAGCTGTGAGAATACGAAACTGGCCTGTACACCTTATTCCAAAATGGCCGCCATTTAAATATTCTTTTGTTTTTATTCAAATTAGCCCTTGATGCCTCGTTCTTAAGCTTAAAATTTAAAAGGATATTTTATCTTGGTCGAGGCAACAAGGGCCAATTTGTATGCGCATAAATCAGCGGCCATTTTGGAACAAGACCCTCCGTGAGGGTACACTGGGTTGCCTGTGGTACGTGCACCGTTCCAGAAAAGATTTTTCAAGTTGGGGGGTCATTAAGACCATTTAATGGGTCACCCAGAAGTCTTATCAGCAGAGGCCCTTTCGCTCACAGGTCCTCACACGTTCGTACCAAGAAACAGATCCTTTTCTGAGGTTAACAACCTGGCTACCGGCCTATTAATCAATCATTTGTAGAAAGAAGAAATTCCTGTCCTCCTGAGGAAAAATAGACACGCATTGCTTACGTGTGGTAGTGAAGTAACACAGCGATTTATTCCATATAAAATGTCAACTGAGCTGTGTGTTGTCTTCCAGGAGATTCAAGTTGTCCTTACATAATATGTAGCTCTAACAGTGCACGATCTTGTTTTGGTATTGTCTATCATTGTAGTGCCATGGTAGAAGTCTTGGGTAAATAGCCTGAGAAGACATGTGGTTACTGGCAAAGTACTGAACCCAGAAAGATTGAAGGAAATAAATGGGAAAAGAGAAACATATGCTTCTGGGCTGACGTGTTGATAATTTTCAAGCTCTCTCACAGCTTCTTTCACCACTAGTTTAAGCGTGCCCTCTGAGCATCTGACAGCTTTGGTTTACTTAAGTTATCCCTGTCCGGCGGGGTTAGTGCCTTGATGGGAGACCAAAACAATATACCCCTCATAAAACAGAAGCATTGGACCGAAAATACTATTAACGCTAACAAATGCGAACTGAGCAAGGTACAGATTTTGTTAGCTTGCTTTATGGAAAAACAAATATTGATGCAAAAGTAAATAACTGTTGATACACAGTTTTTAGGCAGAGCAGAAGGAAGTTTCCGGGACGGTCGATCGAGAATAAAATATTTGCAACATGAAAACAACATTAATTTTGAACCGTGAATATAGAATATAAAAGTTACGATCAGCGACAAACATTTTGGGAGATTTTTGCTACGTTCAAATAAATCGCAAAATCGAAAGTGACATGGCCGGAATTCAGCGGGCGCCGTGATTAAGTTACCGCGGCATGTTTACTCGCCAAACAGTGAAGCATATGTGTCAAATGATGGCAAGATACTGGGTTTTTGTAAGTTTCTTTTTCTGTCAAGTGTTCTAAAGTTTGACAATAAATGAGCGAAGTCCAAACAAAGATCACAATCGCCCAACTCTTAAAAGGTTAACCATTTGTTTATGCAAAGTCAAAATTTACTCTCCAAGACGCGTACGACGTTATTTATCACCAGGTAATTCAATCATTTTGGAAATAGCAGCTACTTTATTATTCATCGGCGTCACAATTTTTCACTGATTTTGGGCCTCATTTTGTTGAAACTCAAGCACGCTTCCAACAGGCCTGTGAACCCTTCCTGCTTACAGAGCAATACTAAAAAAATTCTCCCATATCACATTTCAACCTTAAGCTCGAAAATTCAATACACAACATGATATTATAATTCACAAAGGCAGAAAATACCACAGAATCCTTTTCCCGCGAAAAATGTATTGAAACAAACAACATATTTGCTCTTAGAGGCGAAAACCTCTTCCTATTTCATTGCGTGCGTGAAGACAAGAAACTCAATCGTGTCAATATGCGCAATATAACTAATATTACAACAAACAAAATTTCAGGATCAAACCGTTTCCATGAAGAACCTTTGCCTTGAATAATGAAGCACAAAATAGACGACAAGCTTTCTTTCAAATAATTCTTGGCTGTCACATTTCCAATTATGTTTTTACTGAAGAATGTGGAGAGTTGATCACAGATCCACGTAAGGTGTTCGATTCGTTCTGTGTCTTCGTTGAACCCATAAGTTACCAGACAATTTTCCATTTGGTTTCAGTGTTCTACATAACAGCACACTTGGTAAAATATTTGAAAAACAGCTCACTTTGATTTCGGCTCGACGGGCGATAGATTGTTGTCGAAGTCCATTACTCGTCGCTTTTAAGATTCCAGGAGTTTGTTTTTCGCCGCCTGCCTAGTTTATCCAACTGACTTTCCATTATTGAGCTCCATAAGGGTATAATTTGTTTAAGGATCCACTAAAACGCCATTCGCCTTACATGACTTTCGACGCCATTGCAGGCTAAGTTAATGATTCTACTGTGTCCACCAGAGAAATCTACGCATTTCCACTACCCTCTCGATCCTAAGAAAACATGCGCAGAAGGCTCTATGCCCAAAGACACCACTTACCAGGGGAGTGACAGGCAAGACTTTAGTGTTTATCGTAAACCAACTAACACTGGCCTACTGCTTCACCACCAAAGCCATGTGGATAAAAGGTATAAGAAATCGCTACTCAAGACCATGTTAAATCGTGCGTTCCACCTGTAGTCCACATGGGAGTCTTTGAAATCTGAATGTGATCATCTCAAGGTGATGTTTACTAACCTCAAGACTTTTACCGACACGGAAAATAAAAATAAAACGGAAAAATCTACCAAATTTCTGACTGGGATTGCCATACGGCAACCCAGTAACAAGATGAAAGTTGCCAATCGTTTATTCTCGACATTCACAACAACAGATACCGATGCGTCTTTCTCAAATTGGCCACAGTCATTGAAAGCACTCAGAATAGCTTCATTCAAGCACAAAACGCTACACCAACTATGGTAAAAAATGATAACAACAACACTAGTGACGATCACTGCACACGATGCAAATCATTGCACATGAAATAGCGTTACAGCTCCAAATACAAATGAATTCAGTAATAGCAGAAAACAAAAAGCCATGATTATACAAATAGACAGAAAATTCACCTTTTTCAGAAATTTAACTAAATGCATTCGGCTAGGCGTACATCTCTGCGACTCGATACCGCTAGCACTAACTTTGACATCAGGAACTTTCTTCTCTAGGAAACTTTCACAGTTCTATGTTTCTCTCGTTTGGCATTTGGTTTCAATGCAGTTCATATCAGTGTAGTTCATATCATGATTTTCACATATTTGCTCATTTAGTACACATTTGTTCTCAATATAGCTTTCTTTCAGTTTGCGGACCAAAACAATCGCTCAACCGCATCTTTTACTGTGGGTCTACCGCAAACGGCATGTGCATAAGTGAGTAGTTTGAGCGTTCCGAGGAAGAACCTTAATACAACAAAAAGCAATATGGTCACAAACGACATACTGTCATGGGCTTCACACACAACTTGATCGCGCAAAAGAATGATAGAATGATCACTCAATTATGTGATTGTGCCTGTCAACAAGACATTATTATACTTATTATACTTAGGATCGAAATTCTCCAATCACAATTAGCTATTTTAACAACCTGTTTCCTCAGAAGGACGTCCGTGAGCTGCCCAATCAAAACATGACAACTTCGATCCTCTTAGTGGCATAAATTCACAGAAAAAACAAATCGCTATTTTCACGTCTTCGTTTATTTCAGGAGGGCTTGGTTGATCTCTGTCTATCGTTAGAATCTTAGAATTGGTCTCGACTCCTGTCTCGTGTTGCTATCGCACAACCACTAAAATTCGCGTATTCTTGGTCGTTTTATTCCTACGCGTATAGAACCAAACAACTACCTCCTAAATGTCGAGACCAGTAAATGATCACACAAACGAAGCCAATGGCGAGAAATAATATTTCAAGTGAATAGCTTAAAATAAAATTTGTGCGAAATCTCTCTCTTTAAGAAAGTTAAAGAAATATTGTTGCTTTCTAAAGTTAACAATAACTTCATTGCATTTTACGCTACAGTGACTATACTAAAATCTTTTTCTGACCTTTAAAAACAATCGCTAGCTGTAATCATTTGCCAGAAAGATCACGGCTACAAATGCCTGTCATCTTAATGCGCATTAACTTAAATTTCAACTCACAAATGCAAATTAGTTAAGCTCGAATATTACACAGCACAATGAATCACAACGGTTGAAACATCTCACAAAAACCTTTCCAGCGTGAAATTTATTGAAACTAACAACATATTTGCTATTGGAGACAAACAAAACCCTTTCTATTCCAATTGCGTGCGTGCAAACAAGAAACAATCCGTCTCACAAACCATACGATATGCAAATGAATAAATTTCTCAGTTCAAGATTAAACTCTTTCCTAAAGAACCTTTTCCGAAGCACAAAATAGACAACAAGCTTTCTTTCCAATAATTCTTCACTGTCACATTTTCAATTATTTTTTTACCTGAAAACTATACAGCTTGACTACAAATTAAATGCAAATTGCCAGACAAATGAGATGCCACTTCGGTAAACACTGTGATACATTCAAGACGTTCGATTCCTTTTACACCCATACTAAATTTCCCACTTACTGTCAGTGTTCTACATACCAGCACAGTTTATAAAATAAGATTAGAAACAACGCACACTTTCTCATATCCGACTGCAACCGTTGTCGAAGACCATTCCTCGTCGCTTTTAAGATTCCAGATATTTATTTTCCCCGCCTGTTTCATTACTCCAATTGACGTTCCATTCTTCATCTCATAAAGGTATATTTTTTCCACTAAAACGCCATTCGCGTTACAATGACTTTCAACGCCATTAAAGGTTTAATAATTAATTGTTCTCCTGTGTTCACCAGGGAAATCTACACATTACCCCAGTCCCCACAAAGCTAACAAAATACGCACTAAAGACTCTATACACAAAGACACCACTTAGCAGGGGACTGATAAGCAAGACTTTTCCCGACACGGAAAAAAAAAATAAAAAAAAACACGAAATCAAACACAGATCTTGACTGGTTTGCCATAGGCAACCCAGTAATAAGGTGTATTGCGCCTGCCTCTCCTACGCGATTGCGTACACGTGTGAATGTCGCTTACGTTAACATTTGCGTTGCCATTGTGATCCAGACGTATGTGCTGTACCGTGTCAAATATCTGTGAAGATAAATTTATTTTACAGCAGTCCCGACAATAGATAAATAAATTAATTAAGCAATTTATTCATAAATTCACAAGGTTAATTTATTCATAAATTATCAAGTCACACCTGAGTGTAATTACGTCAAGCGGTTTGATTGGTTGATGACTTAACAGATTTAAAATTACGTTAAGTTGAAAATTAATGTTTGGGACACCATTTATTTCCTTATTTACTTGCTTATGTATCAGATTCTAAAACCCTACTTTCCTCTGACAAAGTGTGCTGTGGAGGCAAACAATGTTTGAGCGCGTGTTGGCCGATTTCACTTGATTACTTAGCTTAGAAATAATAGTTTGGCCTTTGCTCTCTGAACAACTCCACTACAAAGCCGATGTCCCGGCATTTTTACAGACCAGTCGGTTTTTACTGTTTTAGGCTACCTTTAACGCAAATGCATTTCAATGTAAAAATAAACCGCTGTAAAAATGCCTTGACAGGAATATAGGGTTGTTGTTCGCTCCTAGTCACGTACTCCTGCAGCTGTCATATAACTTGTGGTATTTTTAATTTACTTTCTTAAAATTTAAACAGGTTGTGTTACGTTTGGCTACACGAATGGAACGAGCTTACCAAAATCTACCCATTCGATCAGGTGATCACCGTGACGAAAAATGTCACGCAAGATGTCGTACCGCAGCTAGTAACTACCCCTGGTGAGTTTGCTGTCCACAACTGTTGCTCTGTGTTAAGACAATAATGCCAGCCTTAACACGTCACGAGTATTCAAGATGGCGGCGCCTGGGAAATTTGAAAACAAAACTAAGCTTTCCTAAGATTCATTCATTTTGGGTACAAACGCTTTGAAAGAGTTCAAGGAAATTTGACTTTAAGTTTTTCTTATTTCTTTGAGTAGACGTTGCCTTTAAATTCCTGTCAGAACCACACCCTGTCAAGTTGATCGACTTCGTTGGAAAATATGATCCAAATTGAGTTGTGACCCAACTGACCAAGTTTTAAAATTAACTTTTACTCTGTTACTCCAAGTACTCAACTTGTTCCCTCTCGCCTTTTAAGATTCGGTGAAATGTATTTTTGAGGAAGCCACTTCGTACATGTATCTGATGTGATGTCACAGCCTAACTTGTACCCAGAGCTCTTTTTAGCTCCATGCCCTCGGTCAACCCTGTAGGTTTGGCTCATGTTGCGAGTTTATGCCTCCATTTCGAGACGAAATGGTGATAGGATGGCAAATGTTGTTTGCACAGCTATCCTCCTTTATGGAGAAACAAAAAACAGGAAAACCCTGTATAATGTGCATAGGCACCTCAAACATGAGCTCAGAGCGTCTATATTTAGAACAGCTTTTTCGCCAAGTATTGTATGCCCAAGCCAATCACCGCGCGATGTCACTCTTACGTCACATGAAAAAAGAGTCATGGAGGACATAATAAGTAATCAGGCCTGAGAAAGGAATCAGTCTAAGTGAGCGTACTCGCACCTAGGGATGAACTCCCTCTTCAAGTCGTATTAAGACCACCACGTTGTCATGGTAATTAATCCTAAGTTACGCTTCCCTTAATTTGAACAACTGGGCCTTCAATTTTACTGATAGTCTGCATTTGAAATTTCCAGAGATATGTACAGAGTGCTCTGTGGCACGTATACAAGAACGAGCCAAAGACGTGGAAAACTACGGCTTTGGTACAATATACGTGCGCAAAATCACCAAGGATCACACTGACAGAGAGATAGAACAAGTCTTGAATGATGTAAGCAATTGTATTATTCTTCTATTACGTCGGTCGATAGAATATGCGTTACACTGAAGTGTCCCGGTCTGATGAACCAAGAGCAACCCGCTTACAGACTGTGGTTTGGGTGGTTTTCATGCTACGTCATCTCTGTTAGGTTGGTGTACAAGAAGAATAGATCTGCAACTGAATTCAGTTATTCGTACGACGGAAATTGGAAATTTCTCCATTGTTGTGTCTCAAACAATGGGTTTCAAAGCGCTTGTAATGATCTAGTAATCTTCGAAAGAGCTTGTTACAATCGAGGTATTGTTGGTTGCTGTAAGTTACGTTTCTCAACATGTACACCAAAACTTTCTTTTCTTGTTTTACTTACCGGTGCGACCTGGCTTGATCGTCGCCTAGAATTTTGAATCCTCTTTTTTCTACCTCTTATCAAAGCCTTTAAATTGGAAAATGTGTCGATGGTCACTGCTTAGTTGAAAACATGTGCCTCAGAAAGAGGGGGTTAACCAAACACGGACGTGACGTCTACGATAGACTGCTAGCAGTCCCTTCTGAGTCAGTCGAACCGCCCGCTTTAGTCACGCAAGCGAGCCGTAGGGAATTGATAAAGGTCAGTGATTGACTCGCTTGCGTGACTTAAGTGGGCGGTTCAACAGAGGGGTGCAGGGATGGCGCAGTGGTGAGAGCAATCGCCTCCCACCAATGTGGTTCGGGTTCCACTCCAGACTCGCCTTCATTGTGTGTTGAATTTGTTGGTTCTCTTCTCTGCACCGAGAGGTTTTTCTGCGGGTACTCCGGTTTTCCTCTCTTCTCAAAAACCATTTTCATTGATTTCCTTTACTGACTCGGAAGGGAATGCTAGAAGCCCACGGCCACGAAAATGTCGCCTGGCAATAACCTTGCATTATTGTAATCATTTCTCTATTATTTCAAGTTGTTAGGGATAGGAGTTCGGTAACTGTTAGCCAGGAATGAAACTAACATTTACCTTGCCGTTGAGCAAGAAAATTTAAAAAATTGTTGTCGGGTTGTCACGTGTACAAAAATATTAACACACGTGCGGGGCATGCGGAGCCAGTTGGGAAGTGTTGGTTCAGTAGATGTAGGATCGTGTTGCCAGTGTACAAACGGATGCAACAACTGGCGTACAGAGTATTATGGGAAGGATACGACCCATAAGACTTTGCAAACTTGCAAATGCATGGCTATTTCCATGTAGACCATATGTACTGCGTGTGCGTGGCCCAACAATGTTGGAAGTGTAATACCCCATTCACACCAACAGGACACGTTTAACTAAACTGGGTTGAACAAAATGAAAATCAGTCACAGGAAAATGTAGGACTGGCTTTTACATGAGATTCAGGTGAGTTTCACTACATGCTTTGATCTCGGCTAAATTTGTAGTCGACAGTAATCAGTATACATGATTTTAAAAGAAAACACTTTGAGACCGTGTTTTAAGTAAACATGTTCAGAACATAGTTACGGTTTGGTGTGAACGGGGCATAAGTTTTTATTTATCCTCGAAACCTCAAAAGGCATAATCTTGGACACGCTCACAGAATGATGTTCGCGTTGGTCAACTTGATTCGTGAAGAAGTAAAGAAAAATCGACGTCAATCCGTAAAGAGTGGTTGATTAAAACGAACAAATGTACGATAGAGCGAGCGGGCGGGCGAGCGGTTCAACTAGAAATAAAGAATACTAGTTACAAACGAATTCATAATTAACACCCATTTTCTTCAGTTGTCGTTCCAAGCTAGCCACTAAACTTCGAAGGAAAGTGGGCTCGTATTCATTGCCGTCTTTAGTGGGGACGGAGATGATAAATGGGTTTATGTATTCAGTATTCATTCAGCTCAACCGCTGGAATAACTTCCATTTTCCTTTCTTCGACCTTCGTTTTCAAAATTCGTTCAAGCAATCGTACATCTGGTTCAGTTTTTTGAGGGGCATTTCTGTTTTCTTGTTCTAAAATAAATTCCTCAACTGAGCAAACAGAAGCAAACCTTCCCTCGACCATTTTTCAAAGCCCGCGGTTTTTTTGCAACGGCTGTCGGATGATGTTCCATTTGATACGTTCATTCATCACTAGTGAAATTTCGTCGTTCGCGTTGCTGATTGGACGAACGATATTTCTTAACAGTGAAATTTTGTCGTTCGTGTTCCTGATTGGCTACATTAAGAATCAGCACGAATTTTATTTATTAAGTTTTTCGTGGATAAATCTCAGTACCTATGAAATAAGTCTCTTTTACCGTACTCGTCAGCCCAGCGAACGTAATAGAAAAGGGACCTCTGCTAGGGAAAGTGTAAAGATACTTAGCAATACAAATATGGTAGTAATGCAAGTTAAAAGAAAAACAGCTCACTTGCAGTTGCCGTCCGTGAATCAAAAGCGTCTCCTGCTTCAGCTCCATATTTTCGCTAATCAAACCTGTTCGTTTCGACGACAACGTTAGTCGTTCCTTAAGATCCGTTGTTGTTTTTAACAGAGTTTTACGAGCAGTCCTGTGAGCAAGGATGGCGATTCCATTGATCCAGATTTCCAGGTTTGTATTTTGAATTTTTAAGGGAAGCGCATAGAAACTTTCCGCTTACTCATTGCAAGAGAAATTTAAACATTTAACGTTTCCCTCGTATCTCATCACAAAGACGCAGGTCATCCACTGAACCAATCATAGTACAAAGTGGACTACATGCAGCCGCCGCGAAGCGCGGGAAAACGCATTCCACCATTGTAGCCATTTTCTTCTCTGATTGACTGAAAATGTGGCGTTTGTATGTTCATGTTGTCGTCAAAACCTTGAATTTGGAGATCTCACGGTGTTGTTATGTACTAAAAAGCGTATCGCACGTGCAGAACGATTATTTTTCCTCTTTTAACCAATAGTGTTATTGTTTTGTGGCGTTGTCTTTGTCGTAGCCTTCATCGTTTCTTTAATGAGTGAGTTTAAGCAAGAGCAATGGCATCGTCAACGAAAACGTCACTCCAAAATATAACTTAGCGCTTTCGCAAGCATTTCGCGATAATTCCGTCTTGTATATCATGTACGAACTGGAGCGACTTTCGTGTGACCTCGAAAAAGTGTTCGCAGTTTGTTCAACGGACCAATGTTTAGCAAGATTAAAACAAAGCTTCTCTTTATTCCCGCCAAGGAAACTCCTAATATGGGGAGTAAACAGTTCGATTGCCCAATCACATTACTGCATTTCAAATGACGTCAAAGCGAAACTTTCCAGAACGTTCCATGGAGAGATGACGTTTTTGCATCCGCGTTCGCTAACTACGCTAAACCAATGAAAATTCGCGCTCGTTTGTTTTTGTTCCATTAGCCATTTTTTGCTTATGTTCCGTTTTTACGTTTATTTTTCAAGGTCATATGAAAGTCGCTCTATCCTGTAACTGGATAGGTACGAACGGTTTTAAAGTAAACATAGAAAATGATTGGTTCATTGTTATCAGTATTCTCACGTTGTCGTCGAAACCTAAAATTTGGGTTTTTCTTGTTTAGGGGAGTACGGCAAAGAAATGCACGGAAATTTGTGCTGCACGTGCAGCACGAGTATTTTTCCTTTTTAATCAATTATATTTGTGGTGTTGTCGTAGCCGTTGTCTTTTCTTAAACTCCTTATTTAACTCCTAATTGTTTTCTTTAGACTCCACCGAACAGCAAGAAACAAAAGCTTGAAGGTGATCCCCGACGGAGAAGTTCCAGGTATAGTTATTTCTCTTGGCCTTTTCTTTTTCCACGTGCGGTTTGTTGAATTATGTTTCTTTCTTTCCTTGAGGCATCGAAAACAACGCGGAGAGGTTTCGATAACAGTTGGATCATCCGAGACCTTGAGAGCCTTGAAATTGCAGGTAACAATCAAAATGCTGTTACTTTAGACCGTCCACTTCAGGGACCAAATTTCCAAGTGGGAGGTGCGGTGGCCTCATGTTTAGTGCGCTCGACTCCGGATCGAGTGCTCCTGGCCGGGGACATTGTGTTGTGTTCTTGGGGAGGACAATTCACTTTCACGGTGCCTCTCTCCACCCAGGCGTATAAATGGGTACCGGCGAATTTAAATGCTGGCGGTAACCCTGCAATGGACTAGCATCCCATCCAGGGGGGAGTAGAAATACTCCTAGTCGCTACAGAAACGGGAGATAAGCACCGGCCTGATGGGCCTTCTAGGCTCGTAATAATGAGTGTCGTAAATGGACCTTTTTCATAATGGGAGCAAAATAAAATACAAAGTGGCTATTCGTACGGGAACCGTACACCGACCTTTATCATCAATTCATACGGGAGTCTTAGGATGATTATTACAATCATTCTGAGAAGACTCCCGTATGAATAGCAAATATAGGTCGGTGAACGGGTCCCTTACGAAAAGCCAATGTCAATAAAATATTCTTTGGTCTTATTACTTCTAAGCCTCTCTACCTTCACTACGATGTGCAAAGTTCAAATTAATTACATTCTTAAACGAGGGCGGGAAGTTCAGTTAACATCAATGAAAAGTAATAAGTCGGGCGCTTTTTGTGAAAGTGGTATATCGCAGAAAAATGTGGTTTCAAGATCTACCTCACGAGCTGCGTTGCATCATAGTTAATCTAGAGCCTGGTTAGGAAACCCTGGGAATTTCAAAAGCAGGAAAAATGCAGTCGCAATTAGATGTTGAACCGACCGTGACCCTGCACAATCTTTTGTTTTTGGTTCGCAAGTTAATTTCGAATAAATTAGTCGAGACTTTTGATTGGTTATCCTGCAGAAAAAAGTGTGTTTTTGTCGGGTTTTGTGCAGGGTCAAGGCCAAAAAAGCGAACAAAAACATGAAACAAAGAAACTTGTCGAGTTTCATAACCGGCTTCATCTATTAACTATGGTTGCATGTGAAGTTGAAGGCATTTACTGTGCAGAACCCACGATTTTCGTGACGTTCTCGCTGTGATGTGGGATGTGGACCCAATGCTCTTTACGTTGCACTTGATTATATTTTCGCTGCAGTTAATGAAGAGTTTCTCAGTGCTGCCAATGGATCAACATCTGTCTTTAAACGGCGTTGCCCTAACAGAAGATGCGGCCACTCTCATCTCCTTGGGAATCAGACCCGGATCTTTGTTACTGCTTAAGGTACATTATTGCTGAGGGTTGTAGTTTTAGTCATTTTTGTTTACCAAGGGCAAACCTGAATAGAGATAATAGGCGGGTTCATAGTATTGACTAAAGAAGACTTAAAGTATGCCTGTGTCCTACGCTGAATGTAAACTGAGTTTATTTTAGTTGCGGTAACCTTAGAAACTTTGCTCCTTTCGCCTTTATGCAAACGTCGAGTGAACGTAAAGTTGCCCCATCAATTTAACACAACATTTTCGTTGCAGATTGATGAACCGCAAGGAGCCATTTCACAAGACGCTCTGCCAGGTGAGCATTCGGTGAAGGCCCTGGCTGTAAAAGATGCTAACAGAAATGCGCGCGTGCGAGGGAGGGGACAGGGAGCTTAAGCACGCGCGTTTTTGAGACGCGGACGGCAACCGGAAGAGAACATTTCGCGTGCCAGGACAATGGTGTCTCCTAGATTTTTATACTAATCATCTCTAATGGAGAAAAGATACTTAGCACTATAAATGTGGTTGAGTGAAGACAAATCGAAAGGGGAAAGAGTTCACTTCCGGTTGCCGTCCGCGTCTAAAAACGCGCGTGCTTAAGGTCCCTGTCGACAGCGCGAGGTGACCCTTTGGCCAAACAGTAGGGAGCTTAAGCACGCGACAAGAGCTCATCAAGTCGAGTCTCTATCGCGCAGCCCTCGTAGGCCGGGAAGGGAAGGTTCGAGAACTTCAACATACCACCCTCTCTCATGTCTTCGCTCACTTTTTCGAAAGTCTTTCATTAAAAAAAAATCGATCCCCCTGGTATTGCATAACTTGAAAAACAATCGATAAAAGCTAAATCAATTTAAATTAGATAAAACTTATAAAAATTCCAAGGTCAATTAAAGAAATAAAATCTTACGCATGCGCAGGAAAATCATGACATGAAAGAGGAAGGGGGGTGGGCCTGGGCGCGGCGGAGAGACTGGGAGCCTCAGTTCATTCCTTTTGACAAAGTAATAAATGAACGTTAAATCTCTGGTTTGTAATAGTGCTTACACCTGAATGCTGAATGCTGTGAATCATCTGTAAGCTCTGGAATTCTATTCTTGTTTAACCGGAGCTCTTTACTTCAGGAGCCCAGGACAAAGAGCGAACAACAAACCAATATTCCTGTCACGGCGTTTTC
>OX421446.1:56296551-56304051 GCA_949126865.1 Montipora capitata
AAATGCGTGGTTACCCCCAATTTTCTTTTTGGATTCAATAACACTTGTTAAGATAAGCTTTTCCTACATATTCAGTAAACCGCACAAAAATACCTTTGAATTAGTAGGCACCGTCCTTAACATACGAAACATCCACTCCTGTCCTCAACATCCCGAACAGGCTGATACGCATGAATTCGATGACGCGAAATAGAATTACTTAAACAAACAAGAGCTTTAATATCAACAAATCGTTTTAATTTATCCTCTAGAAAGTTGTTTTAATCGTGAGAACGAGGAGCTTAAGCTAGGACGACGACATAACATCTGTTTATCAAAAAACAAAACAAACAGCGGTTACAAACATGATAAAGCGAATTTTAATTTTGACTTGACGTTTCGTATGCTACAACATACATCTTCAGAAGTGACGGTTGAACAAATTCAAATATGATAAAAAAATTAAGAAGACTGGTAACTCGAGAGAATAAGCTAAAAACAAATAACAGTGAAAACTGACCGTTTGATAAAGCCACAGTTTTTCACTGCCAACGTTTTCGTTTAACGTTAAAGGTCGCGCATTAATAAAAAAGTATGTTGTAGCATACGAAACGTCAAGTCAAAAGTAAAATGCGCTTTATCATTATGTTTGTAACCGCTCTTTGTTTTATGTTTTTGATTAAGTTGAAATGGCCAAAGAGCAAGAATATTTATGATGTAACATCTGCTTGGTCATTTCACGTCGTTGTCAAGAAGACAACGGCTAAAAAATGTATCAAAAAGTAAAACGCAAGTGCTGAGCGTGCAGAGCCTTACAGTGCCCCTAACCCCAAAATATTTTTTTCGCTAAAATGAATCTTTACACCTGTTCGTCACAATCTACTTTGCATGCATTTTTACAAAGAGTTAATGCAATGTAAATCAGTTTTTGATGTCACATCAGGAATAGACCCACTCCCCTTCTGACTCGGTCGTGAACAAAAGATGCTTGGATTTTTGCAACTTTTGAAGCCTATAAAATGGCAGGATTTGTTAGAAAAAGGAAAAATGATCGCAATGCGTCTCGAACAGGTGCAAAGATTCATTTAAGCGAAAAAAATATTTTGGGGGTAGGGGCACTTGAAACCTATTGTCTTGTGGCGTTCTCGTAGCTGCTATCGTCCTCCTTGCTTATGCTCCCTAAAGGTGATGTTACACGAGCCGATTTTTAACGCCGATTTTTAATCCATGTTACACGAGACACCTTTTAACGCAGCTTTGTTGCGGCAACGGCATGTTACACGAGACGATTTTTAACGCAACATTGCTCGCAACACTTGGAACCCAGG
The DNA here is from genome assembly GCA_949126865.1 of Montipora capitata. Lineage (NCBI taxonomy): Eukaryota > Metazoa > Cnidaria > Anthozoa > Scleractinia > Acroporidae > Montipora > Montipora capitata. The sequence goes on from OX421446.1 coordinate 56,297,859, forward strand.
CTCCTGCTCGACAAATATGGCGGACAATGAGTTAAGAAGACGGCGGCTGAAAATCATTCAGGTTCTGTTGTTAGTGGACGATTTGGAAGATGAAAAAGGAAGAAATCGGGAACGAATTATTTGGACGAGAAGTTGGATTAGACGGAGGGAAGAAAGAGGGGTATATCATCAGTTAATAAGAGAGTTAGCTCTTGAAGATGTTGCGTTAAAAGTCAGCGGCGGGGGTGTTACACGCACCAACACCAACAAAATTCGGGCAACAATGTTGCAGGTTTTTGAATCGCTTTCAAAAACCTGCAACATGTTGCCGCAACAAAATGTTGCGTTAAAAATCGCCCTCTGCACCCTGTTACACGAGGCAACTTTTAACGCAACAATGTTGCGTTAAAAATTGGCGTTAAAAGTCGGCTCGTGTAACATCACCTTAATACTCCAACAACGCAAACAGTAACTTGTGTAAAAATATGGTTTTTTTCCCTTAAATCTTCATCTTTCAAACTGTCTTTAACCAGTAGCTAATAGTGTAACCCTTCAATGTCGCAGTCTCTCAGTTCCAAGTTCAGTAAAGCTCAAAAGGTTTTACAATGCAATTTTCAAGACAGTGTTGCACGAAAAAACAACAAATGGTAAAACTTGATTTTTTCGCACCTCTGTCAATTTTGACAGAAGTTGCAAAGCAATACGTAATAGACCGTATTCATAAATGGCGACCAAGAAATTATTATTTTGTCCTTGTGCTAATCATCACCGGAAGAGATCCGGCTGATGGCTCCAGACAGGACGAACTGGAGAAAGCTCGTAGCCGACTGCGGTGCAGTCGGCTGAGTGTGTGTGTGTGTGTGTGCTAATCATCCTCACTAGCCTCACTTTGGAGCACAGATTCTTTTGAATTGACCACCACAGCTTGCGTTACGCTTGCGTTACGTCCCGTTGTCACACAACGCAAGCGAACGCAAGCATAAGCGCAGACACAAGGAAAAGGAAAACTTCTGATCTTTGCGCTTGTGCTCATGCTTGCGTCAGGCCCGTTTTCACGGTGAAATAAGCGCTCTTGTGTTTGCGTCGCTAGTGAAAACCAGGCTTTACGGATAATGCAGAGTACCCAGAAAATATGTGCTAAAATTCGTGCTGCACGTGCAGCACGATTAATGCAATGATATCACTGTTTTGTGACGTTGTTTCTGCCGTCGTCGTCCTCATGTACCCTTTTACGTTCCCTATGGGCGTTTTCCATTTACCAAGAAATTCCGGAAAATCCGGTTGGGAATTAAATGGCACACACGTTTTTGGTTCGTTCCACTGGAACATTTCCGGAATAAATGGAACTTCTGAAAAGGTAGTCCTGTTTTCCCGTTGGAAACTTTCCGATGGAAATGTGTGTTCTATTTACTACTTTTGAAAGGTCTTACCACTTCCAGGCTATTCACGACCACATTTTTAAATTTTGGCGCGTAAAATCGTAATCACTGGGCGGCGAATGGACCTGAGTTAAATGGAACACGTTTTTCACCCGATGGAAATTTCCACCGAAATTTCCGGAAATTTTTTTAAATGGAAAACACCCTATATTCTCTTGGTGCAACGTCCACCAACGTCGTTTAAACTAAACTAGAATCCTAACTGAGCTTCTCCAACTCGTCGACGTCATTAGCTTCCAGCAGTGAGATTTTCTTGCCAAAATGTTCCTCAATCTTTTTCATTATATTCATGGACCGCGGCCCATCAATAAAGTTAACTGCGATGCCATTCTTGCCAAACCGGCCTGTCCGGCCAATCCTATGCAAGTAAGTCTCAAAATCAGGTTTGCCACTGGGCTCAATTGGCATGTCGTAATTCACCACAACCGTCACCTAAAATGACAGAAATGAGAAACTCAGGCTAAGACATTACAATCACACAGATTCGTTTTCCCATCTTAATCCCAGGAGGTACATTTTTTATTAACTTCAACAAGAATTAACCGACAATTCCTCTTTCCGATTCGATATACATTTTCTTAGTTAGGAGATCGATCATGATTTACTGACCCCCCTACTTTACCCAGCATTATATCTCAACCCCCCCCCCCCCCCTTCCCGATCCTCTCTCCGTCCGCTAACTTGCAGAAAGAAGTAAGAGTAAGTCAAACTCGGCAAAAACTTTGGTGACTATGACTGGCAGAAACTTGTTGCAGAACGAAAGTTAAAAGAACACTTTATGATTACGAGCTTGGCAAATACTTAAAAAGCATACAACCTCTCTTCTATTAAGCGGAGTAAGCAGGAAAAGAGTAAGCGTGGACCAAGACGTACTTCAGGTGGAAGTAGCAGCTCAGACTAAACTGATATCGATGAACTATACTATCATATGAAGAGCCCGTAATAACCCGTCCCGCACGATTTTGGATGTTTTGCAATTTATCTATTTTTGAATGGACGTAGATAAATTAGAAAGCATCCAAAATCGTGCGGTGCGGAACGGGTTATTACGGGTTCTTCATATGATAGTGTAGTTCATCGAGATCAGTTAGGTCTGAACCTCAGTAGACTCGCACGAATAGTCGTCGACGATTTTACGAATTAAAAACGTGACCCTCCCCTCCCACCAGTTCAATGATGCAATGACTCGGATGATGCATGCCACGTGCATCTCTCTGAATGAGATTTACGACTGGATAACATGACACATGCAGATGTGTTCACCTGTTCAACATCTATTCCCCGCGCACACACATTCGTTGTGATTAGCAGTTTTTCTTTTTTGCCCTCGCGGAACCTATTCAGCACTGCAAGACGCTGTTCCACTGTGATTTCCCCTGACAAGAGCGCCACCGAGTGTCCCTCAGCAGTCATCTTCTGCGCCAACCACGACGCTGCCTTTCGGGTCTAAAAAAGACAAGCAAGGAACGCTTACATATAATAAATAATAATAATAATAATAATAATAATAATAATAATAATAATAATAATAATCACTTTGTTTACCAATGATAAAATGGTATATTAAATGAATCATATATGAACTGCGGATATGAAATCAAGTGAAGCTATGATCTTCGCAGTTATGAGCGCAATTTGTGCAATTGCGTAGAGAAGCCTGAAAAATTCAGGACTTCAACGGGGTTTGAACCCGTGACCTCGCGATTCCGGTGCGACGCTCTAACCAACTGAGCTATGAAGCCACTGACGTTGGGAGCTGGTCCCATTTGTGAAACTTCCAACCGCTTGTTTTAACATGTTTTCAAGCTAACTGAAAGAAACACGTCTGTGAAGTTTGACGACTTAAATCCTCTCCGTTCTTGAAATACAAAGGAAATTGTGACACCCGAAAATGGCCCGTAAAGTTTCGGGACCTTCGAGAAACGGGCCCCAGAGCTCTTCCGACTGAGCCATCGGGGCAAAGGGTCGGAAATGGGACGGGACGGCAAATGAAAAGCCCTGTTTCGTTTTTAAAACGACGTACTGGAGTCTTTGTGACAACCTCTGAGGGTGATTCACTTCGATCAGCCCGACTGGTTGGACAGAACTGTCTCTCTTCATTCAACCGTATTGTTGAGTGAACACCATATTTTTACGGGGATCCATTAGAATCAACCCACGCCTGACTGAAACGTTAATCAAATATGATGAAATCAATGTTGTTCGAGGAATTATAAAAGTCTCTTTGGATGGAAGAAATGGTTTTGGGTGCAATCATTCCTAAAGCGTTGATCAATCTGTGTTAGCGTGACGCATTGCCCCTTTGCGTGACCTTCAAAACACTTACATGACAGAATACGATGCACTGTCCAATAGACACCACGCCATACATGTTTGAGAGGGCCTGGTGTTTGTCCTCTTGGTCACGGCACACTACATAGTACTGCTTGATGTTGTCCAAGCTCTCCTCCTCTCGACGTAGCCGGATAACGATGGGATCTGGCACTACTGTATTGGCAAATTTCATAACTTCGTCATCGTACGTGGCTGAAAATAGCAGCATCTGGCAGTCTTTCGGTAGTTGCCTATAATGAAAAAATAGGCACGCATTGCGTACGTGTGGTAGTGCAGTAACAGCGCTGTATAATTGTCAACTGACTTGCGTTTCGTCTTCCAGGAAATTCCATATATCTTTGGGTAATATGTAGCTCTAATAGTACACGATATTTTTTCGGTACCGTATATCATTATAGTGCCATGGTAGATGTCTTAGGTAAATAGCCCCTTGAGAAGACTGTGGTTACTAGGAAAATACTAAATCCCAGAAAGATTGAAGAAAATAAAAGGGAACCGAGAGACATTGGCTTCAAGGCCGTTATGTTGATCATTTTCAAGTTACAACTTCTTTTACACCACACGTTTGAGCGTTGCACTCTGAGCGTCTGACAGTTTTCTACGACAAAATTTCACTGAAGTTTATCCCTGTCGGGCGGGGTTAGTATTTGGATGGGTGACCTCAAAATATAGGACTTACAGTCAGAAACATAGGACCAAAAATTATATTTTAACACTCAAAAATGTGAACTAAGCAAGGTACAGATTTTGTTAGCCTGCTTTGTGCAAAACAAATATTGATGCAAAAGTAAGTAAATATTGATACACAGTTTTTAGGAAGAGAAGAAGTTTTCAGAAGTGTCGATCGAGAGTAAAATATTTTGCCATCTGCAACAAAATTTGCGACATGAAAACAACTTAAATTTTGAACCGAGAATATAAAAAGTTACCATCAGCGAAAAACATTTTGGGAGATTTTTGCTACTTTCAAATTTTCTTTGTACTTTTAGCTGCACAAGTAAATTACAAAATCGAAAGTGACATCAAATTCACCGGGCGTCGTGATCAAGTTACCTCGCATGTTTATTCGCGAAACAAAGGATACATCTGTGTCAAAATGATAGCAAGACCTTTTCTTTCAAGCGATAGCAAGACACCGTTTTTTTTTTCGTTCAAGCGTTTTAAAGATTGACAAGAAGTGTGCGAATTCAACACAAAGATTACAATAGCCCAACTCCTGAGGTTGACCATTGTTTCTGCAAAGTCAAAAACTCTCCTAAACGAGGTTATTTATCACCAGGTAATTCCACCGTTTTGGAAATAGTAGCTGCGTTATTATTCATCAGTGTCAAAAATTCATGCCGATTTTGGAGCTCATTTTGTTGAAACTCAAGTTTGCTTCCAGCAGACCTGTTTATGTTTGTAAGTTATGCACGCGCTACGGGCCTATTTGCCACCACGGACTTACAATCACTCACTCACTCACTCACTCTTACAAACCCAGTGACATAGCGTGTAGTGCACTTAAAGTGCACTACCACAAAAAAAGGATTGCCGGTGTGCCCTCTTCCTCCTGGAAAGGGCCTTTCCCTCTTATTTCTCTTGCCATGAGCAACCTCCGCTAGATGGAAAATATGCCCTGTACATACAAATCTAGTTGGGTATTAAGTTCCTGCTTGTCAAAGTCCTTGTGTAAAAAAAAAACGTGATGACAGACAACACCTTTTACCCTTAGAAGCACAACTTTCACAAAATGATTATTTTTATTTTGCTAAAATTAAATTTTAACACCAAGAAACGATCCTCTTTTCTTCCAATGGGGCACACAGATTATTGGATGTAAAGTTTTCAGAACTGGTGTTGTTTATCTCATGATCAAGCTAATCAAAGGGATAGGGCTCCAACATCATATCAGTGATCACAAACTGCTTTTCATTTCCAGGGTTAACTTGCTCAAAAACCCACACCCCTAAATGTCTCTAGCTACAGCTGTCCACAGTAATATTGTTAATTAACCTCAATAATCATATTATTTACCAACCAGGAGTGTGCCCCCACCCACCCCCCTCCAAAAAAAAAAAAAAATTCAAATTACTCTTTCTTGCACCAGAAGATTTTATTCATTAATGAGAAACCCCTTAGGGGTGAGTGAATTAATGTAAATCCCCACTTTAAAAAAAAAAACAAAAAAACAAGGCATTAAATTCTTAGGCATTGCATTTAAGAGCTTTACAACATCTCAGGAAGATACATGTAAGTACATGCAGAGTTTGACATCATCTCAGGAAAATACATGTACATGTAATTATGTGTTATTTATGCATGAGCTACGAGCAGGAAAGTGCAGAAACAAAAATAATTGACTTTAATATCTCTAATTAATTGTCCTTTCACAACGTGTCCTCCCTCTTTACCAACGTAACCTTGGATGAAACAATTGAGATACTCGCGAACAGAGCTTT
>OX421446.1:56324051-56346551 GCA_949126865.1 Montipora capitata
AATAACTAATACAGTTGGATAATAAATGTATTTATTACATGACTACATGTAGCTTAGTGAGCGGGCAAAATGAACCAAATCCAGTGCTGTGATTGGCTACCTGAGTGGGCAAGATGGAGCTATACTGCCCACACAGGATTTCTTGCTTGGTCCCGCAAGATCAAAGAATTTTTTTTTGATATTAGCCTGGACGTAGACTTTGTCTCGGTCCATAAACACACAAAAAAAGAACTTGGCCAATATCTAGCCATCTTGACCTCACGCTTGGTCAATAACCAATATATATTTGAATTGCAGATTTAAAACGAAGGGGAAAGAAAGGAAAGGAACTTTATTTAATTGCTTAGTCTTCTTAGTGCTGGAGCAATATTTGGGATACTGTAAACTGAAATTACAAATTAAATTTGAGAACAGGAAAACCTGAGTGCCTGGAAAAAAGCTCTCGGTGCAGAGAACTCAACCCACATTATGAAGCCGAGTCTGGGAATCACACCTGGGCCCGGTTGTTCAAAGGCTGATTAACGCTAATCCCAGATTAACAATTAACCAAGGAGTTTATTTCTCTACTCCCAAATGCTGTTCAACGCTGATTTTCGGCAAAACTTTACATTAGAAGAAGTCAATCTTGAAAAGCAAAAATAAGCAAAAGAAACTTTCACCAAAAAGTTGAAAACGTGAAACAAAAGTTTACGCTAATCCTGGATTACGTTAATCGGCTTTTGAACAACCGGGCCCAGGGCCACATTGGTGGGAGGCGAGTGCTCTCACCGCAGTGCCATCCCTGCATCCCTTGGGAGAAGTGATCCTCCTACTTATTTTGTTGGCTATAGACATTTGAAAGATTCAGGTGGCTTCAATAGAAACCTTTGACCTCTGCGATGCTGCTGCAATGCTTCACCAACTGAGCTAAGAAGCCACTCAATTGCGAGCAAGTCAATTTCTTGCACTTCATGGGTCACACAAAAAATGTCTGCCCTTTTGTAATTACCGGTATATATAGAAAAAACTTTTTACAGCCGGCATTAAGAGGGAAATCTCTGGGTGAAGGAAAATATTCTATACTTAGATGTTCTTTTGAGCACCATATCTTATTGGGAAAAAAATGTTTACTCACAGGGGTAGCTCTTCAAATGATCTGACAGAATGCAAAGGTGAGCTTGGATCATTTCTCTGTACCTCCACCTCATTTTTGGTCTGAACAAGTTTGTTCCTAAGCACCTTCGCCAGGAATGAAGTCTCTGCGACAACAGTTGCTGTATTCTCTGATGGAGATGACACATGTACAGTACAAACAGATGAATGAATTGAACAATTTGAAATGTACAACCTTTTTCACCCCCGAACTGATCCCATTGATGAGTACAATCATCTGGCCTCAGTTGTTCAAAAGGTGGATAACACTATCCAACTGATAAATCACTATCCAGCGGATAAACACTAGCAAAACCAATTGAGTTATCCAGTGGACAGTGAGTGATTTATTTAGTGGATAGCGTTACTCACCCTTTGAACAACTGGAGTCTGGTGTTAGAGTAAAATCTAAAAGTGTCATTTTTACAGGTTAGTTTGCAATGTAGATCAAGGAAACTATTACAGTTGGAATGATTGATCTGATGAGATTTATATAATGATGACCCAGTGCGGTGGGTGACAAGTCACCATCCTTTGAAAGGTGGGGAGGAGTATCACAGCTGGGGGGATGTAAGCTTAACCTATTGATACCTCAAAAGCCCTAGGACGCCGCCAGTTCACAAGTAAAATCATCTGGCATCAGTGTTAATTAAGTCTCACTACCAGGGGTCAATGGGTTAAGGCACAAAATATTTCCAATTATTAAAAACTGAACTACGAATATCAGATTTCCAGCATTTTCATTGGCTCACTAGACACAGCCTATCAGTTCATATACCTGCTGTGCCTTATATGGTCAAGGAACGTGTCAGCAAAGCGAGCTACATGTAAAAACATTTTTGCAGCTCTGAGAAAAAAATGGCAGACAAAAGCCGTTTTGGACCGAAAATTGACTGGTGAATCAAAATGGAAGAGTTGTTGATCCTGGAGTTTTTAATAAAACAATTATTCTACTCGGGCTTGCTGGATATAAAATGATTATAACCAACTTCAAGTTGGCGCATTACCTATCACTTCATATCCAGCGTGCCCTCGTACAATTATTGTTAATTAAACCTCTCCCTCCTAAGACTGACACTTACAGATTTTACTCTGTCTAATGCCAGACTCATCAATGTGGGCTAGTTCAGAGGTCAGATTAAATTTAGAAAAAAATGAGATCTTTAAAATTAATAATGAGTCCATGAGTCAATGAGTCCATGAGTCAATGAGTCAATGAGTTAGTGCAGCTAACCAAACCATAAAATGAAAGCTGAAATTTCAGAGAGTGCTTAGGCCTAATCACTGAAACGAGGGCTTAGGCTTAATCAATAAATTATTGCTATATTGACTGTGAGTCTCGTTGACTCATGACTCATGACTCGTTGACTCACTGATTTATTGACTCATAAAACAAGGGAGCCTAGGGTCAAAGGGGACAGGAACCGTAAAGATCGTTCTGTGATGTGCTTCATGTGGCATGTTTCACCCAACTAATTGAACTGGTAGGGGGTGGAGTGGGAAAGTTGGTTCATAAATTTTTTCGATGACACTGATGACATGAATAAAAACAATAATTATTATATTCCTTTATTTCTTTAAACGGGAGAGGACGTTGATCTTGTTAACACTTTCAGCCTTAGTAAATTATAAAATAGTATTGGGACTGAATGGGTTTTGAAAACAAAAATAAATCTTGACACAAACCATCATTTTCCTTCTTTGCATCAGGCTTTTCTTCAGTAGGTGCAGCAGCAGCAGTGTTGCTTATTTTCAACTGATTCACCTGTAAACAATGATATTATGTACAGCAGGGTTTTTATTTATTTGAAGACTTTTTATTGACAGATGGGACAGTATGATATTGAGAATTGTGAACATGTAGGATCTGCTTTCAATTCTCATTGATTTTATATTCATGCAAATTAATTTCAGAGCTCTAAAAGATTGTGCTTTATGATGTTCTCAGCTGAATCAAAAGTTCACAACAATGATAATTATAATGAGTAGCAGTGCAATGTCAATCATCCATATTTTCTATAACTGGATGATTGACATCACTGTACTTGGATAAATGGCTTGTCTAGTTCTGTTTCTTTTTAACCAGGGCTCGACCTTAATTTTTTTTAACAGTAGGCTTATGGCTAGTAAAATGGTAATAATCACTAGGCAATGAGCTCTTTTTCCTAGCCATAAAGAAAAAATTAATATGCTTTTCAAGTAACATCTGTAATAAAATCAGAGTTTGTCCATTAACATTGGCCTTCTACTTCTCCAAGGAAACTCCTTTGTCCAACTTCACTCAAGCCTCCTTTCTTCGCTTTGCTTAGAATCTTCATTTGCGATCAAGCTGCGTGATGAGAGCACAGGGATCCAGTCTCTTTACCCAAGTAATGGCTTCGAAAATCAATGCAAACAAGCTTTATTGATTCCTGTCTTTCACCATTTTTTTTCTTCTCTAAAGGGATGGTGCAGGGATGGCGCAGTGGTGAGAGCACTTGCCTCCCACCAATGTGACCCGAGTTTGATTCCCAGATTCGGCGTCATATGTGGGTTGAGTTTGTTGGTTCTCTACTCTGCACCGAGAGGTTTTCTCCGGGTACTCCAGTTTCCCCTCTCCTCAAAAACCAACATTTGACTTGATTTGTGTTAATCGTTCATTTCAGTTTACACACTCCCCAATTAGTGCTCCAGCACTAGAACGACTAGACACTTAAATATAGTTCCTTTCCTTTCCTTTCCTTTCCTTTCTTTTTTGTAACAATAATGCGCCATCAATTGTGAGTAGTGAAAATGTCACTACATGTAGATTTTGACGTGGATGATAATATTTGCCTTCAGCATTTCAGTAGTCAACATGGCTAATAAGCCAGGAAAGTCCACTAACCAAAACTAAAAAATCCACTAGTATTTGGCTAGTTGCCTAAAGCCAAGGTCAAGCCCTGTTAACGTAAAATTTAAAAGGACTTTCGGGTCAATCTCAAGGTTTTACTCTAACCCCAGGTGTTCAAAAGGTGGACAACGCTATCCAAGATTCTGTTGGTGAAATCTTCCCTTGATTCTTCATCAGTATTATTGGCCGTTCAACCCAGGGAAGTAGACTTTGTCCAGTGAAAGAAAAGGAAATTGAAATCATTTCCTGGAACCGGATCATTAAAGTTTCTCATAGCTTTTGCAAAAAATGTTATAGGAGTGCGTTTTTGCGATATGTAAAATCAGTATGGATTGCATGCAATTTATTCACACGAGTTTTAATTAAAGTTCTCAAAATTGAGCCCCAGGAAAGCCTCCTTACGACTGCAAAAGGCAACCAACGCAACCATTTTGTGAACTAATTCCCACGTGTTTCAGAGCGATATCCACTTTTGCAGCACTATTGGCCCATTTTTGATCAAAACCTTCACTTACTTGTCCAGATATTTGACGTTCTTGTTCGTCAACTTCGGCCGCCCAGTCTTCGTCTGCCATCTTTGAGCATAAAGGATCAGTAGTAGTAATTCAAAAAACCAAGAGGAATAATTTCCGCTTGGTGGTTTGGAGTGTGACGAGTGTGACAACTCGTCTATTTGGAGGTCTGGAAACCAGTACAACTCGATATGAGGTCGCAACCTTCCGAGATTTTCCGACTACCGTTCCGAGTTGCGTTTTATCTGAAAACTAGTGAAGACAACCGAATGGTTACCTTAAATGTAAATTTACTGTCGTTAAGAACCCTGATGCGCTTTTTTAAATTAAACTTTATGATGCTGGTCCCATACAACGTACAAACTCATCCTCACCGGGAGATGAACGACGCCACAATCGGTCTAAATAAACTGGTCGATTTCTTTTCGGAGGACTCTCGGAAGTTGCTAAGCAAAGACAATCGTTTCTACCATAATGGCGGACGCCCGATGATGCACTCAGCAGAAGAACACAGAAAACAAGAACGAGCAGGAAGGCAAAAAAAAGAAACGATTCCAAATTCAGTCAAGGCTGCAATGCCCGCTTCATCGGGTGTAAGACGTCACAGCGATGGTAAGCTTAAAACTGCAATAAAATAAAATTGTTGTCAAATGTACGGATAGAACTGAATGTAGTGAAATATGTAAATAATGAAACAAGTTGTTCATCATGCTTACATGTAAGCTTAAATCAGCTTTAAAATGCGAATAGTAGCTGATGTCCCCAACTAACGAGACATTCGATGTATGGTAGTTAAGTAATGATCCGTGTAAGGTGGATAGCAATTTCTTTTCTTATGCGGCAACGGTGCTTTCCCCACATAGGAATGTTATCATTTTTACACAGAGAATGCATAAACCTACAGGAAGGCCGTTAACGCAATAAAATTCATTTACAGCCCATTTTTGTGTTAAAAGATTTTGACCAATCGCAAGAGTTGAAAACAAAAGCCAAGAAACGTTTACAATTTTACATGTTCCCCACATACGATTTCTGTGGTATTCAAACTGAGACCAGATATTGTTATATGGAAGATGGTTGGAAAGTAAGGATGAATATATTTTGCTGTTTAAGCCAATCAGAAATAAGTACAGACAATAGAAAAGTTATCACCTTTTTGCATTCCAATTGAATTCCAACATGTTCGTTCCCGTTGTTGCTATCGTTCTTATCTGGACCATTTCTTAATTAAGACAGAAATGTAATTTAAACTCACTTCCTTACTAAGTAACATTGCTGATGTCATAAACCGATGGCCCCACAGGCACCCCAAGCTCACAACGCAATTTTGCACCGCGAACTATTATGTAATAAGAGAGTTTAATAGTGAAAAGAGTTAAAGTTGAAAAACTAATTAAGTTAAGTTGAAAAACTGGATGTCTTTTTCTTGCAATAGGCTTTCCCTACCTCAAATATGTTGTTCACTTTTGTTTTGTGCCGATTCATAAGCCATCTTCGTTGTAGTGAAATGAGTGCTCGTTTATACCCTCTTAAACGAAGCAAAGGCTGCACACTCATCAAATCCGGAGCTGAACATTACTCCACAATTTGATCTCCCTTCACAAGCAAAAGTCCTCAATCCCGATAAAATTGCCATTTCCATATACGCCAATGATATTCACTCCACATACATATTATTTAGTGCACATAAGAGTCGTAAAGAACAAGAAAGTCCAAGCAAAGTTCAGCTGTTTAGCAATCTTTTTATCCGTGAATGAGGGTGCGCGCCAACCACGGCATTATGCGAGCCAAATCTTGCATTTTTTCAGCTGCTCTGATTGGTTCAGTCAAAATTATCACGCGCTGTCAACACTTCCAACCAATCAGAGCAGGTAACGAAATTCAAGATTTGGCTTGTGCAATACCTCCGTAGGTTTGCACCCTTATTCACAGATAAAAAGATTGCTATACAGCTGAACTTTGCTTGGACTTTCTTGTTCTTCACAGCTCTTACAAGCACTAAATAATATGTATGTGGAGTGAATATCATTGGCCTATATAGAAATAGCAATTTTATCAGGATTGAAGACTTTTGCTTGTGAGGATGGCTTATGAATTGACACAAAACAGAAAAGAACAACATATTTGAGGTAGGGAAAGTTTATTGCAAGAAAAAGGCATTCAGTTATTGAACTCTCTTATCACATACTAATAGTTATGCATTGCAAAATCGCATTGTGATCTTGGGGCACCTGTGAAATATTTGTTCTGTGACGTGATTTCTGGTTCTCATGTAAGTTAACTCTCATATGTCTTCTCAGTCTTGTTCTCTTCCTTGGATTTACTTATGTCATTGTCTGAAATATTCGAAAGGATTTAATTAATATGCTGTAAATATCAGAAAACCTTCAGTTGGTAACCTAAAAGTAACCATCTATGTGACTTGATTGATTATGTACTTATTGACTTAGTGGGAGGGCCGGATGGGAAAATATTTGGCCCAAGGTCATGGTGTATGGACCTCGCTGTGCTTGGTCCAGTGCTCAGTCCGTGCCCCATGACCGATTGCCAAATATTTTCCTGTCCGGCTCGACCTAAACTCAGTCAATAAGCATTTTATCATGTGGTCTCTTTGCACTATTCATATAGAACTCAGAAGATGAAGTTTGGACAAAAGAAGTAACAAAATTTTGCATAGAAAATTTAACTGATATGTTGTTTGCATTTGCTTTTGTGACTGTAAATAACTTGGATGTTTAAAAGCGACTTAATCCTCTAAAATCGTATCGCACAGAGCGGTACATGTTGCTAGCAGATCTGTACGGCTTTTTCCAGCCCTGCTCGCGCCAATGCGTACAGCCCTTATACAGGGATTTTCCCTATAGTTTTACAATAAATGCACATGCGGGGCTGTACGGGCCATATGATAATCCATATTACTCCAATTTACAAGTTATTTGCTATTCCACAGTAATTCCTTCCGCCTTGCATTCCAAGAGGGTGGTAGAGCAACAAGCATGCATAATTGTTTCACAATCCATCTCCTTCACTCTCTTGAACAACCCCACCTTCTTTATCACATAACAGAGACCCTCTCTGTGACAATGGCTTCCACAGAATCACTCTCCCAGAACAACCCCGGCCACATATAACAGACACCCTCTCGGTAACAAGGACTTCCACAGGAGGTTTTTTATTTACCTAGCTTATAACTTACTAGTGAGCGTCTCCCATACTCACTCACAAATTCCTTCTTCATTTTCTTTCTTGCTAATAAAAGACGCCATCCTCTTCCAGTGCATCCGAGTACTTGTACTGATCCACAGGGTGATGTAAGCTTTTCTTCAGACAGATGGATCAGCACATGTACAGTGAAATGTCCTCCCTCTCGTCACTACAAACATAATCCCAAACAGCTCCTTTCAAATACCTTACCACAGCACTTGCACTGATTGGACCAGGCGATCAAACTTGATTTCATTTTTGCCAAATAGCTTTGAGTAACCATAAGTGAGGAATAGGTAGTTTATTTTTTCCCATGTTCAGTCAAATGGCGTTGTGACATTAATTTCATTTTCCACAAATCTTATGTCATTGAGATCTTAAAAGTTATTGAGTGTTGTAGTTATTATTATCATAATTATTTGTTAACATTACTTTGTATTGTACTTATTATTAGTTGCAAGCGTTAGGAAACTTTCTTGTCATGTTTGTGGCTTATTTTACATGGATTGTTTTAATCATAGTTTGCGCTACCAGGAACGTCTCCTTTTTTTAATATTATTTAACCCCAGTCCATGATTTCGAACAAAACAAACTAGTTTTTCTTGAAAGGTTTTCAAAGTTCTCATAATTAATACACAGCCCAAAAATGTCGCAGGGCAACGCTGACTGGAAATGTTTTGATACACCATACATTTATGATAGCAAGTCTTCTTTTCCCCAGAGGAAGAAAAGAAACTCGCTAAGCAGCCAAATCATTTTTTATATTTACCAGTCGTGAACTACTTGAAAAATGTCATTGATTTCTAGGCAAGTTTGTTGGTCGTCCATTATCAAGGCATGGTAAAAGACCACCCAGCAGCAAATCCCTGGACAGTGACATAACAATGAGAACCAATGAAAATGACAAGGCCTCCCAAGAAGGGCACTTTTTATACCAAAGACCACAACAAGATGAGAAAAGCCTTTTGCTGCGTCAACATTCTAATGAACTTATTTCTTCTCATGGATCTCAATTTGTTCCAAGACCCCCATCAAGACAAAGAGAACAAGGCCGTCCCATATCAGCCAAAGGTAGAGTGCGACCTGGTCCTCATGTAAGAAGAGAGAATAAAGGATCAGGAGAAGGAGAAGGTTCCCCTCAAATATCGTCACATCCACCACTCAAGTCACAGTCGTCTTTCTCAAAATACACACCTCTTCCTTCGATTGGTACTGGGCTGCTGCCAGAGCTTGAAAACTACCATGTCTTTAGTGATTCTCAGGTGAAAAGAAAAAACAATTATGATGCCGACAACTTCAACCATTTGTTGCAAAGTACAGCAGGTCTGTCAATTCAGTACACGCTTCCTAATGAACCGTCAGAGACAGAGCCAGGGAGAATACATCTAGCTGTAAAGCTTTTAGATGGATCTCGTCATGAAAGGTGGTTCAGGAACACTGAAACTCTCGGAGCAGTGATGGCGTTTGCGGCATCACTAAGCAAGGATAAGCTTCCTCCATGCCAGTTCTGCACTAATGAGGTTCCGAGAAGGATTTTTGGCGATTTTTCTCTTAGTCTTTCTCAAGCGGAGATTCACTCAAGAACGGTTCTTCATCTTGAGGAAAAAGAAGACTAGATTTGATTTGTATATATGATGGACTCTGAGAGGAAGTTCAAGAAATTTACACTTATGTCCAGGTTTGACCCTAATTAGATGCACGCCCAATTTTGACATCCAACACGAAGTGTCCCTTTAAGTCTAAGCATTTGCTACCCATTTCCAACAATAAGGTAAGGGTAAAGGTTAGCGCTATTTTGGCTTCGGGTATTTGCAGCTGTTTATCCTTAATTGAGGAGTAGCATTTGGGAAACACTTTGAGACTTTAATAATGTGTACTTATTGACTGAGTGGGAGGGCTGGACATGAAAATATTTGGCCCGAGGTCATGGCGTGCGGACCGAGTGCAGAGAGGTTCCTGCTCCATGACCGTGGGCCAAATATTTCCGATGCGGCCCAACCTAAACTCGGTCAATAAGCATTTTATCATATGGGCTCTTTACACTCTTCATGAGCACTCAGAAGATGAAGTTTGGACAAAATAAGGAACAAAAATTTGCAAAGAAAATTTATCTAATATGTTGTTTGCATTTGCTCTGTAAGTAACTTGGATGTTTAAAAGCGGCGAAATTCTCTAAATTGGCATCGCACGGAGCAGTATACGTTCATGCCCTGCTCGCGCTAAATGCGTACGGCCCTCATACGGGGATTTTTCCAATAGTTTTACAATGAAAGCGCGTGTGGGGCCCAACGGCCACATTGTAATGATGATTAGTACATATACTAAAACAGTGGATAGCGTTGAAAGCGTGCGCTGATTGGCTACTCAAACTCCGGATATCCTTTGCTTTTCACCTCCGAGCAATTCGTGTGGAATTTGCGCCTGAAAATGTTGTAATCTTTGCACGAATAAATGAGTTAAAATCATCTTTTTGTGCTATATTATCTAACTGTCTTAGTATATACTAAAACAACTATTCACCTCAGTGTTGGTGGCTAGTTGTGGATATTAACCTCGACGCTTCGCAGCTCGGTAAATATCCATCACTAGCCACCTCCACTTCGGTGAATAGTTAATAGTAATTAACATCTGTGTTCTGTCCAAGACACGAAAGGTGGGGAGAAGCGCAAATGGACACTTTAGGATGCTTATTGAAATCCTTGTGCATCTAATTAGGGGCATATCTGGAAGTTTATATAGACACTGCCTTGTTAACGTCCTAACAAATAGCGTCAATCATCAGAATTCTTTTGAGACAGAACATGCATGCAAAGAGATTTCAAAGTGGGAGGCTCTGCCCCCCTTTTTGAGCAGCCAGAATGCAGAGAAATTTCTAAAGAGCTCTTTGTGTGGAAATCCTTCCTGCCCAGCAGGGTGAACCTACTGGTATTTTACTAGTGCTTTGTCTTATCCAGGTGTGTCATGTCCAAACCACACTTACAGCTAGAGAATGGCAGCAATTTTAATGAATCCTCCTCATAAGAGCTACAGGAATTCGTGCAACTTGTCTCGCAGTGCCATTTCTACAAGTGGCCTCTCTTGGCATCTGATTGGCTAGTTTCACACAAAAAAATGTGAAGTACATGTAATTAAAACTGTTGACACATTTGGGTGGGTCCTTGACATAATATGAGCTGGAATCACTTGGAAAAGCATAGCGTTTGCCACAAGTTACATAACCCATTAGGGACTTTAAGATCTACGACGCGGTGGTCGACGAGAACGCCACGAAACAACAATATCATTGGTTAAAAGAGGAAAAATAATCGTGCTGCACGTGCGCACGCATTTTAGCTCATATTCGTGCGGTTCTCTGCGCAACAACGACGTGAAATCACCAAATTTGAGGTTTTGACGACAACGTGAGCGTTCAAATGTGAATCTTTCGTTCTCCATTTTTGCTCTGAAACCGCTCGCACCAATTTATTTTTAGGATACTTCGGCCACATTGTAAGACGCGAACGAGATGGCCAAACCGCGAGAAACTTACGATAGTGCAACGTTATATTTTGAGGTGACGTTTTCGTCGACGTCGGCGTCGTAGATCTTAAACTCCCTATTGACTCCTAAACCGCTTCCTATTGTCTCAGTCCAAGGGGTCAATGGGTTAAAGGGTTCCCGGTAAGAGCTACAGGAATCAGTAGGGTCAATCTTTGGTTACACTGTGCAATTTTTTGTGCAACTTGTCTCGCAACACCAGATCTACAAGTGTTTTCACATTACGAAACAAGTTGTTTTACGGGTGTTGCAAACTCCTCAAACTGTGTGGCATAGACATCGACACTTGGGAGAAGCAGGCAAATGAAGTCGCAAAGGAGAACAGGAGGGCGACGGCAGTCCAGAAAAGACAAAAGAGAAAGGAGGGGAGAAACCAGCCATCCCCCCATGTTTGCACGAAGTGCAACAGAGACTGCAGATCGCGCGTCGGCCTCTTCAGCCACTCGCGCAGTTGTCAATGACAGTGATGCTGTACCATCGTCTTTCGCAGACGGACGGATGCCGACGACACTGAGCAATGTTTCATGCAACTTGTCTCGTTTCGATGATCACATGAGGGTAAAGGAACATTTTCATTGGCTGGTTTGGAAAACCGTTGCGACACAAGTTGCTGGACAGATGTTACACTGCACAATGCTTAAAAAATAAGTTGCAACCGTCGCGGATATCTGCAACTGGTCTTGCAACGTTTTTGGCCGTTGCAACATATGTTACATAGGGCAGTGATTCGTGCGATTCTCGCAATGGCGTTGCAAGGCAAGTTGGGCGAAAAATTGCACAGTGTAACAGCGCCTTAAGTCTGTCATTTTTTAATCTCTTCGGTGGTCAACCCTCCAGCTTTGTCCATGTTATGACGAAGACTTGTGTTATTCCGAAATGCAGTTTTGAAGGACTACTCTGTAAGAATACATACTTACCTTGGTTTGTAGAAGATGTCATAATGTTTGGTTTCAAATAATTGTAACTATCCTGTAGAAACATTCCTAATTATTTCTTTAACCCATTTGTAAATAATAATTATTTCCTGTAAATAAGTGATACAAGTTTAAAGACCTCTTGTGTTTTGAGATAAGTTTCTGGAAAATGAATGCAACATTCAAGTTTTTTTGTCTGTTTCTTGAACATTGGGCTAGGTTTCCAGCGGATAAGACTGGGCAAAAAGGAAAAGGAGCCCTTGGCCTCCATTCTTCTCCAGCTTGGTGGAAAGGAAACAAAGGCTAGGCATAATTTGAAAATGGTTTTAACACTACTGCTAACACATCCAACTCCTGCTTTTTATCCTTTTGTCTACCGTGTTGTAGACGATGCTTTCGGAAACATGAAAAATGTAATAAATAATCGTGTAAGCCAGTGTTCTTGCACCCTTGCGAGTTCTCTCCTTGGCTTCATTGAAGCCCTCAAGGGAATCTAGGCATTCCTTTATGAAACCTAGAGGTTCGTAAATGTTATAAATTTTCTGCTTCTCTCAAAGGTACCCCTAAGCGGGATTTTATCAGGCACCAAATCCCGGTGGTGTGGATGCTGAACCTGCAGTTCTTGGGCTCAAGTAACCTGCGATCAGGCGTAGTTTTCTTTTGACAGGGCACGAAAAAAGGAAAAGTACGCCTGATCGCAGGTTAGGGCTCAAGCCTCTCGCTGACCATAAGTTGGGTGATTCCTATGCAGTAGCTGCAATATTCTCAAACTGCGCTTGAAATATTCAAGTTGTCAGCCATCGGCCACTTAGAGTTGTTGAAAGTTATGTTTCTTTCTATCCAACGTTTCATTAGTCCTGAAAAGACCCTAAGAGGAACTGTTAGTCTTTTTGTTGTTTTGTTGTTGTCATGATTCATGATCTTCACTCATCGCTCCACCCCCTTCCACCGGCACCACCAACCCTTCCGTCATGTTGTTGACACGCATAGAGAAAATGGGCCATAGTTTCGTGTGAGAGTTGTTGGGTAATTGAACCTGACAGTAATCACGGAAACAGGCTAAAATTTGTAGTCTTGTTTCAGGTAATTCTTTGTTATCCACGTTGCCTTAACGCTATTGGTGAGGATAAACCCCATTAGTAAATTCTCAACCTCGAATAATGCAATTCTAGCTTTCTCATTGGTTGACTGGATCTCGGTTATCAGCCATTATTAAATTCTCAACCTCGGATAATGCAATTCTCGTGCTCTGATTGGTTCACTCAATCTCGGTTATCAGCTCATATACCTTAGTTTGACCTTATATGGTAAATGATTGCGCTTAGCGTTGCTAAACTAAAAACGTTTACGCCAGAAAGCGAAATTTCTTTCGGTATAAAGCAAAAGAAAAACGTTTTTGTGGAAAGTTTGGATCACTTTCGAAGCTTAGAGATACGCGAAAAGGTAAGAAATGTTTTTGTGATGAGACTGTGTCTGTCTGACCACGAGGTATTACACAACATCGCATCTTCGTCAACTTTTTTCGATTTCGCTAGGATTTTCTCTCTTTTTTCGCTCGTATTTCGTACTTCCAAACTTTTGGAGTTTAAGGAATTTAATAAAACAATTATTCCATTCGCGCTTGTTGGATATGAGAGTGGTTATAGCCAACTCGGCGCTACGCGCCTCGTTGGCTATTTACCATCTCATATCAAACGCGCGTTCATGGAATAATTGTTAATTATAACTGATTAGAGTGTAATGTGAAGTGCTAAGTTTCTACCCCAAATGAACCATGTGAGCGTTATCCCTACTAATGGAAATGGGCCCACACAAGGACAGAGAAAAACTCTGACCAGGGTGGGAATTCATTTCCCACTCTAATCAGTTAAGTCTGTTCAAGTATAAGTGCTACACGGCCAACGTTTGCCAAAACGTAATCCTTCCTTGTACCCGTATCAACCATTATACCTGCGTTTGACCTTATATGGGCATGATATGGCAAATGTTGCTCAGCATAAAATTTTTGGCGCCCGGAAATCACATCACTTCCCGGTCGTTTCTTCAACTTAAATAAAATTTAGCAAAACCGAAGGTTGAGAATTAAATAAAACAATTATTCAATTCACCCTTGTTGGATACTCGAGATTCGTAATAGCCACTCTAGGCTCGGCGCTACTGGAATAATTGTTAATTGTTCTAGTTATCCACGTTTGCTATACCCCCACCAATAGCATATCTCCATTTTTCACTGTAGAAAACGCTGAAAACCCGTAATCCCAGTTCAGCCCCGTGGTTAGGACGCTTGTCTTCAGATCCGGAGTTCCCGGGTTTAAGACCCGATCTGCATGAACACTCGTTGGATTTGTTCCTGGTGGTCTCTGCCTGGTTCGGCCGCACTTGTAAATAGCCAACTGACTTGCCTCCAGATAGTTGGGATTCCTAACATTTGTTGTTATTAGGGCCATTTATACGAGAGAAAATAAGCCGAGGCTTATTCTGGCCGCGGCTTACATAAGACGCGAACACCCTGTATAAATGGTACAAAATCTACGTTCACGGCTTTCTCAAGCCGCGGCTTATCCCGGACGGGGAGTTAACACTCGTATAAATAATTCCTTTCGCGTATTATGTACGCCGTGGCCAGAGTACGTAAGCCACGGCTTATTTTCTCTCGTATAAACGGCCCTATTGTTATTCTGTTCTGTCGTTTCGTTCATTGTGTTTCATTGGCCCTGAAAAGCCCCAGTGGGGAGTGGTCAATTAAGTAAAAAAAAATCAAATTTCCTTAGTGGTCAATTTGCATTATCAACTAAGCTGATTTCTGTGTTTCGCAGTACTACCCTTCTCTTTAGAATCTAAACCCCTTTATCCATTTTGTGTAAGGTAAGTTCGCTAATTGGATCAATCTCAGTTTTCTATGGGTTAAAAGTAGTTTCTTAACGGCTCTTTTAGAGATCGTTGGTAGAGTGCATTTTATCCCGCGGCTGTTCTGGTTACTTTTATTTTCGATCGCGGGTCTTTCTCGTATGTTGGAAAGGAAAGGAAAGGAACTTTATTTAAGTGCTATTAAGGTTGATAGGCCTACACGACTCCCTTGTACGTGGTCTGGTTTCCCATGCGTTGCATTTGTCATAATTATGCTCTCCTGAGTACTTATTTGAATGGACGCCTCTTTTAGGCGCGGTTCCTGTAGGATTCGTTTAGCAATAGTTTTTGTCCTATGATGCTTTACATTTGGATCTCTATATACTGCTGTGTGATGTGTTTTCTTCCAAGAAAATAGTTTGTCTCGGTAACAATGCTTTTAGTTTCTTGTTGTTGATTTTCGCCGCAGTAATCTGAATGTGACCTTATAGCCTCACGCTTTTGCGCCAATTTAATTCTAGGCTCGACCGATATGTTTATCGGCGGTAGAAGCGAGTGATCTTCTGCTTTTAAAGGTTTGACTCGGGCCCGTGATCATTTTGTTTTTGAACGCCTGTAACGCTGTGCCAAGTATCAGTGAGATAGCTGGCCTTTTTAAAAGCTTTGTTTACTCTGCGTTTCTTAGCAGATCGTTATGCTCTTTGGAGGCGTTTTTTTTTTGTTTTTGCCTTAAATTGCTTCACTCGTTCTTGTGACTTCTTCAGCGTGTTTTGGTTTGTGGCCATGGTCAGTCCCTATCTTCCTTCAACTTCTGGAGTTAATTCGTTCTCGTCGATGCTCTTTTGATATTTGATGTCGATGTCCTTAAGTCGCTCCTTTGACGAGGCATTTAGATAACCCGACTCTAGGTGGAGGTTCTCTGACATATCATTTGGTCAGGCAAGACCGCGGTTTCGATCCTATATCATGTGGATTTCATCCATGATTCAGCCTCATAGTATTCGAATGCTTGCATATTCCAGGGCGAAAACCAGGGTAGTCACACTGGGTACTTCAGAAGAGAAAACTATGGGTACCCCCCCCCCTCCGCCTAAAACCGCAAAATAGAAAAAAAAAATTCAAATCCCCCCGAACCCGACATCAACCGTCTCTCAAAGCTTATCATCTATAATTCTCGATGAAAAACTAATATTTCTGTCAGTGGCGTTGAGAAAGCAGGGTCTCAGTAAACTGGTACACACCTACAGAAAGACCTAAAGTCGACCTGTTTGAGTTTAGTAGATTTGGCGAAGAAGCAACGTGTAGATCGTCGCCTTAAATCCCGGCCGGAAAACACTCAGGGAATTCGAAAATGTGGGGAGGAAGTGCTACCTTCGTAATTACATCTACCAGAAGCTTCTACATTAACGAATACTTATACCTACAAGTTAGAAAAAAACACGTATATTCACGTACATTCGTTGGGTGAAATGGTAAAGGAATACTAACAATACTTTTTTGTACTCTTCCTGTTCTTTTCTGCTGTATATATGAATAATTTTCTGTACGCCTGTTTTCATTCGTGTGTCTGTATGTGAATGTATGTGTTTTTTCTCCATATTTATCCATAGGTTAGTGAGCCTACAATTCACCGTGACATTTTTAAATATTATTTGGCTTGTTTTCCTATCTGACTTATTTATAAAGGGGTGTATACATTTACATGGAGGGCACAATGAAGTATTGTTGTAAGTATTTTGTCGAATATGGCCGGACGACAATCAGTGGACCCACGCACAACCCTTGTGTCAACATCTAGGAATGCCAAAGTATATTCTGCATTCTCCGACTGCAAGATGATTGTATCCAGAATAAATCACAGTCAGCAACTATAACTCATCCGTTTATTTCAGCGAAGCGTTCACTGCTTTTGCCAATTCACTTAGGTTGTACACGGCAAGTTGCGTATTTTCTTTTTCTAGAACCTACGTACACAAAGTCATGTACTTATATTGCGAGATCACGCCTTGGATTATACTTTACTACAGTGACGAAGCTACTGTAACCCAATCACTGGTCAGTTAATTCTGTTTTCCCTATCTTGTAATACATAATGCATGTGCCCAGTTGCGGACAAAAGAACTCGCACACACCGTTCGCTAAGAGGGCATAGCTCTAGGATCCTATGTCGATGGAATGGTCTACAGTGGTCTGAAGTGTCAGCTGGGAAGATGTATGAGCGAGAGACACTACAAAATAAAGCAACGGTATTTGCTAGGAACTTAACTTAAGATTGGACATAAACAGGTTTGCAGATGGAAAGGCTTACCCGCGTGTACAAACCAAGCTGATTAAATTTCAAAAGTCAACCCCCGTTCAATGCGTTTTGTAAGGAGACTAGACCCCCTATGGCATGCAAATTTACTACCTTGTGTACACAATCAATCAATCAATAAATCAACCGAAGCATAAATAAATGAAGTTCTCAGTTGAAGAACGGTATACACTTGAAATATCAGGTTTATACGCTATCTGACCACCCTTTCCTTCTAATGCAAAGATGTTTCCAATATAATAACCTTCACATCCGACAAGCTGCACTCGTCCAAGAGTTGTGCAAATTAGTTCTAGTGGCACGAGGGCATTTCAGAGGCTGGCACGTGTGGTCCACTGTTTTAGTGCGTGCCGATCTATGAACAAACAAACCGGCACTACGATTGTCCTCAAAAGAATAATCAAAATGCCACTTTTCTCCCGAAGACACTTTTTGTGTTTTTCGCTTGCAACTGTAAAGTCGATCTTGCTTTCACTTTCTTCTCCTTTGAGCACCCCCGATTTACGATGTTTTTGAACACGTCTTCAGGAAATAACAACATATCCGAGTACATAGCAAAATGTAATGGTATTTGCTGAAATCAGATTGAAATGAATCACTCGTTTGCTCGTTCGATGCTTGTCAATTCCCCTAACAATGGAATGACACCGTCAAAATTAGCGAACGGAAAACGAACCTTTTGTGCATGGTTATGCAGTCAAATTTAATAAGCCGAGTTTTGATTTGACATAAATTCAAGTGGGTGTTTTTTTGTATCGATAAAGAGATTTGACTTTCTACTAATATAAGGTGAACCCACACGCTGCTCTTCACTTCAAACACAAGACAGTGAAGGATCTTAAATAACACGATTTTGAGCCCCTAATCTCAATTTTCCTACCTCTATGATCTGCCTAAATCTTGAACAAGTTAATTGTATCTCTTTTTACCTTCGATCTCGACATTGGGAACCTCTAACATTCATATTTTATATCGTCCCGTTTTACATGATGAATCAATGCCGTCATCAAGCAGAGTGAATTAGCCTTTATTTGAAGAGCTTCGTTGCTAAGTTTTTTTTTTTCTCGGTGCAACCTAGGTTTACCAGTTAAGTTTTGTCAAGCCAGTCAAACAGTTGCGACCTCACCTTAGCAAACGGCACTGAGTACCCTTGTAACGTAGCGATATATCGATGGCAAAGGCATTAAGCTCTTTTATAAATAGGAAAACAGTGTCAAAGTGATTATGACTGCGAGCGTAAGTGGTCATGGGAGCGCTAAAGCGACCAAATCCCTGTATATTCTGATATCTTCGGCAATGTATAAACCATGCCGTGTTTGAACTCCAAACTGCTTTCTTTTTTAAATTTTCAAGAAACAACTTCAGATTACCTGTTGGTCGCTTTGACTACTCGCGTCTTTTTTTGGTGGCATCGGTCGAAAAACTAACCGCAGATCGACAGAAAAAAAGAAAGTTTTGAAATAATCAAGTATTCACTCGTTTGTCTTACGTTTGTCTGACCGGGTCTTGTCTGTGGTCACTTTACGATCAGTACGTTTGACTGTTCTTGCTGAATGCACTATGTCTGTCATTTTGATTATTTCACGATGCAGATTAGGAGAGAACGAAAAGAAGCGTACAAAAGCTCAAAAAGCACGAGCAAACTTTTCATGGTTTGGGGCTCATTTAACTTAAATGCCACGGTCCGGCGGAGATGTTAAATTTCCCTTTTTACTGGCGTTTAATCTGGGAAAATCGGGAGTGTCAACCCCCTTGCAGTTGGCCGGATGCGTTAACGTTATTATTGCCAACAGCCGCTTCTGCATAGAGTGTTTCACACCGGCCTTAATCTCCACGAAATGAACAACAAAACGTGGAGCCGCAGAACGTAGAGTTTCCAAGTCGAAGCAGTTGCACATTTTCCCCCGAGGCAACCGGGAGCTGGTCGCACGCGTATTAAATCCAGCCACCCAAGACATTACTGCACTGTAATTATTAAGTCAGATTTCTATCAGAAGAGTTGGAAAGGTCAAAAAAGAACGACAGCGGCAAACCAAAATCTGCTGAAACGTTACTGGTACGTCTTTCACACTTGTAGTAAAAACAAATATTCCATTTCCCACTGAATTCCGATATCAATTGACTTTCAATCCCCCGCACTCTAAACCTCGATTGTTTCGTTGTTTATTTGTTTTCCGCGATCTAATTGTTTCCATTCATTTTGTTTCATGATCATGAAATACTTCGGTTGCAGAGACTTTGAAAATCTCTGAGAACCATGCTGCGCTTTTCAATTTTCCGTCCAATGACGTGCCCGGGCTCGTGTCCCTACGTCCCTATCGACGAGACTTTATAAGGAGCGTCGCTATTGGATAGCGTTCCTTTCGCAAACTGCCGACTGCATCATCAGTTGTTCTGTGTCGATCGCCTGCCTGAGTTGTTCGTGGTCGATACAGCAGCAATGACGATGCAGAGATGAACTCCATTATCCTAGCAATTTGGACATTTATTTGGGTGAGTGACTGTTCAGTTCTTTAAGTTCTATATCTGGTGAAGGACCCAAGTTTTGACCGAGCGAGCAATTCGCTATTAATAGTGCATGCGTTGCAACACCCTCTCGGAAGCAACCGATTTGCTCCCGTGAATTACTTGCTATCGTGAAGATCTCTCTGTTTAATTCATCGCTTAATTAAGAGCGAAAATTTGTGTTAATCGTCTCTTTCCTCCTGCTACAATAAGGTTGGTATCGAACTGTCAGGAAACATGCTTCGGTTGTCCTTTTGACAAGCAAGAACGATTGATCTGATGCATCTCCGCATGGTTGAGTTTTAAGCATATTTTCGCTTGTACATGAAAATGCGTTGTTAGGACGTTCAAAGTACATATTTGTCCACAGTCTTTTGCAGTTTAAACAATAAATTAATGGTATTTCGTGTCTGTATCTCTAGTGTATTTATCCCACGTTTGTCAAAAAGGGCCAGGATTTAGGATGACTTCTCAAGTGTTTCGTCTCCGGAAGTTAACCTTTACGCCAACTTCAATAAGGATCTAAACACTTTTTCATAATATTATGATTAAATGATGTTCATCGTGACAGGATTTCAGGGAATTTGTAGACTTTTAAACGAGTATTGTTTTATCTGTCTAAAATGAGATCTTTCTCAGAGACGTATTGAGGTGGTAAACGTGTACTTTGTGAATGCATAGTTTCTAAAAAGGCATTCATGCTATTTATATTCGCAAAAGATGCATTTGAAAACTTATTTTTACTTGAATCCATGAATTTTTTTCTTTCCTGGAAGCCATTATCATGATTTAAGAATTTAATGCTCTTTGGAAGATTGGAGAAAATCACAGCAACTCAGATGGTTGTGTTTGGTTCTAGATTCGGAGAGTAGTTGGTGAGGATCAACTTGATCTCAAAAAACAAATCATTTTTACCTCGTTCTTTAATTAAAGAGGTTCAGAAGGGTTTTCAGCTGAGCTTACATGCGTAAGCGACACACAGTTCTTAAGCTGCTCGCGTCACTGCAAGCTCATATGGGTAACTGGAAGTATTAAAAATCACTGAGCAGTGATATCTCTCAATTTTCTTTTAACTTGATACAGATGAATATAGCAGTAAATCTCCTTTTCATAAAAACTACAAACACTTTGCCCAAATGATTGGATGGTCACTTAAATCTGTCTCCCTTGGCCTGCAGTTCCATGCCTGCGCAGACTGAGTCATGAGTGGGTGACAAACTTTACACATGGGTAACTCCTGATCTCGTAACCCCCTCGTTTTTCTTTATTTTGCATTTTCACTTGTTTTACTTAAATCAGTTATTTAAAATGTACTGTATGTGTTCAAAATGTTAACAAATTTTGATGGTGAAAAAAGGAATTAAAGTGATTTTTGTGTAAAACTGGCCTACACAGGCCTTCTGATATTACGCGATGGTGTGATTTTGCACAATCAACCTCAAATCGCATCCGATCGCACAATTCACGAAAAATCGCATAATTCACAAAAGAACGCATAAAATTCATAAAATAAAACATAAATCAACAAGTTTCTTAGGAGTTCCTGCATAAATACGCCATTTTAAAGATGATTTACCTTGGAAAACAGCTAAAAAGCCTTTGTTACCTTCAATTTCGTAAATATTTGAAGTTCATCTTGTTATTTTGCATGTGGGGGGCCTGGTTTGAGTCTCATTCTTAAGGAGTTGCCAATTGGTGTAACACAAACACGCCCTTTGTTCAGATTAGCAAATCTGTTCACAAATATAATACTGCACACAAAAACCCTTCCCTATCCAAGAGCAACACTTCTAGATTTTACTCTGGCTAATGCCAGATGATTTTACTCTATTTTTGTCATTCACCCAATTGCTTGGAAGGAAGGAAAATGGTGGAGTCATTTCCTTTGCTTTCTTGATGAAACATTGATAATGGTTGTTATTGTTTATTTTGCAGTATGTAAGCATAGCGGCATGCTGTCAGCTGAATCAGTTCACGTCTTCAATTGACAAATCTTCCTGTTGTGAATACTGCCAAGCAGGATATTACATGATAAAAGAATGTGTTGGATCAACGCCAACACAATGCCAGCCCTGTCTTCCTGGTTCTTTCACAAGTGGGCCAAACAAAGATGTGACTTGTAAATCTTGTAGAGAGTGTGACAGCGGAAAAGTCAAAAAGACCGAATGTACTAAGACAACAGATACACAGTGTGAATGCCCGCAAGATACATTCTTTGACACTATCCTGCTAAAATGTTCAGACTGCACTAAATGTGGTGCAGGACAACGAACAATTTCAATTTGTAAAAAAGAAAAGGATGCGGAATGTGCGACTTGTGGCAAGGTTAGTCTATTTATCGTGAATAAAGTATTGGTTGTTGCTGTCGAAAATCCCAAATTGGGTTGTAACAAATGACATGTGTTATCCTCAAATTGTTTACAGTTTTATCAAAATAATTTTGTTTATGTTGTCTAAAAATGTTGGAGTCGAAATGACATCATTACCTTTTTCGTTCACTAGAAACTTTGCCTCAAATTCCATTTTGGTGCCTTCTTGAATGGGCACAATCATTGAAAATGCTGTTTTCTGTTCCAAACTGGCTTTAATTTTAATTAACCTAACTATGGTACCTCACATTGAATCTTTCAGGGTACATACCTGCATAGAAGGGAAAATAAATGT
>OX421446.1:56349051-56369051 GCA_949126865.1 Montipora capitata
ACCTGGCATTTTGCCATGGTAACCTGTATGATGTCATATGTGTATTACCCTACAATAGAGTTGCAAAGATATTTATAGTTTTCCTACACTATGAAATATCCTTCTTTGGTATCTTTCATCGTTTGCATTCAAGCCTCCCTCCCTTAACTATCAAAAATAACCTGAATTAATAGCACAAGTGATCCATCCCCACTGATGAAATTTCAATCTTTTGGGGTTTATACTACATGTAAATTGGACTTTACAACACTTGCCAATAAAAAAACATGGCTGTATGTTGGTGCTTCTCTACCTCAAGTTTTGAATGTTAAAGGCCAATAATATTTCTAGTGAAACCATCAGTACTAATATACATGTAAGCATCAATTTGTTGAGGTGATAAAAGTAAATAGTTATTAAACTCTATAGGTAGATTGAAAAGCTAAAGTTTTGAGTATTAACCCTCTCACCACCAAGTATTTCAGACGGAAAGTACCCTGGACACTGGCACCTTTAACGATTATTCCCTAAAATGCGCAAGTTCGAAAAAAGTGCATTTTTCACATAGAAGAATGCATTTTTGTATAAAGCACACCCTATATCAATTTATTCATGAGAAATTTTTCTTTCATTTAAGGTAAGTTATATGTTTACATATTCAACACTGACTGAAATACCACATTCTTAATTTGGTCAATATGAAAAACTACAGACTAAATGATGTTGCTCCTCTAGGTTTGGGACAGAGATGCACTTAATTGGTGGTATTTCTGCCTTTGAACTGAGACAGAACATGTCTCTTTCAAATACAAGTGTCCCAGCCAAAAGCCATCAAATTAAAGTCAATAAAATTTGAACAGTTTTCAACCGGTACATGTACCTGGGTTGCATTATGATTATGCCTTATCTGACTTATGATACGAAATGTCTTTTATGATAAATCCTTGCTCTATTTTATCCACAGCAAAAGAAATGTAATAAAAACAAGTTTTACCACTGCATTGTTCAGTTTTTGTCTATATTCAATATTAGTTCTGTAAGTCTAAAGCCAGTATTGCAACCTTGAATGATAATCATAAAAACAGTTAGAGCCCTCCTTTCCAATGCAAAGATAAACATTACACTTCATGCACTTGAAAGTGCTCTTCTTGTCTTTGAATGGACAGTCCTTCTTTCTAACTCCTCTGTTCATCCTCATAAATTGTTGCTGCTTTGTCAAGCAAACATCAAACCGGCGCTCATCCCTTGGCGCAACAAGCAGATCATTCGAGATGATGGTCATTGCAAGAAGTGCCTTGATCTCTCCGGATGTTGTTCGTTTCCAGTCAACGGCCCGTTTAGCAACAGCGTTCTTTTTCGTAAATTCAGTGATCTGTTCGATTAACCTGTTGTCCCAAAAAAGCTGAAAATGTCCCAGTGCTGATTCCTGACGCGGAGCATTCTCTTTTGGGCCGCATAGTAACGAATAGTCCTCAATGTTCGCCTCAAATTCGGTGCGTGTCCAGTTCATATTTTCCGGTAATCGGATTGGAAAACCTTCGAACTCTCCGTCTTCATCTTCATCTTCAGCGTCAAAAATTGCTTGCAGAACATCGTCTTCCCCATCAGAAAATTCATCTTCAGTCGATTGATCGTCCTCACTCGAAGACATTTAAAAATGGCGATGCGTAACGTTCGAAAAATTCACGGTAACTCAAAAATTTCAGGTGAAACCACCATGTTTTTACTTGCTAGGAGTTTGGGAAATTTATCTGGGAACCCAATTGTAATAGGAAGACCCCCCTCCAACGAAATCTGCCTCGGTATGATGCCCCGTTGTCGGCCATGATTTTTTCGCCGGATTTCCGGCGCGTAGTGTTTCAGACACTTTTTCCTTGAGCCGGAAAACCGGCGCGTGGTGGTGAAAGGGTTAACTCTTTGTCAGGTCAGAGCACCAAAGGGCCAGGGTTGTGTCACTGCAGGGAAGTTCAGGGCTTGAAATTAACAAAAAAATCCAGTCACAATTTTGTGACAAGATACAAAAATTTAGTTGCAATTTTGCAATTTTTGCAAAATCATCATTTTGCATTGTGTTGTCAGCAGTTTAGCAAAACAAAATGTGAGCCCGGGCGTGTCCACGTAACGTCGCAGCTAAATTACGCTACAATTACGCTATTTTCAGATTGAAAGAAATTTCATGGCAAGAAACAAAATAATTTTGTAATATCTTTATTTGTTTTAGCAAAAGTAGCAGCAAAGTGGCAACTGCTATCCCTTTTGTTTCAAAAGAGGGAAGATGGAAACAAGTCGCTAATTTGCGACTTCTCCAGATATTTTAGTCGCAATGAGAAAAAATTCAGTCACAAATGTGACTGTATTGGTTGCAATTTCAAGTCCTGAAGTTCATTTTGTGTAGTTTTACCGTCCAATAAATTTACCACTCACCACTTTTACTCTTAAACGACACAAATGGTTACAAAAAGTGTAAGGCAGTGTGGCCGAGTGGTTAGGGCGCTTGCCTTGAGATTCGGAGATCCCGGGTTCAAGACCCGCTCTGACCACTCTTTGAATTTGTTCCTGGTATCCCCTGGTTCAACTCCCCAGCTGCACTGTCTTGTAAATAGCCAACTGGTTTGCCTCCGGCCAGTTAGAATTCTTAACAGTTGTAGTTGTTGTGTTCTATTGTTTCGTTGATTGTGTTTCATTGGCCCTGAAAAGCCCCATGGGGAGCGGTCAATTAAGTATGTATGTATGTATGTATGTATGTATGTAAGTGTTTGTTGACAAAGTTACAAACAATGGAGAGAAACTTTGAAAACTGTCAGTTTTCGAAAACCCAAGGTGCAATCCAATTAATTTCAATCTCCTTTAATTTTTCCTATTCCTGCCTCCATTTGCATTTGCTGTTTTATTGAAACCTTCCTTGAGTGCCTTAGTAGTCATTCAGCATTTCCCATGTTTTCCTTGCCACCTCCCAGTCTCTAAATTTAACCGCAATTTCATGAAACAATTCTTGAGATGTCTGTCAGCTTTACAGTATCTTCCTCATTGGCCAATTTAGAAATTTACTTAAAGATAATTAGTTTATACAGGCAGCTGTTTTCTTGTTTTGAAACACCAACATACACAGCCCCATACCTTGCTTGGCAATGAAGTTCCTCAAGTTGATTTCCTTCATTAACGAGAAGGACAGGAAATCACGGCCCAGATCTCCTCAATATCGTCCAGAACTTCAATGAATACTTAACAACTATCACTGAAGTTACTGAAACAATTACAATAGTGGGTTGCAGGGATGGCGCAGCGGTGAGAGCACCCGCTTCCCACCAATATGGCCCGGGTTTGATTCCCAGATCCGGCGTCATACGTGGGTTGAGTTTGTTGGTTCTCAACTCTGCACCTAGAGGTTTTTCTCCGGGTACTCCAGTTTTCCCCTCATCAAAAACCAACAGTTGACTTGATTTGTTTTAATTGTTAATTTCAGTTTACAGTGTCCCCAATTAGTGATCCAGCGCTAGAACGACAAGACACTTAAATAAAGTTCCTTTGCTTTCCTTTCCTTTATTATTGGGCGCAAATCCTTCTTGAGTTGCTTGGAGGTGAATAGCAAAGGATATTCGGAGTTTGAATAGCCAATCAGAGTGCGAGTGACATGCACTATCCACTGATTTAGTACTAATAAATGATTAAACTCTCAACCAGTTTAAAACCTGCTGTAGCCAGTTTGAATTTTAACACCTGCCCAGAAGAGTGGAATTGACATTGCAATAACGTCACATTGCACTTGCGAGACAACATCAAGGATATCCAATCAGACGTGTCTCTTCCTTTTTGCCAGCGAGGGTAATCAGAAACTCCTGACAAGCAGAGTAGCAGCACCACAATTTCTTAACTAAAAAGCTAATGTCATTAGCTCTTCATCAGTAAGGTGATAATGTTATGAGTTTGTCTTTTCAGATGAAACTGAAGTGCCTAAATTGGCAGTCAAAGAGGATGGCAAATTGAGTACAAGAGAGGGGATTCTGATAGGCGTTGTAGTTGTTTTGGTAATCATGGTCCTGCTTTTAGTGATAATGGTTTGCAAAGGACGCAGAAAGTACACTGTATACAAATGTGATAGAAAGAAAGGTGAGAACAATAATTTCTAATTAAGTTATCAAGAATAAAAATCAGCGGTAGTAGGTAAGAGTGACAATTTGACAACTTGCTCATTTTTGAATTTGTTAAACTAGAATCAGGTCTCTGTACATTTCCATGCACATTGCATTTCTTTTCAGTTGTAACACGTTTTTCATGAGCATTTTTTTTATAGAGATCCGACTCTAGTTTTATGAATTTTAAAATGATGAGCGACTCATGTAAATGTCATTCTAACCTACTATCATTGATTTTTATTCGTGATAAAATTATTACATGTATTGTTTACCTAAAACCTCTGTTATTAGAAATAACTCATCAGAATTAATTTTTAAAAATAGCATGCATAATAAATTATTTAGAAGCAGTTACTTTGCAGTCCTATCTGTGCTCATAATTAATTTTGTGTCCTCCAATAATCATTTGTGTTGTTGTACAAAGAAAAAGGGACATGTTCAGCTTTTGCATGTGCGCATTGAACTCTGTCCATCCATAACGTCGTTAAATTTACTTGAAAGAATCGTGTAAGATGAGTAAAAGTATAAAAGAAAACAGGGATTCAGTTAGAGAATTACAGCGGTTATCAGTCACGCGCCCCTCAACGACATTTTTTCACATTTTGAAAGTAAAATTAGGTGGACGTCAATCAAATGAGTACAGGTCAGCACAGTCCCAATGCTCACTGTGTCCATTTAAGCAGTGCCCCTATTGTTTTTAAGCAAATTCATTGGCTTATCAGCTGTCAATATAAAATTGGATTTGTGTCTGTAATGCATTTCTTCATGAGGAATTTTTTCTTTTTCAGATGTAATCTCCACGAAGATTGCAGAATCAGCAATTAAAGGTAATTTTCTATTAAGTAACTTGGTGTAAAGGAGTACATATTTTCCCAAAAAACTATTGAAAGTCATTCATTTATTGGAGGCTGCTGTGAGTCAGTACATGTACCTTTCTTGCACATTTCCTTAATACATATCAATTACCACCGTGGACATTATCAAATGATTCTCCCATGCAGCCTTGATCTAAACATGCCAGGCTGTGTCACGGCAGAGCAGTTGATTTTGTGTAGTTTTACCAGTAGTTTATTACTTGCCCATACTCACTATGCAACGCATCAGGCCTTCTGATAGGGTGCGATGAAAAAATCCAAATTGTGCGAAATTTTCAGGGCAAATTATGCGATTAGAAAGGCCAATTATGTGATAAATATTGTAAATTATGCGATTTTTTTCTGAGCAATTTTAAGCTTGTTTTTCAAGGTTTCAGGATTAAAAAAACACGTTTTTACTGCCCTAAAGACATTTTGAACATAAGGGAACAGTAATTTAATATGAATCTTGATCAACATTAGCTGGGACAAGTAAAAAAAATGAGGTCTTCTGCACTATTGGTGGACCATGTTAAAAGTTGAAAGGACACAGCTAACATGCCAAATGAATGATCAATAATTATTAATATTTCTGTATGCTATGACTAGCTTCTTACACTTTGTTTTTGTGTGCAGTATTATATTTCTGAACAGATTTGCTAATCTGAACAAAGGGCGTGTTTGTGTTACACCAATTAGCGACTCTTTAAGAATGCGACTCGTACCAGGCCCCCCACATGCAAAATAACGCCTTGAACTTCGAATATTTACGAAATTGAAGGTAACAAAGGCTTTTTAGCCATCTTTAAAATGACGTATTTATGCAGGAACTCCTAAGAAACTTGTTGATTTATGTTTTATTTTATGAATTTTGTGCGTTCTTTTGTGAATTATGCGATTTTTTGTGAATTGTGCGATCGGATGTGATTTGAGGTCGATTGTGCGAAATCGTACCATCGCATAATATCAGAAGGCCTGTAGCATTAACCCAGACATTACTTTTGAACAGCACAACTCAAAGCTTCATGGCAAAAAAAGGCTGAACAGTCTAATCTGACTAATCTTCTTCAACTTTGCCAATACCTGCCCCCTTTTTTATTTACTATTTTATTCAAGCTTTCCTTTGATGTACTTAAGTAATAATTTTTAGTTTATGTTTCGCTTGATTGGTTGTCAGTTCCCAGCCACTGAATTTGGTTAAATGTTGTACCACAGCCCCTTAAAGAATTGGCATGTTTATACATGTAAAAGGTGCAGTTCCATCACATATTTCATTAATTTTGGTAACTGACTCAACACGAGTGTTGCGGTACGACATTGTAAGTTCAACTTAAAATAACATGTGATTGAGTTCTTCAGTGTGCAACAAGAAAACCACATTGTTTATGTATAATTTATAAAAAAAAAAATCCTGTAGTATTTGAGTTATGTGTCATATTTGACTACAGTTTTACATTTCTTGCCTTTATTTGCATCTCACAAAAACAAAAGAGCAAAATACATGAAAAGACGCTCTTTACTGACTCTCAGCCGGGCCATGCATAATTATGGTCTTAGTGTCCTTAATATTTTGGTTATGTAAATGATCTAATAAATGCCTTGTATCTAATAAAAGCACCCCGTGAAGTGTAATGTTTGGATTAGACGCTCCCCCCCCCCCCCCCCCTCTAATAACCACCCAGTGTCTAATGATTCTCCCTCCGCCAATACCAAGAATTTCCTTCAATAAAAACCAAAAATTATTATGAAATTTGTTTGGTTTCCTGCTTGTTTGGGTAACAATGGATTACAAATTGCATCTTGTTCATTCTCAAGTTCAAAGTACGGATAGCACTCTTTCATCTTCCTAATTTCTGTACTCAGTGTGTCAGCAACTTTCTTTCTGTTTGTCCTTTCTTGATAACATCCAGGAACAACATGACCCTTTCGTAATAACTGATTCAGACATCGAAGAGGCCAACAATGCCGTGGTTGACCCAGACCAGATGACGATGGAGACATTGATATTGAACTATGAACTATAGGCTTTGCATTAGGGCAGATTAGATTACTCACTAACACGTTTCCCATCTTACTCCGCTAGCTGTTAAGGTTAAAGTAAAATAAACGCCTCTCTCCAGTGAACGCCTCATTCTGGTATCTATTTAATGCCCACACTAGGACCCATAAAATTTGGTAGATGCCAGGGGCATTAATTAGATCATTTGTGGTCAGCCTGAATGTCATAAAAAAGGTTTTTATGACAAACCAGTGTATCTATTGTCATAGTTAACTTGCAAACGAGCTTGAATGACACTTATTGAGCACTATTTTTTTTCTTTCATCCAGAAAATAATATTATGTTTAGAACTGTCCGAGCTGATGTAATGGAGAAATTAGGGCATATTTTAAATTCAAAAAGTGGAAAGAACTGGAAGCATTTGGCTGGGTTAATGGGATACAGCAGCACGGATACACAGTTCTGGAATGTTACTCCGACAGACGCCACTCAGAAACTCTTATCTGATTGGTCCACAAGGAATGGATCAACAGTATATGCACTGTACAATATGTTAAAGAAGCTGCAAAGGGATGATGCAGCAGCCATACTTCGTCCTCTACTTGTTGATCAGGTGGTCGATGGTGAAAGTGTGTAAAGAGAACACCCAGGACAAGATGCTTCAGATATCTTGGCAGAAATATTTTGTATCTTTTTTGATATTGTTGAAATGTTATATGGTTTTTGCAAGGAAGGGATTTCATGAATAGAAAATGAAAGCTTTCCAAGTCATAGCTTTCCTCAGAAAATGATCACCATAGCCCAGCTAAGCTGTAGTTTGGTAGATTTACTGCAAGCAGTGTTCATAATAATATTTTTAGTTTTTTAGAAAGATGTATTTTTTTAAATGTTGTTAACTGCTTTGCATGTTAGAGCAAGCGTTAATAACTGGAAGGCACATGTATTCTTAGGAGGAGTCTTTTTATGATGCAACCAGGATTTCAACACCTTGAAAACTGGTCCAGAAACAACTTCAGAGAACTGTAATGAGGCTTTCCTTTAGGTAGTCTAGATCTATTACCTGTGTTAGGGGTAGTGGTCAACATGGTAAATTGCAACCAGATGGTCATTTTCCTGTGCAAATGAGGTACTTTTAAAGTTTTGCCACTAAGACACTATTAAAGGTTTCACTCAACTAGAACTGTACACCTCTCAGATAATTATTCCGTGCAAGAAATATCTTGCCAGCCAACAAATAAGGAAAAAATTTTTGTAAGACTTTCTGCTTGAGGGTGGCCATTTGCCTCCCCTTTTCTCTTCGAATCTGTTTCAATGGTGGTTGAAGGTACAGTGAAGTAATATATATTATATTTTGGAAAAATGGTGTATTTCCTTCAAGCCACACCAGAAGATAGAAGAAAATAATGTTTTGGAATGTGACCAGTTTTAAATTGTACAATCCATGGTTGTATTAAATATGGGTAATGGCCTTGCAGAATTCTTTTATGCTAACATTTTTCAAAGGGTGTTTGTCAGTATATGCACAAAGAATCGAATGTATTTTTCATATGAATGTGTAAAATAGAAAAGAACCTTTTCACGTTCTTTTGGAAGCCAAAGGAAAAGTGGATATTTCCGGAGTTTCTCTGCTCAGCGGTATTTTTCTACAAAAAGTTTTTTTTTACGTTTGCCTTGATCTTAACAAACTTAATAATTATTATATGATGATAAATTTTTCCTCTTGTGATTAAGAGCGAGCAATTTAGAATTTAGATATGGAAAAATTATGCAAAGCTGAAGAGTTTTTATCTTTTTTATATAAATGGGGTGTTAGCTTTAGGAGAACACTAATCAAATCTCCAGTATCTGACAAGTTTACCCAACAAGCTTAAACACAAAGATGCACTATAAAAGACATGGTACGCCTAAGGCACATGCAACTGGTTTTTTAAATCAACTATGGATGCCTAGAGAGCTCTGTGATGATCCATTCTGTAACATGTGATATAGAGAATATTACATGGCTGTGTGGAGATACAAAATTTCTGTTTTTCAATGGGAGAACAGACATTTTGTATCTCCAAGTGGTCATGTGTTGGTGTTAATTAGCTAAACACCAGTGAAATACCAAACCATTTCACTTAAAGTTTTTTCATAGTCTTAACATAGAGCAGTGGCATGATTTATGATGTAACCATAGCAATGGTGTTATTTTCACATGTAAAGATAACAATTTTTTTTTCACACATGAAGATATCATGCTTTTGTGCAAAAGCTCACCTGGTATTTTATTGGTGTTTACAGAAGAAAAGAGGTTATCGGTTGTTCTTTTTTTAAAAATCCCCAGTCACTTTTCTCACCCTGGTAATACCAGTATCTTTTTTAAGGCTTCCTTAGATCTCTGTGTTGATGGTTGTTGATTGTCATCTTGGATTATCAGTCGTGCTTGAATGATTTCAAACAAAAACAGAGATTTGAATCAACCCTTTTATAGTGCATCTTCATGTTTGATGAAATGCTTGTATCGGGTAGATGTTTTTAAAAATAACGTGCTTTCAAATGAATGAATAATAATACATATACCAACAGGATTGTGTTTTTTCACCTAGAATTTCTTGACGTAGTCTAAGATATTGGCATCCTATAGATATTGTCGGGGTTGCCATTGTAATATTATTATGAACAAATTCAAGAAAATTGCCTGTTCGGGAATTGAAATGCAATGCGAGTTTCAATTACCAGGTGGAACACCTCATTTTACCAAGTTTTATTTGGTTTATAGCCTTATAGTTATTGGATTGTCACTGATATCCAGAACTGCATATAGTAAGTTGCACTCCTCATTTTGATATCTAACACGAAGTGTCCAATAGTTTAAGTGTTTTACTACCTATTTCAAAAGTGTAACTTTTAGGGTTTATTTTAGCATTATAGTTTATTTAGGTTAGGGTAAAGGCAGCTGTTAATCTTTCCTTGATGAGCAGAGTTTAGAGGACATTTTTTGATGTTATTTGTCTGTATTCTTAGACATGAGTCACGTTAAAGTAGGAAAGATTAATAGCGAGTGGACACTTTGTGCCGCTTATTAAAATCACTGCATGCATCTAACTACATACATTGTGGACATATCTGTGGATTGTGCGCTGTCTAATTCTAGAAACTGCATTCCTCAAGTCCAGGGGAAAAAAATCCTTTGATTTTAATTGGCCTCAGATGGGTTTGATCTAACCAAACAGGCTTGCTGTAAACCTTGCTAATTTTGACGTAGTTTTGTTTTCTTGTGTAGATTATTTTGTTATCCACCAGGAAATAGCAGCGGCAAAAGCATTTTGAAAGGTTTTCGTGATGCGATATTCATTTCAGTGGCTTTGTCAACCAACATAGCCTTTAGTTAGTTTGTGTTCAGTAAGGTGTTGAAGAAATTTTTCTTGAGACTTGAAATTTATCCCTGAATATAGTGAACAGTGAATTTCGAGCTTGGTGGCAATGATTAAGAAAATACGTGAATTTTTGTTTATCTAAGTATTTACGTGGGCTGAAATCTTGATCAATTTTGTACGATATATTTAAGTGATATTAAACTATCCAATTTATTGAAGCAGCTTGGAATGTGTCGAATTTCAATCATTTCACTTTGTTGAGAATTTTCCAATGCACCATTTGCCCACTAATATTTCATCCAAGGCATCATGACATTGCTTTGACTTTCAACTGCAAGAATTTTGATGTCAAAAATGTGTTTTTGTTTTTTACTGTATTATACAAGGGGTCGCAGAAGGTTTGAACAGTGCAACTGAAAGTTTCTATAATAATAATGATTGTCCTTTGTGTTTCAAACACTAACGAAAAAATAAACACTGTTATTTAACCCGTTGCCCTTAAGAGCGAGACTTGTTTTATTTTACTCTGTTTAACACCAGATGATTTTATTTGTCATAGGAGGGGCCTCTTTAAGAGTCAATGGGTTAAAGAC
Source organism: Montipora capitata (assembly GCA_949126865.1). Lineage (NCBI taxonomy): Eukaryota > Metazoa > Cnidaria > Anthozoa > Scleractinia > Acroporidae > Montipora > Montipora capitata. The sequence continues at coordinate 56,359,969 of OX421446.1, forward strand.
CTCCACAGCCACTCAGAAACAATTTCCCTTTTAGATGCTGTGACATTATTTGAGAATATGGAAATAACGTGGGACTACTGTAGTGATATTGCATTCAGTTGGCACTGTCTAAGCCACCCCACCCCTGATGGCAGTCATGGTGGGTTTGAAAAGTCAGGTTATTTATATTTGGCACAAATGCAACCATCCCTAAAAGAAAGATGCTGAGATGTTAGTAAAGTAGATTTCTATGCAAGATATTAATATGGGGTTTCATAATATGTGAAGGGACGTGAAAATTTGTAGTAGCAATAGAATACGTTTATGTCAATATATCAAATGGTTTATTAAAAGATTGCCCATTCATTAATTAAAGACTTGTACATCTTATTTATGACTTCTTAGAAATACTGCTAGCAATGTGAAATCATTTGAGACATCAATATTAACTATAATAATTTGTTGTAGTTAATACAGAGGCAACCCTTGAATGATTTGAATGTAAGAATAGTTTCCAGGGGCTGTGTACCCAGTAGAGTTCAGAGTTAACAGAGGTCGTAGGTTTAAATGATTCTTGGTTTTGTTTTTGGCTCATAGACCAATTCGGCCAACTCAATGTTGTACCCAATTCAAATCTCTCGGGGTTAAGATTCTTTATGTGTTGAATTTGCATGACAATGAAGCATTGACATTTAAATGATATGGAAATACTTGGAACAAAACGTTTTATTCCCAAAAGGTTTGAATTGGGTACAACATTAAGTTAGCCGAATCGGTCTATTGCTAAGCAACTACAATCTTGGACAGAACTTGTTGGGTTTGTGACATCATCATAAAATGTTCATTCCCTTATTTGTCTGTGAGATAAAGATTAAAATCTCCTTTGCTGCTAGAAGGGACCGCCCGCTTTAGTCACGCAAGCAAGCCGGAAAGCCGAGGGGAGAATGGGAAGAGACCCTTGTCGTTCTCTCCCTATTCTCCCCTCGGCTCTTTTTGGCTGTCGCCCCTCGTGATCTCTTGCGCTCAGCGACAACAAAACCGCCAGCTACTCAGGCTAGCGTGACCAGAGCGGGTGGCTCTACTGACCGAGAAGAATCTCCTCACTTCCCTCCTTCCCCTCCCCTAATCCAGTGTTGGTTTCGAAACAGCCAAAGGCTTGCACAGTATTTTGCACCGCATCACATTGATATGAGGGGAGGACCAATACACTTTTTGTGAGTGCAGGTCAAAATTAATGTTGTTTACGACGAAATTTTCCCCCAGACTTTAGTCCAAGATCGTAGCTTATCAGTGCCAATCCCTTAAAAAAAAAAAACAATTTTGCAGCATTAGGTAGGTTGACAGTTCCCCCAAAAGTTCCAAGGCCCCCCCCCGGGATGGGGATGGGCCGCTGGATGAGGTTGCATTTTCAACAGTGTTTCAGAGATTTATTAGAATGGGGTCGCAAATTGTCGGGATTTTGGGGGTAAGAAAATTCTGGCTAGTGGGATTTAAAAATGGAAAAAAGAACTGGTAAAAGAAATTTGCTACAGAAAGAACTGTGGCGCTGCTGAGTTAATATCTACTAGTCGCATTTCATTCAGTTTTGAAATTACAAGTAAAAGGCTGTATGTAAGCCTTTATGCATAAACAGAAAGTGACTAAGTTAGGTCGCTAAAATTACATTTTCCCAAAAGTGACTAAGATGGGGTCTGTAGTTGGCCATAAAACAGACAGGGCGTCAAGTTCCTAACGTTATTTTAGATGCGGTAACTTTGAATAGACTTTTGAGCATAAGAAAATTTGATTCAGCTTCTGAAGTGCTTAACGAAAGTTGACATCAATTTCCACTGCAGATCGCTTTAATTTAGGGAATTTCAGTCCAAATGAAAGCATCATGAAAAGGCGTTCATCATGCCAAATTGCCTGGAAGTGATTTCACTTTGACTGCATATAATCATTCGTTGTAGACAATAGCTGTACTTTCTGGTATACATTTGCACATAAACTGAATTGTGTTAGGACTGAGAAAGTTTGATCATATTTCGGAGGGGAGTTAGGACAATGTGAGAGCCAGCGAGCCATGCGAGTCATGCGAGCCATGGCTGAGAGTCATGCGAGCCAACATGGCGAGCCATTCGAGTGAACATGCGAGTCATACAGTTATCTGTGTCTGAAAACTTCAATTGGCTTCAACGGGATTCGAACCCATGACTTCCCAGTTGAATGGCTTCTTTGATCAGTTGTAAGAGCATTGCAACGACATCGCAGAGGTCACGGGTCAGGAGCCCATCACCGGGAGCGTGCAACTTCCATACAGCGTCTGTGAAACGGCGTTTTCACAAGTAAGGTTATTTTTAGATGCGCCTTTCCCGCGAATTAGTTTTCAAAAGCCAATCAGAAGCGGTGCATAATTAATAATAAACTGTTATTAATTATGCACCGCTTCTGATTGGCTTTTGAAAACTAATTCGCGGGAAAGGCGTATCTAAAAATAACCTTACTTGTGAAAACGCCGTTGCACAAAAATAGGTAAGTTGCACGCTCCGGGTGATGGGCTCCTGACGGGTTCGAATCCCGTTGGGGCCACCTGAATAGGCCATTTCCGAGTTTATGTCTGCCTCCTCTTCAAAGCGAGTTTAAGTGCGAAGTTTTTGTGATGGGAATTAGTTCTACTTTACATAGAGCGAGTTTCAATCGACTCGAGTGTCGTAAAACGAAAACCAAAGTAACTACTTTGGCCAATCAAAAAGGACGGAGACAATCAAAACTCGAAGTAATCACACGTAGCCAACACAAAGCGCGGGAAAATGTGCACGCGCGAGCCACGATTGGTTTTGGTTTCACTCCTGATTGGTTGACAAAATGGCGCGAGAACTTTGAACCAATCTTGAACCAATCACTGAGTGCAGTAATCATATCATAGTCTAAACCAAAGTAATTATCTAATTACTTTCAACACTCAATTGAAAACCGCTCTATGAAAGAAAACTAATCATCATGAGAGTGCAGAATGTAATATGATCGCCATCAAGCTATAACGGCCGTAGCCACGCATCTAGCTGAGCGCATGGGAAGATTATAGAAAGCCGAACATTATTTGGAATTTATCCGCCAAAAATCGCTGTGTGGTCCCGGAATCGAGTTGATGTGAAAGCAAATTTATCTGGCCTTAAGGCTGTGATATTTTTATGGCGATTCGGACCGTTGCTTTGTGATGCCAGAGCAATTTGTGGGACGAGGTTGCCGCGAGTCACCAGCCTTTCTTCTCTTTTTGAGGCGAAATGATAACTACATGTAACGACATCGTGAAAATTCGTAAGCCACAAACCCGTCTAAAACGGACACAGTTTGCCCTCCGATTGCACAGGAAAGACGAAGACAACTGTACGTAGTAGTAAGTGAAGTTTATTTCTACATTCACAGCTTATTTTAGCATTTATAAGCTCAAAGTATATTTTCCCATACAAACTCTGGAGCTATAAATAGCGTACCAAGCTTGGGCTGCCTGTGATTGCCCAGGCCGGTTGTTCAAAATGTGCACGTGGATAGCGCTATCCACTGGATAACTCATTTGACCACTATTCACTTTTTGAACAACCGATGCCAGATGTCTGAAAGAGACAATTGCTCAAATAGGCCTTTTTTGATATAATAAAAATCAGCTTGATATTGAGGCAGTGAGGACAAAGACAAACTGAGGAAAGTGGATATTTGATATTTCGAAAATGGCCTATTGTCCAGATAATCGGGGGATGAAGGGGAATAATTGGGTGTTCATTATTCCATTATTCCTGCTCGAGATTTTTCGTTATTCCATTATTCCAGTAAAAAAGAACTCATCATTCCGTTGAAATAATCTGCTTATTCCGGACAATATAAGTCGCTATTCCGTTATTCCGCACCACAAAATGGCATTATTTCATTTTCCAACAAAAAAAATTCCGTTATTCTTACTTCATTATTCCTCTTCATCCCCCGAAGATAAGCGCGAGGATATCACTTCTATGTTTCATCATGTTTTCAAGATGAGAAAGAAATCATAATTGGGAAGTTTCGTGCCTGGAAACGTGTTCGTTTCGAGATAACGAGTATTTTTCCACTAACTGGGGTCGCGTTTAAGCTTCGTATACACTTGCAAGTGTTCCTTGACAAGTTTTAATTGGTAGTCAAAATGGAAAATATGACAAGTTTTCCTTGACAAGTGCACTTAAAAAGTAATTTACACTAGCAAATATAGTCCTTGAAAAATGTCCTTGTTTGAAAACTAGCATGCTAGTTTTTGAACAAGGACACTTGTAACGGAAAAACACGAAATCACAGCACATTCAAGTCATTTGTACCCCTAACTAGTACACATCAAATTCAAGTCGTCTTAAGCCCTAATTAGAATGGATCGAAAGATTAACTATCAGAAATTTGTACTATGCAAAAAACCCTCCGAAAAAAGACCTATTAGAAGAGAAATAACATGTTTTCCAAGTGTCGAAATTGGCGATTTTTGCACTTTTCGCTAATGGGGGACCATAGGAAAATCTTTAAACAATGCCGATTTTGTAGGTCAACTTCCCAAGGTCAAAAACACAGCAAATTCAAGTCGTCTTTAGCCCTAATTAGTATGGATGGAAAGCTTAACTATCAGAAATTTGTACTATGCAAAAAACCCTCTGGAGAAAGACCTATTAGAGGAAAAATAACATGTTTTCCAAAAGTGTCGAAAAAGGCGATATTTTAACTTTTCGCCAATGGGGGACCATAGGAAAATCTTGTAAAATGGCCGATTTTTTAGGTCAACTTCCCCAGGTCAAAAACAAAGCAAATTCAAGTCGTCTTTAGCCCTAATTAGTATGGATCGAAGGCTTAGCTATGAGAAATTTGTACTATGCAAAAAACCCTCTAAAAAAAGACCCTTTGAGGAGAAATAACATGTTTTCCAAAAGTGTCGAAATTGGCAATTTTTGCTCTTTTTTCGCCAATAGGGGGGACCATAGGAAAATCTTAAAAAATGGCCGATTTTTTAGGTCAACTTCCCAAGGTAAAAAACACAGCAAATTCAAGTCGTCTTTAGCCCTAATTAGTATGGATCGAAAGCTTAACTAACAGAAATTTGTAGTATGCAAAAAACCCTCTAGAAAAAGACCTATTAGAGGAGAAATAACATGTTGTCCAAATGTGTAGAAATTGGCTTTTTTTGCACTTTTCCCCAATGAAGGACCATAGGAAAATCTTGAAAAATGGCCTATTTTTTAGGTCAACTTCCCAAGGTAAAAAACACAGCAAATTCAAGTCGTCTTTAGCCCTAATTAGTATGGATCGAAAGCTTAACTATCAGAAATTTGTACTATGCAAAAAACCCTGTGAAAAAAGACCTATTAGAGGAGAAATAACATGTTTTCCAAAGGTGTTGAAATTGGCGTTTTTTCACTTTTTGCCAATGGGGGACCAAACAAAAATCTTGAGAAATGGCCTATCTTTTAGGTCAACTTCCCAAGGTCAAAAACACAGCAAATTCAAGTCGTCTTTAGCCCTAATTAGTATGGATCGAAAGATCAACTACCAGAAATTTGTACTATGCAAAAAACCCTCTGAAGAAAGACCTATTAGAGGAGGAATAACATGTTTTCCAAAAGAGTCGAAATTTGCAATTTTTGCACTTTTCGCCGATGGGGGACCAAAGGAAAATCTTGAAAAATGGCCGATTTTTGAGGTCAACTTCCCAAGGTCAAAAACACAGCAAATTTAAGTCGTCTCTAGCTCTAGTTAGTATAGATCGAAAGCTTTACTATCAGAAATTTGTACTATGTAAAAAACCCTCTGACAAAGACCTATTAAAGGAGAAATAACATGTTTTCCAAAAGTGTCGAATTTGGCAATTTTTGCAGTTTTTGCCAATAGGGGACCATAGGAAAATCTTGAAAAATGGCCGATTTTTAAGGTCAACTTCCCAAGGTGAAAAATACAGCAAATTCAAGTCGTCTTTAGCCCTAATTAGTATGGATCGAAAGCTCAACTATCAGAAATTTGTACTATGCAAAAAACTTTCTGAAAAAAGACCTATTAGAGGAGAAATAACATGTTTTCCAAAAGTGTCGAAATTGGCGATTTTTCCACTGTTCCCCAAAGGGGGACCATAGGAAAATCTTGAAAAATAACCGATGTTTTAGGTCAAATTCCGAAGGTCAAAAACACAGCAAATTCAAGTCGTCTTTAGCCCTAATTAGTATGGATCGAAAGCTTAACTATCAGAAATTTGTAGTATGCAAAAAACCTTCGGAAAAAAGACCTATTAGAGGAGAAATAACATGTTTTCCAAAAGTGTTGAAATTGGCGATTTCTGCACTTTTCGCCAATGGGGGACCAGAGGAAAATCTTGAAAAACGGCCGATTTTTTAGGTCAAATTCGCAAGGTCAAAAACACAGCAATTTCAAGTCGTCTTTAGCCCTAATTAATATGGATCGAAAGCTTAAGTATCAAAAATTTGTACTATGGAAAAATCCCTCTAAAAAACCCTATTAGAGGAGAAATAACATGTTTTCCAAACGTGTTGAATTTGGCGTTTTTTGCACTTTTCGCCAATGGGAGACCACAGGAAAATCTTGAGAAATGGCCGATTTTTTAGGTCAACTTCCCAAGGTAAAAAACACAGCAAATTCAAGTCGTCTTTAGCCCTAATTAGTATGGATCCAAAGCTCAACTATCAGAAATTTGTACTATGCAAAAAAACCTCTGAAAAAAGACCTGTTAAAGGAGAAATAACATGTTTTCCAAAAGTGTCGAAATTGGCGATTTTTGGACTTTTCCCCAATGGGGAACCATAAGAAAATCTTGAAAAATGGCCGATTTTTTAGGTGAACTTCCCAAGGTGAAAAACACAGCAAATTCAAGTCGTCTTTAGCCCTAATTAGTATGGATCGAAAGCTCAACTATCAGAAATTTGTACTATGCAAAAAACCCTCTGAAAAAAGACTTATTAGAGGAGAAATAACATGTTTTTCAAAAGTGTCGAAATTGGCGATTTTTGCACTTTTCGCCAATGGGGGACCATAGGAAAATCTTGAAAAATGGCCGATGTTTAGCTCAACTTCCGAAGGTCAAAAACACAGCAAATTCAAGTCGTCTTTAGCCCTAATTAGTATGGATCGAAAGCTTAACTATCAGAAATTTGTACTATGCAAAAAACCTTCGGAAAAAAGACCTATTAGAGGAGAAATTACATGTTTTCTAAAAGTGTTGAAATTGGCGATTTCTGCACTTTTCGCCAATGGGGGACTATAGGAAAATCTTGAAAAATGGCCGATTTTTTAGGGCAACTTCCCAAGGTCAAAAACACAGCAAATTCAAGTCGTCTTTAACCCTAATTAGTATGGATCGAAAGCTTAACTATCAGAAATTTGTACTATGCAAAAAACCCTCTAAAAAAATACCTATTAGAGGAGAAAAAAAACATGTTTTCCAAAAGTGTCGAAATTGGCGATTTTTGCACTTTTCGGCATACTCTTTTTAAATGAAGGAAGTTTCTTTTTGTTTTTTTTTTGTTTTTTACTGGGCTTGAAAGGTATTGTAGGTAATTTGCTTGGATTGAGAAACTGAAGGTTTGCGGTATTTTGAAGAGGGTTTTTTTAATAAGTGCTGAGCTGTCCAGTCCTATGAATGAAAAACGTTGCTGGCTTCATTTGCTTTGAAGCAAAACTTAGCGAAGTGTCACTAATAGGACTTGGAATAACTTCAGAACGGTAAGAGATATAAGCTCACCGCAACGCTCCAGGTTTTTTTTTCGAACCACGTTTGGCGTTCCTGTTTGGTTTCTTTCAAAGGCTTTCCTTTACCCACCATTCCAGCTTTTTGATGCCAGACTGGGAGCTTCTGAAGAGACAACCCGCACTTATATTTAGAATTCTTAACGTATACGTACCTACTGTTTCAGATGCACATCACGAAGAAACAACACTTTTCCTTCCCAAACTGCCCTTGGGGTGGTGAGTTTGTTTTAAGTTATTACAGGAATTTTTTGTTCTGTTTTGTTTTGCCTTTCGCTCTTAAGTCTTTGTATATGTCAAGCGTATCCTTTTCAAGTTTGCACTGATGTCTCACATGATTGAGACGATTGAGACGTTTCGGGGCAAAGTCACGCAACTGTGTCTCATCTTCTGAACTATCATACTTTTATACTGCAAAAGGAACGTCTTTTGTTCGTGTAAGACAATTGGGCGAAGTAGGGGACTTGAGCTTGTACGGAGGTGAGCAAAGGACTTCCTAGTACAAGGTTTTTACGTGGAGAAATCAATATCGCAGTATGTACCTCGAGTTCATTCTTTTAGGGTTTTTACGTGGCACATCCGAAAAATAAAATAAGCGACTTTTTTTTCTTCAAAAATAAACTCTCTGCCAGTGGAAAGCTCGCCAGTGGAGAGGAAAGCTGAGAGTTCTAACCCAGGAAAGTCCATCATAACCATGCATACACCTTTTCTTTTTATATGTGACTAAAGGTTCCTCTCTTTTTGCGATTTCAGCTTGAGAGCGTTCTTAACATGTTCTTAAAGTTGTGTGGCGGTTGTACCTTCAGTAAGTTCCACTACAAACTTACTAATACATAATTACCAGTTAGACCACAGTTTAACATTTCTTTATCTTGATTCATTTTGTCACAAAATAAAACTAAAGAGGTTCTTAACTGGCTCGTAGCCTGGGTATGTTCTTAGTATGACTCATTGGTTATGAATGAGGTACAAAACACAGCTAACAAGTCTCAAGTCATTGTCTTACCAATACAGAAACATCCCTAACCATTTACCAATGCTAACATTAATTACGGGATAGCCTGGGAACACAGACATTTGCGGGGTGTCTGGAAAACCCGAATAGCGAATAGCGAATAGTCGCGAATAGCGAATAGCGAACAGCGAATAGTGACGAATAGTCGCGGATAGTGACGAATAGTCTTTAATAGTCACAGCCTTATGCTGAACAATCTCGTAATCAAAGCAAATAATATGCTCACCTGTCGTCGAAAGAGAGTTTCGTGCATACTTTTACAAACACTCTAAAGAAGAACAAACGTCAAAATGCAAAAATATAAATCACTTTCATTAATACATCAAGCGCATGATCATCTCCTCGCACAGTG